>OY757013.1:25667730-26267730 GCA_963580285.1 Lucinisca nassula | reverse complement strand
GGTCCAAAGTTTTAATAGGCAATACCCCCCACCTATGGCGATGGCCTGATATACACTTTCCCGTTGTTTGGGTAGATTGTTTATCAATTAACCTGAAGTTATGAAGCACAGTAAGCATTTCAGTGCTGAAGTCCACATGACTATCACTGTCTTGTCGGGAATCCAGAGAATGGAAAAACTTACTTTGACATTGCTGTCTGCTAGTCATGATAAGTGCTTGAATGGTTGATATTAAGACCACCTAAAATTAAGACTTACTCTGCTTTAAAAAGCTTATTTTGAAGGCTTCATTTATTTATTTTTTTTGTCCTTTATTCCCATAGTCTCCTCTGGTCATGGACCACCTTTGGGACTGTTCAAAAGTGGTCTGAAGACCACTTTTGAACAGTCCCAAAGGAGGTCTTAATATAGGAATTTTACTGTATTAGAAAATTAGTGGCCAGTACAGCATATACACAGATGGAGAATAAAAGCAAAGATATGTCTGTCTATTGATCTGTTTTTCCAGTACAAAATAATATACCGTAATAGATACGGTTTGAAGAAGAAAATATTCAAGTTGTGAAAGTATATAAAATACGGAACACCAGAGAATACAGTTATGTTGGTCACTAAGTCTGCTGCTGCAATTGTCAACCCTTCAAATGCCCATCGGGGCTTTAAGAAATATATGGGCTGCACGATGCTTCCAGGCAGAGCTAAATCTGACCCGCACACGAGTACTGGTAAACCGCTTAGAGGATCTAAGCCTGCCCAGGCAATGCAGTGCAAGTCGGCCCGTTCATGCTTATAAACCCTTTTGGTTTCATTGGGCGGCAGGGCTTGAGATGTCATTTCATCTCAATGTCGGGTAAAAGTCCCACAAAATTGGAAGCAACATCTCCAAAATGACCTTTGCAGTGTTGACAGGGACGTTAAACCTCAAATCAAACAACCAAACCTGAAAATGCTGATCATAAAAATTGTTGTCTGCTTAATATTGTCTGCTGGTTACTTTAAAAGACATTGTTGAAAACAGTGTGGACCCAGATCAGACTGCTCCTATGCTCAAACAAACAAACAAAAATAGTATTTAAGTAAATGAAAAGAAAAACAAAATGATGTAGAGGTGTCAAATGAGTACAAATCTGACACCTCTCCATCATTTATTTTTCTTTTCTTACTGTACATCCATTTTGACACACATTTTCACCTGTCTAAATGTATATCAGGCCATGCATTATCTCAGACATTTTCCTATGGCCATTAGGTTTTTTTTTTTCATTTGTATTGTAGTTTAACAACCCAGTCAACACTATTTTAGGTCATTTTTGAGCTAGTAAGTTTACCTATCCACACTTTTACTGGGCAGGCTTATACTTAAGCGCTTCACCACTCAGCTAGTACAGTGCACATTCTTTCACCAGAAACTGACAACTGCCCTTCTTTAATCAGCAGAAGGAAGAGAATGACCGTAGAAAAGATTTTGTCAGGGATGTCAGGTTGTGTTTTCATCTCACAGTCAATTTATTTGGAAAATGACTGAACTTTTAGCAAAAAGTGGAGGCCCAGATCAGACGCCGCGTTCTGTGGCATCTGATCTGGGCCTGCACTGTTTACCAGGGTACCCGTTTGGGGATTCTGGTACGAAATGGGTTAAGGGTTAATTTTATATAGGTCTGTTAGTACTTTATAGTTCTCTCTGGGTTGGTATTGACATTTCTAAATATTGGGCTGTCTGTTTGCCTATAGATCTATATTAGAAATCCATTGGGACAACCTTTCAAAATGCAGTGAGATGTGGCTGCACTTTTAATTTTGAACCCGGCCATGTTCTTTACATTGTTTATACATATGCAGTCTGGAATTTGTACAGACACCATTATTTTTAACCCATTTAGTACCAGAAACCCCAAAACGGGTACACAGTTTTGCAAACAGTGCAGGCCCAGATCAGATGCCGCTGCGGCGTCTGATCAGGGCCTCCACTGTTTGCTAAAAGTTCCATCATTATAGCCCCGCTTGAAAAGTGGGGCTATATTGGATTTGCCCTGTCATTCCGTAATTCTGTAATTCCGTAATTCTGTAATTCTGTAATTCCGTAATTCCGTTATTCCGTTATTTTTTCGTCACAGTTTTCCCCGAAACTAAGAGAGCTAGAAAACTAAAACTTTGTATACACGTGGACAATGGGTGCCTCCACGGACCTTACCGAAATTATGACCAAGGGCCCATAACTCTTGGAGTTATCTCCCCTGATAGGTTTTTTTAAATGAAAATGTTTGGTCACAGTTTTCTCAGGAACGAAAGAAGCTAGAAAGCTCAAACTTTGCATAAATGTGGACAATGGGTGGATATAGGGAGCTTACCAAAATAATGGCCAAGGGCCCATAACTGTTGGAGTTATCTCTCCTGATAGGTTTTTTAAATAAATGAAAATATAGAGGATATTTGATTTTTTCAGTGTAAGATCGATTTTTATTTCACCGAATGAACATCAAAAGTAGTATTTTCACGAGTGGCGTAGCCACGAGTGAAAATACAACTTTTGGTGTTCATGAGTGAAATAAAAATTGATCTTACACTAAAAAAATCAAATTTTCTGTTTCTTTCATGCTTTAAACGGTCATTTGAAACGCATTTTCAAAGCAACAGACATCATCGCAGAGACTGAACTTTTTCCAGGACGATTTCGCGTTGATTGTGAGGTGTTCAGCGTGTTAACTGGGTATAATATTGGGTGTAAACTAAAAGTTTGCACCTGAAAAACAGCTTAGAATGTTACTTTTTCAAATGGTTTGTTTGTAATTTGCATTCAAATAATTTCCGCAGTTGCTGCGCTCGTCTGGCGTCGCGTGCTTTATTTACGTTGCGTAGGTGCTAAAAGTGACGTCATCAACGTCCGAATGACGTGAAAACATGCGTGACGTAATTTCTGACACTATTTATAACGTTTAGCTAATTGGCATCTAACATCCAAAGAAATAATGTGTACTTTTTCGAAGAAACATCGAATTCACAAACAGTGAAAATAAAAATCGTATTGTCACTGTTTCAAACAGTGACAATATCGATTTCGATTTCACTGAGAAATCTCTATATTTCACTGAAAAGCATGTAAGAAATAGGTTTCCGTAATTCCGTTATTCCGTTATTTTTTCATCACAGTTTTCCCCGAAACTAAGAGAGCTAGAAAACTAAAACTTTGTATACACGTGGACAATGGGTGCCTCCACGGACCTTACCGAAATTATGACCAAGGGCCCATAACTCTTGGAGTTATCTCCCCTGATAGGTTTTTTTAAATGAAAATGTTTGGTCACAGTTTTCTCAGGAACGAAAGAAGCTAGAAAGCTCAAACTTTGCATAAATGTGGACAATGGGTGGATATAGGGAGCTTACCAAAATAATGGCCAAGGGCCCATAACTGTTGGAGTTATCTCTCCTGATAGGTTTTTTAAATAAATGAAAATATAGGTTTTTTTTAAATGAAAATGTTTGGTCACAGTTTTCTCAGGAACTAAAGAAGCTAGAAACCTCAAACTTTGCATAAATGTGGACAATGGGTGGATATAGGGAGCTAACCAAAATAATGGCCGAGGGCCCATTACTTTTGGAGTTATCTCCCCTGATAGTATAGTTTTTTTTTAATAAATGAAAAGGTTTGGTGACAGTTTTCTCAGGAACTAAGAAAGCTAGAATACTGAAACTTTGTATGAACATGAAAAGTGGGTGGATGTATGGCCCTTACCAAAATAATGGCCAAAGGCCCATAACTCTTGGAGTTATCTCCCCTGATAGGATATTTTCTGCAAGTAAAAAAATCATTTCACTTTTCTAACCATCAAACCATGAAAAATATTTTCGATACAGTTTTCTCAGGTACTAAGAAAGCTAGAAAGCTGAAACTTTGTATAAACATGAACATTAGGTGGATGTAAGTAAATAATGGCCAACAACATTACTCTTGGGGTTATCTCCCCAGCAAAGAAAAAAAAAAATATTAAAGTTTTCTCTGGAACTAAGAAAGCTCCCCTGATAGGTTAAAAGCTTTTAGAGTCAATGTGTCTTACTCCTCTGATAGCGCTATAGCGGGGCTATAGTCAGATCCTCTGACAGCTCTAGTTTTCAAAATAAATTTTGATGAAAACACAACCTGACATCCCTAAATTTTGAAATGAACTCCTGCTATATATAAAGAGGAAGATTCCATTTGATACAAAAAGGGTTGAACTCTCTATCCCTATAAAATGGAACAGTCTCATCACACTTGGATTTTGAACTCTCAGAGGTCATTGATTTTATATAGCATACATGTATAGAAACCTGAATAAGCCCATTTTATACCAGGAACCCTTAACCTGCACAGTGGCAAACAGGGCTTCCCTATATCCGACACCCCAACACATTGCCTCTGATATGGGCCTGCACTCTTTGCAGATCCATTTTCTATACAATAAATTCCTTCACTGACGGTCCTTCTGGTCTAGTGATTTAGAGGGCTGTATCTTGATCATCAGGTCTCTCACTTCTGTGGGTTCGAGCTTCGCTCGGGGTCATGTGGTGCTCAAGTTCTGCAACAGAAGGTCATTTGTTTTTTCTCTGGGTTCTCAAGTTTTCGCCCATCTCTGATTAACGATCAGCTGGTAATAAGTGAAATAATTTTGAAAGAGCTGTAAAACCGAAGTCAAAAAGAAATAATTTAAATTTCTTAAAACAAAACTTAAACATGTAGACAACCATATATTTCTAAATGGACCTCAGCTACGGTAGTGATCCTAAGTATTTGGGACAGATAGGCCTGAGCAAACGGTGCAGACCCAGATCAGAATACAGTCTGATCAGGGTCTACACTGTTTGCCATTCCGTCTGCACGTTTTGGACTCCTTGCAGGTTCCTGATCGGGGTGGAGATCTGCGGCGTCTGATAAAGGTCGGGTATGAAACACCCTTCCCGATCCCGATCCGAAAACCCCGATCCAAAATTTTCTGATTACACTTATTCATTCATTAGAATGTATTTTAAACACTTTTTGTGTTTATTTTATTACTTTTAAGTATTTTAATCATGATTTATGTATATTTTGTTTAAATAAGTTCAATTTGTGATTTTGTCCTAAATTATTCCCCTCTCGGGTATGAAAGACCCTGCCGATTTGTTGTAAAGAATATTGTATTCTTTCGCCTCTAATTAAAAGATAAACAATAATTAAATGATAAAATCAAAATAACAGAATTGTTATATACTTTTATGGCTTTTCTAGAATAAAGGAGAACTTAATAAGAGCTTCGGAGGTATTTTTTGCATATTTTTATCCAAAACGATTACCGATCATTATTGCTATTTATAGTTACGAAAATTGAACCGAATGTGAAAACAATGACCGGAAACGGACCGATCTTGAGTTTCACATTGTCTCAAAAATCGTATATGTGACATAAAGTGACCATTGTGCGAGTGAGAGAAGTTTCACCGTGCCCTATCTATCTATTTTTAATTTTTAGAAGATGTGAAACTCAAGATCCGTCCGTTTCCGGTGATTTCCTTCACATTCGATTCAATTTACGTAACTATAAATAGAATTAATGATCGGTAATTGTTTTTGATAAAAATATGCAAAAAAACACTTCCGAAAGTCTTTTTAAGTTCTCTTTTATTTGAGAAATCCATAAAAGTATAAAACAATTCCTTTAGGTTGATTTTATCATTTAGCTATTGTTTATTTTTTTAATTAGAGGCGGAAGAATACAATATTTTTACGAAAAATCAGCAGGGTCTTTCATACCCCTGAGAGGGGAATAATTTATGATAAAATCACAAATTGAACTTATTTAAACAAAATATACATAAATGATGATTAAAATACTAAAAAGTAATAAAATAAACACAAAAAGTGTTTAAAATATATTTTAATTAATGAATTCGGGCAAATAGAAAATTTTGGATCGGGGATTTTCGGATCGGGATCGGGAAGGGTGTTTCATACCCGACCCTGATCTGTGCCTGTACTATTTGCCCGGGTACCCATTTTGGGGTTTCTGGTACTAAAAGGGTTAATGGACCAGGACATAACAAAGTCTACAAGACAGCAAACTTAGATCAGCTGTATAAGCAGCCAGTCCGACAAGAGCGCTTGGATTAATTAAGCCCAGAGGCATTAGATGGCTCCTGCAAACAATAACTCTGATGAGACTGCACTGATTTGCAAGCTGGCCTGAGTGTTTGCTGGTTGCACATGCCTTTTTCGAAGATTATGTAAAATAACCCTTGCTGTACCAAATGGATTGTTCCTCCTTATGTATAGCAGGAGTCCACTGCAAAATTTAGGGGTGTCTGGTTGTGTTCTCTGGAAAATGGCTGAACGTATTGCAAACAGGGTAGGCCTTGATCAGACACCCCATACTGTGAAATCTCTGGTCGGGGCCTACACTGCTTGCCAATTATCCCTTTAGTGGTTTAGGGTACAAAATGGGTTAATGTGGGGATGGCTCAGATTGTAAGACCTTGAAACAGAAAATAATTGTTTGTTAAAATGCAATTCATTGCATGTAGAATGTATGTACAAGTATTAAAGTCAGGTAGCCAGTAAATTACAGTTTTTCATTTTGATTGAACTTAATTTCAATGTATAAACACAGTGAATTCTTGAATAAACATCACTGCTGTAATAAAAACATGTTACTTCATTTTACCACAAAAATATGCTTGTATGCTTTAAACCTGTTCAGACATACACAGATTTTGTTTGTTTGATTTAACGTCCCTGTCAACACTATTTGTAGGCCCTCCCCATCGGGGCTTGAAGAAATCGATGGGCTGCATGATTTTTCCACACAGAGCTGAAACCGACAGCACACGAGTACTGGGAAAATGCTTTGAGAATCTAAGCCTGCCCAGGCAAAGCGCTGCGAGTCGGACCATCCATGATTATAAACCCTATTGGTTTCATTGGGTGACAGGGCTTGAGATGTCATTTGATCTCAATGTCAGGTAAAAGTCCCACAAAGTTGGAAGCAATGTCTCCAATATGACCTACACAGTGTTGACAGGGACGTTAAACCTCAAATCAATCCAAACCAAAAACAACCTGGCGCCCCTAAATTTTGAAATGGTTTCCTGCTATATTTATGGCAGAAGATTCCATTCAGAACGAAATGTGTTAACCCTTGTCCTGCTAAGCCTGGATATGAACAATGAAGATCCAGATCAGATGGCTTCTGACGAAGCCATCTGATCAGGATCTACATTGCTTGCCATTCAGATTGTGAATTTGTTGCAATAATTTACATCAAGTAATCTGATTGGTTGATAATTGGTAGTGGGTGTGGCAGATTTAAATATTCAGCAGGACAAGGGTTAATTGATAATTCTATTATTTTGTTTATTTCAGACTTGTTGCAGTGTACAAATGAGCCCAATGTATCTATACCCCAGTTAGCTGATCTACTTATAGAGAGAACACAGAATACAAGTTGGGTGATAGTGTTTAAAGCTCTCGTCACAATACATAATCTAATGAATTATGGAAATGAAGTAAGTAGCTTTTTCTTAACCCTTTTTGTACCAAATGGATTCCTCCTCTTTATATATAGCAGGAGTCCACTTCAAAATTTAGGGGTGTCAGGTTGTGTTTTCTTCAAAATTTATTTGGAAAATGGCTGATTTTTTAGCAAACAGTGGAGGCCCTGATCAGATGCCGCATTCTGCGGCGTCTGATCTGGGCCTGCACTGTTTGCCTTTTGGGGTTTCTGGTACTAAATGGATTAAAGGCGTTAAGTTTAGATTAGTTTAAATACTAATATATTTTAGTTCAATTGCGTAGCCCCCACCCATCGGGACTTGAAGAAATAGATGGGCTGCATGATGCTTCCATGCAGAGTTGAAACGGACCAGCACACGAGTACTGGTAAACCACTTAGAGGATCTAAGCCTGCCCATGCAATGCAGTGCAAGTCGGCCCTTTCATGCCTATAAACCCTTTTGGTTGCATTGGGTGGCAGGGCTTGAGATGTCATTTCATCTCAATGTTGGGTAAAAGTCCCACAAAATGACCTTTACAGTTTTGACGGGGACGTTAAACTCCAAATCAAACAAAGTTCAATTGAGATTAAAGCTTCAAGCTTATTTGAATAGCTCTTGAACACTCATTCCGGATGTTATCACACGCTAGAGAGATGCTGCGAGTGATTGACTTTTAGATCACTGCTACCCATTTACACCTGGGTGGAGTGGGCAGTGGCATGTGTCTTGCCCAAGGACATACCTCGGCTCCGATCGCAGGATTCGAACCCACAACCTCTCGACCATAAGTCAAATGTGCTAACCACTGAGCTATTGAGGCGTTTGCATGTTTTAATGGTTATGCAAAGTCTTAGTGGGAGTGGAAATAACCCATACTGAATTGATATGGTGGGGCCTGTCATGTTTGGGGTACATGTATATGTGCCCCGGCCTCCGTGGCTCAGTCAGAAGTGCATGAGGCTGGAGATTCGAACATTCTTACGGAAATTGATCTTTTCTCCTTTCAATGGTCATTCTGTCCCTTCCATTGATTCAAGAATGGTAAAGTATGTGCACTGTACTGGTAAAACTCTTGTGTAGAAGGAAAAGAATGGTTAGGTAAATGGACTGGCACAATATCACCTTAGCTCTTGCTGAATATTCTGTTTAGCCACACCCATTTCTGACTTTGAACCAATAAGATCACTTGAGGTTATTTATTCCTACAAATTCATAAACTGAATGTCAAAGAGTGTAGATCCTGATCAGATGGCTTCTTCAGAAGCCATCTGATCTGGATCTACACTGTTTCCAAAGATAAGGGCTGTCGTGAACAGCAGGATAAGAGTTAAATGCATAGACAGATTAACCCTTTTTGTACCAAATGGAATCTTCCACCTTATATATAGCAGGAGTCCATTTCAGAATTTAGGGGTGCCAGGTTGTGTTTTGAAAATGGCTGAGTTTTTAGCAAACAGTGGAGCCCCTGATCAGATGCCGCATTCTGCGGCATCTGATCTGGGCCTGCATTGTTTGCCAAGGTACCCCTTTAGGGGTTTCCGGTACTGAATGGGTTAAGCCTTCCTAGGAAAAAGTGTGGGATGGTTAACCGACTAACACAACATTGGCTTGATAGTGTTTAGTGGGCCGTTAATTTCCAAAGCAAAAGCAGACACATAGCAAGATACTAAGTTTTAACATGTTGTCTCCCTTAAGATGCCAGTCACAACAGTTGTCATCTGCTTTGTCATCTGCTGGTTGCTAAAAAGACATTGTTGTAAACAGTCAGGACCCAGCCCAGACTGTTCCTAGAGGAGCAACCTGATTAGGGTCCACACTGTTTGCCTGTATGCAGAAATAAGTTTGAAATGTTAGCCAGAAGATACAACAGACGTCATTTTCAGATGCACACCTAAAGGGAAAAAATTAATTTCTAATTCCCAAAAGCGAGCCTTAAAAAAAACAAACATTAAGCACCACTAACAGACCGCATTTTCATGGAATTTCATGCCCCTGCCATTCGGAGAATGGTGGAAGGGGCGTTTAGTGTTGCCCCTATCGGTCCATCCGCTTGTCCGTTCATCCGTCTGTGTGTGCAACGCGATCAATAACTTCCTTATTTCTGGATGGATTTTGAAATGATTTTACAGAAATGTTAACCATGATAAGACGATGTCACGTGCAAAACTCAGGTACATACCTCAGCTTGGAGGGTTGTGCTGAGTGTTGAACTGATCTGGGTTTTTTTTTTTTTTTTTTTTTGATGAGTTCTCTTGAGGGAAGCTGCAGTATTGAAAACCAGCAGGAATTAAAAGTTGATAAAGTTAATTTTATGACACAAAAATTGAATTCCACAGGCTGCAGTCTTATATACAATAATGACACACTGCATTGACCCTTTAAGAGCCACAAAAATTTCTTGAGAAAAATGAAATTCTTTTTTTTTCTGAAGAAAGGATTGACATTTCAATTTTTATTTTTTTGTGAGCAGATGATTCAGATGAAATTTCAAGCATTTTTTTTCTTTGGAAAAACAAGAGAAAACTTCTTACCATCTTCTAGTCATGAGGCCTAGAAAAAAAAAGAGTTTGTTTAGGGTAACCCGACCATACCTAGAAATTTGCTGTGATCCTAATTTTTTTTTCACCCTTTTGTCAGAAAAAAAAATTAACCTTGCATATCATCACAGTACCAGATTTTTGGTAGTTTTTCAAGAGTATTTCAGCTGAGATTTACATTATTTACATAAATAGGCATCATCTTAGGCTCTTACCGCTCCTTTACATGCTCAGACAGAATAAAAAAAAAATCTTTAAAAAAAATAATTGACCCTACCCTACCTAACATTTTTGAAGATTTTACCCTAAACAAACAAATTTTTTTCTAGGCCTGATTGGTGTTCTGAGTGTTAAAATCAAGCAGGAATAGGTACAGGTACTTTAGCAGGTACATAAAGATGAAATAACGAATGTCAAGCCTGATTTTCTCAAAAACAACCACAACATCATGTTTGAAAAATGAAAATGCTATCTGCAGTAGTCATGACTGACATTTCAAATGTTAATTTGGAGATTGTGCAATTTGCTAATTGTTATTGAGCGATTGTTTATTGCCCTCTAAGGTTATTCAAGACAGCAGGCAATGCGAGTTTTGATTTCAAAGACAGAAAAAGAGCAGTAAACACATTAGCCTCGCATGCTCAAGGTCAGGGCCCATCCTACTGATCAGCTGATTGAGAAGTTTTCACATAACATGCCAAATTTTGGACAAAACCTTCTCCATTCTCAAAATGCCACAAAACTTCTCAACTTGTCTCAGTCATGTTAACAAATCTGTGGGATGAACACTCAAGATTATGAACCTCACTTTATATGAAGCTCCCTGCCCCTGATCCAGGAAAGGCAGTTGTCAATTTCTGGCGAAAGAACGATGTCACATGCACTGTAGTATTTAACTGCTTATATAAAAGCCTGCTGAGGAAAAGTGTGGTTAGGACTGGACATGTCTGTAAACTTAAAACCGAAACCGTTTTACTATGTGAACTTCCTTTTTTCCCAAAACACAAGACTTGCTCATAATGCAGAAAAATTGTTTGTGGTAATTTCATTGGAACAAAAATTGTCATATATCCAGATTAAAAATAACAAAAAACATCAGGATTTGTGCAATATTAGGAGAGCCAAGCAGACAGAATATTCCTCTGGGAGCGAATCCGTTCTTTAACCCATTTAGTACCAGAAACCCCAAAACGGGTACCCTGGCAAACAGTGCAGGCCCAGATCAGATGCCGCAGAATGTGGCGTCTCATCAGGGCCTACACTGTTTGCAAAAAGTTCAGTCATTTGCCAAATCCATTCTGAAGAAAACAACCTGACACCCCGAAATTTTGAAATGGACTCCTGCTATATATAAAGAGGAGGATTCCATTTGGTACAAAATGTGTTAGACAGGAAACATACACAGAATATTTTCAGCCTTTCTTTTCAGCTCACCTGTCACGTACTGACGAGGTGAGCTTTTGGGATCACTTTTTGTCCGTCGTGTGTCCGTCCGTCCGTGCGTGCATCCGTAAACTTTTTCTTCTAACAACATCTCCTCCTAAACCACTGTTCGGATTTTGACCAATCTTTACAGGAATGATCCTTAGGTGGTCCCCTTTCAAAGTTGTTCAAATGGTTCCGGTCTGTTGCACATCTAGGTCACAGAAGCTAAAAATAGATTTTTTTACTGAAAATTTTAAAAATCTTCTTCTCTGAAACCACATGGCCCAGGTCTTTGATATTTGGTATGAAGCTTCATCTAGTGGACCTCTACCAAGATTGTTTAAATTATAGCCTTAGGTCTAAAAATGCCCCCGCCCCGGGGCCCTTTGTTTTTTCATAGGCTTATATAGGGAAAATATTTAAAAATCTTCTTCTCTGAAACCACAAGGCCCAGGCCTTTGATATTGGGTATGAAGCTTCATCTAGTGGACCTCTACAAAGATTGTTCAAATTATAGCCCTGGGGCCAAAAATGCCCTCGCCCCGGGGGCCTTTGGTTTTACACAGGCTTATATAGGGAAAATCTTAACAAATCTTCTTCTCTGAAACCACAAGACCCAGGTCTTTGATATTTGGTATGAGGCTTTATCTAGTGGACCTCTACCAAGACTGTTGATATTATAGCCCTGGGGCCAAAAATGCCCCCGCCCTGGGAGTCTTTGCTTTTACATAGGCTTATATAGGGAAAATCTTTAAAAATCTTCTTCTCTGAAACTGCAAGGCCCAGGTCTTTGATATTTGGGGTGAAGCTTCATCTAGCAGACCTCTATCAAGATTGTTCAAATTATAGCCCTAGGTCCAAAAATGCCCCCGCCCCAGGGCTCTTACGTTTTTCATAGGCTTATATAGGGGAAATATTTAAAAATCTTCTTCTCTGAAACCACAAGGCCCAGGTCTTTGATATTTGGTATGAAGCTTCATCTAAATTGTTCAAATTATAGCCCTAGGAAATAGAAGTCAAGGCAATGAAAACATTTGAAAATCTTCTTGTCTGAAAGCAGAAGGCCAAGGTCTTTGATATTTGGTATGAACCTTCGTCTTGTGGATTTCTACCAAGATTGTTCAAATTATAGCCCTGGGGCCAAAAATGGCCCGCCCCGGGCCCCCCCAAGGTTTATATAGACTTATAAGGAAAACCTTTAAAAATCTTGTCTGAAACCAGAAGGCTCCGTTCTTTGACATTTGGTATGAAGCTTCACCTTTTAGACCACTACCAATAATGGCTCTCCCAGGGGCCTACTTGATACCCTATGGATCAGGTGAGCCATCCATGGCCATCATGGCCCTCTTGTTATCAAGAAAACAACTTACGGGACATTCTGTTTGATGTTCCGCTAAACTGAAACCCTCCATCAATGGGGTCTACTCACCGGCCTCCGTGGCCTAGTGGATAAGAGCGCTGACTCTTAAACATTAGGTCTCTCACTGCTGTGGGTTCGAGCCTCGCTCGGGTCACATGTGAGACGCAAAGTTCCGCAACAGAAGGTCAGATGGTTTTTCTCCGGGTACTCCAGTTTTCGCCCACCTCTGATTAACGGATTGGCTCCATATGTGTGAAATAATCTTGAAAGGGCCGTACAACCAAAAAAAAAAAAAATGGGGTCTACTCTTAAAGGAAAAGATTTTGTTCCTGGAGTCTATTTTTAAAGGAAAGAAATTTGCCCTTGAGGTGGAGTCTACTCGTAAAGGAAAAAAAAAAGGCTCCTCTGGTGGGGTCTCCTCTTGAAGGAAAAAAATTGCTCCTGAGGTGGGGCCCTACCCTTAAAGGAAAGAATTTGCTCCCGAGGTGTGGTCTACTCTTTAGAGGAAAGAATTTACCCCTGATGTGGGATTCTGCTCTTAAAGGAAAGAATGTGCTCATGTGGTGAGATCTACTTTCAAAGGAAAGAATTTGCTTATGTGGTGGGATCTACTCTTAAAGGAAAGAATTTGCTCATGTGGTTGTATCTACTCTTAAATGAAAGAATTTGCTCATGTGGTGGGATCTACTCTTAAAGGAAAGAATTTGCTCATGTGGTGGGATCTACTCTTAAAGGAAAGAATTTGCTCATGTGGTGGGATCTACTCTTGAAGGAAAGAATTTGCTCATGTGGTGGGATCTACTCTTAAAGGAAAGAATTTGCTCATGTGGTGGGATCTACTCTCAAAGGAAAGAATTTGCTCATGTGGTGGGATCTACTCTTGAAGGAAAGAATTTGCTCATGTGGTGGGATCTACTCTTAAAGGAAAGAATTTGCTCATGTGGTGGGATCTACTCTCAAAGGAAAGAATTTGCTCATGTGGTGGGATCTACTCTCAAAGGAAAGAATTTGCTCATGTGGTGGGATCTACTCTTGAAGGTCAGAATATGCTCCTGACGTGGGATCTATTCTTAGAGGAAAAAAGTTTGCCCCTGTGATGGGGTCTTGAAGGAAAGGTTTTGCTCTTGTTGTCGGGTCTACTCTTAAAGGAAAGAATTTGCCCCTGGGGTGGTGTCTACTCTTGAAGGAAAGAATTTGCTCCAGAGGTGGGTTCTGCTCTCAAAGGAAAACATTTGCACCTGAGTGGGGTTTACTCTTAACGGAAAGAATTTGCTTTTCAGGAGCAAATTCTTTCCTTTAAGACTTAAAGTAAAGAATTTGCTAATAAGAGTAGGCCCTGTGTTGTCAAGAGAGATAAGAATATATTTTGATGAGTTTTCTCCCCTGAAGGTGTAACCATTCTCCTACAGAGTTGGCAAGCAAATTGGAAGATTTAACTTGCTCATCAGACTGCTGTTTTCAGGACTCTTTTTCAAGTCATCACTTGCAACTGCGCAACTGGCAGTTTAGCTGCTTTAGCAATACGACATTCATCATAGGTTCATTAAAGTGCAAATACACAATGACATACTGAACAAGAATTTGCGTCACAAGTGACATTTTTGTCAAAGTACAAAGAATTAGTAAACCGTATTTAGCTGTAAATGAAAGTAGGGAGCGGAGCTTTGTGCTTGTTAAAAAATCTATACCACTGCGATCCTGCCTTCTTCAGATTTGCAGTGCATATTAAAAATGTTATTAACATTTTGTCAGTTGTCAGAAAGTTTCGGCCAACCAACTGACCAGGACTAGCTACACAATTGTTCCGCCCATGTTGCCATGTTCAGAAACACGGTGTGACAAACATTTTCGGCGTGTCTTTGATTTTCATTGCTAACAGCATCAAACATTAGATGGGTAGAATTCTTATTGAATACTATACTGCTGGTTGCATTGTTGTAAAATGTATGTTTTCTTTTTCAGCGATTTACACAGTATCTAGCGTCAAACAATTGTACATTTAATTTAGCAAGCTTCATAGACAAGACAGGTGTTCAAGGTATGTGCAAGATTTTGTTCGGATTAATTGGATAAGGAGAAGATGAATGAATAATGTATTTTAATTCATTTTGAACTGAATAGTATATAGCAGTAATATGTTTCGAAATTGTGGCAGATATTTGTTTAGAAAATGACTTAATTGTTTAGCAAATAGTGAACATCACGAAAACACGCCTATATAATTTTGACCCCCTTGAATCCCACTTCTATACAGTAAAACTGGGGTTCACAGGGGTAAACCTTATTTTTCTTATTTCTGCTCTACAAAAAAAAATATCACAATTTTTCATCTTAATAATTTCATTTTTTGGCGATAAAGGTTACAATGTTTTGTATAGGCGTGTTTTCGTGATGAGGTTCCACCAGATGCTGCATGCTGCGGTGTCTGATTTTGGCCCTCACTGTTTCAGAGGTTTCCAGCCGGCCTCGCTGTATCTCTGGTGATCAGGAGGCTGCGAGTTTGACACCTGTCGGTTTGGCAACATTTTTTAGTGGAGACTGATAAATCTTTTCTATGGTTTCACCTTTCCTGAGTTGTCAGTTTCTGTCAAATGAATGTCCACTGCACTGCTTATAATATATAAGCCTGCCCAGGCATCGTTAGTTAAACTGACTGGCTCAATATAACCTAAATAGTCTTGACTGAGCCATAAAACACCAACCCATATAAAATAGATTAAAATAATTATGAAGGCTAACTTTCCAGCATAAAAAACATTATGCTGTGAGTACCGTATTGGGATAAACATATAGAGGATCTTACATTAGTGTCCATGTATTATTGGATTTATTAAACAAGTTTAGGAAAAGGGATAAGATGCGAGGCTTGCCAAGCATTTTCAATAATACATGAGCAAGAATGCAAGATTCAATTTATCATATGACATTTAAAACGCATTTTATTTGAGACTTTTAACAGAAATGTCTATATCCCTTTTCTAACTAATTTGCATATTTAATCCACTAGTGGATTATCGAATTTATTGCATGGCATTATTACACTCTAAGACGCAACGTCATATGATAAAACTAACAGCTGAACCAGGATATGCAGGACAGATAAACCCTGCTATTACCGTATTCCTCCCATTTAGCGCCCCTGCTCCTATAAGCGCCCCCTCACTGTTTTTCCCAGAACAAAATAATAAGCGCCCCTTCTGCAGTCGGAGGAAATAGTATTTTGGCTTACCTAAAGTCAAGATTTCAGCCTTTCAATCATCACCCTACATATCATTTAAGGTATTTCTAAACCCCCTGCTATCACAATGTCTGTATTGACCACTTGGTACTTTACATGTCATGATTCCACCATATTCTAATGGAAGTCTACCCCATGTAATGGGTTTGAACTCCCCTTCTGGTAAGATTTTTGTCTCTAATAAACGCCCCCGCTTTCTCCAATTTTTTAAGTGCCCGGGGCGCTAAATGGGAGGAATACGGTACTTGAATTCACATAAACAGGTTCAGGATCAGTTTTGGTGTCTCATTCGGATTGGCATCAGACATGGTGTTCAGGAGGTTACAATTTGATCTCAGCGGGGTCAGCAACATTCTTTCATGTAGTCATCAGGAAGTTATTTTGTATGGTACGCTGATTCAAGTAGGGCAGTTGTCAGTTTCTGCGGAAAGAAGGTGCATTCTCTGTGTAAGCGTGTTGAGTAAAAAGAGTAACATTGGGTTTAGTGACCGACTGAACGTTTACTGGGCCATTAAATTCCAATTCATTTACCAAGCAAATAAAACAGTTTAAGAATGGATCCCTGTGCCCCTTCCCTATTCTGGCCTATGAAAAATAGATTGGGCTACATGATGCTTCCTGGCAGAGCTGAAACTGACCAATCTTTTAACCCATATGCTGCTGTTCACGACAAACACTACCTTTGCAGCCAGTGTAGATCCAGATCAGATGGCTTGTGAAGAAGCCATCTGATCTGCATATACACTGTTTGTTATTCAGTTTGTGAGCTTGCAGAAATAAATTACATCAAGTAATCTGATTGGTTCAAAGTCAGAAATGGGTGTGGCTAAATTAATTGTTCAGCAGGATAAGGGTTAAGTACTGCCTGGTAAACAGCTTGGAATGTATAAGCCTGGCCATAAAAAATGGCTTGGGTCGGTCCATCCCTTAAACTCTAGCACGGTTTCTTTGGGTGGTAGGGCTTGATATGCCATTTCATAAAGTCCCACAAAATTAGGAGCAACATCTCCAAATGACCTAAATTATTTTAAAATAGTGTTGACAGGGATGTAAAGCCTGCACAAAAAGAAAGATGGTCCCCAAAATATTTAAAGTATATAGAAGAATAAACATGAGTAGTCATTTTTAGCTCACCAGAGCCGAAGGCTCCGGGGGAGCTTATAGGATAGGCAGTTGTCCGGCGTCGTCGTCGTCGTCGTTGTCGTTGTCGTCGTCGTCTGACGTCAACACTTTCAAACATCTTCTTCTCTGAAGCCACTGGACCGATTCAGCCCAAATTTTATCTGTAGCATCCTTGGGCAGGGGGATTGAAAGTTTGTGTTTTTTATGAAAATCGGCCCATTAGTTTGGTTGCTATGGCAACTTAGAGTTTCCATAGACTTATAATGGGGAAAATTGAAAAATGGCATTTACTGCCAAGTCATTGCAGATATTTGGACAAAACTTTTATAGAAATGTTTCTTGAGTAAAATTCTTTCAGCCATATGCTTTTATGCCAACCTGAGGGTCCCCCAGGTTGTGCCCGGGCCATGCCCCACCCCCTCCACTTCATAAAAGGCCATATATCTCAGAAACCATTCAGATCCCGACCCCTAAACCATATATATTCTTGTTCCTATTGATAAGACGCATTTAGTAACACCAACCTTGGGGTCCTCAGGGATGCGCCGAGGTCATGCCCCACCCCCTCCACTTAATAAAAGCCCCAATATCTCGGAAACCATTTAGATCCCCACCCCTAAACCATATATATTCTTGTTCCTTATGATAAGACCCATTCGGTGACATCAACCTGGGAGTCCCATGGATGCGCCGGGGCCATGCCCCACCCCCTCCATTTCATAAAAGGCCCAATATCTCGTAAACCTTACAGATTCCCGCCCCTAAACCATATATATGCGTGCTTCTTATGATAAGACACATTCATTGACACCAACCTGGGGGTCCTCAGAGATGGGCTGGGGCCTTGCCCCACCCCTCTACTTCACAAAAGGCCATATATCTCAGAAACTGTTCAGATCCCCACCCCTAAACCATATATATTCTTGTTCCTATTGATAAGACGCATTCAGTAACACCAACCTGGGGGTCGTCAGGAATGCGCACAGGTCAGGCCCCACCCCCTCAACTTTATAAAAGGCCCAATATCTCGGAAACCATTCAGATTCCCACCCCTAAACCATATATATTCTTGTTCCTTTTGATAAGACCCATTCAGTGACATCAACCTGGGAGTCCCCTGGATGCACCGGGGCCATGCCCCACCCCCTCCATTTGATAAAAGGCCCAATATCTCGGAAACCTTACAGATCCCCGCCCATAAACCATATATATGCTTGCTTCTTATGATAAGACACATTCATTGACACCAACCTGGGGGTCCTCAAAGACGCGCTGGGGCCTTGCCCCACCCCTCTACTTCAAAAAAGGCCATATATTTCAGAAACTGTTCAGATCCCCACCCCTAAACCATATATATTCTTGTTCATTATGATAAGACGCATTCAGTAACACCAACCTGGGGGTTCCCAGGGATATGCTGGGGCCATGCCCCACCCCCTCCATTTCATAATATCACAATATCTCGGAAACCCTACAGATGGCCACCCCTTAACCATATATAGTCTTGTTCCTTATGATAAGACACATTCATTGACACCAACCTGGGAGTCTCCCTGGGCCTTGCCCCACCCCTCCACTTCACATAAGGCCTTATATCTCAGAGAATGTTCTTAGCCCCACCCTAAACCATATATATTCATCTTTCTTATGATAAGACGCATTCAGTGACACCAGCTTGGGAGTCCCCGGGGCACGCCCAGGCCATGCCACACCGCTTTACTTCATTAAAAGCCATATATATCAGAAATAGTTCAGATCCCCACCCCTAAACCATATACTTGTTCCTTATGATAAGACTCGTTCAATCACACCAACCTGGAGGTCTCTTTGTGCTGAGGCAATGTGCCCCGCCCTTCCATTTCATAAAAGGCTTTATATTTCAGAAACCATTCAAATCCCCACCCCATAATCATATATGTTCTTGTTCCTTATTATTAGCACACCTACTGTAGCGGGGTCCGCAGGGGCCATTCCTATTTCATAAAAGGGCCTCAAATCTCTGAAACCGGTCAGATTCCCAGCACTGAACCATATATATACTTGGTCCTTATGATAAGACACATTTAGGGACAACAGTTTGGGCTTTCCTGGGATCAACAGGGCATGCCCCAACCCCTCAACTGTTAAAGAGGCCTTACAGATCCCCACTGCTAAACCATATATATTTTTGTTTCTTATGATAAGACGCATTTAGTGATACCAACCAGGGCTCCATTGGGTCCATGCCCCACCCCCTCTACTTCATAAAAGGCCTAACTTTTCAGATGCTGAGTCCACATGGGTGCTCATTTGGACATGGGGGTTCATTTGGTGGATCAAAATGATATCATGTTAAAATACATGGCTGCCATTGGGCAGGATGGGCAGTGCCCACCTGAGCTCTGGTGAGCATAGTGGCCCATGGGCCTCTTGTTTTCCATAAAATCTAAGCGCTTTTGTTCGGATATAAGTTAATTAACACAGTTGTTTAACTAACAAGTGTGAATCAGTTACGGTCAGGGCTCTAGAAAACCAAAAGAATCACCTGTCTGGACCGATTTTCATGTGGAAAACTATTGATCACCACTGCAGCAAGACAAAACATGAATTTTCATGTAAAAATTTTGGAGATAGCATTCTTATGCATGTTCTATATGGTTTCATTGATGATATCATCTGCCAGTCGGACCGATTTGGATTTCAAAATTTCTCTAGTCCTGATTAGGCACCGTGTATTCTATGGAGTGGAGTCTTGGAATGGAGTCTTGGAATGGAGTTTGGAGCGAAATTTTGGAGCCAAATTTTGGAGTCACTTTTTTCACCCCTTTGCTCTCATTAGCCTATTGTGGTTGGTCTCAATGTGCTTTGGACGTCATCTGTCAGGTGCTGTCCATCATGCAGCATGATACCAATACCTCTAAAGCTGAGGCCAATTTAATTGAAACATAACGGGAATTTTGCCCATATTGTTCCGCTCAGATGTATAAGACTGCCGATCGTTCCGATTAGACGAACAAGATGGCCAACCGAGCTGAAAAAAAAAAAACTCTAATATCCCTAGGCCCGTTAGTCGACCCATAACAAGAAGCTATATTTTAACAGTTCCATTCTGATTACCAAAATGGTAAATAAATGGTCACTCTGAGTAGAGTCTGAAAATTGGCCTTGAACTTAAACTTAAATTGTTTCCTTTGACCCTTAACTTCCAGTATTAGACACTGAGCAGATGCTGTTATCTCCGGCATAAAATGCCCCTGCATATGGACCCAGTCCATAGTTTTCAGTAAACCCTCTTTATGCAACAAGTTGGTGTAAAAATGGCTCATGGTGATTAATAAATGTAACCAGGATAAAGTGCAAACAATATTTGATCGGTGAGTGATGTTCATGTGGACATTAGCAACATGTAGTGAATGGTTCTGAACAAGGTCTTGAAATGTTTCGTCCTGCATTTTGGACAGTGTTTGTTGGTTTGATTTGAGATTTAAGGCCCCGTCAACACTGTATAGGTCATTTTGGAGACGTTGCTTCCAATTTTGTGGGACTTTTACCCGACATTGAGATGAAATGACATCTCTAGCCCTGCCGCCCAATGAAACCAATAGGGTTTATAAGCATGGACGGTCTGACTTGCACTGGTTTGCCTTGGCAGGCGTAGATCCCTTAAGCGTTTTACTAGTACTCGTTTTCGGTCAGTTTCAGCTCTGCGTGGAAACATCATGCAGCCCATCTATTTCCTCAAGCCCCAATGGGTGGGGTGGCCTTTTTTACAGTGTTTTCCTTCTTAAGATGCAGCTTACCTCTGCTTCTGATCTGGGTCTACACTTTCTGGCACAGGCGCAATACATAAATCATGCTCATATTTTACAGATAATCCTTTTTACACAATTCTCCCGAACCCATCGTGGCTTGGAAAAAAATAGATTGGGCTGCATGATGCTTCCACGCAGAGCTGAAACTGGCCACTCATGAGTACTGGTAAACTGCAACAAAGGACTAAGCTTGCCCAGGCAAAGTCATTTGAATCATACCGTCCAATGCTTATAAACCTAAGCCAGGACTTGAGATATCACTTCATCTCAATGTCAGGTAAAAGTCCCACAAAATTGAAAGTAACGTTTCCAAAATGGCCTAAATAGTATTGATGGGGGGGTTAAAGTCAATTCAAACAAACAAACAAACAAATTCTATGTCTGGTGTTGGTGTTGGTTGGTTCATTTGAGGTTTAACGTCCCCGTCAACACTGTAAAGGTCATTTTCGAGACGTTACTTCCAATTTTGTGGGACTTTTACCCGACATTGAGATGAAATGACTTCTCAAGCCCTGTCGCCCGATGAAACCAATAGGGTTTATTAGCATGGACGGTCCGCCTCGCACCGCGGTTCCTGGACAGGCTTAGATCCTCTAAGCGGTTTACCAGTACTAGTGTGGGGGCCGGATTCAGCTCTGGGTGGAAGCATCATGCAGCCTATATATTTCTGGTGTTGGTGTTGTTCTGTGCATGGCATACAGTACATTTCTTAATGATACTCAATATAAATCCCTGTCCTAATTCTGTGGCATTGTTCTTAATTTGTATCAGATTACAAACAGGTGTTTATGTAATAAATCAGTGATACATTTTTTTCAGAGCCATGTTCTAAATTAGTACTGCACTTCTGTCTGCAGACTTCAATGAACACCAATAGTTAGTGCGGGCTGTGGGTCATGGGTTGTTGGATGAATTAGGGTCTAAGGAGGGAGTAGAGGCTTGCATGTGATAGCCATTGTCTCAGTGCCATTGATATTAGTTGCATATAGGCCGGAAACTTCCCACTGCAACTGTCCAAATGACTACAAAATTCATGTGACATGGTTGTTTATAGCCATGCTGTTCTTACTGTTGTGAAGCAGGTTCACAAAAACTAGAAAACATGATGTTTGTTTGATTTTAGATTTAATGTCCCCGTCAACACTGTAAAGGTCATTTTGGAGACGTTGCTTCCAATTTTGTGGGACTTTTATCCAACACTGAGATGAAATGACATCTCAAGCCCTGCCGCCCAATGAAACCAATAGGGTTTATAAACATAGATGGGTCGACTCGCACCGCTTTTTCTGGGCAGGCTTAGATCCTCTAAGCGGTTTACCAGTACTCGTGTGCGGGTCGGTTTCAGCTCTGCGTTTAAGCATCATGCAGTCCATCTATTTTTTCGAGCCCCGATGGGCGGTGGCTCATAATGCTGGGGCACAGGCAAGCAGTGTGAAACCAGATCAGATGGCAGAATTTAATGGTTAACACAACAGTCTGTTCCCATTGTGGACGAGTTGCACACAGAGGAAGCTGTTGACGCTTAAGTAGAGTCTATGCTTTGATTGAAATGACAAGTGGGGTTTTGCAGCTCTAGACTTCAGAAGTATTTTTAAAACATAGATTGTGGGTTCTACCTTCAAACTATGTTCAGAGCAGACAGCAAAATAATTTAACAAAAAAAAAAAAAAAAAAAAAAAAGAAAACAGGTGTGTCAACACAATGTGGAGGAATTAACAGAAAAAACAGACAAAAGGTCATCTAGTCTGGCAGATCATACTAATTCTTTTATGCCATTTCGAGCCTATTAGTTAACCTTTTAATCCACACTTTTCCTGGGCAGACTCGTATGTAAGCGGTTAACCTGTATTTTGCCAGAACCTGACAACTGCCCTCTTGAATTAGCTAAAGGGAGAGAATGACAGTAGAAATGATTTCATGTCCCTGGCAGTAGGGATGTTGGCATGGTGTCTATGATTGGTGTTGATACAGCCTTGTATTTGCGATCATGTGATGCGAATGCGGATTGTGAAGAGCTTACATTTCAGCATCTTTTTAATGTACATGTAACCCTTCAGTGGAAAAGGCACTTAGTTTATTTCTGTTCGGTGCCAGTCTGATAGTGCAAAGGGATAATGGCAGAATTATTTGCATCTGGTATAAGGCACATTTAGTCATGTTGGTTCATACTTTCAAAACTGATTTTTTTCACACCCACACTTAAGACTTATTGTAATATATGGCCTGGCATGTGGGATTGGTTCAGACCTGGACAATCCACTGTTTGGGCTACAGTTGGGTAAGGGCCTGCGGTGCAGTGCGGGGTGGGAAGGGGTTAGTGGGGTTTTTCTACACTATCATATCCTTCCTTTTCCTAATGTCTCATCTCTTAAAAACTCGGTGGTTAACCCACCAGCTGTTGTCAGTTGCAGTATTGGTTAACTACTATGAGGGTCTTAGTCTGTTCCGACATTACCTTTACTGTTGGGTTAAAGATTGTTTTCTACATTTAGTTCTTGTGACCATCTTGTTCATTGAAGTAGAACTGTTTCAGCAATTTATTGTATAGGGTCACCTAGCAACAATCCAGCGAGGTTTCAACAAAACTGGCTTGAGGGTATAGGAAGAATTGTTATTTCAAGATTTTTTTTAAATATATATTTAGCTCTGGCAGCCATCAGTTTCAACAGAGTGAATTCCTTTTATGTGATGAAAGTCAGTTTAGTTAGCTTTCTGTTATTGTGTTACCCAATGCTTACTGATAAATGAAAATATAAGCCATAGAGCTTATATAAGTTTCAAGACGACAGCATTTCACCTGTATAGTCTCATTATGGCTTATAACGATGAAGCTTTAAAAACAAATGAAACTCCAAAATATGACCCAAGACTCCACTCCAAACTCCACTCAAACAGTCCATTCCATCATTCCAATCCATAGAATACACACCACATGACGATAAGGTCCGACAGTCAATGCCAGACTGACTTTGCCCAACCATAATTGCTCATCATAAGCATTTCATGCTCTGCTGAGCTAACAAGAGCAAGGGCGTGCAAATGAATGTGACTCCAAAATTTGGCTCCAAAATGTCGCTCCAAACTCCACTCCAAGACTCCAATCCAAGACTCCACTCCATAGAATACACGGTGCCTCCTGATTATGGGAAGGGAAATGTTTCTTTATTAAAATAATGTTTTGGGAACTTGTTAGAATTGCCTCTGAGGCGATTCTAACACGTTCCCACAATATAGTTATTGTTTAGTGAAGAAATAAGAAAATCTGTCCCTTAATAATTCCTATTCTTCTTATATGAAGTTAGAAGCCTCTGTGGTGCAGTGGTTATGCTACTCGCCTGATAAACCAGGGATTGCAGGATCGATCCCAGGCTTCTCCAGACTTTCAGATGAGTCTTTAAACCGAGGTCCCGTCTCCATATGACCTTAGTGGGACATAAAACTGAAACACACTCACTTATATGTAGTTATGTTTTGTTTGTCTGCTTCAAATGGCCTTGTAGTTTTCTTTAGAACAAAAAAAAAGTATAAGGCTATAAATTTCTTTCCTCGCAAACAGTCTGCTGTGAAATTGGTCTGTGTCAGACTCAGACTTTTGAATTGGCAGAAATTGTATCGATGTGTGCCATGAAATGTTGATAGAAATTACTATTTTGTCTAAAACTTTTACCCTTAACCCTTTTTGTACCAAATGGAATCTTCCACCTTATATGTAGTAGGAGTCTATTTCAAAATTTAGGGGTGTCAGTATGTGGTTTCTTCAAAAACTATTCGGAAAATAGCTGAACTTTTTGCAAACAGTGTGGGCCCTGATCGGATGCAGCGTTCTGCAGTGTCTGATCTGGGACTGCACGTTTTGCCAGGGTACCTGTTTTGGGGGTTTCTGGTACTAAATGGGTTAATGGGTGGCAATCGGGAGCAGACATTTTAAGAACAAACTTTCGTATTCTTCAGAGATAGTAACCTTTGTTTTGCTGAATAAATTAATTAAACTACACCCATTTCTGACTTTCAAGCAGTCAGATTACTTGATGTTATTTATGCCTACAATTTCCTCGCCCATCAGGGCTTGAAGAAATAGATGGGCTGCATGTTGCCACGCAGAGCTGAAACTGACCGCACACATGTACTGGCAAACTGCTTAGAGGATCTAAGTCTGCCCAGGCAAAGCGGTGCGAGTTGGACCGCCCATGCTTATAAACCCTATTGGTTTCATTGGGTGACAGGGCTTGAGATTTCATTTCATCTTAATGTCAGGTAAAAGTCCCACAAAATTGGAAGCAATGTCTCCAAAATGACCTATACAGTGTTGACGGGGACGTTAAACCTCAAATCAATCAAAAAATGCCTCCATTTCAAAGTGTAGATACCTATCAGATGGTATCTTCATTGTTTGCAAAGTATAGCATATCCTTGTTTAGCGAGACACTCAATAAGGCTTGACATTTCATGTGAATCATCTGTAAATCATAGCAAATCCTGTTTTAGCAGGACAAGGCTTGACATTTCACATGAATTATCTGCTGTTATTTTTTCTCCAGAATCTCAGTTTAGGCCAAAAAACAAAAACAAAAACAAACAAAATTTATACCGACTTTTGGTAGGGATTCACAAGAAATTCCATCTTCAGCCATACTGTACACCTTTTTACAGAATAAAAATGTTTTCTGAGCTACCTACCTTGCAATAATAAACACACATTTTTATGCTCCCCGAAGGGGGAGCCATATAGTCGCCGCTTTGTCCGTCCGTCCGTCACGCTCTATATCTCTAAAAGTATTAGAGGTATTTAAGTGAAACTTGATATACTGATAGAGGGCGACGAGGGGAATCATAAAATACAAGAACCATAACCCTGTCACCAGTATTTATGGAGTTATTTCCCTTCTTAACTATTTCAATGAAAAGATTGTCCGGAGCATATCTCTGAAAGTATAGAAGGGATTTAAGTGAAACTTGATACATTGATAGATGGCCATCAGAGGAAGTGCAGAGTGCAAGAACTGTAACTCTATCACAAGTAATTACAGAGTTATTTCCCTTTTTAGTTTTTGCTATATTAAGCTTGTCCGGAGCATATCTCTAAAAGTTTAAGATACATTGATAGATGGCCATCAGAGGAAGTGCAGAGTGCAAGAACTGTAACTCTATCACAAGTAATTACAGAGTTATTTCCCTTTTTAGTTTTTGCTATATTAAGCTTGTCCGGAGCATATCTCTAAAAGTTTAAAAGGTAATTTAGTGAAACTTGATACACTGATAGGGGATATTAAGCTTGTCCGGAGCATATCTCTAAATGTTTAAAAGGTAATTTAGTGAAACTTGATACACTGATAGGGGGCTGTGAGAGAAATCGCAGAATGCAAGAAGCATAACCCTACCAACAGTATTTACGGAGTTACTTCCCTTCTTAATTAGGGCCCCACACAGTATTTTGGGTGCCCTATAGTAATCTCCTTGTCAGTCAGTTTCAAATCTAAACCAAAACATTTAACCGGTTATAACTTCAAAAGTATAATCCCTACTCCCATGAAACTTCACACTCTTACTAACAATCACAAGACCTACATTCTGACAAACCATATTGCTTTTGTCTGTGTGTTTGTCACACCTTAACCAAAAAACTTAACCTCGGTGATAACTTCAAAAGTATTTGCCCTACTCTCATGAAACTGCACACACTTACTTACTATCACAAGACCTACATTCTGACAAAGGGCCATAACTATATTGCTTTTCGGTGTGTGTTTGTCAGGCAATAACCAAACAACTTAAACTCGGTCAAAATTTTAGAAGTATTTATCCTACTCTCATTAAACTTCACACACATACTTACCATCACAAAACCTACATTCTGACAAAGGGCCATAATTATGTTGCTTATTTTCACTGAATTATCTCCCCTTTTTCAAAAAATATCTCCTGTTGTTTTATAACCATGGGTAATAGGGCTTTCATATTTCACATATATATTCCTTGTGACATTCTTCATTGAAAATTACTTACTAGGGAACACAAAACTGAGTTTCTTTGTCTTATGGTTTAAGATTTACCTGCCCTTGCACGGAAGGGGCCTTACATTTCTTCTTATTTTTGCAGTCTTTTTTGAAAATCACTAACTAGGGAATTCTTAGACTTTAGGTTAAACCCATTTGGTACCGGAAACCCCAAAAGGGGTAAGTGGCAAACAGTACAGGCCCAGATCAGACGACACGAAACTCGTGTTTGTCACGCCTTAACCTGGCCCTACTCTTATGAAACTTCACACATACTTACCATCACAAGACCTACATTCTGACAAAGCAGAATAACTTGTGTGTTTGTCACACCTAAACCAAAAACCTTAACCTTGGTGATAACTTCAAAAGTATTTTGTCTACTCTCATGAAACATCACACATCGCAAGACCTACATCCTGACAAATTGCATTTGGGTGTGTGTTTGTCAGGCTACATTCTGACAAAGGGCCATTACTATTATATTGCTTATTTTCACTAATCATCTCCCCTTTTTCAAAAAAAAAATCTCCTGTTATTTCATAACCATGGGTGATAGGGCTTTCATGATTCACATGTGTATTCCTTGTGACAAATTGCCGAGCATTTTGAAAATCGCTTACTAGGGAACACAAAATTGAGTTTCTTAGCCTTATGGTTTAAGATTTACAGGTCCTTGCAGGGAATGGGCCTTACATTTCTCATTTTTTTTGTTGAAAATCACTACCTACTTTATTTGTACTCCAAACATCAGCTAAGGGTACTCATTAGAACCTCCTCATTCAGACGGTTCTAACGAGTACCCATAACCTTTGTCTTCAAACAAATCTTATCAAACTTCAAAGTGTATAGGATCATTACACTAAAATAACCCTCCTACTACTGCGCATCTTCGGGGAGCATCCCTCGGTTTCACCGATGCTCTTGTTTTTTCTTGGCCTTCTCTCCAATTATGTAGGGTAAACATTAGTAAACCCTTCAAGAGTAAAGCTTGTTTAGCAGAAAGACTTTTCAAAATATGTTGTCCTTATTTTTCAGCAAAAATATGGCTTGACATTACATCTGAATAGTCTGCATGGCAGACTATTCACATGAGAAGTCAAGCCATATTTTCATTGAAAATTAATGAAATTAATGAAAACAATTAGATTGCCATCTGCTCTGGACTTTTCCACAGTGCTTAAAGGCTCAACAGATTATGTTCCTTGTACACAATACATTCCATCTCTGGCTTCTTTTCCTTCTGGTGTTGTAAGAACAGCTGTCTGTTTCTGTCACAAGCATGTGCACTATACATGTTTACCCGTAGTATCCTGTCCAGTGGTGGTGGGGGGAGTGAAGTTTGTCTACATTAGGTCTCGTCATGACCTTTATTATAGCTATAGTTAAGATGTAATGGGGATAATGTTAGAATATTTTCTTACTAGAAACATGTGGCGGGTACTGGTTGGAATTGCCTCATTGAGACGATTCTGACAAGTACCCACAACATTCTAACAAGTACTCACAACACAGGTTTCTAACAAGAAATAGTGAAAATCCTTGTTATGCGTCCTTACCTCAGCTTTGCCTTAACCCTTCTCTTGCTGAATATTCAGTTTAGCCACACCCATTTATGACTTTGAACCAATCAAATTACTTGATGTAATTTATTGCTATTAATTCATTAACTGAATGCCAAACAGTGTAGATCCTGATCAGGTGGCTTCTTCAGAAGCCACCTGATCTGGATCTTCACTGTTTGCAAAGATAGGGGTTGTCGTGAACAGCAAGATAAGGGTTAATAGTGTTTACTAGGCCACTGAACTCAAAAACAAGCACATAGACTATTTTTTTGTGTGTTCCATTTCAGGATATGACATGTCTACATTTATTAGAAGGTACTCAAAATATTTGAACGAGAAAGCAACTTCCTACAGAATCATGGCATTTGATTTTTGTAAAGTAAAAAGAGGGTAAGCTGCTTTTAAGGGGAATGGTTACACCTTCAGGGGAGGCAACTCCTGCAAAAGTATTTTTGTCTCCCATGTCAATAGGGGTCAACTCTTAAAGGAAAGAATTTGCTCCTGTGGAGCAAATTCTTTCCTTTAAGAGTAGACCCCTTTAAGAGTAGGCACCTTTTTCAGCGGGACAGGGCTTATAAAAAAGTGAACAGGAAGTCCCGAAAGTTGTCTCCCTTCGAAAAATGGTTAAAAAATCTGCCAGGTGTTCCCAGTCCCCTTATACAAATATCATACACAACCTCTTTATAATGCTGTTGTTGGTCTCCTGCCAGAAACTGTGTAAGCTGAACAGCAGTGTTATAGCCAAACAAAAATGTAAAGGTTATGCAGAAACTTGACCATTTATGGTCAGTGGTCTATATAACCCATTGCATGCGGGTAAACCCCTAAAGGGGTACCTTGGCAAACAGTGCAGTCCCAGTTCAGATGCCACGGAACGGGGCATCTGATCAGGGCCTGCACTATTTGCTAACAGAATTTTCCGTCAAAAATATAATGTAGAATAAAAATGAAAAAAAAAAAACTGGCCTGACCCCCCTTATATGACAAATAGTCTTTCCAACATATAGCAATGGAAGAGTCCACCAGTATACATTTGGGATAATCTATACGACCATCTGTCCAAAATTGTGTTGTGATGAACAATGTTATAAAAAGGTTGTGATGTGTGTGTGTCAGTTTTACATCCGACCAACAAATAAGGTCATACAGAGATTGGAACTTGGTTTAAAGATTCATCTGAAAGGCTAGAGAAGCCCGGAATGGAACCCACGACCGCTGGTTTATGAAGTGGGTAGGGTGACCAGTACACCAAAGAGGCTTTGAAAGAGGCTGTGGTGTATCTCCAAAAGGTTCTGAGAATCTGTCTCACATGTCATACAGTATTTTAGTGGGGACTTAAAAATGTCAAAAGGTAGTTCCAAAAATGGTGTAGCCATGACAGGAAAAATAATGTCTACTCTTAGTGACTGGTGATTTGGTAATTACTGGGTTGATCACTGGGTACATTAACCCTTGTCCTGCTAATCCCGGATATGCCTTATCTGACGAAGCCATCTGATCAGGATCTACATTGTTTGCCATTCAGATTGCATACCTGCCAACTTTCACCCATTAGGAGTGAGTTTCATGATTTTTCCATGCATTTTAACCTCACGATCGTGTTGCCAAAATAAGGCAAAAATCACGATTTTTCCACCTCCTCACGCTAGGTATTTTTATCAGCCATATTGTTTGTGGATAGTCATTTGGAATATCTTGGATTTCTTCACTATCTATTTTGGAGATGGAAAAACCCTGAGTATATTTTTAGCTGTATTGACTATTTTTAACCCAATGATAATTTACCCAGTACCCACAAACAAATGCAAATTGCCAACAGTTTTCTATCTGTATGAGCATGAACAGGGATGCCCTTTGCTGATCTTTTCATGTAAGTATGTTTGAACAATTATTAAATCTCCCCCAGATGTAATGAAAGTAATATTTACCTATGAATGAGCAACTACGAAAATCGTAGTTTTTATCTCTCAAACTAAGAATTGTATTGTTATTTGGTAACGAGTGTTCTAACACTTCAGAAACAATTGCTTTGCAAAATAAAGGCTGTTATAGTCAGACATTAAGAACTCCTTGCAATTGCATGAAAACTATTTCTGAGTAAAAGAACCTAACTTCAGACAGATCATACACTGTCATATATTCAGACAATCTTTAGTTTAAAATGTAAACATGCAATTTTTCTGATTGTACTAGTGGACTGGAGTATGTCTATTAGTTTGAAAAAAAATCTCCCCCATGGAAATTTTGGGGAAAATATTCACCGCGCTTTATTCCACCGAAAAATGCCGTGACACGTAGAATCTCCCCCATGAAAAATTTGAAAAGTTGGCAGGTATGAGATTGTGAATTTGTTGCAATAATTTGCATCAAGTAATCTGATTGGTTGATAATCGGTAGTGGGTGTGGCATATATAAATATTCAGCAGGACAAGGGTTAACATTCTTTCTTGGAGATTAACCCTTCATGTGCTACATAAAATCTACAGCAGACAGTGTTTTTACCTTGACTTTGCATGTGAATCATCTTATTTAGACTGAAAAACAAGACAACTGAAAATAAGTCAGTCTCCTATTCTTGATTAGCAGTGGAAGAGTTAATCATGAAATAATTCTTTTTATTGTCATTCACAGAAGGCCAGTTGTCTGTTAGACTTTCGGATGAGTCTTTAAACCGAGGTCCCGTCTCCGTATGACCTTAGCTGTTGGTGGGACGTAAAACTCAAAGGGCGGGCCTCCGTGGCCTAGTGGATAAGAGTGCTGACTCTTAGTCATTAGGTCTCTCACCGCCGTAGGTTCGAGCCTCGCTCGGGCCACGTGTGAGACGCCAAGTTCTGCAACGGAAGGTCAGGTGGTTTTTTTCCGGGTACTCCGGTTTCTGCCCACCTCTGATTAACGATCGGCTCGATATGAGTGAAATAATCTTGAAAGGGCCGTAAAACCCAAACCACAAAAAAAAAAAAAAAAGACTCTCTCTCTCTCTACAGTTGTCTGTTCCCCGCCAATAGGGGCTTGAAGAAATATATGGGCTACATGATGCTTCCAAGCAGAGCTGAATCCGGTCCGCACACTAGTACTAGTAAACCGCTTAGAGGATCTAAGCCTGTCTAGGAACCGCAGTGCGAGGCGGACCGTCCATGCTAATAAACCCTATACCATCCATGCTAATATACCCTATTGGTTTCATTGGGCGACAGGGCTTGAGATGTCATTTCATCTCAATGTCGGGTAAAAGTCCCACAAAATTGGAAGCAACGTCTCCAAAATGACCTTGACAGTGTTGACGGGGACGTTAAACCTCAAATCAAACAAACAAAACCAGTTGTCTGTTACTGGCAAAAGGATGTGCACTTTCTTTGTATTGGTCAAAAGTCTACATTGCAACAGAAAAGGTGCCTATTTTGTGATAATTGAAGGATAGTTTTCCTTATTTCTGCATATAAACCTATGTTGTGGGTATTCATTAGAAATGCCTCATCGAGGCGGTTCTAATGAATACCCACAAGGTAGGTTTTTATGGAGAATTGACAAAAACTATCCTTCAGTTTCCACAAAATATCAACCTTATCTGTTGCTATGGGGAGAGCCACAATCACAAGTCATAGCCCACCCTTGGCAGCAGGAGGAGAAAAAATCAGGGAATGAGCACAACAACAGATGCTTAACAAGTGGAGCAATCAACACAGTCTTGTTCAAACACATTGATCAGGGGCCAGCTGTTCAAAGCCTCTTTAGCTTAACGAGCTTGTTAGACGTCATATTGTTAACTGTTCTAGCAGGTACAATATCTAAAATTTTGGTATTTTTTGATGAAAAAATGTGAGCAGCTTTTGCATTTGCATAAGCTGCTCACATTTTTCAGCAAAAAATATTAGCATATTTGCCATATTAAATGATCAAAGTTTTATTGATATGTTAACCAATGACGTTGTTAGTTTTGAACAACTGGCCCCAGACTGCTAAAAAGTACTTAACATCAAATGCACAATAAAGTAAATATTACAGAGCTGTTTTGTTGAAATGCAACAATGAAAGAACAACACCAGAACGAATATCTTAGAATGGTCGGCAGCACAAGCTAGTGGGAGAGGTGGGGGCTTAAAGGCCTTTTCTTGCTGACAAATCTTTGCCATACATTAAGGTGTATGGTCCAACATTAAACACAAAAATATTTGGTTAGCATAACGGTTTCCTAACTCAGTCAGTGGATCATCACAGACACATATTAATCAAATTTAGTCACCGAGATGAAGCAAGGATCAGGACTGCTGGGCGATACCTCTGACTAAGCTGTTCTGTACACTACATCTAGGTGGAGTTGTAGTGACTCCTAAGATGCCAGTCACAGCAATTGTCATCTGCTTTGCTGTCTGCTGGCTACTTTTAAAGTCATTGTTGCAAACAGTGTGGACCCTGATCAGACTGCTCCTCTAGGAGCAGTCTGATCATGGTCCACACTGTTGACCCAGATCAGACTGCTCCTAGAACTTCTTCTGTAGTAGTCTGATCATGGTCCACACTGTTTGCCTGTATGCAAAAATATGGTTGAAAAAGTTGCAAGAAGATGGAGCAGGCAAAAATATTTTTGAAAGGGTTGTGTTCTAATGATGTATCAAATTTCTTCATGAAAGATATGATATGCTGCTTTGACATCATGACTTCAGACAAGCATAATCAGATTAGCCTGTGCATTTTTAAAACCATGAAGTAGCCTCAAAGTTCTTTGCAGAACAAGATGTCATTTCATCTCAATGTCGGGTAAAAGTCACACAAAATTGGAAGCAACGTCTCCAAAATGACCTTTACAGTGTTGACGGGGACGTTAAACATCAAATCAAACAAAAAAATCTTTGCAGAACACAAATGCATGATCGTCTTAAATTGGTGTAGTGAACATAAAAAAATGTAAGTTTCTGTTGTATAACAGTTGTTGCATGAGTAGTGTCTCGAGCAGATATGTGTCTGACTGGTGACCAAGAGGTTGCAGGTTTGTTCCCTGTCAGGATGGCAACCTTCTTTCAAGGGAATTGATCATGTAATATTACTAACAGTCATTGATTCGCTTACTTCCACTGATTCAAGAAGGGTATTTGTCAGTTGCTGGTGAAAGAATGTGCACTGTACTGGTTCACTGTTAATGCATAATAGAAGTGAAGGCAATGATCTGGAATCGATACAATTAACCCACAGCTCCCAGCAGTGGCTCCAAAGGGAAAGAAACACAAACATGAAATAACTAGATCATAATGGAAACATCAATAGAGGAAAGCCAAAAGGACAGTTACCGTACATAAGCCTGTCCATGAGAATGGTGGTTTATGTGACCTGACCGACCTGACAAGTCATGATCTAAATACTGTTGACTGGGCTGTTACACTCCCAAAGCAAACAAAACAGAAACTTCAGAATTCCATGCGGTTGATGAAAAATGAAGTTATGTTGAATGTGTCTTGTTATTTTGTTGCAGGAGAGATGATGGTTTATTACGGACAATGAATTCAGAAAAGGTAAGATTTGCAATATTTATTTATATCTTATCATTAAGACAGGTGTATCTGTCATATATTATGGTAATGATCCTAGGTATTGGGACAGATAGGCCTAAGCAAACAGTGTAGACCCAGATTAGACTGTTCGTTGAGCAGTCAAATCAGTGTCTACACTGTTTGCCTGTCCATCTGCACATTAAGAACTCCTTTGGATCAAGAAACAAATTTTAAAACTTTTCGGAGAATTACTGTAAGTCCTCAAGGTGTCCGAATTTTTATGGTACTCATGCAAATGCACAAAATACAAGTTAAGGCCATATGAAAAAGATAACAGGAAAAAGCAAACCAGTACAAAAAAAAACCTGTGTATTTCCACTTGACATACTGTCCGTCGATGACTAGTACACAGTTACATGTTTTTGAATAGTGCAAAGCTTATGGGTCTAACAGTTAAATAGCTAAAATAGTCAGGTATGTCACTGCCATCAATTCTTTGGCAGACTGTAGCTAGTATTAAAATCACTGCTTCGCTACAGATAAGCAAAAATAAACAAGTTAACAAATAAATAAATAAACAAATAGTAATACTTCTCACTCTGTACAGTGAGAAGCCTTAGTGGTGTCGTGGTTACGCTAATCGCCTTGTAAACCTGGGGTCGCAGGATTGATCCCGGGCTTCTCCAGACTTTCGGAGGAGTCTTTAAACCGAGGTCCCATCTCCGTATGACCTTAGCTGTTAGTGGGACGTAAAACTCGTAACACTCACTCTGTACAGTGTCTTAACCCTTATCTTGCTGTTCACGACAACCCCTATCTTTGCAAACAGTGTAGATCCAGATCAGATGGCTTCTTCGGCTTCTGAAGAAGCCATCTGATCAGGATCTACACTGTTTGGCATTCAGTTTATGAATTTGTAGCAATAAATTACATCAAGTAATTTGATTGGTTGATATAACAAAATGGGTGTGGCTTAGATGAATATTCAGCAAGATAAGGGTTAACAAAAGGTCACTGTAAGTCCTAAACTAGACGACAACAAAAGCAACCTATCCAAAAAGCCTGTTGTTGATTGTTAATTCAGTCTTTGTATCTTCATCTTTTGGAATAATAATTAAATATCAGTTAATAAGGACCAAACCACATCTTACATTTTCTTTTCAGATTTTAAAGACACTGCCTGCGTTACAAAAACAAATTGATGCATTGTTAGAATTTGATGTAAGTACACTTTTTCTTGTTTTCTTGACATCACTTGACTGAGCCGTTGAATCTGGCAATGTTGAAGCTATGACTGAGCCTCAGAATCTGACAATGTTGAACAGGAATGCCACAGGTCTGGAAAAAGTCAGGGAAACTGAGATGTTTTCAAAGTCAGGGAATTGTCAGGGAATCCTGAGAACTGTCAAGGACATTTGAAGTATAGGCAATTGTTAGGGAATTGTCAGGAGATTTTGAAAAAAGAGAGAGAGAGATTCAAGGCCATATTGGATGAACTAACTTATTGAAGGCAGTGTCCAGATATGACCCTCAGTTGTATATAGAGTTAATGCAGTGCAAGCTTTTCTCACTTATGTAAATAGCTTATATTTGGAACTCCTTCACAGTAATTGCAAAAATTAGGGAAATTTGAAATTGTGTCTGGGAAATGTCAGGAAATTACGTCTCCTCTGATGTATGGCAACCCTGTTGAAGCTATATATCGGGTCTTCAGATAGTCTCTCCAGTAGTTAACCAGGAATTGGGAGCATAGCAACAGATAAGGTGGGTGTTTTGTGATAACTGAAGGATAGTTTTTGTCAATTCTAATACCCACAACGTAGGTTTATATGGAGAAATAAGGAAAACTATCTTTCAGCTATCACAAAATATCAGCCTTATCTGTTGCTATAATTGGGAGACCAAGTGAGATGTGACCTCCTAAGGGGGAATAATGAGGATAATTAACCCTTATCTTGCTGAATATTCATTTAAGCCACACCCATTTCTGTCTGTCGACCAATCAAATTACTTATGTTATTTATTGCTACAAATTCATAAACTGAATGCCAAACAGTGAAGATCCTGATCAGATGGCTTCTTCAGAAGCCATCTGATCTGGATCTGCACTGTTTGCAAAGATAGGGGTTGTTGTGAACAGCAAGATAAGGGTTAACGCATAATGTACATCTCCATAGAAACATGTGTTGTGAGTGCATATAAATTAGATTCGCCTCAATAAGTACCAACAATATACGTTTCTGAAGAGGATTCAGAAAAACTTATCTCATTACTTCCCCTTATCACAGGGAAGTTGTCAGTTTCTGGCAAAAGAAAGTGCACTGTACTGAAAATTGTGGCAAGGTTAACTGACCTGCATGATATGGCATAAATAAGTGTTGAATTGGCCATTTAACGCTAAACAGACAAACTTTCCTCATTACTTCCCCTTATCACTGGGAAGTTGTCAGTTTCTGGCAAAAAGAATGTGCACTGCACTGTACTGAAATGTGTGGCAAGGTAAACCTACCTGCATGATATGACATAAACAGTGTTGAATTGGTCATTAAACTCTAAACAAACAAACAAACAAACAAACAAACAAACAAACACTCTTATCTGGAGCCATGAACTTCACAAGTTTGATTGTTTCTTCTAAGGTAAGTTTTTCCCTAGTCGTGCTTGAGACTAAATGTAAATCTATACATTGTTTCTACATTTTTGTCCCGGAGTTTCTGAAATGGGCTCTTGTGTCTTTATATTTGGATGCATCCAGTGTTTCCGATAGGAGTTTTAATAAAATTAATTAATAGAAAGGCAAACAGTGTAGATCCTGATGAGACGGCTCAATATGAGCCGTCTCATCGGGATCTACACTGTTTGCATAGGTGTCTTGTACTGGGGCCAGTTGTTCAAAACTAACGACGTCGTTAGTTAACGTATCGTTAAAATTTTCATCATTAAATATGGCAAATATGCTGAAATTTTTGCTGAAAAAAAGTGAGCAGCTTTTGCGGATGCAAAAGCTGCTCACATTTTTTCAGCAAAAATACCAAAATTTTCGATATTTTTCTTGCTAGAACAGTTAACAATTTGACCAATAACAAGCTCGTTAAGCTAACGATGCTTTGAACAACTGGCTCCTGGTCTGCAGGGTTGAAAGGGTTGCTTAATGAGTAATTTATCTGACCTGCTGCCCTAATTAACCTGATGAGATATGCAAGTTAAAAATAAGTAAATACATGTAGTTGAGCCAACTCTATTGAAAAGGATACTTGCCGCAGAGGGGACAAACAAAGGCTCAGGCGAAGCTATGTATAAGTGTAGTGTCGGGAGCGTCTTTTCTCCTCACAGTCGTGTAGGGAAGACATTGAGGAAACTTTGTGCAAGAAGTCTTGTTTCTAGTCCTATTAGTTGGCTGCGTTGGTGAGGTTTAAGGGTCCTTGTCTCCTGTGTTGGCTCAGATATGTAGGAGAAACATTGACTCATTTATCTGAGCATGTCCACTTTAATCACTCCAAGTACTGAGACAGATGTCTTGGTAGACAGTACAAGATCCAGACAACCAAGTACATGTAATTTGAAAATGAGAGAGCATGTATGTGCCCTGTAATTAACCTTAAAGATACCCCAAAAATTGAGACTTTACAGCTTGCACTTTTCTATAGTCCTGCTAACATTCCGACAGGCAGGTTTCATATTATGTACTGCATTCAAAGGATACAGGAGCAGTGGCAAACACTGTTGACCCTGATCAGACAGCTACTTTAGGACCAGTCTGAGCTGTGTCTTACACTGTTTTGTCCTTACCATAGCACCAGATAAGGTGAGTATTTGGTGACAACGAAAGGAGAATTTTCCATATTATTCATATAAACCCATGTTTTGTGTATTCATTTGAACTGTCCAGCTGCTGAGGTGGTTCTCTTTTTATGAAAAATTGACAAAAATGATCCTTTAATTAACGCATTGTATGCTGGTGGACTCCTCCATTGCTATATAATGGACAAGTCCATTTGTCATATAAGGGGTGTCAGGCCTATTCTTTCCTTCTTATTCCATTTTGATGGAAAATTCTGTTAGCAAATAGTGTAGGCCCTGATCAGATGCCGCAAAATTGCGGCATCTGATCTGGGCCTGCACTGTTTGCCAAGGTACCCCTTTAGGGGTTACCTACATACAATGGGTTAATCATCAAATACCAGCCTTATCTGTGTCTATGCCCTGCACTTTGGTCCCAGCATTTCAAGTAAATATGGTATGGTAGATAAGTTAATTGATTGCTTTTATTGTTTCATCTGTTTCAGTGTACTCCAAATGAACTGACAAATGGTGTGATAAATGCTTGCTTCATGTTGCTGTTTAAAGACCTTATTAGATTGTTTGCTTGTTATAACGATGGTACCATAAATTTACTTGGTGAGTTGACCCCACTCCCACTCACACCCACCCTCACTACACGCAAACCAACATAGTTGGCGGAGAAGAAAAAATGTAAATACATATAACAAAATTTTAATTGAAATGGGCACACCACATGAACCCTTTGTATACTGGAAACCTTAAAACTGGACATTGTATTTGATTTTGTTTGTTTTTGTTGAGGTTTAACATCCCTGTCAACAGTATTTAGGTTATTTTGGAGACATAGCTTACAATATTGTGGGACTTTTAATTGACATTGAGATTAAATTACATCTCCAGACTTTAACCAAGGTCCCATCTCCATATGACCTTAGTTGTTGGTGAGATGTAAAACTCACACATACAGACATCCCACAATGTCTTTTAAATGACACATCCACTGAGAGTAAATCAGCACAGTCAACAAGGAATACTTTCTCTGTCTACTTAAGGGGAATAAATACACCTTAAAGGGAGGTAACTGTTTCAGAAATATTATTGTCTCCCTTGTCAGTTGGAATCAACTCTCTCCCTTGGCAATAGGTGTCTACTCTTGAAGGAAAGAATTTTCTCCCAATAGGGGTCTACTCTTGAAGGAAAGAATTTTCTCCCAATAATATCCCAAAGAGGAGTCTACTGTTGAAGGCAAGAATTTGCTCCCAATACGGGTCTACTCTTGAAGGAAATAATTTGCTCCCAATACAGGTCTATTCTTGAATGCAAGAATTTGCTCCCAATAGGGGAAAGAATTTGCTCCAAAAAGGGGTCTGCTCTTGAAGGGAAAAAAATTGCTCCCATTAGGGGTCTACTCTTGAAGGAAAGAAGGGGAAAGAATTTGCTCCCAAAAGGGGTCTACTCTTGAAGGAAAGAACTTGCTCCTGAGGAGCAAATTCTTTCCTTTAAGAGTAGACCCCTTAATAAATTTCAAAGACTCGGTTTACAGAAAAGCTTACTGAAGGACCCAAAAGTTGTCTGCCCTGTACAATAAATAGCCATCGGAAGAGATGGCAAATCCCCCCCACCAAAAGCCAATATGGCCTTCAGAAGATTGTTCACCAATAGAAAGTGCACCAGAATTAAACCAGCACTAAATCACAAAAGTATTGCAGTTATGGCCATCACAATATTATACTTCAGGAGAGACAACTAAAAAATCAGGGTACTCAGAATTGTGGTTCTTGTGCATGACATGCCTGTTTAAGCTCATGCATTTCTGTACAAAGTACCATCAATATGTCTCAAAGGGTGTTGGAGATCACAAGCTGGTCATACTGGTTATATTGGAAGGGTAGATAACTCAAATATTCATCATAGCACCCAGAATTGTGGTTTTTAGGCATGAAGCGCCGTCTCAACCTTGTATACAGTTGTGCCAAGTACCATCAATATATCTCAAAGGGTATTGGAGTTATGGCCATCAAAAGGTTATATTGTCAGGGGAGATAATTAAAAAACCAGGGCGCCCAGAGTTGTGGTTCTTGCGCGTGACACACCTCGTGTACAACTGTACCAAGTACCATCAATATATCTCGGAGTATTGGAGATGTGGCCATCACAAGGTAGTGATTCTATATTATTGGAAGAGGAGATAACTCAAAAACCATGGCAGCCAGAGTTGTGGTTCTTGTACATGATTCACCGTCTCGGCCTTGTGAACAACTGTGCCAGGTATCATCAATATATCTTGAAGGGTATTGGAGTTATGGCCATCACAAGGTAGTCACTCTAGTTTATTGGAAGGGGAGATAACTCAAAAACCATGGCAGCCAGAATTGTGGTTCTTGTGCGTGACACACCGTCTCGGCCTTTTGAACAACTGTGCCAGGTATAATCAATATATCTTAAAGGGTATTGGAGTTATGGCCATCACAAGGTAGTCACTCTATTTTATACGAAGGGGAGATAACTCAAAAACCATGGCAGCCAGAGTTGTGGTTCTTGTGCATGACACGCTGTCTCAGCCTTGTGAACAACTGTGCCAAGTACCATCAATATATCTCAAAGGGTATTGGAGTTATGGCCATCACAAAGTAGTCATTCTATTTATTAAAAGGGAAGATAACTAAAAAAAAGTATGGCATCCAGAGTTCTGGTTCTTGCGCATGACACGCTTTCTCAGCCTTGTGAACAATTGTGCCAAGAACTATCAATGAATCTCAAAGGGTATAAGAGTTATGGCCATCACAAGGTTGCGTCTACGGACGGACAGACAGACGGATGGAAGCCAGGCTGATCGCTATAAACCCCGAACCTATTTGGTCGGGGGATAAAAATGATAACTGAAAATATCTGAGATGTATGGACTCTCCTTAAGTTGTCAAAGTATGAAGCATCTTTACAATAATTATAAACGTTATCTAAATTGAAGTATGTGTAAGCTGTTCACTTAAGTTGATAACACTTTAATTCAATGTGATTAGATAATGCACACTCAGCACTTCTTCCCCACATCAAGTCACCTGAAATAGTTGAGTGTTGTCTGTCAATACTACAGAAATAAACCAGAGTTTCATGTTAATATAATTTTTTCCATACTCAAATTTGACATGTTGATATTTATGAGGACAGATCTCTGATGTCCAGGGGCTAAGAGCACTGACTCTTAACCCTTATCTTGCTGTTCACAACAACCCCTATCTTTGCAAACAGTGTAGATCCTGATCAGATGGCTTCTGAAGAAGCCATCTGATCAGGATATACACTGTTTGGCATTCAATTTATGAATTTGTAGCAATAAATTACATCAAGTAATATGATTGGTTGATAGACAGAAATGAGTGTGGCCTAAATGAATATTCAGCAAGATAAGGGTTAAGTCATTATGTCTGTTGCTTGGACCAAGAATGAGGCACCTGTTCTGCAACGGAAGGTCAGGGTACTTCAGTTTTTGACGATTTGCTCGGTATGAGCGAAAAAAACTTAGCTGAAAAGCCCAATTTAAAAAAAAAAATTTTTTTTTAGTAGCATGAAAAATATTCTCTGCACCAGTCATTTTTGGGGCTTCGTGTTCTAGTGGATAAGAGTGCTGACTCTTAATCATTTGGTCTCTCACTGCTGTGGTTCAAGGCTGGTTGGGGTCACATGTGAGACGACAAGTTCTGCAACGGAATGTCAGGTGGTTTTTTCTCCAGGTACTCCGGTTTTCGACCACCTCTGATTAACGAACAGCTCGATATGGCCTCTAAACCAAAACGAAAAAAACAGTCATTTGCGGTTGTAAATGCTTCAAGGTTTAAATGTTTATTTTACTTTGATTACACAGAATGATCAAAGATCTTACATTTGAGCCGGGGCACAGCATTTCCTACAATTTACATGTGCACAAAGCGAAGAATCAGACTAGCCTGCACATCCATATAGTCTGACCAGAGACTGCATGAAGAAGCATTGGGCCCTTAGCTATCCTTAGAGTGCACAGTGAAGACTGATCGGACTGTGCAGATGCACAGGCTGATTTGACTCTTTGCTGGGCACACATGTAAATTGTAGAAAATGCTGTGCCCTGGCTCATTTATAAAGGAAGGTTTGACTGATATCTGTCATTGTACAGGTTTTGTTTGTGTGTATCGAGGTTTTACATCCCTGTCAACACTATTTAGGTCATTTTGGACAGGTTGATTTTATGGGACTTTAACCTGACATTGAGATGAAATGACCTCTCAAGACCTATTTGCCAAAGGAACCACTTGGGTTTAAGGATTATCTTTCCATAGAACTTATTTAAGGAATGGCCCCACTCGAACTTCACAATGTATAGGTTAACCACTTTGGACTTAACCTGCTGGGGCAAAATATGGTGACTTGACATGACCTTATTAGTATTGACTGGGCCATTTAACTGAAACAAACAATAAAATGGTAGCAGGTTTGACCAATATCTATCACAATTCTGTTTAACTGCTTAGACCTATCCCACCTTAGTCCCAGGAATAGTTTGATAAGGTTAATCTACTTGCTTGACATGATCTTTAGAAGCCTGCCTGGTGTAGTGGTTACTTTACTCGCCTTGTAAACCAGGGGTCGCAGGATCGATCCCAGGCTTCTCCAAACTTTCTGATGAGTCTTTAAACTGAGGTCCCATCTCCGTATGACCTTAGCTGTTGGTGGGAGGTAAAACTCCAAACACTCACTCACTTGACATGATCTTAGAACTGTTGACTGGGCCTTTAAACTCCAAATTACTCCAGAAACTGGTGGTAAATGTAGTAAAACTTCAATAACTCGAGCATGGATGGCTCGATTGCCATGGCTAATTTGAAATTGCTCTAGTTTGATTAATTGTGTCGGGGGTTAACCCATTGTATTCTTATAGACTCTTCCATTGCTATATGTTGGACAAGTCCATTTGTCATATTAGGGGTGTCAGACCTATTTTTTTGTTCCGATTCTAGTTTCGGTTGAAAATTCTGTTAGCAAATTGTGCAGGCCCTGATCAGACGCCGTGTTCTGCGGCGTCTGATCTGGGCCAGCACTGTTTGCTAAGGTACCCCTTTAGGAGTTTCCCACATACAATGGGTTAAACAACAACCCTTGTGGGTCATTTTGTGTCATCTCACACAGAAAGGAAGAAAAGTAGATGAGATGAAAGTGAGGGACAGTGGAGAAAGAGGAAAACATTCCCCCACTACCCATACCTACGGCAAGGACATCAGACCTTGCCCAACTGCAAGCCAATATCAGTTGGAATCCCCAGTGACAAACTCGCTCTTGAGTCTTTAGAGCATTGTTCCCATAACTCCAGATATCCATACATTTAGAATCATTTAAGTGGTTTTCTTTATTTTATCTAGAAACTGCATGTTGTGTGTACACATTATCTCCATAAGACTATTCTGATGGGTACACACAACATTCCTTTATTTTATAGACCCAAAATGGTTTGAACTACCCCTATCTTGAACAATTGACTCCCCTAGGTATTCGAGCTATTGAAATTCGACTGTTTTTTGTAGCCATTCACCTTAAAGAAACATTTTTTGATTGCATAACACTCTAATGATTGTTTATTAAAGAATGGAGTTTTTAGATAAGATACACTTGGGGTATTCTGGCTGTCATACAGGCAGGGGACATAAAATACCAATCAAGACAATTGTCGTCTGCCCAATTCTCTGTTCAGCTCACGAACAGTCAACATCGATCTCATCATGTCTGTCTCTATGAAAGAGTATCGCCTTCCTGAGCCACTCGTGGCTTTCTTGAAGTCATGCCGGCTTCATGGGGTGCCTGAAGTGACCACAGGCCTTCAGCACCGGAGTGTGACTGTCACTCTCCATTGGGACCTGAGCACTCCAGCTCCAGCCAGGCCCAAGAAGACAGTCAAGCAGCAGCCTACAGCGACGGAGAAACCACTGCAGGAAACAGCACCGCCCAAGCCTGTGACCATCGAGATCCCACCATCACCAACCATCACCAGATCTCCGACGCAGCCTCCACCAAAGAAGATGCCTCGCCGGGAGTCACCAACAATCACCAAGACGACGCCACCGCCTCCAGTCTTCACCTCCAAGCGACCGCCTTCCACCGGGGAAGATCTTCGCTTTAACATCTATCCAGTGCCGTACATTCACAGAGATTACACCTTCTCTCCACCACGCAAGTTCCAACATCAGGATGGGACCTACGCTGAAGTTGCGAAAGTAACCTACAGGGGACCAGCTCATCCAGACTACCACGGGAAGATCGCCTACCTGATTTTCGATCAAGCGGCCAGTACTACCTTCCGCAAACCAGGACCACACCCGAGTATGAACTGGCCGAGTACTACTGGACCTACGGCAAAGATCAAGACCCGGCGCGAATAAAGGGCTTCAGGCTGGACTGGGAGGACGGCGAGGTCTACAACATTCACCCACCAGAGTGCTGGAAGTAGGCTGCTGCATCCTCCACTGATCGTGAACTTAGGGCCGCATGTCCGAAAACCCTGTTTTCCATGGGTATTGCATGGCTACTTCATGTGTAGCCAGACCGAAAGCCAATCGCGCGGCCCTAAGAGAGAGCATTATAACCTAGTTTGCTCTCGGGCAAGACAGAGAAATTGCGTTTTGCAGCCGAAATTGGCATTGATTTCTCTGTTGCTTTAGGCCCACTTTTGACCTGGCGTTCAAAATTCAAAATTACAGTGCTTCCAATTTACTTAGGATAATTAGGGAAAGGGCACTGGTAGATCAGCACGATTGACACACCGCTGAATTCTACTGCGATTTGCAGCCCAGAAGCACTTAAACTTTACGTCCTGTTGTGGGGTAATGCTAACGCGCCTGACCGTAGCGGACGTAAAATGCTAAAACTTTACAATACAATACAATACAATTGTCGTCTGCTCTGCCATCTGCCGGATACCTTTAAAGTAATTTTTTGCAAACAGTATGGACCCAGATCAGACGGCTCCTGTAGGAGGGGTATCATATTAGGAGTCGTCTGATCTGGGACCACACTGTTTGCCTGTATGTAAAAATATTTTAAAAAGTTTGCAAAAAATGAGCAGACAACATTTTCAGATGTAGTTTTTCTTGGCTTCTTAAGGGTTAAATATAAAATCAAAGTACCGACATTACTGGTTGGTTGATTGTCTCTGAGTGTCAGCTGAAAAAAAATGGTCCTGAATGAGAATTTACACTTATCATTTAATCCTCAACTTCCCTGTACTGTAGGCAAACAGTAAAGAGCCTAAACAGAAACCACATCTGATCTGGGTCTACACTGTTTGCCTAACCCAATGCATGATTCTAGTCCAGATCCTATTGATATCACTCATGCGCTACACTCTGAACTGAAAGTGATAAGAATAGCCTGGCTATTTTCTATAAATAACTGTTACCTGGATTTCATCCAATTCAGTGATAGTCTTGTGAACATCAGGACTAAATCTACTTGTGCTTTAGTAACTTTGGGTTGATTGTTTACCAATCAACCCAAAATACACTTGATTCTTTTCTTATAGCCTAACCTGTTTCAATTTGATAAATATTTTCATTTCAGAAAAATATTTTGATATGAACAAAAAACATTGTAAAGAAGCATTAGATATATACAAGAAATTCCTAGTGAGAATGGATAAAGTTGCTGAATTCTTAAAAGTTGCAGAGGTAAGTCGGCCGCCCGCCAGTCACTGGTACTGTATTGCCTGGCAATAAGGAGGTTGTGGGTTTGATATCTGTGGGGTTGGAAACATTCTCTCATGAAGATAGATCATGAAATTCTCTACTGTCAGTCTCTCCCCTCTGCTGATTCAAGAAGGGCAGTTGTCAGTTTCTGGCAAAAGAATGTACACTTTACTGGTAAAAGGCATTTATTCTCGTTTATAAAGGACCATCATTGCATTACATAATATTGTATAGCCCTCAGTGCTGACTGAAGAGAAGTGCTCTGTCTTCAACAGGTAAGGGGCCTCTTGGAGGAAAAATCAAAAGTTTACTGTTGACTAGAGTGTACCTTATTGATTTTCCCCTTAAGTGCCTCAGTCAGGGATTCAACAAGAGCTACTAATCACCATCTTAGGGACTGCCTTTCATCTGCTATTCACCTTATTTGCATTATCTGCTGGTTCCTAGTCTGAAGTTTATCAGTGTTGGAAAAACAGGTAACCAGACCCCCCTGGTTACCTGTTTTTCCAATATTGACAATGTGCAAGCTGGGAGCCAGCAAATAATGCAAATATGGTGAATAGAGAGTATATCACAGGGGGCAATAAAACAATTATGAGCACACAGTGTGTCTTACCTTACAAGAATAAATGCCTTTAATGGCTTGTGTATAAGCCTGCTCAGGAGGTGTGGTTAGGTAAACTGACCAGCTGGATATGGCCTAAATAAAACTTAACCCTTATCTTGCTGAATATTCATTTAAGCCACACCCATTTCTGTCTATTAACCAATCAAATTACTTGATGTAATTTATTGCTACAAATTCATAAAATGAATGCCAAACAGTGTAGATCCTGATCAGATGGCTTCTTCAGAAGCCATCTGATCTGGATCTACACTGTTTTCAAAGATAGGGGTTGTCGTGAACAGCAAGATAAGGGTTAAAAACAAATTGGTTCTGTCCTATACCTATAGTTTGAGATAGGAGAGTACTGTAATTATCCTAAGTATTGGGACATATAGGCATAAGCAAACAGTGCCGACCCAGATCAGACTGTTCCTTCAGGAGCAATCTGATCAGGGTCTACACTGTTTACCAATCCGTTCGCACCTTTTGGACTCCTTCCAGGATCGTGAAACAAATTTATTAATGTTTAGAGTAATTACAGCAAGTCCTCAAGGCATCCAAGTTTTTAAGATTTTTACAGTAATAAGAATAGTTAACCCTTATCTTGCTGTTCATGACGACCCCTATCTTTGGAAACAGTGTAGATCCAGATCAGATGGCTTCTGAAGAAGCCATCTGATCTGGATCTACACTGTTTGACATTCAGTTTATGAATTTGTAGCAATAAATTACATCAAGTAATTTGATTGGTTGAGAGACAGAAATGGGTGTGGCTTAAATGAATATTCAGCAAGATAAGGGTTAAAGGATTATCAGCCCCATTGTGAGAGTGAGTGAGTGTTTCAGTTTTACGTCCCACCAACAGCTAAGGTCATACGGAGACGGGACCTCGGTTTTAAAGACTCGTCCGAAAGTCTGGAGAAGCCCGGGATCGAACCTGCGACCCCTGGTTTACAAGGCGAGTAGCGTAACCACTCGACCATGGAGGCTTCTGCCCCATTGTGAGAAAACCTAGCTTCAGGGTTTGCGACCAGGTAAGGCACACTAGGGCCTGCTCAGCTAAATAGATTAGCTTGAGTCTTAAGATTTTAGATACAGGTACTAGAGAAACATAAAGGTACTGATCACACTGCACAGGCTGCAGGGATTTTCCTAGTGCAACTTTGGGGCCGGTAATCGGCCCCTATTTATAGCCCCGCTTTGAAAAAGTGGGGCTATATTGGATTTGCCATGTCCTTCTGTCATTCCGTGATTCCGTTAATTTGTGTTGGCTCCATAACTTTGTATCTGCTTAACATATTTTCATGAAACTTCACACAAATGTTAAACACCATAAGACAATGTGCAGAGCGAAGGAATTATAACTGTGGATTGCCTACTTTTGGAGTTATTGCCCTTTGAACATTTTCCGTAATTCCGTGATTCCGTTAATTTGTGTTGGCTCCATAACTTTGTATCTGCTTAACATATTTTCATGAAACTTCACACAAATGTTAAACACCATAAGACAATGTGCAGAGCGAAGGAATTATAACTGTGGATTGCCAACTTTTGGAGTTATTGCCCTTTGAACATTGAAAAATGGCAATTTTAATTGTGTCCGCTTCATAACTCGAAAACCGTTTGGGATATTTTTAGGAAACTTCACACAAATGTTAAGCACTATGAGACGATGTGCAGAGCGCAGGAACCATAACTCTGCATGGCTTATTTTTGGAGTTATTGCCCTTTGAACATTGAAAAATGGCAATTTTAACAGTGTCCGCTTCATAACTCGAAAACCGTTTGAGATAATTTCATGAAACTTCACACAAATGTTAAGCACTATGAGACAATGTGCAGAGCGCAAGAACCATAACTCTGGTTTTCGTATTTTCTGTGTGTCTGTCTGTGTGTCTGTCTGTGTCTGTTAACAATTTTCGTGTCCGCTCCATAACTTTAAAACCCATTCACATATTTTCATGAAACTTCACACAAACATTAAACACCATGAGATGGTGTGCAGAGTGCAGGAACCATAACTCTGGATTGCCTAATTTTTGAGTTATTTCCCTTTGAATATTGAAAAATATCAATTTTAGCCGTCTTTGCTCGATAACTCAAAAACCGTTTGAGATAATTTTATGAAACTTCACACAAATGTAAAGCACCATATTACGTGTGCAGAGCGCAGGAACCCAAACTCTGGATTGTCTACTTTTTCAGTTATAGGCTTTTGAATATTAAAAAATGGCAATTTTAACTATGTCCGCTCCATAACCGTTTCTGATATTTTCATGAAACTTTAAATAAATGAAAAGCACCTTGAGATGATGTGCAGAGTGCAGGAACCATAACTCTGGTTTGCCTACTTCGAGGCTTTAGCGCGAAACTATTCTAAGTGACATTTTTGGTGAAAAACACTTTTTTCTATAGTTTGATGGTATTTTACATTTTACAACATGTGTCCAAATTTCCCCATTGTGCACTAACAAATTGCTGAGAAAAACACATATTTGTCCAACTAGTTTTTCTGCATTTCATGATTTCAGTCAGTGCGAAACTAGTGCATCTGTTCGTTTAACCCTTAAATTCCAGTATTTTAAGCAAGCACTGTATACCTCATCAGACGCCGTGCCATGCCGTGTTATGTGGCATCTGATAAGATATCTACTGTTTGCCAATGCCCCAGTACACGAGCCCAGTCCTTGTTTTACTTTTTACAATGCTCTGACGTCACAAGGAGGAGACTAGCACTGCTATAAATAACTGGTACCTGGATTTTGTCAGTGACCGTCACATGGACAATAGCAGGAGGGATGCTTCTGTAGTTAGTAATTTTGGGTCGATTGATAAGCCAATGCCCCAGTACACTAGCTCAGTCCAGATTTTGCTTTTTACACGGCTCCCTGACAACACAGGAGACAACTAGCACTGCTATAAATAACCGGTAGCTGGGTCACACAGGGTGGTGACAATAGCAGGCGGTCAGTTACTCTGCTCTATAATGTAGACTTTTCAGCTTCATCCTAGGCCCTTCTGTATACTTGTATATACTAAATAGGACCAGCACAACAGATTCATCTTTCTGCATTTACAATATTTCATTGATAATGCTGAAGCACATTTGCAAAACAAGCGTTAAAATATTTTGCACACTCACGTTAACTGCCTTCTTACTGTATGTCCATAAGACTGGCAAGCAGTAAAGATTGCTGGGATTGATCAGCAGCTTCACTAAGTACAGAAAATATATAAATAAAATAAATCAGAAACCCCTTAAATTGAAATGGACCTGTACAAAGTTATTAGTTATTTGTCACACCGCTGGCAAGATTGAACTGAAGCAAAGTCTGCCAGACAGACAAACCAATCATGAGTTCAGATGTCATACATACCTCTCTGTGTATTTACTGGCCCCCTCCCATTGGGGCTTATAGAAATAGATTGGGCTGCATGGTGCTTCAATGCCAAGCTGAAGCCAACTGTACATGAGTACTCGTAAACCGCTTAGATGGTCTAAGCCTGCCCAGGCAAAGTGGTGAAAATCAGACCCTGCATATTGGTCTGTTTGGGTGGTAGGACTTGAGATTCCATTTTATCTAAATGTAGGGTAAACGTCCCACAAAATTGGAAGCAGTTAACATCTCCAAAATGACCTAAATAGTGTTGATGGGGACATAAACCATCAGTTCAAACAAACAAACTTCTGACAACAAAAATCACAGGCAGAGGTTGTGTGTGTATTGTAATGACACAGAACCTGTAGTTAATGGATAACTGCTTTATTTAATAAACATTGAGCCAGTGACATTCCTGTGGCTTGTATAAACATGGCTGGGTGGGGTGGGGGGCAAACTATGGATTTTCCAATCTAAATATAGCCCACAAGTTTATGTTCCATAGTGTCCATTAGTCACCTGATAAGGTCCATCAATGGGCTCCTGCTTATTTCGGCTGCATCTGGAAAATGGTGATTCCAGAGAACACACAACTTTAACCATGTGGTTGCCAATCACAAAAATTGTCGTCTGCTTTGTTGTCTGCTGGACCCTTTAAAAAGTTATTGTTGCAGACAATGTGGACCAAGATCAGACAGCTACCCTAGGAGCAGTTTGATCTGCACCCACTATGTTTGCCTACATGCAAAAGATAGGTTTGAAAAGTTGGCAAGAATATTAAGCAGACAACATCAACAGACAACATTTTCAGATGCAGTTTTTTTTTTCATCTTAAGGGTTAATTAGACAGCACTGATTGGTTGAAGGTCCTGAACTGAAACTTATAAAAAGAGGTGAAGGCAATAATCAGGAATCGATACAATTAAGCCACACCTACCATCAGAGACACCAAATGGAAAGAAACACAAACATGAAATGACTAGACCCTAATGGAAATATCTATAGCAGAAAGCCAAAAGGACAGTTACTTTCCCACAAAATGGCCAATTGGGTATCCTAAACCAAAACAATATAAGCGATATACATATTCAAATACGAACAATAACAAAAATAAACCGCACCAGAAGAACCGCATTGGAATGGTAAGTGGGCTTAAATTGATTTTATGCGACCGCAATCCTCACCCTTACTTCAGTTGCTATTTAAACAAAATAATTTGTTCAGTACGCAGGGGGGCTTCCACCATCTCCAAGAACACAAAAATCAAACAACCACAGAGATGAAACAACAGTGCGGACTCCAAGAAATAACTGAAATGCTGGAGCAAAAGAAAACCAAAAGTTAGACTTCAATAGGTCCAACCAGAAACCCTTAAATACCAGTATTTTAAGCAAACAGTGTAGCTTCTGATCAGACACCGAGTTCTGTGGCATCTGATCTGGGTCTATTCTGTTTGCCAAGCCCAATCAGATTCTATTGGTAACCCTCTTATGCAACAGTTTGACCTAAAATTGATAAGAATAGTGTAACTATTTTCTATTAATAACCTGGGTTTCCCCCAATAAGTGATAGTCACGTGGACTCCAGTACTGAATGAGATTTTGTGCTCAGTAACTTTGGGTCAATTGATAAACAACTGACCCAAATGGGGGTCAAGTTATGGAGATCACAATTACAGTTGCACCCACTGAGTTGTGGCTCTTGCTCATAACATCCTGTGTCAACGTGGTGTACAATTGTACCAAGCATCATCAACATTTTAAAGGGTGTTAGTGCTTTGGGGACCACAAGGCTATTCTGGCAGGGGAGATAATTAACATAATGCGGCATTTACAGCTATGGGTCTGCTTGTGACATGCCTTCTCAAACTTGTGTACAACTATACCAAGTACCACCAATATATATTTCAAAGGTTGTTGCAGTTATGGCCATTACAATGTTATACTGTCAGGGGAGATAATCACAAGACCATGGCACCTAGAGTTGTGGTTCTTGCTCATGACACACCTTCTTAACATCATGTAAAACTGTACTCAGTATAATCAACTAACTAAAATACAATTTCACCCAAATTGGTGATTTTTGCACATGACATGCCTTCTTATTTACTAAGAACCATCATTACTAATCAAAGGGATTGAAGTTATAGTTATCACAAGATACTATTGCCAAGGTAACAGTATTACCAAGGTAACAGACTAAAATATGATGACAGCCAGAGTTTGGTTCTGGCTAATGACATGCCTTCTTAACCTTGAGTATAAACTTCCCAAGTGTCATCAAAATATCTCAAAGTATGTGGAAGCTATGGTGAACACAAGGTTATGTTGTCATGGGAGATAACTAAAATACTATGGCATCTGGAGTTCTGGTTCTTGCACATTTTGCACGCCTTCTCCTCCTCGTCTACTTTTGTACCATGTGACATCATCATACCTCAAAGGCCAGCAGAGTTGTGGTTCTTGCACATGACATTTGTACCATGGTATAGAACCTTATTATCTCAAAAAGTATCGGAGCTGTTGAAATTATAAATAGTTTGTTTCATTGTTCAACACTGTGAAGGTCATTTTGGAGACATTGCTTCCAATTTTGCGGTACTTTTACCCGACATTGAGATGAAATGACATCTCAAGCCCTGCCGCCCAATTAAACCAATAGTGTTTATAAGCATGGACGGTCCGTCGCGCACTCCTTTACCTGGGCAGGCTAAGCGTCTAAGCGGTTAACCAGTACTCATGTGCAGGTCGGTTTCAGCTCTGCATCATGCAGCCTATCTATTTCTTCAAGCCCCGATGGCCGGGGGCCGAAATTATAGATAAAGGGATAAGAATAACTGATATGCATGCTTCCTAATATAATCTTATAATTAAACTTCATTTTTTATGCAAGAGAAGTAAAATGAAAGGGCATTTTCTCCCTTAATTCAAAATGATCATCAATGGTTGACATGTCTTTAACAATTCTCAGTCATTCTATGGTATAATTATAAATATGATGTGAGAATAATAACTTTTTTTTTTAGCTCACCTGACCGAAGGTCATGGTGAGCTTTTGTGACAGTAAGATGTCCGGCGTCGTCGTGCGTCGTCCGTCGTCCGTCGTGCGTAAACTTTTTCTTGTGAACACACTAGAGGCCACAGTTTTGGTCCAATTATCATCAAACTTGCTCAGAATGATAATCATGACAATATCTCGGTCAAGTTCGAATTTGGGTCATGTCGGGTAAAAAAGTAGGTCAGTAGGTCAAATCATAGAAAAACCTTGTGAACACTCGAGAGGCCACAATTTTGGTCCAATCATCATCAAACTTGCTCAGAATGATCATTGTGACAATATTTTAGTGAAGTTTGAATATGGATCATGTCGGCTTAAAAAGTAGGTCAGCGGGTCAAATCATAGAAAAACCTTGTGAACACCCTAGAGGCCACAATTTTGGTCCAATCATAATCAAACTTGCTCAGAATGATCATCATGACAATATCTTGGTCAAGTTCGAATATGGGTCATGTCCGGTCAAAAAGTAGGTCAGTAGGTCAAATCATAGAAAAACCTTGTGAACACTCTGAAGGCCACTGTTTTGGTCCAATTATCATGAAACTTGCTCAGAATGACCATTGTGACAATATTTCAGTCCAGTTCGAATATGGGTCATATCGGGTTAAAAAGTAGGTCAGCGGGTCAAATCATATAAAAACCTTGTGAACACCCTAGGGGCCACAATTTTGGTCCAATCTTAATCAAACTTGCTCAGAATGATCATCATGACAATATCTCGGTCAAGTTTGAATATGGGTCAAATGGTTCCGGTCCGTTGCACATCTAGGTCACAGGAGCCAAAAACAGATTTTTTTCACCAAAAACTTAAAAAATCTTCTTCTCTGAAACCACAAGGCCCAGGTCTTTGTTATTTGGTATGAAGCTTCATCTAGTGGACCCCTACCAAGATTGTTCAAATTATAGTGCTGGGGCCAAAAATGCCCCCGCACGGGGGCCCTTTGGTTTTACATAGGCTTATATAGGGAAAATCTTTAAAAATCTTCTTCTCTGAAACCACAAGGCCCAGGACTTTGATATTTGGTATGAAGCTTCATCTAGTGGACCCCTACCAAGATTGTTCAAATTTGAGTGCTGGGACGAAAAATGCCCCCGCCCCGGGGCCCTTTGGTTTTACATTGGCTTATATAGGGAAAATCTTTAAAAATCTTCTTCTCTGAAACCACAAGGCCCAGGTCTTTGATATTTGGTATGAAGCTTCATCTAGTGGACCCCTACCAAGATTGTTCAAATTATAGTGCTGGGGCCAAAAATGCCCCCGCCCCAGGGCCCTTTGGTTTTACATAGGCTTATATAGGGAAAATCTTCAAAAATCTTCTACTCTGAAACCACAAGGCCCAGGACTTTGATATTTGGTATGAAGCTTCATCTAGTGGACCCCTACCAAGATTGTTCAAATTATAGTGCTGGGACAAAAAATGCCCCCGCCACAGGGCCCTTTGGTTTTACATTGGCTTATATAGGGAAAATCTTTAAAAATCTTCTTCTCTGAAACCACAAGGCCCAGGTCTTTGATATTTGGTATGAAGCTTCATCTAGTTGACCCCTACCAAGATTGTTCAAATTACAGTGCTGGGGCCAAAAATGCCCCCGCCCCGGGGCCCTTTGGTTTTACATAGGCTTATATAGGGAAAATCTTAAAAAATCTTCTTCTCTGAAACCACAAGGCCCAGGTCTTTGATATTTGGTATGAAGCTTCATCTAGTGGACCCCTACCAAGATTGTTCAAATTTTAGTGCTGGGACAAAAAATGCCCCCGCCACGGGGCCCTTTGGTTTTACATAGGCTTATATAGGGAAAATCTTTAAAAATTTTCTTTTCTGAAACCACAAGGCCCAGGACTTTGATATTTGGTATGAAGCTTCATCTAGTGGACCCCTACCAAGATTGTTCAAATTTTAGTGCTGGGACAAAAATGCCCCCGCCACGGGGCCCTTTGCTTTTACATTGGCTTATATAGGGAAAATTTTTAAAAATCTTCTTCTCTGAAACCACAAGGCCCAGGTCTTATATATTTGGTATGAAGCTTCATCTAGTGGACCCCTACCAAGATTGTTCAAATTATAGTGCTGGGGCCAAAAATGCCCCCGCCACGGGGCCCTTTGGTTTTACATAGGCTTATATAGGGAAAATCTTTAAAAATTTTCTTCTCTAAAACCACAAGGCCCAGGACTTTGATATTTGGTATGAAGCTTCATCTAGTGGACCCCTACCAAGATTGTTCCAATTTTAGTGCTGGGGCCAAAAATGCCCCTGCCCCGGGGCCCTTTGGTTTTACATAGGCTTATATAGGGAAAATCTTTAAAAATCTTCTTCTCTGAAACCACAAGGCCCAGGACTTTGATATTTGGTATGAAGCTTCGTCTAGTGGACCCCTACCAAGATTGTTCAAATTATAGTGCTGGGACAAAAAATCCCCCCCTGCCACGGGGCCCTTTGGTTTTACATAGGCTTATATAGGGAAAATCTTTAAAAATCTTCTTCTCTGAAACCACAAGGCCCAGAACTTTGATATTTGGTATGAAGCTTCATCTAGTGGACCCCTACCAAGATTGTTCAAACTATAGTGCTGGGGCAAAAAATGCCCCTGTCCCGGGGCCCTTTGATTTTACATAGGCTTATATAGGGAAAATCTTTAAAAATCTTCTTCTCTGAAACCACAAGGCCCAGGACTTTGATATTTGGTATGAAGCTTCGTCTAGTGGACCCCTACCAAGATTGTTCAAATTATAGTGCTGGGACAAAAAATCCCCCCCTGCCACGGGGCCCTTTGGTTTTACATAGGCTTATATAGGGAAAATCTTTAAAAATCTTCTTCTCTGAAACCACAAGGCCCAGAACTTTGATATTTGGTATGAAGCTTCATCTAGTGGACCCCTACCAAGATTGTTCAAACTATAGTGCTGGGGCAAAAAATGCCCCTGTCCCGGGGCCCTTTGATTTTACATAGGCTTATATAGGGAAAATCTTTAAAAATCTTCTTCTCTGAAACCGCTAGGCCCAGGTCTTTGATATTTGATGTGTAGCTTCATCTAGTGGACCTTTGACAAGATTGTTCAAATTTTAGCCTTTGTTGATGTTTGGTATGAAGCTTCACCTTTAAGACCTCCCTCAACATTATGTACATTAAAGCCCTGGGGCCAATAATGGCCCTCTCTGGGGCCCACTTGTTACACTATGGATCAGGTGAGCGATCCAGGGCCATCATGGCCCTCTTGTTTTTAAGTTTCTGCTGAAACAAATAATTACTTTATAATTATAAATTAACTTTCTACTTAATGCAACACTTTTTTGGCTTCAAACTGCTTCAAAACCAGCTTTTTCCATAAGATAGACTAGTTTCGCACTAAACATTATGGCCGTAAATGTTCAATTTCAGCGCGTAACTAGTCCATGTGATGATTTTTTTTATTTTTCAGATATTTTCAATAAAAACTGTCCACAATGTTTACAATACACATTTTAAACTCAAACCCTCTTTCAGAATTGTTATAGTAGTCAAAGCAGTAAAGAATTTCAGTTTTTTCCTTCTCCTGTAAAATTATGAAAAATGCAGATAGAATAGTTTCGCACTAAAGCCTCGACTTTAGGAGTTATTGCCCTTTGAACATTTAAAAAGGCAATTTTGACTGTGTCGGCTCCATAACTCACAAACCATTTGAGATATTTTCATGACACTTCACACAAGTGTAAAGCACCATGAGACAATGTGCAGAGCGCAGGAACCCTGACTCTGATTTGCCTAATTTAGGAGTTATTACCCTTTGAACATTGAAAAATGGAAGATGAAATTTAGTATAAACATGGACATTCTGGTAATGTATCATGCTCATTGAAATGAGGGACAAGGGCTCACAACTCTTAGAGTTTTTCCAGATAATGTAAAATTTTCAACAGTTATTTCTTGTTCATAACTGTTTTCTCTGCAGCTTAAATAACTTTCTTCTCTGACAGCGCTGAAGCGGGGCTATAGTCAGATCCTCTGACAGCTCTAGTTTTCCCAATTTAGAGACAGATATTCCCAAATTTTATAACAAATTTCCCAATTTCTGATGTTGTGCTACATTTTGATAAAAATTTCATGAAAATTGAACCAAAATTGACAAAGTTACAGCTGATTTAAATTCCCAACTATAAATATTAGCGAGCTGTTTTTCCCAAACCCAGCGGCCCCTGGACCCTGATTCTGAAGGGTAGGAAAATCCCTGGGCTGATCCACACCTTAAGCTTTGTTGCTTGCAAATGGCAAAAACCAGGGCCCAGTTGTTCAAAACTAACGACCTCGTTAGTTAACGTATTGTTAAAATTTTGATCATTAAATATGGCAAATATGCTAAAATTTTTGCTGAAAAAATGTGAGCAGCTTTTGCGGATGCAAAAGCTGCTCACATTTTTTCAGCAAAAATACCAAAATCCTAAATATTAAACTTGCTAGAACATTTAACAATATGAACACTAACGAGCTCGTTAAGCTAACAATGCTTTGAATAACTGGCCCCTGGTTTTCCCATGACAAAGCACAATTAAGGGATAGAATTAGCACATAAGATTGGCAGGGCGGAGCTGTTGTTTGTACCTGCCTTAGATATTCAGATGACAAAAAATAAACAAGTCACCTGATTATGAGGCATCAACTACAGCAACAAGAATCCTCCGTGGTGTAGTGGATAAGCTACTCACCTCATAAACCAGGGGTTGTGGGTTCGATCCCGGGCTTCTCCAGACTTTCTAATGAGTCTTTAAATGAGGTCCCGTCTCCGTATGACCTTAGCTGTTGGTGGGATGTAAAACTCAGACACACTCACAGCACAAACAAAGCTACGATGTGTATGGTCATTTGGTCCACTTGCAAAAAGCATACGAAATGCAGTCTACCGAAATTTCTCATGGACTCAGAGAATTTTACATCAATATTAACAACACCTGAACTGCCTCTCCCTGCAAGTCTTATCTTGGATTATAATACCTTATTGCTTTTTAGAAACAGAGATTGTGAGTACTTGTTAGAATCGCCTTGAGGCAATTCTAACAAGTACCCACAACATATGTTTTAATTGAGAGAAATAAGAAAAATTATACCGAAATTTTCCTCTTTTAACCTTCAATGTTATTTTCTCGCATCAAAAACATTACAAAAGCACCTAATGGTGTGTGCTGGAGTCAGTAATACTGGCACGATTTCTTGCAGTTATGATCAGTTGAGAGAATATGATGGCAACAAAATCATCACAAAAACATGCCTACATAATTCTGACCCCCTTGAACACCACTTTTATATAGTAAAACTGGGGTTTAATAGGGGTAAATTTTATTTTTCTTATTTTTTCTCTAAAAAGTAGATTGTGGGTACTCGTTAGAACCGCCTCGATGAGGCGGTTCTAACTAGTACCCAAAACCTATATTTTGAGCAAAAATAAGAAAAATATCACAATTTTTCATCTGAATTGTTGTTTTTTCAGTGGTAAAATTTACAATGTATTTGTATAGGCATGTTTTCATAATGTATGGTCAATTTTAGTACATGTTAGGATTGAGATAGATTGTGCTGAGGATTGAATCTACTTTTCAACTGGCCACTAAACAGATTTATTACTCAACAAATCACTGCTAGAGCTAATTTGTTTCTTAACCAGTTTTGTACCGGAAACCCCAAAAGGGGTGATTGGCAAACAGTGCCGGCTCGGATCAGATGCCACAGAATGTGGCATCTGGTCAGAGCCTACAGTGTTTGCAAAAAAATTCAGCAATTTAGCAAGATAACACAACCTGACACCCTAAATTTTGAAATGGACTCCTATATATGAGGAGGGAGATTCCAGTTGGTACAAAATGGGTTAAAATGGGTTAAATAATAATGAGCCAGGGCATAGCAAAATCTGCAAGAAGAAAAGACAAAGATCAGTCTGCAAATCTGTTGTTCACATAAGACTTTTATGGCATCAGTCTAGCCATAGTTCTGGCCATGGGAGCTCAGTCGGATACACTTCAGAGGGCCCAGGTTCGCTACCTGCCAGGGTTGGCAACATTCTTTTGTGGCGCTTGATAATGAAATAGATTGACCATGAAATCTTTTCTATGATCATTGTCTCCCTTCCCCTGATTCAAGAAAGGCAGTTGTCAGTTTCTGGCAAAAGAATGTGCCCTGTACTTGTTCAAGGCTCATGTGTTTAGCCTCCCAGGAAGTGTTGTTAGGTAAGCTGACCTGCTCGATATTACCTAGATTCTATGGACAGAACCTTTAAACTCCAAAAACCAGACAAACCCTACACCATAGCTCCAGATAAACTGGAGGAATTAACAAAATTAGGTGACAATTTCAAGAAATCACGAAAACACGCCTATATAATTTTGACCCCCTTGAACCCCACTTGTATATATTAAAACTGGGGTTTCCGGGGGTATACCTTATTTTTCTTATTTTAGCACTAAAATATAGATTGTTGGTACTCGTTAGAACCGCCTCGATGAGGCGGTTCTAACGAGTGCCCACAATCTATATTTTGAGCAGAAATAAGAAAAATATCACAATTTTTCATCCTAAAATATTCATTTTTTCGGCGATAAAGGTGGCAATGTATTTGTACAGGGGTGTGTGCGTAATGAGAAAAATTATCCCAAAATAATCCTCATTACTCTTTATCTGGAAGCTATGGTAAACATACAGTGAAACTTCGATGTGGCTCGTTTTCCCCAGCCGTTTCAGACACTTTCTTGGTACCTTTGTGAATTTTACAGAATACATTTTATCAAGTGCCAGCCTCGGTAGCTCATTCTGATGCTCCTCTGATTGGTGATCAGGAGGAAGCGGGTTCGGTACCTGCCAGGGTTGGCAACATCCTTTCTCTTAGATTGATCACGGTCATTCTTTCCCTTCCGCTGGTTCAAGAATGGCAGTTTTCAGTTTGTGGCAAAAGAATGTGCTCTGTACTGGCTAACCACTTACGTATAAGCCTGTCTTGGAAAAGTGTGGATAGGTAGACTGATGACCTAAATAGTGTTGATTGGGCCTTTAAACTCCATTACAAACATGTCAAGTAAATGAATTGGTTGATAGTCAGAATTGGGTCCAGCAGGACAAGGCAACAGTTCTTGTTTGGTGTTGGTACTGTATGATGCTTTTTTGTTTGTTTACAGAATGTTGGTATAGATAAAGGTGATATTCCAGATTTAGCAAAGGTAAGATAGGATTATTTTGGATAGCGTAACACCTCACAAGTTGTTGTGTATGTCCTACAGTTACTACCTGAACTGCTCCAAAATAGTGCCAAGGTAGCAGTGAACAGTGTAGTCTCACATTAGACTGCTCTGATGAGTCTGCACTGTACATGCACTGGGGATAACTAAAACTAAATGGGTGGGGGTGGCGGAGGGGTGGGATATTTTGGAGATAAGTTTTGTTCTTATTTCTCGTAAGGTGTGGGCACTTCTGCCGTTAAGGTATAAACTCAACAGCAAAAGAAACGAGTTAATCCCAGGAATTTCTGCCTCTTATTTCTTGGAGTCAATCTTTGCAACATTTAAGTATACTGTCTTAAGAAAAATTTCCTGAGTCAGTCTGGAAAAGTCTTGACTGAAGCAACAGTAATTTCCTTTTCTTAGGCATTCATTGTGGTGGTGAGTATATTTCAAAAGGAACCTGAAAGACCTGGATTTGTCCTCAAATTCATTCCCACTATTTTCATTTCAGCAATGTTTGGTAATACTGTCAGTAACATGTGTCTTTTTTTTCTTATTTATCTTGCTATTTCTGAACATTCAGATTGTTTTCACTGTCAGATGCCAGCCACACTCTGGGAAGTTTAATTCGGTTCTGCTGCGTATGTAGACCAGCTATTTGTGGAATGATAAATCTCCTGTTCCATCTAAAACTAAAGTACAGTGCTTTTAGAACCGTCTGTTCTCACAAATAAACAGCTGAAACTGAAGCAGTTGATTACTTAACCAAGTCCGCTATTAAAGGGAGGCCACCTTCAGAAATGGAGGCATTCAGAGGATAATTTGAGGAAATTTTGTCTTCTCCATAAAAAAATGTAAATTTTGGGTACTTGTAGAGGAGATTATTACGAGTGCCCACAGCATGTTTTTAAAAAGACATAAGGAAATATCCTAAGTATTGGGACAGTTAGGCCTAAGCAAACAGTGCAGACTCAGATCAGACTGCTCCCTAAGGAGCAGTCTGATCAGGGTCTACACTGTTTGTCATTCTGTCTGCACCATTTGTACTCTATGCTCAATCGTGAACCAGATTTGTTGAAATTTTAGAAGAACTATAGCAAGTCCTCCAGGTGTCCCAATTTTTAGGATTTTAACTTCAATTACCCACATTACTTCTGCTTATCTGGAACTAAGGTTTGCATAGAATCTGAGGTCTAGACATCAGGGCCCGGTTGTACGGAGCTTCATTAACTTAAAATGAGTTTTTTTTTGTGGTTAAAATGTTAACTGCTCTGGCAAGTACAATGTTTAATACAGTGGTATTTTTGCTAAAAATATGAGCAGCTTTTGCTCACATTTTTTAACAAAAATACCAGTATATTTGTTGTATTTAACATAAGATCAAAGTTTTAATGTTATGTTAATTAATGACATTGTTTGGTGTGAACAACAGGCCTCCGCTCTAATTCATTGGAAAGGGGGACATGCATGAGTACATGTATTTTGTTGGAGGACATTGTGAGCAGTCATAGACTGCAGACTTAGGGCTGGCTAAATAGAGCTGAAATGATAGTCGATTATCAGTCTTGTCATTGTGAGGAATAGTCGATAAGTAATCACTTGAGATTTGGTCATAATTTTACCTTTCGGCATGACTCTCTGTTTTATACTTTGAACTGTTATTATGAGGCTGAAAATCATTAAATATATAGCCTTTTGTGTTTGGGTGACTTATTTTAATTTCAACAACACCACACATCCCACTGCACAAGATAGAAAGAATATGGAATTTTGGATATGGAAATAATGTAATATACTGTAATGATCCAAAGTACTGGGACAGAAAGGCTTAAGCAAACAGTGCGGACCCACATCAGACTTCTCCTGAAGGAGCAATCAGATCGTAGTCTGAACTGTTTGCCATTCCGTTTGCACCTTTTGGACTCCTTGCAGGATCGTGAAAAAAAACATTGTTAAAATGTTAGGAGAAATACAGCAAGTTCTCAAGGTGTCTGAATTTATAGCATTTTGATGGTAAACATTAATCAAACAATTGATTATTAGTAAATCAGTATCGATTATCATTTTCTGGAGTTATCGATTGATTGAGCGATTGATTGTCCTATTCATCATGTCAGCCTTAGATGCGGTTCCATCTCAAGCAGATTTAGTAACGTTCAGTCAATGCATATATGCCTAGCAGCCCATTTTTGGGACATTTGCAAAGTGTAGACCCAGATCAGATGCCACAGATTGCGGCTTCTTATCTGAGTCTACCATGTTGTTCGCTAAAAGTACTTAACATTTTTGTAAATTTTACCACAAATAAAACTAACCTGACACCCCTGTAATTGGAAATGGACCATTCCAAAATCTTTAGATGGAATATTCCATTGTCATATATACATGTTAAGAGGAAGGGATGCACCAATAGTGGGAGCAACTGTGTCAAAATATTTGTCTTTCTTAACTATTGGGGTCAGTTAAGAAGAAAGCAAATGGGAAGTCCCTAATTTTGTGTTCCTTGCAAAATGTTTCAGAAAATGCATTGGGTGCATCCATTTTCCTTCTAATCACCTTCTGTCTCTTTAACCCTTATTCTGCTGAATAAATTAATTTAGCCACACCCATTTCCGATTATCCATCAGTCAAATTACTGGATATAATGTATTTGTTCAATTCACAAACTGCATGACAAACAGTGTAGATCCTGATCAGATGGCTTCTCTGATCTGGATCTGCACTGTTTGCAAAGATAGGGTTTATCAGTTTCAGTGGGATAAGTGTAAATGTTTTCATTTTCATTGTATTGTAGTTTTAGTCGCTTGTTTATTGTTGAATAGATACGAGTCGTCACAAGAAAACCTGATTACGCTGTTTAGACTGCCCAGCTCCTGAGAGTGGTTTCCTTTGTCACTAGATACAGTTAAAACTTCAATGACACCGATCACTTGTTTACCATGGCTAATTCAAACTCATTCTTGTGTTCCTAGAGAATTCTTCCTATAACACATGGTTGGGAAAGAATGTTGTTAATGTTCACTGTACTGGCGAAACACTTACATAAAAAGTGTGCTTTAGGTAAACTGACTGGCTCAATGTTACCCAAATACTGTTGACTGAGCCATTAAATGCTAAAACAAAATTCCTGTAGCTCCAGATATGCATATACATAGGATATTTTATGGAGTTGTTTCTGTTTTTATCTTGAAGCAATTCTAATGAGTGCACACAGCATACATTTATTTTTTTATAAAACAGTGAAAAGATATTCTTAACCTTTATCCTACTGATCACAACAACCCCTATCTTAACAAACAGTGTAGATCCAGATCAGCTGGCTTCTGAAGAATTCTCCTGATCAGGATCTGCACTGTTTGTCATTCATTTTGCCAAGTTGAATGAATAAATCACATCCAGTAATTTGATTAGTTGAAGTGTAAATGGGTGTGGCTAAATTAATTTATTCAGCGGGATAAGGATTAAGTCATCCTCATGTCTCCAGACCTAGTGCTGTGATTAATTCTCTGTAGCTCAGACTACATCTTTCTCGAACAAATTTTCTTGTTCCTAAGGTGTTTAAGCCATTGAAGTTTGACTAATTATTTATTCAGTATCATGTCTAATCGTACCTTTTACTGCAGTATACATACAAGAGTCTGATTCTGTCTGACTTGTACATCTTCTTAAACATTAAAATGCCAAGAAAAGAACATGTCTGAAAGTGTGGTGTGTTTGTGTTGTCTGCTTCATCTTGAATACATTTTAGAATACTTTTGCAGATAGGGAAACAATGTGGACCCTGATCAGACAACTCCTAGTGGAGCAGTCTGATCTGGGTCAATGTTTGCAAGAGTGACTTTTAAAGTAACCAGCAAACATAAAAACAGTTGGCAGTCGTTGCGATTGGCATCTTCAGGGTTAAACATTGTTTCACATCACCGGTGGTGGGGGAGGGGGTGGGGGTGGGTTGAGCTTTGCCTGGGTATATGCGAGATGCCAAGTTCTGCAACGGAAGGCCTTGTGGTTTTCTCCGGATATTTTGGTTCACCCAACTGATTTACGATCAGCTTGATATAACTGAAATAATCTTTAAAGGACCGTAAACAGGTTTTCTTGTCGCCTGGCTCATAGTTATGTTATTTAGTTTCCATGTTTCCTTCTATCCCCCCAGGGTCTAAAAGGCAACTCAGAAGCTGTAAGTTTACTGCATATTCTTGCCTGTATCATCTTTTTGCTTGCCCCCTGTAGACTGCCAGTTTACTAATCCAGTGTGGTCTCTGCAAAGGGGAAAATGAACTGTTGTAGCGATGGTCCATTGGTTTTGAAAAATCGTGGCACTACGAGAAAAGCAGATCTCCAGTCATTTGATCACTAGTATGGACTGTTGCTTTCGATTTTGTTTGGCCCCAGCTTTGCTTGTCTGATACATAGCAACAAATAAGGTGGGTATAAGTGTTACGAGCCAGGCATAGCAGAAAGAAAACAACAAACAAGCCTTTTGGAAAAGTTTATTTACATACTATCGTCAACCTGTAGAAGTAAGAAAATTTTACTTAGCTCTGTTATGAAATATCCTTGAACGAATCTCTTTTCCTTGATCCCACAGAATTCACAGTCTGAAATGAAAAATAATATCCTTTAACAATCCAAAAAACTTCTTGTAAACCCAAACTTCAAACTCCAAAGTCTGACTCAAAGAAAAAATCAAGCTCTTTTATAGACCTAAAGATTTCTCTAGAACGTTCCAGAGGGCTGTGGAATAAGATTAGATAATTTTCTAAAAATAATGCAACCCTGAACTTTCTGGAAGATTCCAAAGTACTTTTCCTTATGAACAAGTTGTTTATCAACTGAAATTAATCTTGACTCATTTTTCCAGAAACTTCTTTAAGAAGAATAAACAAAATATTAATAGCATTATTAGGTCATCCAGTGGGGTGCAAGTGGGAATCAGAAAAATAAATTCTTATGCATAACAATAAGGATAATTTTCTTTTTTTCTCCATATAAACCTAGGTTGTGGGTATTCATTGCAGTTCAAATGAATACCCAAAATATAGTTTTATATAGAAAATTGACAGATATTATCCTTCAGTTATCACCAAATACCCACATTATCTGTTTCTATGCACTATTCTCTATGAAATGAGGTACTTGGAACTTTATGCAGACCTGTGTCAAAAGAAATATTTCTGCGGTCATTCTCTCCCGCTGATTCAAGAAGGGCGTTTGTAAGTTTCTGGCTGAAGAATGTGCAGTGTATGTGTTAAAGGTAAACAGACCTAAATAGTGTTGACTGGGCTGTTAAATCTCCACACAAACGAAGACCAGGTTTGACACTGTTGACCTGTACAAAAGTACTAAATTCTGGAGATGCTGGATTCATGTTCATATTCCTTTCATACCTGTATTGCTTTGAAATTTTATTCATCTGTATATCTATCTCAGCAAGTTTTTAGAAAACTTCTGAAAGTCCTCCGCGGAGATTAAGAAGTATCGGCAGATAGATAGATAGAACTACCAGATTTGGAATTGCTCTGCCAGTGTATGGCAGATTTCAGTTTCTTTCAAGATAGTGAACCCCATATTAGTTCTCATAGCTCATGATAAAGAGGAGTAATGTGCGTGTGTGGTTTCATTTTTACATCCCACCAACAAGGAAGGTCATATGGAAACAGAACCTCGATTTAAAGACGCATCCAAAAGACTAGAAAAGCCTGGAATCTAACCCATGACCCCTGTTATATGAGGCAAGAAGCTTAACCACTACATCGCAGAGGGATAATTTTCATGATAGAAATACAATAATGTTACTGGTACCTGTAAAAATCGCCTCAATTAAAAAATCTCAGATGCATAATGTGACTGCATTGACCGGAAAAGCTGATCACATGGTGATGCCCTGGAAGGAGGCTGTACAACAAAGTCATAGTCACAGTCTTGGAAATTGTCATGTGGTTGGTACATTCAAATATGTCAATGTACATTTATAGGACAGAGTTGCCCAGTAAATGTAATTGGTCATGTTGTATTGGGTGCTTTTAACCTATTTTGTACTGAAGAGAATCTTCCACCTTAAATGTAGCAGGAATCCATTTCGAAATTTGCTTTATATTCAGTGAAATTTCGCTGTTAAGACCACCTTATAAGCATATTTAGAAGGTTGAAGGTACATTTCTTTGTGGTTTTTACACCCAGTGTGCTCTAGTGGAAGAACACCTTTAGGACTGGTCTTTAAAACCACTTTTGAACTGTTCCAAAGGTGGTCTTAATATACTGTATATTGTTGGTATGTTATCTTTTGCCAGTTTTTGTTGCGGTTTCCTTAGTTTTATGCTGTTCAATTTTTAAATGTTTTCATTTTAATACTTCAGTGTGTCCAAATTATTTAGTTCAGTCAAGGTAACGGAGTTGCCACCTGTTTGGGAAAAAGCTGCTTACTGGACTTGAAAAAGCTGCTTACTGGACTTGATGCCTCTTGTCGCCTGTGATTCTGTTGTTTGTTAAGATGTGTTTGTCCGTGTTTCCCTTTGATATTTGAGTTCTGATTTGATCAGTTCCTAAGGTTTCTTTACTCATTTAATTTGAGTATTTTAATGCATTAGGATATTGTAACACTTACTGGGTCAATTGTTGACCCGGGTTCTAAGCACAGTAGCTTTACATTGTTGATGTCCATGTGACTGTCAATCCAGGCAAGAGTTATTTGTAGCCATGCTAGTCTCAGCATTGAGATGTGGAGTTCTGTGTAAAAGAAAGCTTGCTGTAAAACGTGGACTTGGCTCATGTGCTCTCACATTGGCAAACAGTGTAGACCCAGATCAGATGCCGCAGAATGGGGTGTGTGTTCAGGGTATACACTGTTTGAATAAGATACAGGAATTCAGTGATTCAAGGAAAATGCCCAACTCAGAGAAAATCTACCCACCAGTGATTCAACATGTATACAAAGGGGTGGAGGTCAAGGAAGCAACTTTTATGCCTACTTAGCTTTAATGTGGATTGGTTCAAAATTCAGAATTTTTATCCAATTAACACAAGCAATATTTTAAGTCCTACTCTGCTTTTCTGGTCATTAGATATTTCTTAGGTTTTAAGGGGTCTGATGTAGTTTGAAAATTGAGGAAAACAGTATTTGTACAATATTCCAACCTATAAGAGGCCCAGTAGAAACACAGCCCAAAGAACAACACTCATATTTGGCCTGATTGTTTAATCTTTGTCCTTCTGACATAAAACTCAAACTCACTCACAAAACATTTGTCAAAAGGGTATTAGCCCATTTCAGACCGGAAACCCCTGAAGGGGTACCCTGGCAAACAGTGCAGGCCCAGATCAGATGCCGCAGAATGCGGCGTCTGATCAGGGTCTTCACTGTTTGCAAAAGTTTCAGCCATTTTCCTAATAAATTTTGAAGAAAACACAACCTGACACCCCTAAATTGTGAAATGGACTCCTGCTATATATAAGGAGGAAGATTCCATTTGGTACAAAAAGGGTTAATAGCCTTAGATAAATAAGAAGAGATTAAATCATAGAAATCATTTTGTTATGCTGATTTGCCTTTTCAACCCTGAGTGGAGACCACAATTCTACTTTCTGCTCTAATCATATTTGTTTGTCTCTGTGTGTGTATACTTCCATAGTAACTGTTACTTGAAGGACTGGGTTGTTATTTATAAGCTAACATTGAAGAACCTGACTAGTGGCCAGTTGTTCAAAGCATCATCAGCTTAACAAGCTCGTTAATGGTCAAAACATAAACAGTTCTATTGAGTACAATATCAATATTCTGGTATTTTTGCTGGAAAAATGTGAGTAGCTTTTGCAAATGCAAAAGCTACTCGCATTTTTTCGCAAAAATATTAGTATATTGGCGAGGTCTGCTGACAGCCGGCTGGCACCAGACTTTTAGGTCTAGTGACAGCCGGCTGTCACCAGACCTAAAAGTCTGCTGACAGCCAGCAATAATATTTCTTCAATAATAAGTACATTTTCATATTCTTATCTTCACTAAATGTCTGGATCCAATTATAACACTAGAAATGTACCAAGTTCGATCAAAATTCTTCAATTTGGCATGAGCTAGGGTGCAGAAAAGCAATTTTTAGCTGGAAATCAAGTTTTCTGAAGCCTATGACCTTAACAATTAGGACAAGGTCACCAAAGTCTAATTAAATTTTTTGTTGGTGGTATATTAGAAAGTTTGACCAAAATCCATTGATTTGATCATGAGATGGGGTGCAGACAAGCCATTTTTGTCCAAAGTTGACACTTTTTAGGGGCCTGTGCTTTTTAAAACAAGGTAAAGACCACCAAAACATGACTGATTTCCCCCTCCTAGTGATATAACCATGTAAGATTGGTCACAAATCCATAATCCATCCATAGGTTCAGGAGATATAGTGCCTAAAACAGGTTGTGCCGAGCCGCTGTCACTTATGCAAACAGGATCTGCACCTAAAGCAACATATATCCTTCTCCCCCTGTTATTCTTTTTTAGCTCACCAGAGCTGAAAGCTCCAGGGGAGCTTATACAATGTAGGATAGGCTTCTGACGACAACACTTTAAAATTACAACTCCTCTGAAGCCACTGGGCCGATTCAGCCCAAACTTAATCTGTAGAATCCTTTGGCTGAGGGATTGAAAGTTTGTGTTTTTTATGAAAATAGGCTCTTTGGTTTGGTTGCTGTGGCAACTTGGAGTTTCCATGGGGAAAATAGAAAAATGGCATTTACTGCCTAGCCTTTGCTGATATTTTGACAAAAATTTGTATAGAAATGTTCCTTGAGTAAATTTCTTTCAGCCATATACTTTTATGAAAACCTGGGAATCACCCAGGGTGTGTGAGACCACGCCCCATCCCCTCCATTACATAAAAAGGCCATGTATCTTGGAAACCATTCAGATCCACACCCCCAAACCATATATATTCTTGTTCTTTGTGGTAAGACACACTCAGTGACACCAACCTTGGGATCCCCTGGGTGTGCTCGAGCCTTGCCCCACCCCCTCCACTTAGTTAAAGGCCCAATATCTCAGAAACCGTTCAGATCCACACCCCTAAATATTATATATTCTTGTTCCTTAATAGACACATTCCGTGATACCAACCTAGGGGTCTCCCGGGGTGTACCATGTCCCGACCCTCCACTTCAAAAAAAGGTGAAATATCTGCGTGTGCTGGGGCCATGCCCCACCCCCTCCACTTAGTTAAAGGCCCAATATCTCAGAAAATGTTCAGATCCACACTCCTAAACCATATATATTCTTGTTCCTAATAAGACACATTCAGTGATACCAACCTAGAGGTCTCCCGTGGTGTGCATGTGTGCCATGTCCCGACCTTCCACTTCAAAAAGGTGAAATATCTGAGAAGCTGTTCAGAACTCCATCCCTAAACCACATTAAAATTTTTCCTTATGCTAAGACGCATTCAGTGATACCAACATGTGGGCCCAGGGAGTGTCCCATATCATGCCCCAACCCGCCACTTCATTAAAAGCCATATATCTCAGAAACCATTAAGATCCCCACCCCCTAAACCATATATTTTCTTATTCCTTATCATAAGACTCAATCGGTCACACCAACCGTGGGGTCTCATTGTGTTGTAGCAATGTGCTTGGGACATGCCCCACCCCTCCACTTCATAAAATGCCATATATCATAGAAGCCATTCAGATCCCAGACCAAACATCACATGTATTTGTATTCCTTATAATTAGACATATTCAGTCACACCAACTTGTGGGATCCTCTCCCCTCCATTTCACAAGAGGGCCCCATATCTCAAAAACAGATCAAATCCCCACCCTTAAACGATATATATATATTCTTGGTCCTTATGATAAGACACATTCAGAATCAACACAATCTAGAGCTTTTCTGGTGTCCAGCGGGGCCATGCCCCAGCCCCTCCAATGCCGAAAAGGCCTTGTATCTCAAGAACCGTACAGATACCCACCCTTAATCCATATATACATTGTATTCTTGTTTCTTTTGATATGGCACATTCAGTGATACCAACCATGGCTTCACTGTGTCCATGCCCCATCCCCACCACTTCATGAAATAACAAATATTTCTGATACAGTGTCGACATGCGTGCTCCTAGAAACCTCCATGGTGTAGTGGTTACCCTACTCGCCTTGTAAACCAGGGATCGCAGGATCTATCCCGGCTTCTCCAGGCTTTCGGATGAGTCTTCAAACCGAGGTCCCGTCACTGTTGGTGGGACGTAAAACTCAAACACTCACTCACATGGGTGCTCCGGGGTATGGAGGTACGCTTGGGAAACTTTATAATCGGTATATTAAAATCATATGTTAAAATATATTGCTGCCAGTTGACAGTGCCCACCTGAGATCTTGTGAGCAAAGTGGCCTATGGACCTTTTGTTTTGGTTTTATGGCCCTTTTAAGCTTTTCACTTATTTCGAGCTGGTTGTTAACCAGTGGTGAAGAGAATGTCCCTCTCCCCCCACAACCCATGGTAACCTTGACCTCAAGGTCACAGACTTAGGAATTTTATATTTGGTTAAAGTTTTATTACACAGTTTATAGATGCCTGTATGTTCTAAACTCTTAAGACAAATTCAATTGATACTTGCATCAAGTTTGCATACCAATCCAAAGATTTCATTCGATGCATACCCCACCCTGCTGCTTCAGTAACATTAATGCCCCCACCCTTAGTAACTTTGATGCCCTCACTACCTTGGTCCATTTAGAAATTTTATGTTTGGTTTAGCTTTTACAAGCACATTGTAGATTCTTATAGCTTCTTGACTTCTTCATTCATATAACAATTACAAGCTCAAAAGATATATCAAAGGGTGGCGCTGGCCGGGGGTATACATGACCCAATGGTCGCTTTCTCTAGTTTAAAAGTACTCATATTTTCCAAACAATTTGATGGATTGGGTTCATATTTGGAATTTTTTTTAATTGAGGTTTAACATCCCTGAAATACCTATTTAGGTCATTTTGAAGATGTTGCTTCCAATTTTGTGGGACTTTTACCTGACATTGAGATGAAATGACATCTCAAGCCCTGCTGCCCAATGAAACCAAAAGGCTTATATGAACTGGACAGTCTGACTCATTCCAGGCTTAGTCCTTCGTAGTGATTTACCAGTACTCATGTGTGGTCAGTTTCAGCTCTGCCTGGAAGCACCATGCAGCCCAATCTATTTCTCCAAGCCCCGATGGGCGGTGGCAGGTCCATATTTGGAATGATCATAGATATTTTTATAAAATTTAATCAGCAATACACCCAACCACCACACACATACCTATGCAAATTATAGCCCCAAAGACAACATACCAGGTGAGATATGCCGTCTGATGACAGCTGTTGTTACACGAGTGTTTCGGGGTGAGGTGAGCCCCTAGGCGGGGGCATCTGTGTCATATTGACACATTTCTAGTTCTGTCAGTGCTGTTCAAACCCAGATGTAGTTTGTGCCCACCACTCTTCTCAAGTTTGTACATGTAAGTTCTGCTGATGGTAAGCCTAGAAATAACCTTATGATTTATTATATAGAATTAAGCTGCAATAATACCAGCATTGTTACACAAGGTTTGAACAAAAATACAAGTCTCCATAACAATTATTGCATCCTTCACTGTTCAACAAAGTTCTGTAAGCATGGTAAGTGGTATGGTATGTCATGAAACAGGATAAGTTTATTAGTTAAAAAGAATATGCTTATTATTGAGTAAATATTATAGCCGGCTGTCAGCAGACTTTTAGGTCTGCTGACAGCCGGCTGTCACTAGACCTAAAAGTCTGGTGCCAGCCGGCTGTCAGCAGACACTTCCTAGTATATTTGCCATATTAAATGGTTGGGAGTTTTTAGGAAATGTCAACTAACGACTGTTACTTTTGAACAACTGGCCCCAGCCAGATCAGTAATGGTTTGTTGAGTAATTGATGATGACTTGTTTACCCCTTTCCCACATGGATAAGCCTTTTTACGTGTCTGCCACCCCCCCCCCCCACCCCTTTTGAGCCCCAGAACCACCTTAAATCTGCAATTCCCTACCCTTGATAAGTATTATTTGCATAGGATAATATATCCTAAAAATGACCTGTTCTTTTTTCGCGCCGCTTACACCAATGGGGATGAGGGGGTGCGTGTGGGGGTAATAGCCACCACCCCCTCACATCACAGCCAGCCGCTGAAATGACAACTGAAGGTGTCTGGGATCAAATATGCCTTGAAATTGATGCTGACAAAACATGCTGCAAACAGTGAAAATCACTTAATTTATGCCTTCACAGCTTTGTGAAAATGAAGATTCAGTCAAAATTTCAATACATGTGAAATCACACTTTTTGCCAACTTTGAGATGCCCCCTCATTACCATGGCATTCATGATTTAGCCATAAAAGGTTGCATTTGGAAGGATACTGCACAGTGAACATTCATGCTGAGTTTGGTGTAAAATGGACCATTCATTATGAAACCACGGCTATTTGAAGTTGCTCTCAGGCCAACACTGTGAAAATCAGCAAAATGCACAAAGTCCCCATGGGGTAATGGGTTCAGGCATGAGTAAATGGGCCCCGTCAAGCGATTTTGGTACTTATCGCCTATGCGAGCATCGAAGGTTCAGGCGAGCCTGCGCATCCGCGCAGTCTCGCCAGAACCTTTGCTGCTCGCTCATACAAGCAGTGAATCAAGAGGAACCTTCAGGCAGAAAGCCATATCGCTGGCCCCTCTGAATGGCTGGGCATGCGCAGTAAAAATTTGTCATGACGGAATGCTCGAAGACACAAATTCTCTTGGCGGGGCTCAAATAATAAATGCAAAAGCTACTCAAATTTTTTCAGCAAAATGTTGAAGTTTTTAGGAAATGTTTTGAACAACTGAATCAAGATCAGTATGTTGAATAATGGGTGATTATTTGTTTAACCCTTTTTGGACCAATGGAATAAGCCCATTTCAAAATTTAGGGGTGTCAGGTTGTGTTTTCTTCAAAATTTATTCAGAAAATGGCTTAACTTTTTGCAAGCAGTGTAGGCCCTGATCAGATTCCGTGTTCTGCCACTGAAGGCATGCCTGCGGCATCTGATCTGGGCCTGCACTGTTTGTCAATGTACCCCTTTAGGGGTTTCCGGTACAAAATGGGTTAAGGGCATGATTAATTGAGCCCCGCAAAGCGAATTTGTGTGTTCGAGCATTCCATCATGACAAATTTTAACTGCGCATGCCCAGCCATTGAGAGGGGCCAGGGATATGGCTTTCTGTCTGAAGGTTCCACTTGATTCACTGCTTGTATGAGCGAGCAGCGAAGGTTCTGGCGAGACTGCGCGGATGCGCAGGCTCGCCTGAACCTTCGCTGCTCGCATAGGCGATAAGTACCAGAATCGCTTGACGGGGCCCAATTAATTGCTTGTGCCTGTTTTCAGAAGTCAATGAAACTTTTGTCTCTGTATATAATATATAAACCCTGTTCTTATTGCCTGGAGCTTCAGATCAGCTTATGCTGTAGCTTGTTACCCGTCCTTCGTCCGTCGTCTCTTCGAGGTTAGATTCCACATTTACAACAACTTTTCCAGATAACCGGCCCCGATAGCTCAGTTGGTAGGGTGTCGGCTCCGGGGAACAGGAGGTCACGGGTTTGATCCCGGGCCGCGACATACCAAAGTCGTTAAAAATGGTACCAGCTGCTCCTCCCTTGGCACTCAGATTTACGAGGAAGAGCTAGGACTGGTCGTCCCAGGGTCAGGATAATGTGACTGGGTGTGGTATCATGTTATGTGTCTGGGACATGATACTTCAGTGAGGCAGCACTATAAAAGTGAGCATTGAGCTCCCTGTCGCAACCAGACACCGTCGTGATATGACTGAAAAATTGTTGAAAGCGACGTTAAACCTGAATTTACACACACACACTTTTCCAGATTAGTAAAAGGGATTGAGCTGATACTTTGTGGTTGGCATTGGGGCAACTTGGAGATTCATATGGTACTTACAGTATACTAAAACTGCCAGGATGCAAAGCAGATCTGGGTAAAATATACAGCCTGCAATAAGTAAATTAAAATCTTGGAAAAAAAACAACCACAAAGAAACATTTATGGTCATTTTTCTGTATAATCTGCAACTGATCCTTACCCAGAAAAAACTATCCAGGGGTGGAAATGCAGATTTAAGGTGGTACTGTTACTCAAAAGGGGTGGGGGTTGGGGCAGGCATGTTAAAATGCATATCTATTTGTGAAAGGGTGAAGAAGCAGAGAAATTGCACCTGAATGCTGTCTATGTAGTTTACTCTTCTTATTGAAAACTTTGTAAAAATATTCTTGCATACAGGCAAACAATGTGGACCCTAGATGAACAATCTGAACTGGGTCCACACTGTTTGCAGCAGGACTGGCAGTGACAATGACTTTTTAAGTAATCATCAGACAACAATGTGTAAGTCCTGTTTAATTTGTTTGCAGCATTTCTTGAAAACTTTTTCTAAAAAAAATTGCATACAGGCTAACTTTGGACCCTGATCAGACTGCTCTGGAGGAGCAGTCTGATCTGGTTCCACATTTTGCAACAATGACAAGTAAACAGCAGATAACAAAGCAGTATTGGCTACCTTTGTGGCCCAGTGGGTAAGAGAGCTGTTTCTTAATCATTAGGTCCCACTTCTGTGGGTTCAAGCCTCACTGAAACCATCCTCGTTAACTCAGAGGGATGCTCACCTGATTGGTGATCAGGAAGTCATGTGCTCGATACCTGCCTGGTTGGCTAAATTCTTTGTAGAGGCTGATCAAGAAATCTTTTATACAGTCATTCTCTTCCATCAGTTGATTCAAGAAGGACAGTTGTCCGTCTCTGGCAAAATAATGCACTGTTACGGTTAACATAATTAACCCCTTCTGTATATACTATAAGCCTGCTCAGCAAGTGTGGTTTGGTAAACCGACCAGCTTGATATGACCAAAATAGTGTTGAATGGGCAATTAAACTTCAGTCAAACAAAACAAAATCACACCTTTCTCTGGTCACATGTGAGAGGCCAAGTTTTGCAACTGAAGGCCAGGAGATTTTTCTCTGTGTCTAAATTTTTTTTGCCCAGATCTGATTATTATTAATGATTGGCTCAAAATAAGTGAAGCAACCTTTTAAGAGCATAAAAGCAAAACAAAAGTAAGAGAAAAACATTACACTGAACTCCAAAACTACCAAACAAACATACATTGACTGGTTATTGTATCCGTAATTTTAGAAATAGAAGATACTAACTGTTCACTTTGTAATATATGTTCATGTTGTCCATTTATTTCAACAAATAACTGGATCTACACTGTTTTCAAAGACAGGGTTTGTCGTGAACAGCAGGATAAGGGTTAAAAGTCATTGTTACAACAGGGTGGACCCAGAAGACTGATCAGGGTCCACACTGCCTGTATGCAAAAATATTTTTCAAAAGTCAAAAGTTTGCAAGAATACGCAGCAGATGGCATAAACGGACGACAGTTTCACATGCAGATTTTTTGGCATCTTAAGGGTTATAGATGGATCTAGATTAAAGTAAACAGAAAAATGGCAATAGTTATTTTTTGTCTATACAATCTGCACATTTTTGTTTGGATATTACACAAGTTGTTTATTTAACCCATAAGATGCCAATTATGACAATTGTCCTCTGCTTTGTCGTCTGACTGTTACTTTAAAACTCATTTTTGCAGGTCCACACTGTTTGCCAGTTTGCAAAAATGTTTTTAAAAAAGTTTGCAAGAATATTCAGCAGACGACATTTTCAGATGTAGTTTTTCTCGGCATCTTAACCCTTATCTTGCTGAATATTCATTTTAGCCACACCCATCTCTGACTTTGAACCAATCAGATTACTTGATGTAATTTATTGCTACAAATTCATAAACTGAATGCCAAACAGTGTAGATCCTGATCAGATGGCTTCTTCAGAAGCCATCTGATCTTGATCTGCACTGTTTGCAAAGATAGGGGTTGTCGTGAACTGCAAGATAAGGGTTAAGGGTTAACACAGTTTCTACTTTGGACCCCAGCAGTAGTGTTATAAAGAGGCTGTGGTGTATTATGTTACAAGGAGACATGTTATGTCCGTGACTGAATATGTAGGAAATTTAACATTTGGCAGGCATGGCATGAGAGTGTTTTACCTCCAAAACTCTGTTATTACCAATAGCTTTATAACTGGGCTTCCCTGTGAATCTAATATATTCAGAAATCTTTTGGTCTGAACATGGTCAGTTTAAACCTGCCTGGTGATGTATCGTCCCTAATCAGGGACACAGACTTAGCAATTTGCTTTAGGCACCCAGACTGCCATAAATCCAATTTTTACATTAAGTTAATAGGCATTTTTATTCAAAACTTAGGCACCCAGACCAAAATTTAGGCTTCTTGGGCGACTGGGCTCCTGTTAGTCTGTATGCCTGCTAAAAGGACTGGAGTTTGTTGATAGGTACATGTAGAGAGGTAGACTGCATACCTTGTATTGCTGGTTGGTCCAGCTCATCTGCATTCTGAATGTGTCCAAGAATGACTGATATCAAACTTTTCTTTTGAGGGCACTTCATCTTTTCTGTGTTTGTCACCCAAAAGATGTTTTTTCTTGGCGAAGTTATTTAGCGGAATCCTAAGTATTGGGACAGACGGACCTAAACAAACAGTTCAGACTCGGATCAGACTGCTCCTTCATGCTTCTGAAGGAGCAGTCTGATCAGGGTCTACACTGTTCGCCATTCTGTCGGCACTTTTTTGGCCTCTTTGTTGGATCGTGAAACAAATTTGTTAAAATTTTAAGAAAATTACAGGAAGTCCACAAGGTGTCCGAATTGTTAGGACTTTTATGGTAGCTTACTTGTTGGTGGTGGAAATCCATAACCCTTACCTTGCTGAATATTCATTTAAGCCACACCCATTTCTGTCTATCAACCAATCAAATTACTTGATGTAATTTATTGCTACAAATTCATAAACTAAATGCCAAACAGTCTAGATCCTGATCAGATGGCTTCTTCAGAAGCCATCTGATCTAGACCTATACTGTTTGCAAAGATAGGGGTCGTCGTGAACAGCAAGATAAGGGTTAATATTCTAGCAAGTTCAATATCTAATTAACATGATTGTATTTTTGTTGAAAAAGATATACTTGTGCCCTGAGTTGGATTCCCGGCTTCTTCAGACTTTTAGATGAGTCTTTAACATGAGGCCACTTCTCCATATGACCTTAGTTGTTGGTGAGGCATTAAAATCAAACAGAGGAAGTAGTTATACTTTCACATTTGTAGAAACATGTCATCTTTTGTTGCAGATGTTGATCAGCATGCTCAAATACACATTTACATGTATATTTTATGCTGGTGAAAAATATATATACTATAAGCCTGTAATATTCTTAGCATTAACCTGCTGGTAACTACTGGACTTTTCTGAAAGGTCCAGCCCAAATAAAGTTGTGTTTGACTAATTTTATATTTAACACATTTTACAGAAAAATGCAAACAGTGTAGATCCTGATCAGACTGTTCTGTGGCATCTGGTGAAGACCTACACTGTTTGCTAGTATCTCTTTTCTTTGGATACTGGTCACAGATGGGTAATACAGTGTGGCTTCAGTTGTGGAATTAATAGCATTAAGTACAGTAAGATCCCCAGCCCATTGGGGCTTGGAGAAATAGATTGGGCTGCATGGTGCTTCCACGCAGAGCTCAAACCGACCGCACACAAGTACTGGTAAACTGCTTAGGTCTAAGCCTGCCCAGGCAAAGTGGTGCAAGGTCAGACTACCCATGCATATAAACCCTATTGGTTTCATTGGGCAGAAGGGCTTGAGATGTCATTTCATCTCAATGCCCGTTAAAAGTCCCACAAAATTGGAAGCAACTTCTCCAACCAAAATTACCTAAATAGTGTTGACAGGAAAGATAAACCTTTGTAAAAGTGGTCTTTAAGACCACTTTTGAACAGTCCCAAGGGTGGGCTTTATGAGAGGTCACTCTGTGTAGAAACCACAAAGAAAGGAAAGTGAAAAAAAGTCTCACCTGAGCCTGTTACGGTATCTGCTGGCAGATGCCTTAATGATCCTAAGTATTGGGACAGGTAGGCTTAAGCAAATAGTGATGACCCAGATCAGACTGCTGGAGCAGTCTAATCAGGGTCTACACTGTTTCAGTTTGCCATTCCGTCTGCACCTTTTTGACACTTTGCTGGATGGTGAAACAAATGTGACAACATTTTAGGAGAATTACGGCAAGTCCTCAAGGTGTCCAAACTTTTAGGAATTTTACAGTAAGAAGATAGATCAAACAGTATAGATGTCTGTGAAATGAATAACCTTGTAGACCAATTTTATATAGAGAAAAGTGGGTTTATAGGCTATAATTATTTTCCTAATTGTTGCTGCAAAACATACATTGTATGTACTCTTTTAGAACCACCTTAGTGAGGGTGTTTTAATGAGCACCCACAATCTATTTATGTACTCGTTAGAACCACCTCTAATGAGCACCTACACTCTCTTTCTTAAGCATACACACAAAAAGAGTGTAAGCATACACACAAAAAGAGTGTATGTGCTCATTAGAACTGCCTCACCTCAGTGAGGCAGTTCTAATGAGCACCTACACTCTTTTTGTGTGTATGCTTAAGGTGAGGCAGTTCTAATGAGCACCTACACTCTTTTTGTGTGTATGCTTAAGAAACACCTCAATGAGACTGTTCTAATGAGCACCCATTATCTAGGTTTGAACTAGAAATAAGAAAAATGTCAAATATTTTCCTCTGAAAAATGCTAGTTCAGGAGGTAAGAAAGGCCCCATTTTGGTACATGGGTATGTTAATAGAATGTTTGGGCTCTTTTCTCAAGGATTGGCTTATTTGATGTATATTTCAGGCTCCTGCTAGTCTATTAGATGCCCTGGAGCAGCACCTGGCGTCATTAGAGGGCAAGAAGGGAACACAAACTGTTTCAACACCCAAGTAAGTTCTGTCCAATAAAAATTAAGAATCCTTAACCTTTAGCATGCTGAGTTTTATTCCGTACTCGCCCTTTGGAGGGGGTACCCTTATTTCGGCAGCCATAATTTCCTTGATTCTGCTCGTACTTTGACATACTATAGGCAAGACACCTTCCACCATTTCTACCAGAAATATTATGGGTCACATGACTTCCAAATATGGCGGTCATGTGATCTGACCGGGAACTGTTTAAGACACTTAAAAAAAACAAACTACAAGACATAAGTGCTCAGTGTGTGCTTTGAAGGATAAAATTGATAGTTTGTGGAGCTATCTATATAATGGCTACATATTTATCACCAGTAGTTGTTTAGATTGATTGGGTATAGTATGCACAAAATTGTGATAGAAAATGTAAGGGTGATCTGTTGAAAACTGGTACTTGAGCAATCGTCGATTTTTAACGTCATTTTCGGGTGTAAAATCTAACAGCCGGTAATGTTGGTTAAACCTGTGCCCTTCTAAGAAAGAAGGATTCCTCCTCATCAGATGGAGTATACTTGCTTTCTTATGAACGTGATAAGCTGCTCAATTTGGAACACCCCTTTGTCGACTAATGTCGCCTCCAGCATGCTGAAGGTTAAAGCAAAACAATCGAAGTTTATAATTTTGCATTTATTTTGCCTAATTCTTCCTAGAAATGTTGGATAATGACAAAAATGCATTTCTGATTATACCCCCGACATACGAAGTATGTCAGGGGGTATATAGTTTTCGTCTTTCCGTCCGTTCGTTAGTTCGTTTGTTCGTTCGTTAGTTAGTTCGTTAGTTAGTTCGTTCGTTCGTTCGTTCGTACTTCCGTCCGTCCCGCCGTTCGTCAACCTTTACGTCAAAGTTTTGCGTTAAACCTTTTTGATAGCTCATATCTTTGTAACCACATGTTAAATTCTCTTCATATTTGGTAAAGGATATCTCTATAGCATTACCTTTCATATGGAATAACTAAGCCCCTGGGTCAAGCCCCTGTGTGGGCTGTCTATCTGTCCTTCTGTCTGTTCATCTACTTTTACGTCAAAGTTTTGTGTTAAACCTTTTTGATTGCTCATATCTCTGTAACCGCATGTTAGATTCTCTTCATATTTGGTAAAGGATATCTCTATAGCATTTCCTTTCATATGGAATATCCAAGCCCCTGGGTGGGCTGTCTGTCCGTTTGTCAACTTTTACGTCAAAGTTTTGTGTTAAACCTTTTTGATTGCTAATAACTCTGTCACCACATGTTGGATTCTCCTCATATTTGGAACAGGATATCTCTATAGCATTACCTTTCATATGGAGTATCTAAGCCCCTGGGTCAAGCCCCTGGGTCAAGCCCCTGGATGGGCTGTCTGTCGGTTTGTCAACTTTTACGTCAACGTTTTGTGTTAAACCTTTTTGATTGCTCATATCTCTGTCACCACATGTTTGATTCTCTTCATATTTGGTACAGGATATCTCTATAGCATTACCTTTCATTTGGAATATCTTAGCTCGCGGGTCAAGCCCCTGGGTGGGCTGTCCACCCGTCAGTCCGTTCATCAATATTTACGTCAATGTTTTGTGTTAAACCTTTTTCATTGCTCATATCTCTGTAACTACAGGTTAGATTCTTTTCATATTTGGTAAAGGATATCTCTATAGCATAACCTTTCATATGGAATATCTAAGCCCCTGGGTGGGCTGTCTGTCAGTTTGTCAACTTTTAAGTCGAAGTTTTTTGTTAAACCTTTTTGATTGCTTATATCTCTGTAACCTCATGTTAGATTCTCTTCATATTTGGTACAGAATATAGCTATAGTATTAACTTTCATATGGAATATCTAAGCTCCTGTGTCAAGCCCCCGGGTGGGGCTATGGGTCAATAATAAGGACTTACACATTGTGATCACGTCCAAGTTTTGTGTTAACTGTTTTGGTTTAAGCAATATTCATTAGAATAAATTCACATATATACATCGCATAATAGTATATGGTACAGGATTTGATAACTGTTTTCATTATACTCCTTGCATACAAAGTATATCAAAGGTTATAGTTTTTGTCTTTCCATCTGTTCATTATTAGTTAGTTTGTTGTTTCTTTATGCTGTGACCCTTGTCAGATTTGTCAGTTTATACATGTATATTGGTCCTTGTGATCTTAGAAACAACAGCGACTAGAACTGTTAAATTTTGCATAATATTTTCTCTTGAAATGCAGACAATAATAAATGCAAGTAATAATAAAAAATGCATTGCTTTATTATGTCATTATACAGCTACTTTAATTCAGCAAATGTTCTATGACAGCCTATTCTATGTTTGTTGTTTCCAGTTGAAATTGTTCCAAATTGCAACAAACTTTGAATTTTTATTATTCAGCAAAGACAAGCAGTCTCATCTTTGGATATGATAAATTATTCTATATTTGTTGAAATGCAATAGTTATTCTCAGTGGACTAAATGGAAAGTTTATATGGAAAGGTTCAATGCTACAAACAAATTTTCATTTCCACTAAAAGGGGATGGCACTGGTCGGGGGTATACGTGCCCCACTGGGCACTTTCTCTAGTTTTTTTTTAGACCCTCGAAGTTAACCTTTAGCATGCTGAGTTTTATTCAATACTTGCCCTTTGGAGGAGGTACCCTTATTTTGGCTGCCATAATTTCCTTAAACCTGAACCGATTCTGCTCATACTTTGACACTTTATAGGCAAGACATCTTCTGCCATTTCTTCCGGAAGTAATAGGGGTCACACGACTTCCAAATATGGCGTTCACGTGATCTGACCGGGAACAATTTAAGACACTTTAAAAAAAAAAAAAAAGGACCACAAGACAATACCACTCTGTGTGTGCTTTGAAGGATAAAATTGATAGCTTGTGTAGTTACCTATATTATGGCTTCATATTTATCACTCACATTTTTAGCTCACCAGAGCCGAAGGCTCCGGGGGAGCTTATAGGATAGGCAGTTGTCCGGCGTTGTCGTCGTCGTCGTTGTCGTCGTCTGACGTCAACACTTTCAAACATCTTCTTCTCTGAAGCCACTGGACCGATTCAGCCCAAATTTTATCTGTAGCATCCTTGGGCTGGGGGATTGAAAGTTTGTGTTTTTTATGAAAATTGGCCCATTAGTTTGGTTGCTATAGCAACTTAGAGCTCCCATAGACTTATAATGGGGAAAATTGAAAAATGGCATTTACTGCCAAGCCACTGCAGATATTTTGACAAAACTTTCATAGAAATATTCCTTAGGCAATCTACTATCTGCCATATGATTTTAGGCCTACTGCTCATTTGTATTGGTTGCCATGGAAACCAAAATGAAAAAATAGAAAAAAAAATACTTAAAAAATCATCTCCTCAGAAACCGTAAGCTCTATGAGGCTGAAAGTTTATGGAAATATTCACCATATTTGCCTTTACAGGTTTTGTGTTTTTTATGAAATTCGGCTCTTTAGTTTGGTTGCTATGGCAACTTAGATTTTCCATAGACTTATAATGGGGAAAATTGAAAAATGGCATTAACTACAAAGCCTTTGCAGATATTTTGAAAAAACTTTCATAGAAATGTTCCTTTAGTAAACATCTCTCAGCCATATGCTGTTATGTCAACCTGCGGGTCCAGTAGGTTGTGCCGGGGCCATGCCCCGCCCCCAGTACTTCATAAAATGACTTATATCTCAGAAACCTTACAGATCCCCACCCCTAAACCATATATATTCTTGTTCCTATTGATAAGACGCATTCAGTGACACCAACCTGGAGGTCCTCCGGGATGTGCCGAGGCCATGCCCCACCCCCTCCACTTCATAAAAGGCCCAATATCTCGGAAACCATTCAGATCCCCACCCCGGAACCCTATATACTCTTGTTCCTTATGATAAGACGCATTCAGTGGCATCAAACTGGGGGTCCCCCGGGATGCGCCGGGGCCATGTCCCGCCCCTCCATTTCATAAAAGGCCCAATCTCTCGGAAACCTTACAGATCCCCACCCCTAAACCGTATATATTCTTGCTCCTTATGATAAGACGCATTCATTGACCCCAAATTGGGGGTCTTCCGGGGTGCGCCCGAGCCATGCCCCACCCCTTCACTTCACAAAAGGCCATATATCTCAGAAACTGTTCAGATCCCCACCCCTAAACCATATATGTTCTTGTTCATTATGATGAGACACATTCAGTGACACCAACCTGGGGGTTCCCAGGGATGTGCTGGGGCCATGCCCCACCCCCTCCATTTCGTAATATCTCAATATCTCGGAAACCTTACAGATCCCCACCCCTAAACCATAAATATTCTTGTACCTTATGATAAGACACTTTCATTGACACCAACCTGGGGGTCTCCCTGGGCCTTGCCCCACCCCTGCACTTCACAAAAGGCCTTATATCTCAGAAACTGTTCAGAGCCCCACCCCTAAACCATATATATTCATCTTCCTTATGATAAGGCACATTCATTGACACCAGCTTGTGAGTCCCCGGGGCATGCCCGGGCCTTGCTCCACCGCTTGACTTCATTAAAAGCCACATATCTCAGAAATAGTTCAGATCCCCACCCCTAAACCATATATATTCTTGTTCCTTATGATAAGACTCATTCAGTCACTCCAACTTGGGGGTCTCTTTGTGCTGAGGCAATGTGCCCCGCCCTTCCACTTCATAAAAGGCCATATATTTCAGAAACCATTAAATCCCCACCCCATATTCATATATGTTCTTGTTCCTTATTATTAGCACACCTACTGTAGGTGTGTCCGCAGGGGCCAGTCCTCTCCTTTCCTCTTCATGAAAGGATATCTTGGAAACCGTTCAGATTCCCACCCCTAAACCATATATATACTTGGTCCTTATGATGAGACACATTTAGGGATAACAATCTTGGGCTTTCCTGGGAACGACAGGGCATGCTCCAACCCCTCCACTTATATCTCCAGCCATGCAGATCCCCACTGCTAAACCATATATATTCTTGTTCTTTGTGATAAGACACATTTAGTGATACCAACCAGGGCTCCATTGGGTCCATGCCCCACCCCCTCTACTTCATAAAAGGCCTAATGTTTCATATACTGAGTCCACATGGATGCTCATTTGGATATGGGGGTTCATTTGGCAGATTAAAATGATATCATGTTAAAATGCATGGCTGCAATTTGGCAGTGCCAACCTGAGCTCTGGTGAGCATAGTGGCCCATGGGCCTCTTGTTTCAGCAAAGTATATAGTGTATATGTCATTTAATTATCAAAGTTTTAAAATGTTAACTAGATATGGTGCTAGTTTTGAACAACTGGCCCCATCTATTACATCCACCCATTTGTTTGTTCATTCCATCGAGTGTGTGTTCAGCCATCAATATGTTCATCCAACCTAGTGTTGACCCTAATGTTCAAGTCCATTTCTCAAGTGTTATTTGGCCGCCACAGTTGTGACATTTTGTCATGCATTTAGTAGCATGTAAGCAACATTCCAGAACACCATGAAAAAGGCAAAATTGATCTGACGGACACAGCCTATGGATTCTTAACCCTTATCTTGCTGAATATTCATTTAAGCCACACCCATTTCTGTTTATCAACCAATCAAATTACTTGATGTAATTTATTGCTACAAATTCATAAACTAAATGCCAAACAGTGTAGATCCTGATCCGATGGCTTCTTCAGAAGCCATCTGATCTGGATCTACACTGTTTGCAAAGACAGGGGTTGTCGTGAACAGCAAGATAAGGGTTACTTCTGTTTTCAGACCATCTGGCTTCAGTTCTGCCATCAACACTATAGCAGGTAACAGTTCAATACAGATTTCAGAAGAAGAGAAGAAGAAAATTTTAGAAGATGAGAACAAAAGACTACAGCAGTTAAAGGTAAGGCAGACTGTAATAACCTTTCAGGAACCTTGTCAAACAACAAGATCATTAGTTTCCATAAAATGTTTGAATACTCCATTTTATGAATGAATCATAACAAATATGCTAATCGGCTGATGTATGTCATAGCGTTTGTCCAGCCATTGATTATTCAGTACAAAATGTGTTTATCCCTTATTTGGAAAAGCAGTTCACAAGAAGATTTAGAACTATAGGAGGGTCCTCACAGGCCAGCTGTAAAAAAAAAAAAAGAATAAACCCACCTGTCAGCTATATTTGATCTATGTACTAGTCTAGGCTGTAGAATTAACCCTTAAGATGCCGAGAAAAACTACATCTGAACATGTCGTCTGCTGATTTTTTTGGCAAACTTTTTAAAAATATTTTTGAATACAGGCAAACAGTTCGTTCCCTTTAAAAGTAAACTGTTGGTAAGGGGGCAGCATATATATTTTTGAAAGCATTCCCTCCCCTGGAAAAATATCTATCCTCCTTAAATTTTGCCGCCGACAATTCCTGCCTTTGCTGTTTTGTCAGCCTGCTGAGCTTTGCTTCACTATTTTGCAGTGAAATTCGTACTTACCTCTTGTACTGCTGAACTAGAATATGCTTTACCTTTGCAAACAGTGTAAATCACGATCAGATGGCTTTTTCAGAAGCCATCTGATCTGGATTTTCACTGTTTATCATTTGATTGGCGAATTTATTAGCTCACCTGAGCACGAACTGCTCATAGTGAGCTATTGTGATCAGTCAATGTCTGTCGTGAGTCTTATCGTGCGGTGTCAAACAATTTGCTTTGAATACTAACTCCTCCTACCGGCCCCGATAGCTCAGTTGGTAGAGTGTCCGCTCCGGGTAACGGGAGGTCACGGGTTCGATCCCGTGCCGCGACATACCAAAGTCGTTAAGAATGGTACTAGCTGCTCTTCGCTTGGCACTCAGATTTACGGGGTAGAGCTAGGACTGGTCAACCCAGTGTCAGGATAATGTGACTGCGTGTGGTATCATGTAATGTGTCTGGGACATGATACTTCAGTGAGGCAGCACTATATAAGTGAGCATTGAGCTCCCTGTCGCAACCAGACACCATCGTGATATGACTGAAAAATTGTTGAAAGCGACTTTAAACCAGAATTCACACACGCACTAACTCCTCCTAAACCTTGGGACAAATTCAGTTAAACTTCATAGCAATGATGCTTAGGTGACTCTCTACCAAAATAGCTAAAATGGTTCTGCTTCAATGAACAAGATGGCCACCAGAGCTAAGAATAGAAAAATCCTTAAACCACAACTCCTCCTGTAACTTTGGGCCAATTTCATTCAAACTTCATGGCAGATCTGGTGTAAGATCTGCCATGCGTGCAGCCAGCCTCCCGGAAGGGGGCCTACTTATGTGGACGTTGCCCCTGTACCTGCCCGTTAATCAAAAATCCGTTGATGATGATGATGATTCATAGGAAGGTTGCTCAGGACATCCTGTTCCAAAATAGCTACAGCGGTTCCGCTCCAATGAGCAAGATGGCCACCAGAGCTAAAAATCGAAAAACGTCAATAATTTGCTTTAGATGCTAACGCCTCCTAAACCCTAGGACCAATTTTAATTAAACTTCATAGAATGTAGTTTTGGTGACCCTCTACCAAAATTGCCAAAACAGTTCTGTTCTGACGAATAAGATGGCCACCAAAACTAGAAATAGAAAATTCTTTAAACGACAACTACTCAGATACCCTTGGGCTAGTTTTCATTCAAACTTCTTCAGAATGTTGCTTGGTTGACCCTTTACCAAAATAGCTAAAATAGTTCTGCTCTGATGAGTAAAATATCCGTCACAGCTAAAAATAGATTAACAATAACAATTTGCATCAAGTGCGAATCCTCCTAAACCCTTGTGCCAAGTTCAATTAAACTTCATAGCAATGTTGCCAAAGTTACCCTCTACCAAAATAGCTAAAGTCATAACGCTTCATTGAACAAGATGGCCAGCAGAGCTTAAAATAGAAAAATCTTTAAACGACAATTACTATACCCTTTCGGGAATTTCATTCAAACTTCAAAGGAATGTTGATTAGGTGACCCTCTACCAAAATAGCTAGGTTGATTCTGCTCAGATGAACAGGATGGCTGCCAGAGCTAAGAATAGAAAATTTTTTCAACAACAACTCTTCCTACATCCTTGGGCTTATTTCATTCAAACTTACCAGGAATTTTGCTTAGGTTACCCTCTACCAAAATAGCTGAAACAGTTCCGCTCAGAGTAGCAAAATGGCAGCATGAGCTAAAAATAGAAAACGTCAGTGGTCTGCTTTTAAATGCCAACTTCTCCTTAACCCTTAGGCCAATTTCAATTAACTTCATAGCAGTGATACTTGGGTGACCCTCTACCAAAATAGCTAAAATTGTTCAGCTCTGAGACTGATGAACAAGATGGCCACCAGAGCTAAAAATAGAAAAACCTTTAAACAGCAACTTTCGTATACCCTTGGGCCAATTTCATCCAAACTTCATAGGAATGTTGCTTTGGTGGCCCTCTACCACAATAATTAAAATGGTTTAGCTCTGATAAACAAGATGGCCACTGACAACCCCTCCTAGATCATAGCACCAATTTCATTCTTTCAGATGCAATGTGACAGCTTGAAATCAGGCGAGCGATTCAGAGCCATCTTTCTCCTCTTGTTCTCTTGTAAGAATAAATTACACAAAGAAATTTGATTGGTTGATTGTCAAAAATGGCTGTGCCAAAATACATTTATTCAGCAGAACAAGGGTTAAGAAATAATTTCTGCTAGCTGTCCTGTATTGTGATAAACACCTAAGGTTGGATGTCAGCTGTGGCAAAGCTTGAATAAATTAATATTACAAATGTACTATGTTTCTGATAATAGACTGTCATAATTTCTTTTGATCTGTATTGGAAAATGTGCTAGGTCATGAGAAAAGGGTACACACCTCATAGAACAGGCCTCCGTGTCTTGCTGGTAAGAGGGCTGTCTCCTAATCATGAGGTCTCCCACAGCTGTGGGTTGGAGCCTCTGCATGGGTCATGATGGGTGACATGCAAGATGACAATTCTGCATAAAACAGGGTCTGGTGGTATTTCAAAATAAGTGAAATAATCATAAAAGGGCCATAAAACAGAAGAATTAAAAGTACATATGGCATATGCAACCTGCAAAGGCTCAGTCTTACCTGAGTCTTTGCTACTCACAAACATGTAGTGGCATTACGAGAACACGTCTATACAAATACATTGTAACATTTATCACCAAAAAAAAAAATTTAAGTGAAAAATTTGTGATATTTTTCTTATACATGCTCAAAATATAGATTGTGGATACTCGTTAGAACCGCCTAATTGAGGTGGTTCTAACAAGCACCCACAATCTATATTTTATAACAGAAATAAGAAAAATAAGGTTTACCCCTGTAAACCCCAGTTTTACTATTTAAAGGTGGGGTTCAAGGGGGTCAAAACTATATAGGTGTGTTTTGGTGATGTATTTATATAATCGTTGTCAATCAAGTACTCACATCAAGTGTTTTGATAAGTTGTGAAAAATAGCCTCTGACTCATTCTCATTATTCTGTTTTATCCGAGTGCCTGCCTCGGTGGCTCAATCAGATGCACATCCAACTGATGATCAAGAGGTCAGGCTTCAGATCTCCATCGGTGTCGGCAACAACCTTTTATAGAGATTATTAATTCTGAAACTTCTTATATAGTCATTCTCTTCCTTCACATTGATTCAAGAAGGGCAGTTGTCAGTCTAGAGAAATAATGTGCAGTGTACTGGATAACTGCTTATGTGTAAAGTAGAAGTGGAGGCAATGATCAGGAATCAATACAATTAACCCACAGCTCCCATCAGAGACACCAAAAGGAAAGAAACACAAACATGAAACAACAGACGCTAATGGAAACAATAGCGGAAAGCCAAAAGGACAGTTACTTTCCCACAAAATGGCCAATAGGCTATCCAAAATAAAATAATATAAGCGACACAAACACCCAAAGACAAACCATAACAAAAATAAACCCCAACAGAAGAATCGCCTTGGAACGGTCAGCAGAAACGAATTTTACTGGGGGGCTTAAATCGATTTTACATGGCCAAAATCCTCGCCCTTACTTCCGTCGCGATTGAGACAAATAATATATTCAGTCCGCATAAGTCTATCCAAGAAAAGTGTTTTTAGGTGATCTGACTGGCTCAACATGGCCTAAATAGTGTTTACAGGGCAATTAAGATGAATGGGAACCTTCAGGGGAGACAACTCCTGCAAAAGTATTTTTGTCTCCCATGTCAATAGGGGTCAACTTCTGAGGAGCAAATTCTTTCCTTTAAAAGTTGACCCCTTTTTCAGTAGGACATGCCTTATAGAAAAGCGAACAGGATGTCCCAAAAGTTGTCTCCCTTTGAAAAATGGCGAAAAAATTTGCCAGGTATTCCCATTCCCCTTAAACTCTGTGTCTATGATGTCATTATTTTACTTTACTCATATCAGCTGTAGGAATGTAATTTATTGCTTGACCCTTAAGATGCATCTGCAAATGTTGTCTGTTTATGTCATCTGCTGCATCTTCTTGCAAACTTTAACCCTTATCTTGCTGAATATTCATTTATGCCACACCCATTTCTGTCTACCAACCAATCAGATTACTTGATGTAATTTATTGCTACAAATTCATAAACTGAATGCCAAACAGTGTAGATCCTGATCAGATGGCTTCTTCAGAAGCCATCTGATCTGGATCTACACTGTTTGCAAAGATAGGGGTTGTTGTGAACAGCAAGATAAGGGTTAAAAATGTTTGCATACAGGCAAACAGTTTGGACTCTGATCAGGCTGCTCCTGACCTTGGTCCACACTGTTTTCAACAATGACTTTTTAAAGTCATCAACAGACAACAAAGCAGATGACAATATGTTGTGCTTGATGCCTTTAGGGTTAAATTTATAAGCTTAGTATGTTTTATCATTTAAAAGGAAGGCCTTGTGGAGCCCCAGGTCGATCTGTTGTCAGCCTCAGAAGGCTTTGCTGAGGCTCAGGTATAAAGTTTACTGTTGCCTTGGTTACCTTGTTGCTATGGAGATGGTTATGCCATGGTGACAGGGCTATTGAAGTTGTTTATTTATGTTCAGAGTTACACAGCTGTATCAGTATAATTAGTTCGAGTATATAGAGCTAAATCCTGTGATGTCACACCTGGTCAATACGGAGTTATCTGTTCTACCAAGGGGATAATCAATGGAAAGAACAGGATTTTTTTCATTTTAACCCTTCTCTTGCTGAATATTCAGTTTAGCCACACCCATTTCTGACTTTGAACCAATCAGATTACTTGATGTAATTTATTCCTACAAATTCATAAACTGTAAGTCAAACAGTGTAGATCCCGATCAGATGGCTTCCTTAGAAGCCATCTGATCTGGATCTACACTGTTTCCAAAGATAGGGGTTGTCCTGAACAGCAAGATAAGGGTTAACCAGCAATATAACTGAAATAAAGAAAAATCTTCCCCAATCATCATTTTCTGTTAATTATATACTCATATTCAATGAACACGCACCACTGGTACTATACCTCAAATTTTAATTGATTTACATTATTTCCAGCATTTGGAATTTGATCATGTTTAATGAATTATCACTAACTTATCCACAGACTCAATACAGAGTTACAGCATTTCATTGGCTGCAGAGATAAGGAGACTAGAATAAGTCCACACACCCGAAAAATCAAAATCAGATATCCTAATACGGGTATGTCCACCATTAGCATTAAGTGTTGCTTGGCATTAACGCCTTGTGCTTCGAATTAAACGCTGTATCTGGTCTTGTGTTTGTTTGTTTGTTTGATTTGAGGTTTAACATCCCCATCAACACTGTAAAGGTCATTTTAGAAAGGTTGTTTCCAATTATGTAGGACTTTTACCCAACATTGAGCTGCCACCCAATGAAACCAATAGGGTTTATAAGCATGGACAGGCCGACTCACACGGCTTTGCCTGGGCATGCTTAGATCCTCTAAGCGGTTTAACAGTACTCGTGTGAGGTTTCAGCTCTGCGTGGAAGCATCATGCAGCCCATATATATCTTCAAGCCCTGATGGGCGGGGGCCATCTGGTATTGTGTGATGTTGTCCCATTCTTCCTGAAGCACCATGGCAAGCTGCTGATGGTGGATTGGCAAGTGATGTTGGCTGCATTTTCTGAGCTGGTCCAAAAGGTGCTCAGTTGGGTTTAAAACCAGCGAAAATGCAGGCCAAGGAAGAACTTACACACCATTTTGATTGAAAAAAAAAGTCCATGGTTAGCCTCGCAGAATAAGCACCTGCATTGTCCTGTTGGAAAAGTGTAACGTCACCATTATTGCATAAAAATGATACCACCTCAGGCTCATCATCGATATACTGACGTGCCATCAAATTGCCATCAACAACGATGAGTTGGGTTTTGTGGTGCCATGATATCTCTCCCCAGACCATTATATTACCACCACCCCAACAGGACACCTGTTTAACACAACAGTCTTGAAATCACTCCCCACGTCGACCCCATACTTACACTGCCTATCAAACATAAAAAATAAATAAATGAAAATGGGACTCGTCCGTGAACAGAACACCATGCATACGCTGTTGTTTCCATCGGATACGCTGTCAACACCAATTAAAGCGACTGATTCTATGTTTTGCCGTCAAAACGTTCCCCCTATACCTCTTATGGCCAGAAATACTGCATTCCTGGAGACGCCGCCATACAGTTAAGGCACTAACGCGTAGGTTATGGGTTCCCACTGTCTCCTGGGCAGTTTCCACAAACGTCCTGAATCGGTCGCGTAAATGACTCAAAACAGTGTACCGGTCCATGATCAACAGACCCCGTAGTGTTGTGCCTTTCAACCAATTGAGCAATCGTAGTGTGTGAACAACCCATATGCTCTGCAACTTGGCGGTATGGAAGCCCACCTTCAACCATACCCAGGGCATGATGACGATCGACATTACTTGGTTGTCCCATTGGCTTGTTCTTATGAAATGTTTTGCTGGCTTTTAACCCTTGTCCTGCTAATCCCGGATATGCCTTATCTTTGAAACAATGTAGATCCAGATCAGATGGCTTCGTCAGAAGCCATCTGATCAGGATCTACATTGTTTGCCATTCAGATTGTGAATTTGTTGCAATAATTTGCATCAAGTAATCTGATTGGTAGATAATCGACAGTGGGTGTGGCATATATGAATATTCAGCAGAACAAGGGTTAACATAACGGATATGGACCTTATAATGACAGTAAAGAAAGAGCCAAAAATATCATGATTACAAAAAATTGGTAATTTTTGCATTTTGCATGTGCATGCACATCATGAAAATCACGCAGTATTGGTGTCAAACAAACTCATGCTTCGGTGACAACTTTACAATACCGTATTTATCAGTTGAAAAAGTCAGTCATTTTTATCTTAAAATAAAGAAATCAAAATTCTAAAAGTGGTGCGTTTTCATTGACTCTTGAGTATACTTTTAATCAATGATTTCTTACATGCTAGAGTATGGCCCCTGCACATAGGGGCTTGAAGAAATATATGGGCTGCATGATGCTTCCACGCAGAGCTGAATCCGGCTCGCACACTAGTACTGGTAAACCGCTTAGTGGATCTAAGCCTGTTCAGGAACTGTGGTGCGAGGGGGACCGTCCATGCTAATAAACCCTATTGGTTTCATTGGGCGACAGGGCTTGAGATGTCATTTCATCTCTATGTCGGGTAAAAGTCCCACAAAATTGGAAGCAACGTCTCCAGAATGACCTTTACAGCGTTTACGGGGACGTTAAACCTCAAACCAACCAACATGCTAGAGTAAACAAGTCTTACATAATTAGTCAGTTGTATTAGTAAGGCACTTGAATAAAATTGGCATAAATCTCAATATTTGTCCAAATGAAATAACTGATACATTGTCTGATAATGTTTTAATATTATTTTCTTTCGGTATTTGACAGAATTGTAATCTGTTTGGCAGCAAATAAAGTATATTTTAACTTTAATCCTGATACAGACTTCTTATCCCACACTGGTATAGATGACTCATGATAAAGACCAGGGGCCAGTTGTTCAAAACTAACAATGTCATTAGTTAATGAATCGTTAAAACTTTGTTCATTAAATATGGCAAATATGCTAAAATCTTTGCTGAAATAATATGAGCAGCTTTTGCATATGCAAAAGCTGCTTACATTTTTGTCAGCAAAAATAACAAAATTTTAGAGAAAAGTTAACAATATGACCACTAACGAGCTCGTTAAGCTAACGGTGCTTTGAACAACTGGGCCCTGTTCTGTGACGTTACGACACAAGCTCTATAGGTTCACAATTTCAGTTTCTGTGATTTAACTGTTGACCAAATATGTAATATACATAAATATTTTGTAGTTTTTAGGCAAATTATTGTTGTAATAAAATACTAGGACACATACTCTGTTACATTTCTGTTGGCTCCGGCTGTTTTCAAATATAAAATAGAATTTTTTATTTTTTTTTTATTTTTTTTTTTTGGTTTGTTCCTTCTTAAACCCTAGCAGCTTCTACAGTCGGGTAAAAGTCCCACATGATCGGAAGCAATGTCTCCAAAATGACCAAAATATTATTGACGGGGTCTTATAACCGCAGCTCAAACAAAATCCCTTGCATAGCGAGCAGCAAGTAATTTATAAAGTATTACAGTTGTGACTTCTATTCTAGGCCTATTCTATATAATCCAAATGGTTTATAAAAAAATCTAAAGTATTCAAGTTCTATCCCTGGAGAGTACTTTCATTTTTAGCTCACCTGAGCCGAAGGCTCATGTGAGGTATTAGTATACCACGAGCAACGTCCGTCGTCCGTCGTCGTCGTCCGTCGTCGTCGTCCACACTTTCAAAGAAGTATATCTCCGGAACCAGTGGGCCAATCTTGATCAAATTTCATGTGAAGCATTATCAGGTAGGGGAAAAGGCTGCATACTGTTTTCGGGCAGATCGGATTGGAACTCTGGTTGCCATGGCAACAAATAGCTCCCATAGACTTAACATAGGAAAAAGCTTGTCATCACTCTAGCTCCGTCAATTTTTTTCTGATCGACTTCATTCTTGCAGATAACGAGGACAGGCATGAAATCTCGATCAAGTTCGATTTTGGGCTGAATCGGATTATTCACTCAGGAGTTACGTGCCCTTGAGCGTTGAAAAAATTGCCTATTGACTTTACATGGGGAGAATGTTGTCATCACCGTAGCTGCTTCAATTATTTTCAGATTGGCTTTATTCTTGCAGATAACCAGCACAGCCATGAAATCTCGGTCAAGTTCGATAACTGGCAGAATCGGATCATTCACTTAGGAGTTACCTGCCCTTGTGTGTTTTTGCATTAGGGTTAATGGGAATTTCAAAAATGTATATCTTAAAGACTACTTGGCCAACTTTGATCAAATTTCATGTGTCGCATTATTGGGCAAGTGGAAAGGCTTCATTAGGTTTTCAGGCAGATCTGAGTGGAACTCTGGTTGCCATGGCAACATCTAGCTCCCATAGACTTCACATAGGAAAAAGCTTGTCATCACTCTAGCTCCGTCAATTTTTTTCTGATCGACTTCATTCTTGCAGATAAACAGTACAGGCATAAAATCTCGGTCAAGTTCGATTTTGGGCCGAATCAGATAATTCACTCAAGAGTTACGTCCCCTTGAGCGCCCGAAAAATTGCCTATCGACTTAACATGGGGAAAATGTTGTCATCACTGTAGCTGCTTCAATTTTGTTCGGATTGGCTTCATTCTTACAGATAACCAGCACAGCCATGAAATCTCGGTCAAGTTCGATAATTGGCAGAATCGGATCATACACTTAGGAGTTATCTGCCCTTGTGCATTTTTGCATAAGGGTTAATGTGAATTTCAAAAATGTATATCTTGAAGACTACTTGGCCGACTTTGATCAAATTTCATGTGTAACATTATTGGGCAAGTGAAAAGACTGCATAAGGTTTTCATGCAGATCTGAGTGGAACTCTGGTTACCATGGCAACATATAGCTCCCATAGACTTAACATAGGAAAAAGCTTGTCATCACTCTAGCTCCGTCAATTTTTTTCTGATCGACTTCATTCTTGCAGATAATAAGGACAGGCATAAAATCTCGGTTAAGTTCGATTTTGGGCAGAATCGGAATATTGACCTCGGAGTTACGTGACCTTGAGCGACAAAAAATTTGCCCATAGACTTAACATAGGGAAAATGTTGTGACTACGATAGCGACTTGAATTTTTTTCAGATCAGCTTCAAACTTGCAGGTAACGAGGACAGACATAAAATCACGGTTAAGTTCGATTTTGGGCCGAATCAGATTATTTGCCTTGGAGTTACCTGCCCTTGAGCATGAAAAAATACATTGTGGCCACGATAGCAACTTTATTTTTATTCATATCAGCTTCAAACTTGCAGGTAACGAGGACAGGCATAAAATCTCAGTTAAGTTCGATTTTGGGCCGAATCGGAATATTGACCTCAGAGTTACGTGACCTTGAGCGACAAAAAATTTGCCCATAGACTTAACATAGGGAAAATGTTGTGACTACGATAGCTACTTGAATTTTTTTCAGATCAGCTTCAAACTTGCAGGTAACGAGGACAGACATAAAATCTCGGTTCAGTTCGATTTTGGGCCGAATCGGATTATTTGCCTTGGAGTTACCTGCCCTTGAGCATAAAAAAATACGTTGTGACCACGATAGCAACTTTATTTTTATTCAGATCAGCTTCAAACTTGCAGGTAACGTGGACAGGCATAAAATCTCAGTTAAGTTCGAATCGGAATATTGACCTCGGAGTTACATGACCTTGAGCAACAAAAAATTTGCCCATAGACTTTACATAGGGAAAATGTTGTGACTACGATAGCGACTTGAATTTTTTTCAGATCAGCTTCAAACTTGCAGGTAATGAGGACAGACATAAAATCTCGGTTAAGTTCGATTTTGGGCCGAATCGGATTATTTGCCTTGGAGTTACCTGCCCTTGAGCATAAAAAAATACGTTGTGACCACGAAAGCAACTTTATTTTTATTCATATCAGCTTCAAACTTGCAGGTAACGAGGACAGGCATAAAATCTCAGTTAAGTTCAATTTTGGGCCGAATCGGAATATTGACCTCGGAGTTACGTGACCTTGAGCGACAAAAAATTTGCCCATAGACTTAATTAGGGAAAATGTTGCGACTACGATAGCGACTCAAATTTTTTTCAGATCAGCTTCAAACTTGCAGGTAACGAGGACAGACATAAAATCTTGGTTAAAGTCGATTTTGGGCCGAATCGGAATATTTGCCTTGGAGTTACCTGCCCTTGAGCATAAAAAAATACGTTGTGACCACGATAGCAACTTTATTTTTATTCATATCAGCTTCAAACTTGCAGGTAACGAGGACAGGCATAAAATCCTGGTTAAGTTCGATTTTGGGCCAAATCGGAATATTGACCTCGGAGTTACGAGACAAAAAAATTTGACCATAGACTTAATGTAGGGAAAATGTTGTGACAGAAATAGCGACTTGAATTTTTAGCTCACCTGAGCCAAAGGCTCCAGTGAGCTGATAGTATACCAAGGCTCCGGAGTCCGTCGTCTGTCGTCCGTCCATCCGTCGTCCACACTTTCAATGAAGCATATCCCAGAAGGCAGTCGACCAATCTTGTTTAAATTTTATGTGTAGCACCATTGGGCAAGGGGAAAGGCTGCATTAGGTTTTGGAGCTAGTCTGGTTCATTTGTTCCTTCATTCTTCTTTCTCTCCATATAGAGATAATAGACCAATGTTAAATTTTTAATCAAAGATTTCTCAGGAACTATAAAAGCTAGAAGCATCAAATTTGGTATTCAATAGAATAATGATGACTTATTTTGTGTAAGAGACATTGGGCTTTCTCAGCTTTTTTATTCATCTGTTCTTTCATTCTTCTTTCTCTCCATTTTGACCAATGTTAAATTTTCGTCAAAGATTTCTCAGGAACTATAGAAGCTAGAAGTCTCAAACTTGGAATGCAATGCAATAATGATGACTTATATCCTGTAAGGGTCAATGGGCTGGATTCTATTAGCAGATTTAGTAGTCAAGTCTGTGAATTGTTAAAACTTAAGTTCCTCAGGTGAGCGGTTTAGGCTCATTGAGCCTCTTGTTACGTTCTGTGGTGTCTGATCAGGGTCTACAATGTTTGTTAATGTTCAAGCACATGAGTTCAGTCCCTGTTTTTTACTGAGAAACGTCTTTACACAGCACTCTGGCATTATAATGACCAGGGGCCAGTTGTTCAAAGCATCGTTAGCTTAACGAGCTCGTTAGTGGTCATATTGTTAACTCCTCTAGCAAGTACAATATAAAAAATTTTGGTATTTTTGCTGAAAAAATGTGAGCAGCTTTTGCAAAAGCTGCTCACATTTTTTTCAGCAAAAATTTCAGCTTATTTGCTATATTTAATGATCAAAGTTTTAACAATACGTTAACTAATGACGTTGTTAGTTTTGAACAGCTGGCCCCAGAATAGCACAAACATAATTAACCCTTACCTGGATCAGTGATTGTTACGTGCACATCAGCTTGTTTATAAAACTTTCAGTCGACTGATAAACCATTAACCGGTAACCCAAAATTTCAGGTATTGCCTGCCATCTTGTTACAAGACCATTTTCAAGACAAGCGAAATACACTCATTAGAATGTATAAAAGCAAAGTTTCATAATCCCAGATAAGAGGGGGTATCCACATATTATTTTGCCCCCAACTTTGAAAAAGTTGGAGGGGCATATTGCTTCTGCCTCGTTCGTCCGTTCGTCCGTTCGTCTGTTCGTCCGTTCGTCCGTCCGTTACGCTTTTGATGCATAGCATAACTAAAGAACCGTGTATGCTAGGGTTTTGAAATTTCATATATGGATTCCTCATGGAAAATTAGCTGACGCGTATTTTTTTTCTAGTCCGGATTATGCCCCCTTCAAGAGTTATTGCCCTTTGAAATTTTTTTTAATAAAATCTTGTCAGCAAGATATCTCAAAAACTATTGGAGCTAGAGCCTTGAAAGTTGGTGATTATATTGGTGGTGATGAGTAGATGAACTGATTAACTTTTGACAAAATTCTGAAAAATACTTTGTGAGTTATGGCCCTTTGTCATTTTGGTAATTTGTGCCCATTGTAATGTATGCTAAAAGAGATGCATAGCATAACTTTAGAACCGTGTATGCTGGAGTTTTGAAATTTCATATATGGATTCCTCATGGAAAATTAGCTGACGCGTATTTTTTTTCTTGTCTGGATTATGCCCCTTTTAAGAGTTATTGCCCTTTGAAATTTTTTTAATAAAATTTTGTCAGCAAGATATCTCAAAAATTGTTGGAGCTAGAGCCTTGAAAATTGGTGAATATATTGGTGGTGATGAGTAGATGAACTGATTAACTTTTGACGAAATTCGGAAAAATACTTTGTGAGTTATGGCCCTTTGTCATTTTGGTAATTTGTGCCCATTGTAATGTATGCTAAAAGTGATGCAAAGCATATCTTTAGAACCGTGTGTGCTAGGGTTTTGAAATTTCATATATGGATTGCTGATGGAAAATTAGCTGATGCGTATTTTTTTTCTTGTCTGGATTATGCCTCTTTTAAGAGTTATTGCCCTTTGAATTTTTTTTAATAAAATCTTGTCAGCAAGATATCTCAAAAACTATTGGAGCTAGAGCCTTGAAAATTGGTGAATAGATTGGTGGTGATGAGTAGATGAACTGATTAACTTTTGACAAAATTCCGAAAAATACTTTGTGAGTTATGGCCCTTTGTCATTTTGGTAATTTGTGCTCATTGTAATGTATGCTAAAAGAGATGCATAGCATAACTTTAGAACCTTGTATGCTAGGGTTTTGAAATTTCATATATGGATTCCTCATGGAAAATTAGCTGATGCGTATTTTTTTTCTTGTCTGGATTATGCCCCTTTTAAGAGTTATTGCCCTTTGAAATTTTTTTAATAAAATTTCTCAAAAACTATTGGAGCTAGAGCCTTGAAAAGTGGTGAATATATTTGTGGTGATTAGTAGATGAACTGATTAACTTTTGACGAAATTCCGAAAAATACTTTGTGAGTTATGGCCCTTTGTCATTTTGGTAATTTGTGCCCATTGTAATGTATGCTAAAAGTGATGCATAGCATATCTTTAGAACCGTGTATGCTAGGGTTTTGAAATTTCATATATGGATTCCTCATGGTAAATTAGGTGACGCGTATTTTTTTTCTCGTCCGGATTATGCCCCTTTTAAGAGTTATTGCCCTTTGAAATTTTTTTAATAAAATTTTGTCAGCAAGATATCTCAAAAATTATTGGAGCTAGAGCCTTGAAAGTTGGTGAATAGATTGGTGGTGATGAGTAGATGAACTGATTAACTTATGACGAAATTCCGAAAAATACTTTGTGAGTTATGGCCCTTTGTCATTTTGGTAATTTGTGAAAAACTTTGTCATCGTTCTAGCGCCTACATTTCTTCACCAATTTCAATATAACTTCACACAAATGTTCCTTATAAAAAAAACTCGAGCGAGTTCAACTTTCAAGGTCATGACCTCAAGGTCAAGGTCACTGTTGCTATTTTTAGAAAAACTTTGTCATCGCTCTTGCATCTACATTTCTTCACAAATTTCAATATAACTTCACACAAATGTTCCTTATAAAAAAATCTCGAGGGAGTTCGACTTCAAAGTCATGACCTCAAGGTCAAGGTCACTGTGGCTATTTTTAGAAAAACTTTGTCATCGCTCTAGCGCCTTCATTTCTTCACCAATTTCAATGTAGAAGCCTCTGTGGTGCAGTGGTTACGCTACTCGCCTTGTAAACCAGGGATCGCAGGATCGATCCCGGGCTTCTCCAGACTTTCGGATGAGTCTTTAAACCGAGGTCCCATCTCCGTATGACCTTAGCTGTTGGTGGGACGTAAAACTAAAACTCACTCACTCACTCAATTTCAATGTAACTTCACACAAATGTTTCTTATGACAATATCTCAGCGAGTTCGACTTTCAAGGTCATGACCTCATGGTCAAGGTCACTGTGGCTATTTTTAGAAAAACTTTGTCACCGCTCTAGTGCCTACATTTCTTCACCAATTTCAATATAACTTCACACAAATGTTCCTTATAAAAAAATCTCGAGCGAGTTCGACTTCAAAGTCATGACCTCAAGGTCAAGGTCACTGTGGCTATTTTTAGAAAAACTTTGTCATCGCTCTAGGGCCTACATTTCTTCACCAATTTCAATATAACTTCACACAAATGTTTCTTATGACAATATCTCAGCGAGTTCGACTTTCAAGGTCATGACCTCAAGGTCAAGGTCACTGTGGCTATTTTAAGAAAAACTTTGTCATCACTCTAGTGCCTACATTTCTTCACTGATTTCAATATAACTTCAAACAAATGTGCCTTATGACAATATCTTGAGCGAGGTCGACTTTCAAGGTCATGACCTCAAGGTCAAGGTCACTGTGGCTATTTTTAGAAAAACTTTGTCATTGCTCTAGCGCCTACATTTCTTCACTGATTTCAATATAACTTCACACAAATGTTCCTTATGACAATATCTCAAGTTTGTTCGACTTTCAGGGTCATGACCTCAAGGTCAAGGTCTCTGTAGCTATTTTTAGAAAAAAATTGTCATCGCTCTAGCCCCTACATTTCTTCACCGATTTCAATATAACTTCACACAAATGTTCCTTATGACAATATCTCTAGCGAGTTCCACTTTCAAGGTCAAGGTCACTGTGGCTATTTTTAGAAAAACTTTGTCAATGCTCTAGCGCTTACATTTCTTCACCGATTTCAATATAACTTCACACAAATGTTCCTTATGACAATATCTCAAGCCATTTCAACTTTCAAGGTCAAGGTCACAATGGCTATTTTTAGAAAAACTTTGCTATCGCTCCAGCGCCTACATTTTTCACCGATTTTAATATAACTTCACACAAATGATCCTGATGACAATACCTCGAAAGAGTTTGACTTTCAAGGTCAAGGTCACTGTGGCTATTTTTAGAAAACCTTTTTCATTGCTCTAGCGCTTACATTTTTTCACCAATTTCAAAATCGATTCACACAAATGTTCCTTATGACAATATCTGTAGCGAGTTCCATTTTCAAGGTCAAGGTCGCTGTGACTATTTTTAGAAAAACTTTGTCAATACTGTAGTGCTTACATTTCTTCACCAATTTCAATATAATTTCACACAAATGTTCCTTAAGACAATATCTCGAGCGATTTCGACTTTCAAGGTCAAGGTCACTGTGGCTATTTTTTGAAAAAAAAAACTGTCATCGCCCTAGCGACTACATTTCTTCACTGATTTCAATATAACTTCACACAAATGTTCCTTATGATAATACCTCGAGTGAGTTTGACTTTCAAGGTCAAGGTCACTGTGGCTATTTTTAGAAAAACTTTGACATGGCTCTAGCGCTTACATTTCTTCACCGATTTCAGTATAACTTCACACAAATGTTCCTTATGACAATATCTCGAACTATTTCGACTTTCAAGGTCAAGGTCACTGGGGCTATTTTTAGAAAATCTTTGTCATCGCTCTAGTGCCTACATTTATTGATGGATGTTAATAGAACTTCACACAAATGTTTCTTATGGTAATATCTCGAGTTGCTTGGTCGTGACCTCAAGGTCAAGGTCACTATGGCTATTTTTAGAAAAACTTTGTCATTGCTCTACCGCCTACATTTATGATTTTAATCTAACTTCACACAAAAGATGCTTATGATAATATCTTGAGCAAGATCTACTTCGCGGCCATGGCCTCAAGTCAAGGTCCCTATGACTATTTTTAGAGAAATATTGTCATCACTCTAGAACCTACATTTATGGATGGATTTTTAAACAAACTTTACACAAATGTTGCATATGATAATATCTCAAGCAAGTTGGACTTTTGCCATTTCAGTGTTTTCCACACACGAAGTTGTCTTGTGCGAGGGGATTTGTATCGCATGCGATGCCTTGTTTTTTTTAATAAAATCTTGTCAGCAAGTCCATATCTTGAGAACTATTAGAGCTTCATTAATCATTCTTGGTACAAACTTGCATCCAGGCATTGCAACTTCAACGCAAGCATCCATATCTGACATTGACCTATATTTCATGGTTCACTGACTTCGTGAATTATTGCGACCACCCTGACTTTCCCCATTTCTCGAAAACTATTAAAGCTTTTTAAATTATAATTGGTACAAACTTGCATCTAGGAATTCCAACTGCAACGCAAGCATCCATATTTGACTTTTACCCATATTTCATGGTTCACTGACTTTGTGAATTATTGCGACCACCCTGACTTTCCATCTAATGTAAGAGTCCATTTCTCAAGATCTATTAGAGCTTCATTAATTGTATTTGGTACAAGCTTGCATTTAGGAATTGAAACTTCAATGCAAGTATCCATTTCTGACATTGACCTACATTTTATGGTTCACTGACTTTGTAAAATAGTGTGACAACCCTAACTTTGACCCTGATGTAAGAGTCTGTTTTTAAGAGTTACTTGGTACATGCTTGCAACTAGGAGTGAAATTTTTATGCAGGCATCCATGTTTGACCTTGACCTAGATTTCATGGTTTGGTGACTTTGCGCCCCCCACAGGCGCGACATAGCCTTCGGGGGAATTCTTGATGTATGTTTTTGAGTCTTTAACAATATTTGTTGAATATTTTGCCAGCTAAGGTCAAGCAAAGGTTGGGGGCATTGTGTTTTACAAACACCATTTCTAGTTTTTCTTATTTCTGCACAAAAACATACGTTGTGGGTACTCATTAGAAGCGCCTCACTGAGGCCCTTCTAATGAGTACCCACATCATATATTTTCGTGCAGAAATAAGAAAAATATCTCGGATGAAAAAAAAGCACCATATCTGGAGCTACGGATGTATTTTTAATTGAACGGTGTCATTGTGTTACTTTCTTTAGTTCAAGACAGATATGGTAATGATTTTCTGTTTAGTTATAATCTGTAATAATCAGGCATAACAGTTTTATTTAGAATATGAACTATACCGAGACATAACAAATCTTCTAACAATAATTTAAAACAGCATGCTACTATATGTATGACACAGCTTATCACAGCTTATGAGTTCTTCAAACTTAGGCTGCAAGAGGATTGTTTTATGCAGCCGAGTTTCATATTCAGACAGGTCTTATATTAACCTTATCCTGCTGAATAAATTAATTTAGCCACAGCCATTGCTGACTATTAACTTTTCAGATTACTTGATATAATGTATTCAATTCACAAAGTTTAGATCCTGATCAGATGGCTTCTTCAGAAGCCACCTGTCATCATGATCTAATTTGTTTCCAAGGATAGGGGTTGTCATGTTCAGCGGGATAAGGATTAGGACATCGAGAAAAACTGCAACTGAAAATGTCATCTGTTTTTGTTGTCTGCTGCATCTTGCAAACTTTTCAAACATATTTTTGCATACAGGCAAACAGTGGACACTTATCATACTGCTCCTGTCCACACTGCCTACAACAATGACTTCAAAAATAACCAGCAGACAACAAAGCAGATGACAATTATTGTGATTGGTGTCTTAAGGATTAAATTCTTAAAGCACACACAGAATTACAAAACAGATAGAATTCTTCTTCTTTTTTTCGGGGAAAGTCAGGCTTAGCATTTCAAGCTGATTCACATGAAATGTTTAGCTGTATTTTCTCTGAAAAATAAGAAAAAGATATTTGTAAACACCGTCTGGTATGTTGTGATTGGTGCTTTAGGATTAATTTGGAATCAGGGGCCACTTGTTCAAAACTAATAATGCTGTTAGTTAACATCATTAAAACTTTAATCATTTAATATGGCAAATGTGCTTATATTTTTGCTGGAAAAAAATGTGAGCAGCTTTTGCATTTAATTGTCCTGCTCATTAATTGTTGACATTTTAATTCTATGAGCAGAGCATTTTAATTCTATGACAGCATGGATAATATTGTTCTGTTAATGGCGGGAGTGATGAATCAACTTAAAGGCTTGAACCCGTCTAAAGCTTTAGGTCCTGATGAGCTTCATGCTCGAGTCCTGAAGGAACTAGCAAATAAGTTAGATCCATTCTTGCACATCTGTTCCAACAATCTCTCGATACAGGTGGCATCCCCAAAGAGCAGCTCCTAGCAAACATTTGCCCCCTCTTCAAAAAAAGGAGAAAGGGCTCTTGCTGGTAATTGTCGCCCAGTGTCCCTGACCTGTGTTCTGTGCAAATTACTTGAACACATAGTCTACTCAAACATCATGGCCCACTTGGATGAACATAAACTTTTGTCAGATTTAGAAAAAGGCATAGTTGGGAAACTCAGTTGAGCATGGTTATTGTAGCCCCGCTTTGATAGATTCCTTTCTTTGCTACAGTAAACAACATTTTGTTGTCAATGGTGAATCTTCAGTATGAGCTCCAGTTTTGTTTGCGGTCCCACAAGGGACTGTTCTTGGTCCACTGTTATTCCTACTGTACATTAATGATATTTCCACAAATAAGACTGTTTGCAGACGACTGTGTTTGCTATTGGGAAATTAGAGCTACAGAGGACTCTGTGAAACGTCAGAATGATATAGATATAGGTAGATTAGGATGGTGGGCACAAAAATGGGCCGTGAGATTTCAGCCAGTTAAATGCAATATTATGACTAGGAAAAGAACCAATAAAATTGAGGCTTCTTACACCTTAGAGGGAACGACCCTCAAGAATGTGCATTCCATTAAATACCTTGGTGTGACAATCACACACAATTTGAGATGGAATACACACATTAGCAACACATGTACTAAGGCGAATAGAACGCTTGGTTTCCTGAGGCGAAATCTTCATCAGTGTCATCAGGATGTAAAAGAGGCAACATATAAAGGACTTGTTCGACTAGTTTTCGAATATGGTAGTTGCATCTAGGACCCCATGCAGTGGAGTGGTCCTTAATGAAGATATTGAAAAAGTTCAGAATAGAGCTGCTAGATTTGTAACAAGCAGTTACTGCTTGGAAACTGGGAGCATGACTGGAATACTAGGAAAGTTAAGATGGGAGTCTCTCAAAAAAAGGAGAAGAGACAGTCGGCTCATACTTTTATACAAAGGTCTTTAAAAGAAAGGCCAACAGCTGACCATGCACTGTAGAAATCATCATTCACTAGCGTTTTAGACCCCTACTGCAAGAACTGACATATATAAAGAATCATTCTTCCCTCGAACCAGTAGAGCTTGGAATGCCCTTCCCGATTCGATCATATCCACATCTGAAGGTGCAGAGGATAGTGTGGCTATATTTATTTCTTTGGTAAGAACTAGGGACTAACATCCCATATCACAGGTCCTGGTGTGTGAATGTCATTTGACGTGTCACTTGTAACAATTCTGATACTGATTCTGATTCTGACTGATAGTGTTTTCTGCTTCTTGAAGCTTGAATTAATCCTTACATGCTGGCACAAGTACATGATATGCTCCATATGAACTTAATAATGTTGACTGGACCATTAATCTCCACGCCAAACCAACCATTTTCATTTTGATGAGCAGTATTAATTCCATGCTCATCTGAGTCAAGCATGAAAAAAAGTTTTGTTATAACCTTGCAGCTTTTAAAATTAGAAATCACTCAATTTTACTTGTACCAGTCACCATGAAAACACACCTATACAATTTTGACCCCCTTCAACCCCACTTTAATATAGTAAAACTTGGTTTCACAGGGGTATACGTCTGCCAAAAAAAACACAGATTGTGGGTACTTGTTAGAACCGCCTTGGTCCGCCTCAACGAGTTCCCACAATCTATGTTTTGAGCAGGAAGTATAAAAAAAATCTGAAGTTTTTACCTGAAAATTTTCATTTTTTTGGTTTTAAAATTTTCAATACATTTGAATAGACGTGTTTTCATAATGAGTGCCTCATATGGGGACAAGCTGCACATGATAATATGTAACTATGAGGATAGAATGTTGACAGCTCCTGTCAAGATGATCTCCAAATTTGACAACAGAAATAATTAACCCATTTAGTACCAGAAACCCCTAAACGATTACTTGGCAAACAGTGCAGGCACCGCAGAATGCGGCGTCTGATCAGGGCCTCAACTGTTTGCTAAAAGTTCAGCTATTTTCCAAATAAATTTCGTTGAAAACACAACCTGACACCCCTACATTTTGAAATGAACTCCAGCTATATATAAGGAGGAAGATTCCCTTAATTTGGTACTAAAAGGGTTATTTAGAAACATCATGGAATCATCTAGAGTGAGTGTTTGAGTTTTACGTCCCACCAACAGCTAAGGTCATACGGAGACAAACCACGGAGGAATCATCTAGAGTCACGGCAGTTGCTACAGGAGTGAAATAAATGTTAACCCTCACCATGCTGATTATTTCAACTTGCTACACTCCCCCTCACCCACCCTGATTTTTAGCCATTTTTGTTACATGTTTTCCATTTTTGCCATGGATTCAGAAGCTGATAGTCAAAATCATATAGGCTGGTAATTAGTATAGATTCTGATAAAATTGCTCATTTTCAACCGTCTCATCTTCACCTGCATTATTTATAACAGATACCCATATTAGTATTCATGGTTGAAAGGGTAAAACTTTGAAGTTGTCAAGAACAAAGTAAGCTACTACCGTATGTTCCCTAAATGTTCGGAAACCTCAATTCCTTATCATGTTTGTTCTAAAATTTGAACCTGAACAATTTACTACCCGATGTTGTGTCTAAAAACAGCTGTAAGAATGACAAACAGTGTAGACCCTGATAAGGCGTCACAGACGTGAGAATCAGACATCACAGGGTTACTGTATTTGCCCCAAGTATTCGGACAGACGGGCTTGAGCAAACAGTGTAGACCAAGATGAGATGTCACAGAATGTGGCATCGCATCAGAGTCTACACTGTTTGCTGCTCATCTGGCTATTTATAGATGCTACATCTGGTACTAAATTGAATATGCTCATATTTTAGAACAAGTAAGATAAGGAGTTGAGTTATCCAATTACTAAGGATTAATACGGTAAATGAGTCAAAATTATGAAGTTCATTTCCGTGTGATTCAGCCCTTATCCAGCCGGTTTTCAGTCAAACAAGGAACGAAAATCTATTGTAGGAACTGCTGATATTTAAAGTGTGGCTAGGTAAACTGAGTGGCACAACACAACCTTAATAGTGTTGACTGGGCTAAATTCCAAACTAAACTGAACGTGTCTTTAAATTTGTTTCAAAGAGATGAGTCTCAGGACAGTTTTTCCTAATCTCTCCATAGAACAATTTCTGTACTTTAACCCTTACCCTGCTGTTCAGGACAACCCCTATCTCTGCAAACAGTGTAGATCCAGATCAGATGGCTTCTGAAGCCATCTGATCAGGATCTACACTGTCATGCAGTTTGTGAATTAAACAACTATATTATATCAAGTAATTTGATTGGTTGAAAGTCAGCAATGGGTGTGGCATAACTACCCCCCAGCTGGACCGAGCTTTTCAAGGCTTTTTTTGCTCAATAAACTTGTTAGTAATAGAGGAGCTAAATGGTCTAGCAACAGTAGCAAGTGCAGAATCTAGTCTTTCTTCTGAAATAATATCTGCAGAAGAGAGTCACATTTTGTCCAGCAAAATGTATGTTTATTTTCCATAGTTTCTGTGTTAAATGTTACACTATCTAATGCCATGTAATGATGTTAACTTTGCCCTAATCATTGAAGTGCCATTTTAACTTTGCCCTAATCATTTAACTCTTATCATGCTGTTCACGACAAGCCCTATCGTTGCAAACAGTGTAGATCCAGATCAGATGGCTTCTGAAGAAGCCATCTGATCAGGTTCTACACTGTTTGACATTCAATTTATGAATTTGTAGCAATAAATTACATCAAGTATTCTGATTGGTTGAAAGTCAGAAATGGGTGTGGCTAATCTGAATATTCAGCAAGAGAAGGGTTAAGTGTGTTGCTACACCTTCAGGGAAGGCAAATTTTCCAAAAGTATATTTGTAACCCTTATCATTAAGGGGAGGAAAGTTTTTTTTTCACCATTATCAATAAAGAGAGCAAAATGTATGTTTATTTTCCATATTTTCCGTGTTAAAATGTTACACTAATTAATGCCATGTAATGATGTTAACCCTTATCTTGCTGAATATTCATTTAAGCCACACCCATTTCTGTCTATCAACCAATCAAATTACTTGATGGAATTTATTGTTACAAATTCATAAACTGAATGCCAAACAGTGTAGATCCAGATCAGATGGCTTCTTCAGAAGCCATCTGATCTGGATCTACACTGTTTGCAAAGATAGGGGTTGTCGTGAACAGCAAGATAAGGGTTAACTTTGCCCTAATCATTAAAGTGCCATTTTAGCATTGCTCTAATCATTAAAGTGTGTTGCTACACCTTCAGGGAAGGCACATTTTCCAAAAGTATATTTGTCACCCTTATCATTAAGGGGAGGCAAGTTTTTTTCACCGTTATCAATAGAGGGAGGCAAGTCGAAAGTATTTTTGGCATCCTTATCAATAATGGGAGGCAAATTGAAAGTATTTTTGTCACCCTTGTCAATAAAGGGAGGCAAGTCGAAAGTATTTTTGTCATCCTTATCAATAATGGGAGGCAAGTCGAAAGTATTTTTGTCACCCTTGTCAATAAAGGGAGGCAAGTCGAAAGTATTTTTGTCATCCTTATCAATAATGGGAGGCAAGTCGAAAGTATTTTTGTCACCCTTGTCAATAAAGGGAGGCAAGTCGAAAGTATTTTTGTCATCCTTATCAATAATGGGAGGCAAATCGAAAGTATTTTTGTCACCGTTGTCAATAGGGGGAGGCAAGTTTTTTTTTCACCCATATCAAAAAGGGGAGGCAAGTTTTTCAAAGTATTTTTGTCACCATTGTCAATAGGGGAGGCAAGTTTTTTTCACCCATATCAATAAGGGGAGGCAAATTTTTCAAAGTATTTTTGTCAGTCTTGTCAATAAGGGTCTACTGTCAAAGGAAAGAATTTGAATTTGCTCCTCAGGAGCAAATTCTTTCTTTTGACAGTAGACCCCTTTTAATGAGGGACTTAGTTTAAAGGAAAGCAAATAAGATGTCCCAAAGTTGTCTCCCTTGTTGTAATAATGGCGGGAATTTATCTCCCAAAAGTACTCACTTGTACATCTAGTTACAGCTTCTGCTAATAATAATGTATCTTCTGATTTGTAAATTTGACCTGTTCATAATCGCCACAACCTCTTTGTAGCACTGCTGTTGGGCTCCAAAGCAAAACCCTGATACCTTAATGGCTGTGTTAGATCCAATCGGAGAAACGTGGTCTAGGTTCAGTTTTGGACTCTTCAGACTTTAGGATGAGTCTTTTAACCAACACCACATCCACAAAATTTGTAACAAAATCTAAAAAATGATCTAAATAGTGTTGACTGGGATGTTAAACCTCAACAAAAACAAAAACATGTATATATACAGTAGAACTTCGATGGGTCGAACACCAATGACTCGTTTACCATGGATGTGTCGAACTCATTCTTGAGCCCCAAGCGAAATCCTCTACATAAGAAATAGTGGGGGATAACTAAGGAGATTTTAGTCTTTTATTATACCCCCGGCATACGAAGTATGCAATGGGGGTATATAGTTTTTGTCTTATCCGTCTGTCTGTGTGTCTGTAAACAATTATTTTGTGTCAAAGATATCTCAGGAACTGCTTCACGTAGAAACTTGAAATTTTGCACACATGATCAGTATGACTACTTGTATTGTGGGAAAGAAAATAAGGGCCAAGGGGTCAGGCCTTTTAGACTTATTTCCCTTTGTAGTTCTTGTTTCATCTTGCAAATGTATGTTGTGTGTACTCATTAGAATTGCCTCGATGAGGCGATTCTAATGAGTACACACAGCATACATTTTCATTATAGAACACCGGAAAGATGTCTAAAGGTATCTCGTTATGCCTCCTGACAGTTAGCTCAGTGGCTAGAACTACCCCTGTCTCGAACAAATTTTCGAGATCCCAAAGGTGTTTGAGCCATTGAAGTTCGACTGTATATTGTAACACTTGCGCGTGAGGTTTAACATCCCCTTCACTACTATTTAGGTCATTTTGGAGATGTTGCTTCCAGTTTTGTTGGACTTTTACCTGATGACATCTCAAGCCCTCCGCCCAATGAAACCAATAGGGGTTATGTACTTGGACAGTCCGATTAGCACCACTGTACTGGGCAACCTTAGACCCTCCAAGTGGTTTACCATGGCAGTACTCACGTGCAGTCAGTTTCAGCTCTTCGTAGAACCACCATGCAGCCCAATCTGTTTCTCCTGACCCTGATGGGTATATAAATGACTATTATAGTAATTTTCCTAGAAAATCTATACATTTTTGGGATCCAGCTTTGAACGGTGTTATATCCAAAACCATTATAATGAGCAGTGTTTTAGAGAGATTGTGGTGTACACAATATACAGGGTTTCCTATCTGACCCCTATCAGGTTTACCAGCTTGCTGATGTTTGAGGAATTTGTTAGCATTAAAGTGAGTGAGTGAGTGAGTTTTAGTTTTACGTCCCACCAACAGCTAAGGTCATACGGAGACGGGACCTCGGTTTAAAGACTCATCCGAAAGTCTGTAGAAGCCCGGGATCGATCCTGCGATCCCTGGTTTACAAGGCGAGTAGCGTAACCACTGCACCACGGAGGCTTCTTAAGCATTAAAGTAAGACAGAACACTAAATCACTAATCATGAACAAAACGCATTCACCCTTAATATTCAAACACGTCTGCTTGTTAACATAATTGTTCTAAAACATGAACAACCAAATCAGGGTCTACACTGTTTGCCATTCCGTCTGCACCCTTTGGACTCCTTGCTGGGCCGTGAATGAAATTTGTAAAAATTTTAGGAGAATTACAGCAAGTCCTCAAGGCGTCCAAATTTTTACGATTTTTAGGATAGTAGTTGGGGAATGTAGGTGGTTTGACAGGTGGAAAGATTTCTTGCTTGTGCTTACACTATAGGATTTGCATGTTGACTGGTACTGGTTAAGGATGGTTGCACTTCTCTTCATTGTCAACCCATTTTTAACTAAATGGACTCTTTCTCACTGTATATAGCAGGAATCCATTTCAAAATTTAGGGTTGTCAGGTTGTGTTACTGTTTGAAATTCAGTTAGAAAATGGCTGAACTTTTTGGACACAGTGTGTTTGTTTGTTTGTATTGGGGGTTTTACGGCCCAGTCAACACTATTTAGGTCTTTTTTGAGCCAGTCGGTTTACCTATCAACTTTCCTGGGCAGGCTTATACGTAAGCGGTTAACCAGTACAGTGCACATTCTTTCGCCAGAAACTGACAACTGCCCTTCTTGAATCAGCGGAAGGGAGAGAATGACCGCAGAAAAGATTTCATGATCAATCTCCACGAAAGAATGTTGCCGACCCCGGCGGGAGTCAAACCCGCGTCCTCCTGATCACCAGTCAGACGCGCATCCGACTGAGCCACCGAGGCCGGCTCTTGGACACAGTGTGTTGCAAAACACTAGCAAACAATGCAGGCCCAGATAGTGGCGTCTGACCTGAGGCTGCATTGTTTGTTAGTACATGTATATCTGTTTTTGGGTTTACCATCAGAAATGGGTTAATGTGGTATAAAATTACCATAAAATTACTAAAAATTGTGACACCTTGAGGATTTGCAGTAATTCTCGTAAAATTTCAACAAATTTGTTTCACAAAATGTACAGGTGAAACGGGAAACAGTGTAGACCCTGATCAGACTGCTCCTTCTGGAGCAGTCTGATCTGGGTATGCTCTGTTTGCTTTGGCCTTTCTGTTACAATACTTAGGATCACTAGGGTTTACAGAAAGCCAAAATGGTTATACATGATATAATGATTGTTCTTTTCTGCCTCAGTCGGATGCATGTTGGAAGGGGTTCGCTTAGACTTTGCTCATGACCTGATGTTCATACTTCAATTACATTCATTTCTTGCAGGGTTTTTTTTTTAGCTCACCTGGGCCGAAGGCTCCAGGGGAGCTTATAGTATAGTGGGTCCTCCGTCGTCCGTCGTCCGTCCACACTTTTGAGCAGCTATATTTCTGTATCCTGCAGGCTGATCTCAATCATTTCTAATCTGTAGCATGCCTCTGGTGGGGCATTGATGACATAAACGTTTTTTTGAAATCGCTCTAAAACTTTGGTTCCTATGGCAACCACAAGGTCCCATAGACTTACTATGGGAAAATGCTTGTCATCACCGTAGCGCCTTCAGTTTTGATCTGATCTTCCTGAAACTTATATGTAAGGTGACTGGGGATAAAAACTCGGATGAGTTCGAAAACCGGCCAAGTCGGCCCATTTATCATAGAGTTACGTCCCTTTGATTGCTGAAAATGCCCATTTTCGACCTTGTCATCACCGTAGCCCCTTCAGTTTTGATCAGATCTTTCTGAAACTTATATGTAATGTGGCTGGGGATAAAACCTCGGATGAGTTCGAAAACCGGCCAAGTCCGCCGATTTATCGTAGAGTTACGTCCCTTTGATTGCTAAAAATGCCGATTTTTGACCTTGTCATCACCGTAGCCACTTCAGTTTTGATCGGATCTTTCAGAAACTTATATGTAATGTGGCTGAGGATAAAGCCTCGGATGAGTTTGAAAACCGGCCAAGTCTGCCAATTTATCGTAGAGTTACGTCCCTTTGATTGCTGAAAACTCCGATTTTTGACCTTGTCATCACCGTAGCCCCTTCAGTTTTGATCGGATCTTTCTGAAACTTATACCTAAGGTGGCTGGGGATAAAATCTTGGATGAGTTCGAAAACCAGCCAAGTTGGTCCATTTATCACAGAGTTACGTCCCTTTGATTGCTGAAAATGCCCATTTTCGACCTTGTCATCACCGTTGCCCCTTCAGTTTTGATCGGATCTTTCTGAAACTTATATGTAATGTGGCTGGGGATAAAACCTCGGATGAGTTTGAAAACCGGCCAAGTCCGCCGATTTATCGTAGAGTTACGTCCCTTTGATTGCTGAAAATGCCGATTTTTGACCTTGTCATCACCGTAGCCCCTTCAGTTTTGATCGAATCTTTCTGAAACTTATACGTAAGGTGGCTGGGGATAAAATCTTGGATGAGTTCGAAAACCAGCCAAGTTGGTCCATTTATCACAGAATAACGTCCCTTTGATTGCTGAAAATGCCGATTTTTGAACTTGTCATCACCGTAGCCCTTTCAGTTTTGATAAAATCTTTCTGAAACTTATATGCAAGGTGGCTGGGGATAAAACCTCGGATGAGTTCGCATACCGGCAAAGGTGGCATATTTATCATAGAGTTAGGTCCCTTTGATTGCTGAAAATGTTGATTTTTTACCTCGTCATCACTGTAGCCCCTTCAGTTTTGATCGGATCTTTCTGAAACTTATATGTAAGGTGGTTGGGGATAAAACCTCGGATGAGTTCGAAAACCGGCCAAGTTGCCCCATTTACTATATAGTTATGTCCCTTTGATGGGTGAAAATGTCGATTTTTTACCTTGTCATCACCGTAGCCCCTTCAGTTTTGATCGAATCTTTCTGAAACTTATATGTAAGGTGACTGGAGATAAATCCTAGGATGAGTTCGAATACCGGCCAAGTTGGCCCATTTATCATAGATTTACGTCCCTTTGATTGCTTAAAATGCCGATTTTTGACCTTGTCATCACCATAGCCCCTTCAGTTTTGATCGGATCTTTCTGAAACTTATATGTAAGGTGGCTGGGGATAAAATCTTGGATGAGTTCGAAAACAGGCCAAGTCAGCCCATTTATCGTAGAGTTATGTCCCTTTGATGGCTGAAAATGTTGATTTTTGACCTAGTCATTACCGTAGCCCCTTCAGTTTTGATTGGATTTTTCTGAAACTTATATGCAAGGTGGCTGGGGATGAAACCTCGGATGAGTTTGAAAACTGGCCAAGTCGGCTCATTTATTTTAGAGTAACATCCCTTTGATTACTAAAAATGCCAAATTTTGACCTTGTCATCACCTTAGGTTTTGATCAGATCTTTCTGAAACTTATTATACCCCCGGCATACGAAGTATGCAATGGGGGTATATAGTTTTTGTCTTTTCCATCTGTCTGTCTGTGTGTCCATAAACAATTATTTTGTGTCAAAGATATCTCAGGAACTGCTTCACATAGAAACTTGAAATTTTGCACACATGATCAGTATGACTACTTGTATTGTGGGAAAGAAAATAAGGGCCAAGGGGTCAGGCCTTTTAGAGTTATTTCCCTTTGTAGTTCTTGCTGTTTAATAGTGTATATTTTTATTTTGTGTCAAAGATTTCTCAATAACTACTGTACATAGAAACTTGAAATTTTGCAAACATGATCAGTATGACTAGTTGTATTGTGGGAAAGAAAATAAGGGCCAAGGGGTCAGGCCTTTTAGAGTTATTTCCCTTTGTAGTTCTTGTTTCAGCTGAGGTGATGGCACTGGCCGGGGGTATACGTGCCCCACTGGGCACTTTTGTCTAGTATGTGAGGTGGCTGGGAATGAAATCTTGGATGAGTTTGAATACTGGCCAAGTCGGCACATTTGTCATAGAGTTATGTGCCTTTGATTGCTTAAAAATGCCTATTTTCGACCTTGTTAGCACTGCTGCCCCTTCAGTTTTGATCTGATCTTCATGAAACTTACAAACAAATAAGTCAGGCAGAAAAGCTCGGAGGAGTTTGAAAACTTGTGAGGTTTGCCTATTTGTCACAGAGTAACATCCCTTTGATTGCAGCAGTTAATTGCTTATTATACCCCCGGCATACAAAGTATGCAATGGGGGTATATAGTTTTTGTCTTTTCCGTCTGTCTGTCTGTGTGTCCGTAAACAATTATTTTGTGTCAAAGATGAGTGAGTGAGTTTTAGTTTTACGTCCCACCAACAGCTAAGGTCATACAAAGACAGGACCTCGGTTTAAAGAATTTGTGTCAATCTCAGGAACTGCTTCACATAGAAACTTGAAATTTTGCACACATGATCAGTATGACTACTTGTATTGTGGGAAAGAAAATAAGGGCCAAGGGGTCAGGCCTTTTAGAGTTATTTCCCTTTGTAGTTCTTGCTGTTTAATAGTGTATATTTTTATTTTGTGTCAAAGATTTCTCAATAACTACTGTACATAGAAACTTGAAATTTCGCTAACATGATCAGGATGACTAGTTGTATTGTGGGAAAGAAAATAAGGGCCAAGGGGTCAGGACTTTTAGAGTTATATCCCTTTGTAGTTCTTGCTGTTTAATAGTGTATATTTTTATTATTTTGTGTCAAAGATTTCTCAATAACTACTGTACATGGAGACTTAAAATTTGGTAGCAACAACCAGTATGACTACTTGTATGGAATGTGGCCTGTATATGCAAAGAACCTTTTGCTATTGCCATTTTCAACTCAGGCGATGGCACTGGCCGTGGGTATACGTGCCCCACTGGGCACTTTGTCTAGTTTTTGAACTTGTCATCACCATAGCCCCATCAGTTTATATCGGATCTTCTTAGCAAGTCAGGAATAAAAGCTTGAATGAGTGAAAACTGGTGAGGTCAGCCTATTTATCATGGAGTTACATTCTACTTGATTTGCAGAAATTGCTTACCCTGTCATCACCATGTCCTTCCATTAATCCTTCAGTAAAGGTTGGCACTTCCTGAAACTTTGAATCTGTTATTTGAAATTGCACGAAAACTTTGGTTGCTGTGGCAATCACAAGGTCCCATAGACTTAAAATGGGAAAATGCTTGTCATCACCGTAGCCCCTTCAGTTTTGATCGGATCTTTCTGAAACTTATAAGTATGGTGGCTGGGGATAAAATCTTGGATGAGTTCAAAAACCTGCCAAGTCGGTCCATTTTTCATAGAGTTACGTCTCTTTGATTGCTGAAAATGTCAATTTTTGACCTTGTCATCACCGTAGCCTCTTATGTTTTGATCGGATCTTTCTGAAACGTATGTGTTGTAAGATTGCTTGGGATTAAACTTCGGATGAGTTCAAAAACCAGCCAAGTTGGCCCATTTTTCATAGAGTAACATCCCTTTGATTACTGAAAATGCCAAATTATGACCTTGTAATCACCGTAGCCCCTTCAGTTTTTATCGGATCTTTCTGAAACTTACATTTAAGGTGGCTGGGAATAAAACCTCAGATGAGTTCGAATACCGGCCAAGTCAGCACATTTATCATAGAGTGACGTGCCTTTGATTGCTGAAAATGCCTATTTTCGACATTGTCATCACTGCTGCCCCTTCAGTTTTGAACGGATCTTCATGAAACTTACAAACAAGGAAGTCAGGCAGAAAGCTTGGAGGAGTTTGAAAACTCTTGTTTTTGAACTTGTCATCACCATAGCCACTTCAGTTTATATTGGATCTTCTTAGCAAGTCAGGAATAAAAGCTTGAATGGGTTTGAAAACCGGTGAGGTCAGCCTGTTTATCATAGAGTTACATTCTACTTGATTTGCAGAAAATGCTTACCCTGTCATCACCATGTCCTCCCATAAAGCCTTCAGTAAAGGTTGGCACTTCCTTAAACTTTGAATCTGTTAGCTCAGGTGAGCGATACAGGACCAAGCTAGCTTGGTCCTCTTGTTTTTTGTTTTTTCTAGTTTTTCGGAGAAAATCGGGCTAAGCATTTCATGTGAATTGTCTGCTACACAAGTGATGATGCACATGGATTGTCATGCCTTAGCTCCTGAGGAAAATTGCCAAAACATTGTCATCTGCTCCAGAATTGAGCTTGGCACTTTAACCCTTATTCTGCTGAACACAACTGCCACCCACATTTGCAAACAGTGTATACGTAGATCCAGATGAGATGGCTATAGAAGAAGCCATCTGATCAGGATCTACATTGTCATTCAGTTTATGACTTGAACAAATACATTACACCAAGTAATTTGATTGGTTGATAGACAGAAGTGGGTGTGGCAGCATTAATTTATTCAGCAGGGCAAAGGTTAAGGGTTAAATATTAAATCAGACCCTATACATTTCATAGCTTTCAAAGTACTATTTCCCATACATTTCGTAGCTTGCAAAATATTTTACATTGAAATTTGAGAAAAACAAATGTATTATACAGTGGACCTGCATTATAATAACAGTATTTGTTCTCTATTATTGTGCCATTATAATGAATTTGCCTTTTTTAAAGAATCCCAATTAGGATTATGATAGATTATAAAAGAGGTCTTTTCCACAGCATTACTCCAAGAAACAAATGTTATAGACATTTGTAAGAATCGCCTCAATGAGTATTAAATTACAAGAATCTGTCATGACTATGGATTCAATTTGGGCATTTCCAACCCGAGGGAAGCCCAAGCTGCTCGGAATCGAGGCTAAACCTTGAGCTAAGAATTCGTTCCATTGAAATTATTGTTACAAATAGTTTTGCCGTAATAACAAATGTCATTATAACGCAGGTCCTCTGTTCAGGGATCATGTTCTTTTCCAATTTATCACCTTGTTCATAAAACCTTTTATGTTTAAAAGAAATACCGTCATTTGAATTCTAGTTTGCTCTGCCTCTTTCACAGGAACAGAAAGAGCGAGAAGCAGTAACTTCTTCAAACCCATTTGCCACCAGTGTAAGTCAGCCGGTACCCACCTCAACTACACAGTCACCATCACAACAAGTGAAGCCGAGCGACGACCTGTTGAATTTGACAGGAAACCCTTTTGCAGATTCGGTACAGAATGTAATGGTGATGAATACTGGAGTGAATGCCATGCAATCACAGAATGCTTTTGCAGCACCACCACCAGGCTGGGGTGCACAGCCTAATACTACAGGTAGGCTATAGACACAGGGCTGAGTTTCTGATAAGTGTGACCCCACTTTTTCAGTGACAAGCAGAAAAGCTCAGTCAGATGCACATATGACTGGTTACCATCTGATGGGTTCTGTACCTTCCAGAATCCAGTTGTTCAAAACTAACGACGTTGTTAGTTAACATATTGTTAGAGCTTTGATCATTTATTATGGCAAATATGCTAATATTTTTGCTGAAAAAATGTGAGTAGCTTTTGCAAATGCAAAAGCTGCTCACATTTTTTTCAGCAAAAATACCAAAATTTTAGATATTGAAGTTGATCGAACAGTTAACAATATGACCACTAACCAGCTCATTAAGCTAAAGAGGCTTTGAACAACTGGCCCCAGGTTGGCAACATTCTGTCATGGAAGTTGATCATGAAATCTTTTCTAGGGTCAGTCTTTCCTTCCCACTGATTTAAGAGGGACAATTATCAGCTTCTGGTGAATGAATTTGCACTATACTGGTTAACAGCATATGTATAAGCCTGCTCAGGAAAACTGTTGTAAGGTAAACTGACCCGCTTCATATGACTTAAATAGTGTTGACTGGGCTGTTAAACAAATTAGTGCACAGTGTCTGCACATCTGATCACACATAAATTAAAACATTTGGGCTTGTTTTTGCTCATGGATTAAACTTGTATACAAAAGTTGACTCCCTTTGAAAAATAGAAAGAAAAAAAAAATAGTATATATCTGTGTACCCTTCAGTTCTTTGATCAGAAAAGTAGCAGACCTGTCAGTAAGGATATGTTTTGAAGATGTCAAATAGTTTTACATTTGTTCTTATTTAGGGGATAACTGTATTGAAAATTGTCATTTGGGGAGGTAAATCTGAGGTTTTACGGTCGGAAATTTCGTTTTACGGCTCCGCTAACGCGTTGCCGTAAAACGGAATTTGCGACCGTAAAACCGACGATTTACCTCCCCAAATGACAATTTTCAATACAGTTATCCCCATTCTAATGCATTTACTCGGTTGTTTTCTTAAAAAAGTGTGCTATTTTGCTCAAAGTTGCAAGTTCTGTCAGCTGCGTGCCAATGGAAAGCGACGTTAGATGATGACGTCGGGTTTCCGACAGTATATCGCAGAATATACTGTCGCAAATTTTTGACGTTATCCAATCAGACGTCGTGTTACATACGCAAGTGCATTAGAATAAATACTTGTGAACCCCAAATTAAAGAGGTCATTGGCAAACAGTGCAGGCCTAGATCAGACCCCACAGTGTGTGGCAACTGATCAGGGCCTTCATTGTTTGCAAAATGTTCAGTATTTTCTGAATAAGTTGCTAAAAAAAGTCAACCTGCACCCCTAGATTTTGAAATGGATTCTTCCTAAATTTTGTCAGGAAGATTCTACTTAGTATTAAAAGGGTTAAACAAGTCTGAAACCGCCATCCATTGCTTTGCCAAACCGAACACCATGCAGGTACGCATTGTTGATTCAGCATAGAAAGAAACGTTTCATCCGGCGCATGACAAAACTGACAAGAAGATGTCTGTGACCAGTGAAGACTTGGATCAACCTGTGTATCCTCATAGTCTGGTCAGATTCTTTACTGCTCCCTTGAGCCTTCTGTAGCTCCATAATGTAACTAGCAATTGCTGGACCGAATCTTTGGATTCTCGAACCTTTTGTTGTAGTATTGAATCCGTGCTGAGTCAACATTGTGTACCTACTGAGCTGCAAAATACTTATATGCGATTTACCAATGCAAGCTTAACCCTTATCATGCTGTTCACGACAACCCCTATCTTTGGAAACAGCGTAGATCCAGATCAGATGGCTTCTGAAGAAGCCATCTGATCAGGATCTACACTGTTTGGCATTCAGTTTATGAATTTGTAGCTATAAATTACATCAAGTAATTTGATTGGTTGATAGACAGAAATGGGTGTGGCTTAAATGAATATTCAGCAAGATAAGGGTTAATAAATATCCTGCTACTGTGATTGTACAAATTTTCTCAGTATATTAATGCTCACAAAATTTCTCCAAACAATAATACAGTAGAAGTTGAATGTGAACACCAATGGCTTGTTTACCATGGCTGAGTCGAACCTGTTCTTGAGTCCCTAGGGAAATCCCCTGCATCAGAAATACTTTGGGATAATTTAGGAGATTTTAGTCTTTTATCTTGCAAATGAATGCTCTGTGTACTCATTAGAATCACCTCAATGAGGGGAGTCTAATGAGTATACACGGCATACAATTTCATTATAGAACAACGAAAAGATGTCCAAAATTATCTCGTTATGCCTCCTGACAGTAACCATCAGTGACTCGACCTCCCTCTGTCTGGAACAGATTTTTGAAGTCCCAAAGGTGTTTTAAGCCATTGAAGTTGGACTTTACATGCAAATATAAGAAACAAAACTTTTTGAGTTACGGATAGGAGAAATTTGAAAATCTGCAAACTTTTACCCATTTAGTACCAGAAACCCCAAAATGGGTACCCTGGCAAACAGTGCAGGTCCAGATCAGACGCCGCAGAATGCGGCGTCTGATCAGGGCCTCCACTGTTTGCTAAAAGTTCAGTCATGTTCCAAATAAATTTGGATGAAAACACAACCTGACATCCCTAAATTTGGAAATGAACTCCTGCTCTATATATAAGGAGGAAGATTCCATTTGGTACAAAATGGGTTAATACCTGTGAATATGCATGAATCTGGAAAACCCCAAATATTCGTATACATGAAAATTTAAATTGTACAATTATAGTGCTACCCACTACCAAACTATCCTTGTGCAGCAGGTAGGGCAGAAGGAGAATACAGTGAAATTCCGCTATTAAGACCACCAACAATTAGTCCTTCTCTTGCTGAATGTTCAGTTTAGCCACACCCATTTCTGACTTTGAACCAGTCTGATTACTTGATGTAATTTATTCCTACAAAGTCATAAATTGAATGTCAAACAGTGTTGATCCTGATCAGATGGCTTCTTCAGAAGCCATGTGATCTGGATCTACACTGTTTGCAAAGAAAATGGTTGTGGTGAACAGCAGGATAAGAGTTAAGGCTAATTCTGCTTTAAAAAGCTTATTTAGAACAGTGCAGTTATTCTTACTTTGCATTTTCTGCACACAGTGTCCCCTGGTCATGGACCCCCTTCGGAACTGTTCAAAAGTGGTCTTAAAGACCACTTTTGGACAGTCCCAAAGGTGGTCTTAATACAGGAATTTAACTGTATTTTCTTTCTTTTATTCCCGCATTCTTCTCTGTCCTCCTTGGTCTCCTTTACTATCTCTTCGGTCTCTTTTCTCCTTCTGGGAGAGGACGTAAAGTGATCCTCGATTGATGTTGTGTGAAACTGCAACAGAACAATATACAGCAGGGAATAGGCTAGTGGGAGACGAGGGAGAAATAGTCTTCGCCATAGCAACAGATAAGGTTTGTATTTTGTGATAAGTGAAGGATAGTTTTTGTCAATTCTCCATTAAAACCTATGTTATGGGTATTCATTAGAACCGCCTCACCAAGGCAGTTCCAATGAATACCCACAACACAGGTTTATATGGAGAAATAAGGAAAACTACCCTTCTATTATCACATAATACGCACCTTATCTGTTGCTATGGTCTCCATACAAGGTAAATCTTCTCCCTGTCGTCAGCTAAGGGAGAAGTTTAAAGCTATAAATTGTATAGGGAAACATTTAAATAATACCAGAAACTTCTCCATATTTTTATTTGAAGAAGTCACATCTCCCTAAATTGAACCCTGATACACATAAACCTCATGACCCTGTCATTAACACACTTTTGGAAATAACATTCTTAAAAGATGGTCCCCAAAAATACATACTAGTTAATATAGAAAAAATGAGCATTTAAAAATGGCAATAAATGGTCATTGTTTTTGGATGTAACACACTTGTTTAACCTTTACCCTGCTGTAGGCGACAAGCCCTATCTTTGCAAACAGTGTAGATCCAGATCAGATGGCTTCTGAAGAAGCCATCTGATCAGGATTTACACAGTTTGACATTCAGTTTATGAATATGTAGAAATAAGCTGCATCAAGTAATCTGATTGGTTCAAAGTCAGAAATGAGTGTGGCTTAATTGAATATTCAGCAGGTTAAAGGTTAACAAATCCAGTTTCTGCTATGGAACACAACAACAGTAATTGTAATAAAGAAGTTACAGTGCTTTTCCAGTCACATGACCTCATCCTTGCACATGTACATTCCTCCTGCTCCTCATTGTAGGTTTCGGTGACAATAATTTTGCTGTATTTCCCAACGGAGCTCCAGCTAGTTCAGGTAAATTTCCCACTGCGACTTCAGAGTTTATTTCTCAACACCCTTGATATTCTTGTTTGTTTGCATTGAACTGTGCTTAATTGTAATATATTTACACTAAATAAATGCATTCTCTCAGTGACTGGACCATGTGTTGGTAGAGTGGAAAACAGTGCAAACCCAGATCAGTCTGATAAGGGTCCGCACTGTTTGCCCAAGAATGTATGACTAAATACAGTGAGAGCAATTCAGTCTATTTTAATGCCACATGACATGTTCCTTTTTGGCAGATTTAATTATTAGTTTATCAATCTGTATTTAGCAAGTGCCTGTCTTTAACAATCCCAAAGTTTCTTGCTTAATCCAGGTTTAACTGTATTTAGTTTTACACATGGTAATGGAGAGTTTATAATTTGAATTAGCATATTTGTTTTTATCTGCTGTGCTTCAAGATGTATAGTGCTTTGTTGCAGACACTTTGACTTGATGTAAGACTGCCAGTAGATAGCCTGCTGTATAAAACAGAGTTTCCTTCATTAGGTGAAAGTCGAAAAAGTCAGGGGAATGTCCGGAAATTTATGTAATTTTAGGACAAACTGCATTATCAGTTTGACAATTTTTAGGTTATATTTGATGTCAAAATCTTAACTTGCTACTGAATTGAAGTGTATAATGTCCCATACCCCCCCACCTCCCCCCCCCACCCACCCATACACACACCACCACCACCACCACCACCACCAAGGGTGAGGGGGACATTTGAAGCACTATTTCTCCTGAACCTATTGATGGATTCTGACCAAACTTGCATTGGTTACATCACTAGAATGGGTGAAAACAGCGATTAGGTTCTGATGACCTTGACTTTATTTTCAAGGCCCCAGGCCCCAAAAAAACTGTTAATTTTGGGCATAAATGGCTTGTCTGCACCATATGTCATGAAATTTGGTCAAACTTGATACAATATGTCATTGCAAACTACCAAAGATTGGATTAGACTCTGGTGACCTTGACCATTTTTTCAAGGGCACAGGGCCCCCAAAACTGCCAATTTTGGCTTATCTGCACTCTATCTCAGGAATGAATCGTTGACATTTTTGTCAAACTTGGTATACATTGTAAACAAGATTTGAGTAGATTTTGGTGGCCTTGATTTATTTTCAAGGGCACAGGCCCCCAAAGCTGTCATTGCTTGACTTCACCCTATCTCATGAACCAATAAATGACATTTGGTCAAACTTGGCCACGTAAAATTGATTTAAATGGGCCAAAATGGCTTGTCTGCACCCTATGTCATGAAATTTGGTCAAACTTGGTACAATATATGATTGCAACCTACCAAAGATTGGATTGGACTCTGGTGACCTTGACCATTTTTTCAAGGGCACAAGCCCCCAAAACTGTCAATTTTGGCTTGACTTCACCCTATCTCATGAACCAATAAATGACATTTGGTCAAACTTGGCCACGTAAAATTGGTTTAAATGGGCCAAAATGGCTTGTCTGCACCCTATGTCATGAAATTTGGTCAAACTTGGTACAATATGTGATTGCAACCTACCAAAGATTGGATTGGACTCTGGTGACCTTGACCATTTTTTCAAGGGCACAAGCCCCCAAAACTGTCAATTTTGGCTTGACTGCACCCTATCTCATGAACCAATGAATGACGTTTGGTCAAACTTGGCCATGTAAAATTGATTTAAGCCCCCCCCCCCCCCCCCCCCTCCTGCCCCCCGTGTGGGAAACTAACTGTCCTTTTGGGGCCTGAAGAAATAGATGGGCTACATGATGCTTCCACGCAGAGCTGAATCCGACTGCACATGAGTACTGGTAAACCACTTAGAGGATCTAAGCCTGCCCAGGCAAAGCCGTGCAAGTCGGATTGTCCATGCTTATAAACCCTATTGGTTTCATTTGGCGACAGGGCTTGAGATGTCATTTCATCTCCATGTCGGGTGAAAATCTCACAAAATTGGAAGCAACATCTCCAAAATGACGGTTGACGATGTTGAAGGGGACGTTAAACCTCAAATCAAACCAACAAATAAAATAGAGTCTAGTTATTTCATGTTTGTGTTTCTTTTCGTTCGGTGTCTCTGATGGGAGCTTTGGGTTAATTGTATTGATTCCTGATCATTCCCTTCACTTCTATTTTGGTAAAGTTATCATTGCAAGTGGGTGAGTTAGTGTGTTTCAGTTTTACATCCTACAAACAACTAAGGTCATACAGAGATGGGACCTCTGTTTAAAGACTCATCCGAAAATCTCGAGAAGCCCGGGATCGATTCTGCAATCCCTGGTTTATCAGGCACGTAGCATGACCACTACACCACAGAGGCTTCTAATCATTGCAAGCTACCAAAGATTTTGGTGATTTTCACCATATTTTCAAGGTCACAGGCTCCTGAAAAATGGTCAAATTTGGGCAAATAATGGCTTGTCTGCACCCTGTCACATTGAAGAATCGATGAATGTTAGTCATACTTGGTACAATATAGATTGTGACCTATTAAAGATTTGATTAGATTAGATTTTGATTTCTTGGTCACAGGCTCCGGAGAACTGTCAGTTTACAGCCAAAACTGGCTAGTTTGCAGCTTAGAATTTGTGACTTTAACTTGTTTTCAAGGTCAAATGGGTGTTTAATGGGTATTTATGGTGGGAGGAAATTGTTTTCCTCCGAAAACATTTTTAGTTAGTCTTTTACCTTTGCTGTTCTGTAAATTAAATGACAAAGTCATAGGTTTGCAGTTTTGTGTTAAAATCCATAAATTTATTCTCTTCAACCATCAAGACAGTCTAGAGAAGGCCATTAGATTTGGTTGTTTTGGTAAGTGAATATGAGAAGTCAGGAAAAAGTCATTGAAAAGTCCAGGAATTTTGATATAGTCCATTGGTGCCAACCCTGTAAAAAGTATAATTTACCATTGAGCAGTGATGACTCAGATGAGATTTACTAATATATATGCAAAGGCTTAGCTCAAAATGACTCCAGGCTTGTGCAAGAGTTCTGGAAATAAAAATTGTCTTGAATCTGGTAAAAATGATTTATGCATAAAATGCCAATCACAACAAGTCATTTGTTTTGTTGTCTGCCGGTTATTTTAAAAGTCATTGTTGCAAACAGTATGAACCCAGATCAGACTGCTCCTCTAGGAGCAGTTTGCTCTGGGTCCACACTGTTTGCCTGTATGCAAAAATATATTTGAAATGTTTGCAAGAAGATTCAGTAGACAACATAAACAGACATTTCCAGATGCAGTATTTCTAGTAGTTTTAATATGGAATGAAATTTCTGGATGTTTCACGAGTCCGGACACATCAAAACAGTTACCTGGCCAAAGCACCATACACCTTTGCATCGCAACATAATTTTAGCAGGGTACAGGAAAAGGTGCAAGTTTGCATGTGTGATAAGTGAAGACTCATTACATCCAAATAGTCTGATCAGAGTCTTCGCAGATCGCAGTAGACATCTTTCGATAGTGGAGCCGCCATAGTGTTATATGTAGGTACAGATGTGCCTGTGTGGGTGTGCAGGTCTTTGCCTCACACATGGAAAGTTGTACCTTTCATTGTATGCAAGTTGATTCAAGCTTCCAGTTTTACTAACTGTCACTTTTCTCGCAGTCAATGTTTAAGTAACACTGCATTGGTTTGCTTTTGGTTTATTATTAACCCTTGTCCTGCTAATCCCGGATATGCCTTATCTTTGAAACAATGTAGATCCAGATCAGATGGCTTCTGACGAAGCCATCTGATCAGGATCTACATTGTTTGCCATTCAGATTGTGAATTTGTAGCAATAAATTGCATCAAGTAATCTGATTGGTTGAAAATCGGTAGTGGGTGTGGCATATATGAATATTCAGCAGAACAAGGGTTAAGACATAGCTTCAGCTAAGGAGGAGTAATAAATAGAGGATCTTACATGAGGGCTCATGTTTTATTAAATTTATTAAAAGAGTTGGGGGAAAAGAGATAAAATGCGAAGCTTAGCCAAGCCTTTTACCTCTTTTCCTCAATGAGTTTAATAAATCAAGTACACGTAATACATGCGCACGAATGCTAGATTATATTTATCATATGACATTTAAAACGCCTTTTATTCACAATTTGTTAAGAAAAAGGTCAATATTCTGCCATTAGTTCGCACGGTGTGGCTAAGGCATTGAACATGTAACATTTTGGGGCGTATCTAACTTATTTGTACATTTAATCCAAAATTTGATTACCAATTTTATTAGCTCACCTGTCACGTAGTGACAAGGTGAGCTTTTGTGATCACATTTTGTCCATCGTGCGTGCCTGCGTCCGTACACAATTTCAAATAAGTATATCTCTAATACCCTATGGCCAATGTTGATCAAATTTCATGAGAAGCATCATCAGGTAGGGGGAAAGGCTCCATAAGGTTTTTGGGCTGATCAGACTGGAATTCTAGTTGCCATGGAAACAAAAAGGTTCCATAGACTTATAATGGGAAAACCACGTCTCCACTTTTTCTCAGCCATTTCTGATCCAATCTTCATCAAACTTGCAGTTAACCAGGAGGGGCTTACAGTCTACTTCGAGTTCATATTTGGGATGCATGGGACAAACAGCTTTGGAGTTAACTGCCCTTGAGCATAAATATAAGAGAAAAATGGTGTCTCCAGCTTTTCTCAGCTGTTTATAATCTGATCTTTTTGTAACTTTTCATAAACAAGAACAAGCATAAAATCTTGGACGAGTTCGAATTTGGCTTGAATCTGACGGGCGTTTTTTTTTCAGTTACATCCCCTTGAGCGTGAAAATTTTTCCCATACTCCACTTTTTCTCTGCCATTTCTGATCTGATCTTCATCAAACTTGCAGATAACCCGAAGGGCTGCACAGGACAAACAGCTTTTGAGTTACCTGCCGTTGAGCATAAATGTAAGTGAAAAATGGTGTCTCCAGCTTTTCTCAGGCAAGTTGACTTGAATCTGACCTGTGGTTTTCCAGTTACATATCCTTGAGTATGAAAGATTTTCCCATAGACTTACAGTGGGAAAACGTCTGATCCAGCTTTTCTCGACCATTTCAAATCAGATCTTCATCAAACTTGCAGATAAACAGGAGGGGCATACAGTCTATGTTGAGTTTGAATTTGGGCCACGCAGGTCAGATGACTTCTGAGTTACCTGCTCTTCAGCATAAATATTTGCGAAAAATTGGTGTATCCAGCTTTCCGCAACCGTTTTTGGTCTGATCTTTTTGTTACTTCTGTTAAACGAGGATAAGCATAAAATCTCTAATGAGTTCTTTTTTGGCTTGAATCTGACCACAGGATTTCCAGTTACATCCCCTTGAGGGTGAAAAATTTTCCCATAGACTTACAATGGAAAAACGATGTCTCCAACTTTGCTTGGCTATTTCTAACCTGGCCTTCATCAAACTTCCAGATAACCAGAAGGAGCTTACAGTCTATGTTTAGTTCGAATTCGGGCGGCATAAGACAAAAGGCTTTCGAATTACCTGCCCTTGAGCATAAATATTAGTAAAAAATAGTGTCTCCACCTTTTCTCAGCCATTTCTAATTTGATCTTTTTGGAACTTTCAGTAAACGAGAACAAGCATAAAACCTCAGATGAGTTTGAATTTGGCTTGAGTCTGACATTCGGTTTTGCAGTTACAGCTCTTAGAGCTTTAAAAATCTTCTTGTCTGAAACCTGAAGGCCCAGGTCTTTGATGCTTGGCGTCAAGCTTTATCTAGTGGACTTCTACTGAGATTGTTCAAATTATAGCCCTGGTGCCAAAAATGCCCCCACGCCAGAGCAGCTTTATCTAGTGGACTTCTACTGAGATTGTTCAAATTATAGCCCTGGTGCCAAAAATGCCCCCACGCCAGAGCCCACTAGTTTTGCATCGGCTTATATAGGGAAAACATTTAAAAATCTTCTTGTCTGAAACTTGAAAGATGAAGCTTCATCTAGTGGACCGCTACCAAGTTTGTTCAATTTATAGCCCTTGGGCCAAGAATGTAATAGAGACACTGATTCTCAGGTGAGCGATTCAGGGCCCTCTGGGCTCTCTTTTAATATGACGTTATTGCATTCTGTGGCGGGAAGTTATATGATAAGGATACTTAAGATTATGTCTTGTATGTGAAACCTACCATAATGATCCCGAGTATTGCAACAGGTAGGTCTAAGCAAACAGTGCAGACCCAGATCAGACTGCTCTTGAGGGAGCAGTCTGATCAGGGTCTACACTGTTTGCCATTCAGTCTGCACTTTTTTTGAATTCTTGCTGGATTGTGCAACAACTTTGTTAAGATTGAAGAAATTCTAGCACATACCCACAGCATATTTTTTACAGACATAAAAGAAAAATTAACCTAGTTACTCCTTATTTTGAGCTATGTTATTCTCGGAAGGCTTACTTGTAAATAATATTTGTGATGACCTTGCTTCTCTTCATTTTCTCAGTTTATCTGCTTGAATGTAACCCTTATCTTGCTGTTCACGACAACCTCTATCTTTGCAAACAGTGTAGATCCAGATCAGATGGCTTCTGAAGAAGCCATCTGATCAGGATCTACACTGTGTGTTATAAATTTGTAGCAATAAATTACATCAAGTAATTTGATTGGTTGATAGACAGAAATGGGTGTGGCTTAAATGAATATTCAGCAAGATAAGGGTTAAAATGTCCTATTACAGTATTTACTGTAAATAAAAGGATAAAGGATGGAAAGACAGAAAAAAAAACAAATTTACCTAATAGCTCATCTTTTTATGAGCCTTTATAATGTCATAAATCATTCAGGATATATTTTGGCCGAAAAGCAAAACAAAAAACAAAAACAAAAAAAAACAACACTGCTCAGTGGCAACAGTGTAGAGCCTGATCAGACTGCTCCTAAAAGAGCAGTCTGATCAGGGTCTCCACTGTTTGCTTAGACTGGTTGTTATGACCCTTGGGTGTCAGGGGTAAGAGGCACCTACATCAGATCCAAACTCGTGAAATATTCTTGTAGTCTCCAAGACACAAATGTTATAGGTATTTGTTAGAATCCCTGCTATTCTAATGAGTATCCACAACATAATGTTATGTGCAGAAATAAGAAAAATAATCACCAGATTAAAAGCTAAGACAACATCATTTATGTACACCGGAACCTTTTCATAACACTGTTCATTGGAACATGATTTTGGATCTTCTAACACTGCTGTTTAAAGATAAACTGCAAAAAATATATAGATTATACAGAAAAATGACCATAAATTGTCATATTTCTATATAATCTAAACATTTTTGATTGGATATAACACAGTTGTAAACACAGTGTGCGCTTTGAACCACAACAACAGTTTTATGAAGAGGCTGTGGTGTGCATCATTTCACATTTTAAGTTCTAACTGGCCACATACTTTGAATTGATATTGCGGGGGTCGTTGGGTGAGGCTAAGCACTGGGGGATGCAACTGATATTAGCTGACAGTTTGGCAAGAGCTTTTGTCCTTGCAGCAAGTAAGGGAAGAGAGGGAGTGTTGTTATTTCTTCTGTTTCTACTCTTCCATTCATTTTCCCCTTTCTTCTCTGTTCTTACTTTCTTCTCATCAACTATATCTTCTTTCTCTTTTCTCCCTTTCTTTGGGAGATGACACAAAATGGCCCATAAGGATTGAAGTGTCGTTAAACCCAAGCCAATCATTCAGTCAAATTTAATTGATATTGGGGTGTCTGCAATCAGTTGGTGCGGTCTGGATGCAATGAACTAAAGAGTGCTAAACATTATAGCGGTATAGTTAATCGACATATTCGCCTGTTTTGGGAGGAAAAAAATGTGATAATGCTTATGGTTTTGAGGAAAACTTCCCAAAAGTGATAAAAACTGGGTGGCCAGGTGGATTTTTTGGCTAGTCATTAAGATAACAAACCCATGCGTTCCTTTTTTCACTTCTCCAAAGTGACTACTTTTCAGCTGAAAATCTGTGATATTTTTGTTATTTTTACTTAAAACATAGCTTGTGGGTGCTTGTTAGAACTGCCTGATTGAGGCAGTTCTAACGAGTACCCACAATCTATTTCTTGGAGCAGAAATAAGATAAATAATGTATACCCCCGTAAACCCCAGTTTTCTCTATATAAAGTGGGGTTTATGGTGGGGGGTGGGGTGTTCTGTTCATGTGATGATGATATTTATCTCCATTAATACATGTAGTTCTAACTTCTAATTAGAATTAACCACTTTATTGCATGTTTTGGGTGATTTCTAACAGTGGCTAGTGTTGATATAGGAACTGTTCTAACACCAGCGAGTTCATCTAACATACCTGCAGGTACAACTTCTGTTTCTCTTTGAATAAATTACATCTAAGTTATATCTTAACCCTTATCTTGCTGAATATTCATTTAAGCCACACCCATTTCTGTCTAACAACCAATCAAATTATTTGTTGTAATTTATTGCTACAAATTCATAAACTGAATGCCAAACAGTGTAGATCCTGATCAGATGGCTTCAGAAGCCATCTGATCTGGGTCTGCACTGTTTGCAAAGATAGGGGTTGTCATGAACAGTTATTGCTACAATGCCAAACAGTGTAGATCCCTATCAGATGGCTTCTTCAGAAGCCATCTGATCTGGATCTATACTGTTTGCAAAGAAAGGGGTTGTCATGAACAGCAAGATAAGGGTTAAGGTCTTCTGAACCTTTGTCCTGCTGAAGAAGATTGCCATACATTTGCAAACAGTGTAGATCCAGATCAGATGGCTTCAGCCATCTGATCAGGATCAACACTGTTTGTCATTCAGTTTGTGATAAGAATTAATACATTATAGCAAGTTATGTGATTGATTGTTAGTCAGAAATGGGTGTGGCATGATTAATTTATTCAGCAGGACAAGGGTTAACACTGTGGCAATTGCTTTACCAAGCAGCAGCAATTTTGGGATCAAAACGTCTTGTGCATTTAGCAGTTGTTCTCAGTTAGTTACAAGACTATTAGTTCTTTTATACAGAATAATTCATAGCTACAGATAAGGCACCTGAAAATTACTGATCTTATTTCTGCCTGAAATCATATATTGTAGGTTCTCATAAGAAGTGCCTTGTCCAGGCGCTTTTTATAAGTACCCACAACAGTTTTTGTGCAGAAATAAGAAAAATAATTTGTAGATAACCCCTCTTATGGGGCCATGTTACATTCTATTTAATATCATCAGCCATTACTGATTGTGAAAATGTGTTGGAAGAAAAGTCTAATACAATTTTCCTATTCCCCACTTTAATTAAATGCTTTAAATTATAAAAATGTCATTCTTTTGTCTTCCTTGCCTATTCATGTCATATGTCATACTAAAGATGAAACATTCCAAGATTCAAGTTGAGCAGCTGGAGATTCAAGTTGAGCAGTTCAAGATACAAAATTGAGCAGTTCAAGATTTAAAGTTGAGCAGCTCAAGATTTAAAAAGAGCAGTTCAAGATTCAAGCTAAGCAGTTCAGAATTCAAGTTGAGCAGTTCAAGGTTCAAGTTGAGCAGTTCAAGATTCAAAGTTGAGCATTTTAAGATTCAAGTTGAGCAGTTCTTGATTTCTTTTTTGTGGTGTGATGATCAGCACACTTTGTATGGAAATACACTTGCCTCAGAAATCTATAAATTATTGATATTTATATTTTGGGTGAGATGGGTTAAAACTTTAGATTTCCTGCTATAATAATGCAGTAAAGAATGGGTTAATATACATGTGACACGATAATTGTGTAGATGTAAGTTCGTGCAACAGATTAATGTCAATATTTATATCACACATCTACATGTAATTGCAACATATTCTTATGTTTTTGATTGATGTTTAACTATTTCTTGCTTAGTGACCGAGTTGGAAACAGCGTTTGACCCCTATGAGCCTTTGAGTGCCATGGCAACAGGGGACGCAATGGGTGGGACACTTCTAGAACCCACTATTGGGGGAGATAACTTGTCACCAGGTGCTGTAAGCTGGAACCATATGTGTAATGAACCAAAAAATGGAAAATAATAGAAATGACAATAATTATGCGAAGAATATGTATGAGCTGCGCCAAGTATTAAGAGGTCTCAAGTGTGTGCATCCAGCGAAGACTATGATCAGCCTGCCATTTGCGCAGGCTGATTAGAGTCTTTGCTGTGTGCTGTATGGGTGCCCCTTGATCCAGAGAGTTTCTCCTTACAGACTGAGAGGGCTGTATAATAACTGATTGGATGCACAGGCTGATTTGTCCTTAAAGGGCAATGCTGTAAGAATTCCGCTTGTCGTGGCTCTGTTAAGCACAGAAAAATGTTAACACTACTAACTAACATTCAAAAGGTTAACAGTTTACATCATAACTATAAGTGAGGAAACTTATGGAATTCAGAGAGCTTGCTCATTTTTTTTTCAGGCTTCTAAACCTAAAAAAGACAAAATTGAACAAGAATACAGTCTGTTCTACAATTTTTATATGACTTCTATATTTATGAATATTATAACTTTTGAGGGGTTGTTGGGTGAGGCAAAGGTGTCATGTATCCATTGGCTCAATACTGATATTGGCTTACAGTTGGACCAAAAGGCCTGCTGTCCTTCTAGCAGGTAAGGGTAAATGGGTTGTTATTTCTTCTGTTTCTGCACTTACATTCATTTTCTTCTTTCTGCCCTGTCCCTCACTTTCATCACTACTATCTCTACTATTTCTTTTCTCCCTTTCTCGGGAGACAACACACAATTATCTACAAGGGTTGATATGTTGTTAAACACAAACTAATCAATCAATATATAACTTGTGGTAGCTGAAAAACTTGGATTTGATATTTTTGGGAACATAGTGAATTCAAATTTGTGAGAGCTGGACTTAAAAATTGATCTTGTAGACATAGCCTTAAATTAAGCTCCAAAGGCACAGTAATTATAATTTGCTAAACACTGTCAGGCAATTTAACGTAACAACAAACAAAACAAGCATATATGGCTCCAGTATGCCAGTGTTAGAATATGCACTATTTTGTAATAGCGCAATTATTGCATGCATTAGTAAAATTAAGACTGTGCCAATATTGTGTGTATGGTACTTCTGCACTATCAAAAGTTTTAACCCTTATCTTTCTGAATATATTCATTTAAGCCGCACCCATTTCTGTCTATCAGCCAATCAAATTACTTCATGTAATTTATTGCTACAAATTCATAAACTGAATGCCAAACAGTGTAGATCCTGATCAGATGGCTTCTTCAGAAGCCATCTGATCTGGATCTACACTGTTTCCAAAGCTAGGGTTGTCGTGAACAGCAAGATAAGAGTTAAGTTCATAGTCAGTTTCATTACAAGCTAGCTCAGGAGAAATGGGTCTTTGTCATATATGTTTTTCAAATACACCTAATACTTGCTCTGGTGAGAAATATGCAGTCTAGTCAGCTTCTGATGTTACACTGAGGCATGTATGTATGTGCTCGGACCCAATATGCACGGACTAGTAACTGACTGAGTTGCGAAAATATGTTGTCGTGTCTTGATCGTACAGCCATTTTAATTAATTATGGTCAACTAAAAATAATGAAAATTAATTTTATCAATAATTAATGTGAGTTGTCAATTTTGATACAGTGTGGTGTAAAAATTTTATTAGTGTATCGATTAAAATTTAATTGAACGCGGCTCGAAGCCTCTAAATTTGATGAATTTATGCCAAAAGTGCAGAAAATATCTGTAATAGGTGCCTAGGTTTCTCTTTAAAATTTACAAAAACTGTTGAACTTTTCATTAAAATAATGTTACATATCTGCAAGCAATACATTCAACTATTGCTTTTTAAAATAAAATAATACAAATTTTTAAAAAATAAGTGTTATATGTAGCAATGAAACTGTATCTTGCAAAAATTTTATGGCTCAGCCACGACAACATTTTTCTGATAAATAATATCACTCACACTGTAGTGACTAGTCTGTGTATGTTTTTTTTTTTTTTTTTTTTGTTTTACGGCCCTTTCAAGATTATTTCACTCATATCGAGCCAATCGTTAATCAAAGGTGGGCGAAAACCGGAGTACCCGGAGAAAAACCACCTGACCTTCCATTGCAAAACTTGGCATCTCACATGTGACCCGAGGGAGGCTCAAACCACAGCGGTGAGAGACCTAATGATCCAGAGTCAGCGCTCTTAACCACTAGGCCACGGAGGCCCGTCTGTGGTATGTGTGATGCTTTTTGTGCAAGAGAGTGAGAGAGAAGGAGAGAGAGATTACTCATCTACCAAACTAGCAAAAACAATGCCACTCCACTGGACAAGATAACCACCAGAGCAAACATCCTTTGTCCAATTTCATTTAAACTACAGAGAGAGGGATTTATGTTAATGCCCCAATGAGTAGCTGCACTGTTCTGGTCTCAGAGAGATTAGGCCCCATTCCTAATGAGCAAGCCCATTTTTTTTTTTTTTTTTTTTTAGTATAGAATTGAGTGTACATATACTTGTATTAGTTCAAACATATGTTCTCTTTCACTAGAATTCATAGACACAGTAGCTCTTTCCATATTTACCCCGGACTTTTTAATGGGCAGTATAGCACCAACAATTATTAATCTGCATAATGATCCTAAGTACTGGGACAGACAGGCCAAAGCAAACAGTGTGAATCAAGATCAGACTGCTCTGCAAGGTCTATACTGTTTGCCATTTCATCTTTACTTTTTGGACTCCTTGCTGGATTGTGAAATAAATTTGTTAAAATTGTATGAGAATAACGGAAACTCCTCCAAGTGTCAGAATATTTTGGATATTTACAACATACATCTCAGCTGTGATGACATAGTCTTTTGCTCTATGGCAAATAGTGTAGATCTGATCAAACTGCTCCTGGGGAAGCAGTCTGATCTTGGTCTACACTGTTTGCATGTTCTTACTTTTATGCCCCTGTAGGAGGGCATATAGTTTTTGCACTGTCCGTTTGTGGGTTTGTGCGTCCGCACTTTTTTTGTGATGGCTCCCACGGGGGCATTGCTCACTTGTAGTGACAGCTCTTGTTCTGGCCTTTTGTTGTTTGAATATAAGGTAAATATGGTAATATGAGTGACATAATTGAGAATATCAGTGTTTAATAATGATTTTATATTTTCTTTTCTTAGGAGTACTTAATTTTTGTCATTTTATCTGTAGAAGTTTAGAAACTATATATAGAAATTAGTAATTTGTATATTTGTTTCAATTACAATGGCCCAGTCAACACTATTTAGTTCACATGCAGCCAAACATAATCAGTTTAACAAACCCTCATTTCTTTGGACAGGCCTATACATACATAAGGGGTTAACCAGTACAGTGCTTATTTTTTTAGCCAGAAACTGACAACTGCCCTTCTTGAATCAGTGGCAGGGAGAGAATTCCTGTATAAAGGACTTCATGATCAGTCTCCACTAAAGAATGTTGTGGACACTAGCGGATATCTAACCCATATTTTCCTGGCACACCCGTCTGAGCTACCTAGGCCGGCATGTTACCGCATTTACCCCATGTTTTCGGACAGATATGCCTGAAGTATCAGTGCTTTTCACTTTCTGCAAAATAGTACACTTTTTAACAAAACAACCAAATAAGTTCATAAAACATAAAAATGGGGATAACTGTTTAGAAAATTGACAATTGAGGAGGTAAACATAACGTTTACAGTCGCAAATTCCGTTTTTAGGTTGGCATGGTACAGTTGGATTAAATTTCTATCCATAAACCCTCTGATTTACCTCTCCAAACGGGCTGCCTCAGTGGTGTAGTAGATAAACTACTGTCCTGCAAACCAGGGGGCTGTGGGATCTATTTTGGGTTTCTCCAGACTTTCAGCCGAGGTCCCATTTCCATAAAATTATGGCCTTAGTTTTTGGTGAGATGTGAAACTCCAACATGCACACATATCTCCAAATGTCAATTTCGAGTACAGTTATCCCCTAAAAAGGACCTTTTCTTATGATAAAGCACTAAGAGTTATCATTAGTTGGACCCTTAAAACAGCCTTGTAGGAACTGCAAATGACACATGGAATGGAAAGCTTGATATCATTGTCTTAACCCTTCTCTTGCTGAATCACCCATTTCTGTCTATCAACCAATCAAATTACTTGATGTAATCTATTGCTACAAATTCACTAACTGAATGCCAAACAGTGTAGATCCTGATCAGATGGCTTCTTCAGAAGCCATCTGATCTGGATCTGCACTGTTTGCAAAGATAGGGGTGGTCGTGAACAGCAAGATAAGGGTTAATTCTTTAAGACTGTATACATGGTTAGAAATTTATTCAGGATTATTCCAGATTAAAGGATTTTGAGACTTTGTGTCCTCATATAAATCATTGGGACTGTTGCTTTTTCAGCATTTGAAAAGCAAGACTTCGAGATCCTTTTCTGTAAGAGTATGTACCTATGAATATGAATACCGTATCCTCATCGTTGGGACAATAGCTTTTTCAGCATTTGAAATTCAAGACTTCGAGATCCTTTCCTGTAAGAGCTTGTATCTATGAATATGAATACCGTATTTTACCATATATTTTCAGAAAGACCGGCCTGAGCAAACAGTGTAGACCCAGATGAGATGCCACAGAATGTGGTGTCTCATTAGGGACTACACTATTTGCCACTCATCCAGCTATTTTAGACTCAACAATGGGTAGTAAATTATACTTGAGATACTTGAGATTCTGAATACTTAAGGGGAATGGGAATGCCTTCAGGGGAGGCAACTCGTACAAAAGTATTTTTGTCTCCCATGCCAATAGGAGTCCACTCTTAAAGGAAAGAATTTGCTCCTGAGGAGCAAATTCTTTCCTTTAAGAGTAGACCCCTTTTTCATTGGGACAGGGCTTATAGAAAAGTGAACTGGAAGTCCCGAAAGTTGTCTCCCTTCGAAAAATTGCAGACAGATCTGCCAGGTGTTCTCATTCCCCTTAAGGGAAATACAGTAGTCAGTTTTCCTTCTGTTCTTGTCAACAGCACTCTCTGCTCCCGCTTCGAGCCCGTCTAAAGATACATTCACTTCCGATGCATTCTCTGCTGATGTTTTTCCACAATCTGATGCTTTTTCAACGAGTGAAACCACCTCGTCTGATCTGTCAGGTTAATATACAGCATGATAAACATGTTGTGTTAGTAGTTGCACTCAAGCTCTCATTTCAAAGTTTCACAGACATTTGTTTCTTTTATGAAAGTGTTCAAAGTTAACCATTCAAGTTCTAAGAAGATGACAGTCTAATTCAGTCTTGACTTCAAAGAAAATAAGATTGGACGTTTCATGTGAATTGTCTGTGTCTGCCCAGCAGACAATTCACATGAAATGCAAAGCTTTACTATCCCTGAAAGAATATATATACAGTAAAATTCCTATATTAAGACCACCTTTGGGAATGTTCAAAAGTGGTCTTTAAGACCACTTTTGAACAGACCCAAAGGTGGTCACACACCAGAGGACATTGCATGCAGAAATCACAAAGGAAGATTAAGTACACCCTACAAAATAAGCTTTTTAAAGCAGAATTAGTCTTAATTTTAGGTTGTTTTATTAGCGAATTTTACTGTATATATATATATATATATATATTGGAGATGCCGTATGTCATTCAATTTTAGCTTTTGAAGGTTAATTTTATTTATAGGTAGTGTGCCTTCTGTTTCCTTTGATTTGTTCTGTTGATTGATTTTGTTCTTGATGTTGGAGATTTATTTTTGTAGGAGTTTATATGGAAGTTAGTGAGCAGAACGTATATGTTTATACACGTTTTCCTAAAATGTTAGCCAACCACATTTTCAAAAACAAAATGCAGGCTGACACACGTCATTAGGGCAACATCAGATCAACGTCGGTGCAACGTCGTGAAGTTGCACCGACTTTGATGTGACGCCGACGTTGATGTTACATTGCACAAACGTCATGACGTTGTGTCGACGTTGATGTGATTTCACAATTATGTCATGTGCGGTCTGGGCAGTTGCCTAGTTTTACTTTGATGGTTAGTAAGAACAAACAGTTCCAGTGCAGGTGTTGCAAACCATTAACCCTTATGTTGCTGAATATTCATTTAAGCCACACCCATTTCTGTCTATCAACCAATCAAATTACTTGATGTATTTTATTGCTACAAATTCATAAACTGAATGCCAAACAGTGTAGATTCTGATCAGATGAAGCCATCTGATCTGGATCTACAATTTGCAAAGATAGGGTTGTCGTGAACAGCAAGATAAGGGTTAATGTTAAATTCCAGAGGTGAAATCCCCTACCATATTTACATATAAATCGTATTTGGCATGTTGCATGGTACCTGCAAGTCAAAGTTACAGTCTTAGAAAGATTTTAAAAAGCTCAGAAGTTTATTAATCAATTTGGTATTAGTGTACCCATTACAGATACTGCCATTGACATAGATTTAAATGCTATGGATCTAACCCTTAAGACATCATTCATAAGTGTTTTCTGCGTCTGCTTTGTTGCCTGTTGGTGACATTAACCCTTATCTTGCTGAATATTCATTTAAGCCACACCCATTTCTGTCTATCAACCAATCAAATTACTTGATGTAATTTATTGCTACAAATTCATAAACTGAATGCCAAACAGTGTAGATCCTGATCAGATGGCTTCTTCAGAAGCCATCTGATCTGGATCTACATTGTTTGCAAAGATAGGGTTTGTTGTGAACAGCGAGATAAGGGTTAAAAGTCATTGTTGTAAAAGTGTGGAGCTCCTCTAGAAGCAGTCTGATCAGGGTCAGCACAGCTTGCCTCTAAAATATGTTTTTAAAAATGTTTGAAAGAAGATGCAGCAGACTGAAGACATAAACAGGCGACATTTTCAGATGCTTCGTAAGGGTTATGATTGATGTCAGTATGGCCATTAGCGAATTGTGAGGAACTGTTTGTCTGGTACCTGCCTTGGTGTTTAATTTTTAACCCTTATCTTGCTGTTCACGGCAACCCCTATCTTTGCAAACAGTGTAGATCCAGATCAGATGGCTTCTGAAGAAGCCATCTGATCAGGATCTACACTGTTTGGCATTCAGTTTATGAATTTGTAGCAATAAATTACATCAAGTAATTTGATTGGTTGATAGACAGAAATGGGTGTGGCTTAAATGAATATTCAGCAAGATAAGGGTAAAAAAAGTTCTGATAACCAGGTCTAACCAGATCTAACCAGATAAGGTACTGTAAGTCTTATCTGTCCCATGCTCACTTAATATTTGTTTTAAATTGTTTCAGTATAAGCTTGATACACCTTCAGGAGAGACAACTCTTTCAAAAAATATTTTATCCAGTCTACTCTTAAAGGAAAGCATTTGTGACCCATAGGAGTCTACTCTTAAAAGAAACATTTGCTTCTCATAGGAGTCTGTCTAAAAGAAAGCATTTGCTCTTCTTAAAGGAAAGCATTCGTGACCCATAGGTCTAGGAGTCAACTCTTAAAAGAAACATTTGCTTCTCATAGGAGTCTGTCTAAAAGAAAGCATTGCTCTCCATAGGGGTATACCCTTAAAAGAAAGCATTTGCTCTTCTAAGGAAAGCATTTGCTCCACTTAAAAAAATCATTTGCTTCTCGTACAGGTCTTCTCTTAACCCTAATCTTGCTGTTCATGACAACCCCTATCTTTGCAAACAGTGTAGATCCAGATAGATGGCAGCCATCTGATCAGGATCTACACTGTTTGACATTCAGTTTATGAATATGTAGCAATAAATTACATAAAGTAATTTAATTGGTTGATAGATAGAAATTGGTGTGGCTTAAATGAATATTCAGCAAGAGAAGGGTTAAAAGAAAGCATTTGCTCTTCATAGGGATCTACTCTTAAAAAATGTCACTTGCTCCTCATAGAGGTCTACCTTTAAAATAAAGCATTTGCTTCTCAGGGTCTATTCTTTAATGAAATCATTTGCTTCTCATAGGGGTCTACCCATAAAGGAAAGCATTTGCTCTTCATTGGGATCTACTCTTAAAAGAATTCACTTGCTCCTCATAGGGATCTACTCTTAAAATAAAGCATTTGCTCCTCGGGATCTATTCTTTAATGAAAGCAGTTGCTTCTCATAGGGTCTACCCTTAAAGGAAAGCAATTGCTCTTCATAAGGATCTACTCTTAAAAGAATTCACTTGCTCCTCATAGGGGTCCTCTCTTAAAATAAAGCATTTGCTCCTCGGGATCTATCCTTTAATGAAATCATTTGCTTCTCATAGGGGTCTACCCTTAAAGGAAAGCATTTGCTCTTCATAGGATTCAGAATTAAAAGAATTCATTTACTCCTCATAGGGGTCTACTCTTAAAATAAAGCATTTGCTCCTTGGGGTCTATTCTTTAATGAAATCATTTGCTTCTCATAGGGGTCTACCCTTAAAGGAAAGCATTTGCTCTTCATAGGGGTCTACTCTTAAAAGAATTCACTTGCTCCTCAGGGTCTATTCTTTAATGAAATCATTTGCTTCTCATAGGGGTCTACTCTTTAAAAGAATTCAATTGCTCCTCAGGGTCAATTCTTTAATGAAATCATTTGCTTCTCATAGGGGTCTACTCTTAAAAGAATTCACTTGCTTCTCAGGGTCTATTCTCTAATGAAATCATTTGCTTCTCATAGGGGTCTACTCTTTAAAAGAACTCACTTGCTCCTCAGGGTCTATTCTTTAATGAAATCATTTGCTTCTCATAGGGGTCTACTCTTAAAAGAATTCACTTGCTCTTCGGGGTCTATTCTTTAATGAAATCATTTGCTTCTCATAGGAGTTACTCTTAAAATAAAGTATTTGCTCTTCATAGGGATCTACTCTTAAAGGAAAGCTTTTGCTCCTCATAGGGGTATAGTCCAATAACAAAGCAGGGTCTACTGGTTTAGGAAAACATTAGCTCCTGTGGAACAAATGCTTTCTTTTAAGAACTGACCCCATTTGTCAAGCAGGTAATATGACAGTAGTCACAAAAGTTGTCTCCCTTGTAAAAAAAAAAAAAGGGACAAAAAATATGACAGGTGTATTTGTTCTTCTTAAGGGGAATTGGAACCTGGCAGATTTTTCTGCCATTTTTCAAAGGGAGACAACTTTTAGGACTTCCTGTTTGCTTTTTAGCTCACCCGTCACTTAGTGACAAGGTGAGCTTTTGGGATCACTTTTTGTCTGTCGTGCATGCGTGCATCCGTCCGTAAACTTTCTCTTCAAACAACATCTCCTCCTAGACCACTGATTGGATTTTGACCAAACTTCAGAGGAATGATCCTTAGGTGGTCACCTTTCAAATTTGTTCAAATGGTTCTGGTCTGTTGAACATCTAGGTCACAGGCGCTAAAAATAGATTTTTTACTGAAAATTTTAAAAATCTTCTTCTCTGAAACCGCAAGGCTCAGGTCTTTGATATTTGGTATGAAGCTTCATCTAGTGGACCTCTACCAAGATTGTTCAAATTATAGCCCTGGGGCCAAAAATGCCCCCGCCCCGGGGGCCTTTGGTTTTACATAGGCTTATATAGGGAAAATCTTTAAAAATCTTCTTCTTTGAAACCGCAAGGCCCAAGTGTTTGATATTTGGTGTGAAGCTTCATCTAGTGGACCTCTATCAAGATTGTTCAAGTTATAGCCCTAGGGCCAAAAACTGCCCCCGCCCCAGGGCCCTTTGGTTTTGCATAGGCTTACATAGGGAAAATTTTAAAAATCTTTTTCTGTGAAACCACAAGGCCCAGGTTTTTAATATTTGGTATGAAGCTTCATCTAGTGGCCCTCTACCAAGATTGTTCAAATTAAAGCCCTTGGGCCAAAATGCCCCCGCCCTGGGGGCCTTTGGTTTTACATGGGCTTATATAGGGAAAATCTTTAAAAATCTTCTTCTCTGAGACCGCAAGGCCAAAGTGTTTGATATTTGGTGTGAAGCTTCATCTAGTGGACCCCTATCAAGATTGTTCAAATTATAGCCCTGGGGCCAAAAATGCCCCTGCCCCGTGGGCCTTTAGTTTTACATAGGCTTATATAGGGAAAATCTTTAAAAATCTTCTTCTCTGAAACCACAAGGCCCAGGTCTTTGATTTTTGGTATGAAGCTTCATCTAGTGGACCTCTACCAAGATTGTTAAATTATAGCCCTGGGGCCAAAAATGCCCCCGCCCCGGGGGCCTTTGGTTTTACACAGGCTAATATAGGGAAAATCTTTAAAAATCTTCTTCTCTGAAACCGCAAGGCCCAAGTCTTTGATATTTGGTGTGAAGCTTCATCTAGTGGACCTCTATCAAGATTGTTCAAATTATAGCCCTAGGGCGAAAAATGCCCCTGCCCCGGGCCCTTTGGTTTTACATTGGCTTATATAGGGAAAATATTTAAAAATCTTCTTCTCTGAAACCAGAAGGCCCAGGTCTTTAATATTTGGTATGAAGCTTCATCTAGTGGCCCTCTACCAAGATTGTTCAAATTATAGCCCTTGGGCCAAAAATGCCCCTGCCCCGGGGGCCTTTGGTTTTACATAGACTTATACAGGGAAAATCTTTAAAAATCTTCTTCTCTGAAACCGCAAGGCCCAGTTCTTTGATATTTGGTGTGGAGCTTCATCTAGTGGACCTCTATCAAGATTGTTCAAATTATAGGCCTAGGGCAAAAATACCCCCACCTGCAGGCCCTTTGATTTTACATAGGCTTATACAGGGAAAATCTTTAAAAATCATCTTCTCCAAAACCGGATTGCCCAGTTCTTTAAAAATGGCCCACCCCAGGGACCTCAAGGTTTTATAGACCTATATAAGGAAAATGTTTAAAAATCTTGTCTGAAACCAGAAGTCTCCATTCTTTGATATTTGGTATGAAGCTTCACCTTTTAGACCATTACCAAGATCAATCATATTATAGCCTGGGGCCAATAATGGCTCTCTCAGGGGCCCACTTGATACCCTATGGATCAGGTGAGCGATCCAGGGCCATCATGGCCCTCTTGTCTATAAGCCCTGTCCCACTGAAAAGGGGTCTACTCTTAAAGGAAATAATTTGCTCCGCAGGAGCAAATTCTTTCCTTTAAGAGTTGACCCCTTTTGACATGGGAGACAAAAATACTTTGGCAGGAGTTGCCTCCCCTGAAGGTGTTCCCATTCCCGTTAAATAAAATGAGCCTCGTTAGGAGAAAACCTGTTTTCAGGGTTTGTAACCAGGTAAGACAGGAACCAGTCTGCTCAATTACACAGACTAGCAAGAGTCTTTACCCTTATCCTGCTGAACACAACACACCTGTCTTTGCAAACAGTGTAGACCCAGATGATCTGCACTATTTGTCATTCAGTTTTCGAATTCAAGTTGATAGAATATATCAAGCAATTTTATTGGTTGACAGTCAGAAATGGGTGTGGCAAAATTCATTATTCGGCAGGGTAAGTGTTAAAATTTTAGATACAGAAACTGGTGGTGTGGTGATTTCAAGAATATGCCTCTGTGGCCAAGCGGGTTAGAGCTCTGACTCTTAAAGGTCTGTGGGTTTGAGTTTGGCTCGTGTCAAATGTAAAACACAAAGTCCTACAACAGAAGGTCAGGTGGTTTTTCTCCAGGAACTCCCATTTTCGTCCACTTCTAATTGAGGATTGGCTAGATACAAGTGGCATAATCTTGAAAGGGGTTAAACCTGAATCGGAGTACTATCCAAGCAGTGAACACAAAGGAGCTGATCAGACTGCTGGGATGTGCAGGCTGATCTGCACGTTTCTGTCCCCAAAATGGTATCAAACAGGTTTTCTCGTAATGTGCCTTATATTGTTGGGAACTTTACATAATAATTTTTTTTAGTAAGTTGTAACTCCATTCACCATATTTGCATTATTTGCTGGCTCCCAGCTTGCACATTGTCAATATTGGAAAAACAGGTAACCAGACCCCCCTGACCTTTCGAGGTCAGGGGGGTCTGGTTACCTGTTTTTCCAACACTGATAACCTTCTAACTAGGAACCAGCAGATAATGCAAATAAGGTGAATAGTCATTGTTGTGCTGTATAATACAAAATGTATATGAAAAACACTTAAGGAATGTATTCAGACAGACAGCGTAGACCCAGCTGTGACGCCGCAGAACTTGGCATCTCATTAGAGTCTTTACTGTTTGCCACTCATTCAGCTATTTTTAGACACAACATAGGGTAGTAAAAAGTGCTTGTTCAAGTTTTAGAACAAGTATGGTAGAGAGTCGGTGTCCCAATACTCCGGATAAAACAGTACCAGGTCAGAAGCAAGGTATGTTCTGTAGGGATGGTCTCCTTTTGAAACAAATGATGCAGGGACAAACCGTAACTAGTTTTGGCCTAGGGGTCCAGAATACTTGAACAAGCTGGATGGGTAGAAACAGTACAGTCCCTGATGTGAGGCCGCATTCTGTGACGTCTCATCTGGGTCTACACGGTTTTTTCAGACCTGTGTAAAGAGGGTAAATATGGTAAAAAAATAATAACATTTAAAGAATAGGAAATTTCTTGAAAAACCAGAGGCTCAACCCAAAATATAGGTGCAATGGGGTACTCAGCCCCTGATAAAATCTTCCCCAAACTGGTAGAAATTCAACTGATAAGGGTAACAAATCTGTTAATAAAAATCGTGTCATGGGATTATAAACTGAATTTTTCACAAAATTTGTAAATTATATGTCTTCTGTATGATGTTAACTTAGCCCTTATCTTGCTGAATATTCATTTAAGCCACACCTATTTCTGTCTATCAACCAATCAAATTACTTGATGTAATTTATTGCTACAAAGCCATAAACTGAATGCCAAACAGTGTAGATCCTGATCAGATGGCTTCTTCAGAAGCCATCTGATCTGGATCTACACTGTTTGCAAAGATAGGGGTTGTCGTGAACAGCAAGATAAGGGTTAAAATCAGAACAGCCTTGTGTAAAATGTTCTAACAAGCAGCCATAAACTGTATTCTGAACAAAAATGTGTGAAAAAAAGAGAAAAATGTTTACCCACTTCAATCTCACTATTCTCTACACAGGGTCGAAATTACCAGGTTTGTATACTACAGACAAGGTTAAATAGTAATGATGGTAATTTAGGATTTTCTTTTTCTGATTTTTCTATAAAAACCTATGGTGTTGGTACTTGTTAGAAACACCTCATTGAGGCAATTCTAACAAATAGCCAAAACATAGGTGTTGGTAGATGTAAGAATCTCCTCACTGAGGCGATTCTAACAAATACCCAAAACACATGTTGTTGTTTTTTCTACAAGAAAAAAGGAATTTCCTTCATTGTCCTCATGTCCTCCTTGTTTGGACTCTGGCACTATGGGTTTCATTCATTGCCTTTACTTACCAGCATGATCTTAAACTTGCAGGTTTTGATGCTTTTGGTGAAGTTCTGAAACCCCAGAGTGAAACTGGTCTTAACGCTGCACCCAAGACACAGGAGAAAATTGCAGGGAAAGATCTGGATTCTAGTCTGGTAGAGCTGGCAGGAAGTCTGGCCATTAATGGCTCTTCAAGCAAAGTCAAGTAAGTAATGCAGCATACGTTTTTGTGAACATGGTCAGAAGAAAAGGTCCAAGTCAAGAACAGGTCCTAAGGTTAAAATAACCTTTTTCATTCTCTGCTCACTTGAGCATGAAATTTATCACGCTCAAGTTTTAAAATGCCTACAAATGTTGACGTTTGAACATTTATGAGCAGGATAAACGACATTCTAAGCTGATCTGAGCAGGAAAATTGCCTGATTTTTTTGTATTTTAATAGTTATTAGCATTACAAATTTCATGCTCAGCTGAGTTGAGCAGGAAAAATGTTTTATAACCTTGAGGCCTGGACGAATAGATTATAACAAATCAATATTTTTTCTGGGCTGTCACCCAAACTAGAATCAGATGAATGAGCCAAAATGACCAGAAAATACAAGCTGCGCTGTGTGTGCTGTCACAGCAGTTGATCCCCATTGTGAGAAAACTCATTTCATGCCATTTGTGATCAACAAAAGGTGCAGATCATCCTGTGTATCCACGTAATCTGATCCACACTCATGTATTTGCTGCTTGAATTGTACAGTACTTGTTGTTTCTACATCTAAGAGATCAGGGCCAGTTGTTCAAAACTAACAGCGTCATTTGTCAACATATTAAAGTTTGGTCATTTATTGTGGCAAATATGCTAATAATTTTGCTGAAAAACTGTGAGCTGCTCACATGTTTCCAGCAAAAGTACCAAAATTTTAGATAATTGTACTTGCAAGAACAGTTAGCAATATGTATGACCTGCTCAATTTTAACAATATCACCTGTGGAAATAAAGTTTCTTAATTCATATAATACTTTCTGGATGCAGAAAATTCTAGAGTAGGCAACCTGCACAGCAGATGATTTGCATGACAGTTAAATATTGACTGTAAAGTCAAGTGTCTTATTTTCTCTGGAAAGAAGAAAATAAAGTTTTTCTTCTTGTTATCTTGTCATGATTACTCCTTGAACTGTGGAAACACAGTGGCACCCCCGCCCACCAGGGCTTGGGGAAATAGCTTCGGCTGGATGGTGCTTCTGAAACTGACCAAACTTGAGTACTGGCGAACACTTAGTTGGTCTAAGTCTGTCCAGGAAAAGTAGTGTAAGTCGGACCATTCCTTAAAACCTAGGGTTTCTATTTGTGTTAGGGCTTGAGATGTCATCTCAGGTTGGGTAAAAGTCCCACAAAATCTGAAGCAATGTCTCCCAAATACCCTAAATAGTGTTGATAGGGACATAATACAAGTTGAAACAGTGTACACCAATTATGCATTTGGGGGTCATTACTCATGATGTTTACATATTTTACAGAACCCAACATCAGTGGCAACCGAAGGGAGACCAGAAATTAACAGGTGGTACCAACTGGACACCGCAGATGACACAGGCTATGACATGGACCCAGCCGACCTTCCAGCAATCACCGCAACATGTATGTATATTGTTTGTTTGTCTGTTTTGCAGCCCTGTTAAACATATTGGCATGTTTGTGCCGATTGTTAGAGTTGGGTGAAAATTGGAGTACTACCCACCTCACCATTTATTGCAGAGCTTTGTTTTTAAGTTGTGATGCAACGGAGACTTAAACTTACAGCTGATATGTATCTCATATATTCCAAATGCTAAGATAGATGTAGTTTATACAGTAAAATTCCTATATTAAGACCACCTTTGTGACTGGTCAAAAGTGGTCTTCAAGACCACTTTTGAACAGTCCCAAAGGTGGTCTTATATTAGGAGACACTGGGTGTAGAAAACACAAAGAAAGAATAACTGAAACCTTCTCAATAAACTTTTAAAGGTAGATTTAGTTGTAATTTTAGGTGGTCTTAATAGCGGAATTTGACTGTATTTGGCATGATGATGAAAGATGGTCTGGCCACTTTGGTTTCTTAGATGATCCTGACTTATTTTACAAGAAAACTATCAGCAATAGAATGAAACTAATTTGACTTTTGGCTGTGCCCCTTCCATATGCAATTAAAACCTGGTGTTTATTTTGCTCAAAAAAAAGAGTATTGTTGATGTTTGGTTCCATCCGTTTTTCTAAAGGGCCCTTCAGGTCCTAAAATGGCCCATCAAAATTTTGAAAATTCAGTGTATTGAATAGGAAATAGGTCATTTTGCCATTTTATGTGCCCATACTAATTTTGACTCAGGAATACCCCACATTACCCTTACCCTTGTCTGTGACCTTGAAATCATTAATACAGTCTTTTAATCCATTGCATGCAGGAAACCCCTAAAGGGGTACCTTGGCAAACAGTGAAGGCCCAGATCATATTCCGTAGATCACGGCGTCTGATCAGAGCCTGCACTATTTGCTAACAGAATTTTCCATCAAAAATAGAAAAAAGAAAAAATAGGCCTTACACCCCTTATATGACAATGGACTTGTCCAATATATAACAATAGAAGAGTCCACCGGTATACAATTGGTTGTATGCATTACTGATGAGCTATCCTGACAGGAGACAGATCTTTGTATATTTCAGCTGGCTCTGTCTGTGATGCCTTCATACCTTGAGCACTGAAGAATATTGCTGATTCTTGGCCTGTCTGTTCAAGACAATGTTAGTACCAAATGGAATCTTCCTCCTTATATATAGCAGGAGTCCATTTCAAAATTTAGGAGCAGGAGTCCATTTCAAAATTTAGGGGTGACAGGTTGTGTTTTTCTTCAAAAGTTATTTGGAAAATGGCTGAGCTTTTTGCTCACAGTGTAGGCCCTGATCAGACACCACGTTATGCGGCCGTCTGATCTGGGCCTGCACTGTTTGCCAGGGTACCATTTTTGGGGTTTCCGGTACAAACTGGGTTAAACAAAAACATTAGTGGTCAAAACTGTCACTGTTCTAGCAAGTATGGTATTTAGCTATTCACTTTTTATACCCCCGGCGTATGCCATGGGGGTATATAGTTTTTGTCTTTTCCGTCCGTCTGTCTGTCTGTCCGTAAACAATTATTTTGTGTCAAAGATATCTCAGGAACTGCTTCACATAGAAACTTGAAATTTTGCACACATTATCAGTATGACTACTTGTATTGTGGGAAAGAAAATAAGGGCCAAGGGGTCAGGCATTTTAGAGTTATTTCCCTTTGTAGTTCGGCACTGGCCGGGGGTATACGTGCCCCACTGGGCACTTTTGTCTAGTTTTTTAGGCAAAAACAAATTTTGTGTTGTTGTTTTTTCGCCTTCCTGAATATGTTAATTTGACTAATGGCTGTGTTAGCTTTGAAAAAATGAGGTTTTATCATTTTGCTGCTGAAAAGTGCGAAAATATAGTTGCTTCAGGTGTTAAATGTTCCTGCTTAGAAACACCAATGACATTACACTATTATCAGACATCATAATTTTAATCATAAAAACGGTTGCTTGCCATAGCTACAGGTAAGGTGCTTTTTCCATCAGAAAAGCACTAGGTCCAGTTGTTCAAAGCCTTGTTAGCCTAACGAGCTCATTAGTGGTCAAATTGTTAACTGTTCTAGCTAGTACAATATTTAAAATTTCGGTATTTTTGCTGAAAAAATGTGTGTAGCTTTTGCATACACAAAAGCTTCTCACATTTTTTCAGCTGGTGCCCGCCCATCGGCACTTGAAGAAATATATGGGCTGCATGATGCTTCCACGCAGAGCTGAAACCGACCCGTGCACGAGTACTGGTAAACAGCTTACGGTGCAAGTCGGCCCGTCCATGCTTATAAACCCTATTGGTGTTATTGGGCGGCAGTACTTGAGATGTCATTTCATCTCAATGTCGGGTAAAAGTCCAACAAAATTGGAAGCATTGTCTCCAAAATGACCTTTACAGTGTTGACGGGGATGTTAAACCTCATATCAAACAAACATTTTTTCAGCAAAAATATTAGTATATTTCCAGTTAAATGATCAAAGTTTTAACGATTTGTTAACTAACAATATCGTTAGTTTTGATCAACTGGGCCCTGATATTTTCCTTTTTTATTGAATAGGGAGGATTAGTCTGGGGTGTAAAGGTATAGTTACTGAAGTGATTTTTTTCTTCATGTGTGCAAACATGTTTCATACACCAACTTCGTTCAGCAATTAATATGTAGTCTATGTACCTGCCAACTTCCAGCTATTAACCCCATCATGTTAACAAGTCCGTGTAATGAACACCCCTCTAAACCCCAATCTATATGGAGAAAACTGGGGTATACATTATTTTTCTTATTTCTGCTCTCAGTCATAGGTTGTGTGTACCCGTTAGAAATGCCTCAATGAGGTGGTTTTAACGAGCACCCACAACCAATGTTTCGAGTACAGAAAAATATCACAGATTTTCATCTGAACTGCACATGAAAGAATACACTATGCTGATGGGTGTGTTATCATATGAGCCCCGCCAAGCGAATTTGTGTCTTTGAGCATTCCGTCATGACAAATTTTAACTGCGCATGCCCAGCCATTCAGAGGGGCCAGGGATATGGCGTTCTGTCTGAAGGTTCCTCTTGACTCACTGCTTGTATGAGCGAGCAGCGAAGGTTCTGGCGAGACTGCGCGGATGTGCAGGCTTGCCTGAACCTTCGCTGCTCGCATAGGCGATAAGTACCAAAATCGCTTGACGGGGCCCATATTGTATTCGAGACAAGAAACTTCAAAACAGGTACACTGGCAAATAGTTTAGGCCCAGATCAGATGCCGCAGAATTTCATACATAACAAAATTTGACCACTTTCAAGAAACAGAATTTTACGTAAACAGACCAACAGCATCCAATGCAATCTGCTTCTTCAGCCTTGTTTGTTCTGAATGAAATCTTCCACTTTATACATTTCAGAATTTTTGGGGTGTCCGCATGAGTCATTTTCACATGCCGAAAAAAAAAACAACAACAAAAAAAAACAGTTGTATTATGTTATGAGGTTAGCTTCCCTCCGTCCATAAACTTTTCTTTTCTGGATAACTCCTCCTACAGTTTTCATGGAATCAAGCAGAAACTTATCAAGCTTAAACTTGGTAGGTAGTAAGACTATCAGGTGCTGTATTAACAGAGTAATGTCCCCTTTGAATATTTCTGTAAACATTTCGTTTTCGGCTAACTCCTACAATTAACATTCGATCAAGCTGAAACTTGATATAGAGTTAGACCATGATGTGGAGCAGTGCATGTTGTAAGGGCCCCCACACTGGCCATAACTATATTACTTTTGTCCATGTGTTTAAGACCTACATTCTGACAAAGGGCCATAGCTATATTGCTTTTGTTCATGTGTTTGTCACACTGTAACCAAAAAAATTAACCACTGTCATAATTTCAAAAGTATTTTCCATACTCTCATGTAACATCACAAACACACTTACCATCACAAGACCTACATTCTGACAAAAAATTATACCTTACCTCTTTGTGGGGCCCTTTCTGACGTGGTAAGTGATCTAGTTCCGATGTTATGGTCCACCAAATAAAACAAAGTTATACCCCTTTGAAAATTTCTGTAAACAATTTGTTCCAACTTATTCGGCCTGCACTTTAGATCCAGTTAAACAGAAACTTGTATATAGTTGGACCATGATGTGGAGCAGGGCATATTGTTTCCTGGTAACTGTGCAGAAAATATTTGCAGAGTTATGCCCCTTTGAAAATTTCTGTGAACATTTTGTTTCTGGCTAACTCCTCCTACAGTTGACATTTGATTAATCTGAAACTTGATATAGAGTTTGACCACAATGTAGAGCAGCGCATATTGTTTAGAGGTTATGACAGGCTCAGCAGATATTAATAGAATTATGCCCCTTTGCAGATTTCTGTAAAAATTTTGTTTGTTCCAAACTCCTACAATTTAGTTCCGATCAAACAGAAACTTGATATATAATTAGACTATTAAGTGGACCAGTGCATATTGTTTCAAGGTTATGTTCCACCAAATATTAATTGAGTTATGACCCTTTGAAAATTTCTGTAAGCATTTTGTGTGTGGGTAAAGTCTCCCGCAGCTAACATTTGATCTACCTAAAACATGATATTAAGTTTGACTATGATGTGGAGCAGCGCATTATATTATTGTTTAGAGGTTATGGTTCACCAAATATTTACAGATGTATACCCTTTTGAAAATTTCTGTAAACATTTCGTTTCCAGCTTACTCCTCCTACAATTTAGATCCGATAAAGCTGAAACTTGATATTCAAGCTGAAACTTGATATATAGTTAGACCATGTTTTGGAGCAGTCCATATTGTTTGGAGGTTGCAGTCCAACAAATATTCATTTGCCACGGGCATATAATGCCCCGCATGCTGAGCTCTTGTTAGAAATTTATTCTAAAAAATCATATTATATAAAATGCAGCATCTGATCTGGGCCTGCAATGCTTGTCAGTGTCACATTTATGGATTTCTGTTTACATGGGTTTGTGTCCCAAAACTTGATCAATGCTGTAGATGGTTCGCAGTATGGGGTGCGAATATATGAACAATTTCAGAATACACTAGTCTACAGAGCTCTATATTTGTAGAGTTAAATGAATATTTCTGGATAAAGTTCCATGAAGTTTGGTGTATGAGCTGTTTTGCACACATTTCTCTACAAGTTATACTCATCAATTACCAGTTATTTCTACTGACTCATCAATTATCAGTTATAATTTCTACTGACAATTTTTTCATTCTCCAAACATCAGAAATTAGTTCTATCCTGTCCATCTATCTGTCTGTCTGACACTCCACCCAATATGCTTTAACCCACAATGGAAAGTAAAAAAAAAATTTGGTTGTATAAGGATCTTGAACTTTTATATATGGAATGAACATGAAAAATGAGTGAAGTTATTCCCCTTTATGTATATGCATTGTTGGCATAATAGGATCTTTTGATAAGCTAGGTTCACAGCTTTGAAGCACACGTTTTGGGACCAGTGTGTATGTATTCCGACAGATAGGCCTCAGCAAACGGTGTAAACCCAGGTGAGAGGTGGCACAAGCCAGCATCTCACAAGGGTCTACTCTGTTTGCCACTCATCCAGCCATTTTTAAAACAATGGCACTTGGGTAGTTAATTGTACATGTTCAAATTTTAGAACAAGTATGGGTCCAAATATTTACCGTATTTACCCTATGTATTCAGACAGACAGGTCTGAGCAAACAGTGTAGACCCTGATGAGACGACGCAGAACGCGTCGTCTCATCAGGGTCTACACTGTTTGCCACTTGTCCAGCTATTTTTAGACGCAATATTGGGTAGTAAATTGTACTTGTTCAAATTTTAGAACAAGTATGGTAAGAATTTAAGCTGTCCGAATATTTAGGGTAAATAGGGTAGGGTAAATACAATAGGTAGCCCAATAACAGTAAGGATGACACACGGATGTGACATAGTGAATTCTTGCAAAGCTTCAAAGTTGATATTTTTATTATATGCCTGCTTTAAAAAAAACAGTCATATTATCTCTGTACGTCTGTCCATAAACATTTTAGATTGAGGATAACTCCTAGAGTTTTCATGGGATCAAGCTGAAACTTGGTTTTTAGTAAGACTATGATCTCGTAGCAAGTAAACTTTTGCGATTAACCATCCACCAAATATAAACAGAGTTGTGCTCCTTTGAAAATTTCTGCAAATATTCTGGATCGGCTAACTCCTCCTACAATAAACATACAAGCAAGCTGAAACTGGAGATACAGTTAGACCATGATATGGATCAGCGCATATTGCTTCGAGGTTTCAGTCCACCAAATATCGACAGAGTTATGCCCCTTGGTAAATTTCTGTGAACAATTTGTTTTTGGCTAACTCTTACAGATAACATTGGAGCAAGCTGAAACTTGATGTATAGTTTGACCACAATGTGGAGCAGTGCATATTGTTTTGAGCTTCACCAAATATTAATAGAGTTATGCTCCTTTGCAAAATTCTGTAAACATTTTTTTTTAGGCTACTTCTCCTACAATCTAGATCCTGTCAAGTTGAAACTTGATGTTTTGTTAGACCATTATGTGGAGCATATTGTTTTGAGGTCCACCAAATATTGAGTTAAACCCTTTGAAATTTTTTGTAAACATTTTGTTTGTGGCCCTCCTGCAGGTAACATTAAATTTTGATAAAGCTGAAACTTGAGATTTAGTTTGACTATGATGTGGAACAAAGCATATTGTTTTTCAGGTTATGGTCCACAAGTTTATTCTCCTTTGAAAATTTCTGTGAATGTTTCGTTTCCAGCTAACTCCTCCTACAATTTAGATAAGATCAACCCGGAACTTGATATATAATTAGACCATGATATGGAGCAATGAATATTGTTTGAGGTTGCAGTCCAACAAATATTAATACACCATGGGCGTATTGTATTGTGCTCCACTTGTGATCAACATTTTGAAAATTTTGTCTTTTTTTGCTGCAGACATAGGTTGTTGGTGCTTTTAGAACTGCCTCATTGAGGTGGTTCTAGAGAACACCCACAGTCTGTGGTTTTGAGCAAACATAAGGAAAATAAAGTTTAATATTTCAAAATAAACAAGATTTTATACGGAGAAAAGCATGGTTTGAAAGGTGTTCAGTAGTTTTTACTTGGACTTTTTAAAGTGATGTTTAGTTGAAATTACAGAAATATTGGACCAAGTTTTCAGTGTCGTCATGTTACATTGTGGGTCTTATGGCCAGCATCTATTTGGGAGCATAGTATTAAAGTATTTCACAAAATCATTTACTAATCCATTTAGATTTTTATGGAAACAGAAACTAACTTTAATGACCTGAAACAGGTCTGTTAATCCTAAAATGCCAATTACAACAATTTTCACTTTGCTTTACTGTCTGCTGGTTTCTTTCAAAGTCATTGTTGCAAACTTTGTGGACTCAAACCAGACTGTTCCTCTAGGAGCATTCCGATATTGGTCCACACCCATTGCTTGTATGCAAAAAAAAAAATATTTTAAAAGTTTGCAAGAAGATGCAGCAGATGGGATAAACAGATGACATAAACAGACAACCTTTTCAGTAGTTTTTCTTGGCATCTTAACAGTTAAAATTAAAACTAACTGTTGATATTTTTTTCACTTACATAACTTTCTTGTTCACCTAGACCTCATTATAACACTATTCATGGGATCCAAAGCAGAAACCGTGATTGTTAAACAACCGTGGTATATCCAAACAAAAGTGTATAGATTATATAGAAAAATGACCATTTATGGTAATTTTTTCTGTATAATCTATACATTTTTGGGATCCATCTTCAAACAGTTTTATATCCATAACCGTGTTATAAGGAAGTATTATAATGAAGTTCCGGTGTATAAACCTCATTCAAATTATTCATTGTTGGTATTTGCTAGAATCACCTCATTTTGGTGATTCTAACGTTTTTTGTTTGTTTGATTTGATGTTTAACATCCCCGTCAACACTATAAAGGTCATTTTGGAGACGTTGCTTCCAATTTTGTAGGACTTTTACCTGACACTGAGTAAAAATGACATCTCAAGCCCTGTGACCCAATGAAACCAATAGGGTTTATAAGCATGGACGGTCGGTCCGACTCAAACCGCTTTGGCTGGGCAGGCTTAGATCCTCTAAGTGGTTTACCAGTACTTGTGTGCAGTCGGATTCAGCTTTGCATGGAAGCATCATGCAGCCCATTTATTTCTTCAAGCCCCAATGGGCGGGGGCCGGGTGATTCTTATGTTTGGTGTCCAATCACAAGATAACCTATCTTTTGGTTTTACAACAAGATAAGAGGCAACAGGCCTCTTCAGTTACATAGAATAGTAAGAGTGGTGAAATTTAACTTTAGAAACTACAGGTAATACTGTAATGATCCAGAGAATTCGGACAGACATACCTAAGCAAACAGTGCATACCCAGATCAGACTGCTCCTGAAGGAGCAGTCTGATCAGGGTCTCCACTGTTTGCCATTCCATTGGCTCTTTTTGGACTCCTTGCTGTATTATGAAACAGATTTGCTAAAATTTTAGGAGAATTACAGCAAGCCTCAAAATGTCCGAATTTCAAAGATTTTTACGGTATACTGAGTTGTGAACACTAAGGTGTTGATCCGATATGTGCAGTCTGATCAGCACCTTCATTACTCATAATCAGCATAAGCATGTTTTTCATCAAATTACTCACATGTCTATAACAAGAAAAGTATCCCTTAGTTTTCCTAGTTTCTTCTCCTTATTATCTGGAGCTATGTTACTTTACAACCAGTCAGGGTAGAGATAAACAGAAATACAGCAAAATTACTATATTAAGACCAGCTTTGGAACTTTTCAAAAGTGGTCTGTAAGACCACTTACAGACCACTTTTGAAAAGTTCCAAAGGTGGTCTCATTCTAGAGGATGCTTGGTGTAGAAAATACAGAGTGTGTTTGAGTTTTATGTCCCACCAACAGCTTAGGTCATACGGAGATGGGGCCTCAGTTTAAAGACTCATCCGGAAGTCTGGAGAAGCCTGGGATTGAACCCAGGACCCCTGGTATATGAGGCGACTAGCTTATCCACTACAACAAGGAGGCTTCTAGACAACACATAGAAACATAGCTGAAATCATTTAAATTTGCTTTTCAAAGCAGAATTTGACTTATTTGTAGATGGTCTTAATAGCGGAATTCTACTGTAATTAAAAACTAGATAGGAAGGCATTCGTTTCAACATTCAGACTACTGGTAATACAGGGGCCCTCAGATATATTGTACTTAGAAGTACATGTAATAGTGGCTTGAAAACAAAATAACTCTAAACATTACCAGTTAAAAAACAACAACAAAATGAAGCAAACAAACATAACAAACATGTATAAGTTGTTGCTCTTATTTAGCTGGATTTACCATATGTACTATTCACTCAGCTGGGCCTGAGCAAACAGTGTAAACTCAGGTGAGACACTGCAGAATGCAGTATCTATCAGTGTCAACACTGCCTCTCAGACAGCTATTATTTTGATACAATCTGGGATAGTAATTTTTATTACTTGTTCAAATGGTAAGGAGTTGATGTGTCTGAATACTTAGGGTAAATACAGTATATGAGAGTTTATCAATGCAGGAAGATAAGTCGCCCATTAATTCAGTTATAATACTTGTTTCAGTATTTCAGAAGTTAAATGTCTTTGTTGTTTTTTGCCCTCGCCACATAATGGGGGAGGGCATGTAGTTTACCGTCCATACATAAGTCTGTATAAATGCATGTATGCATTACAAAATGGGCCTATACAAATACACAGTAAATTTTACCACCGAAACACAAACAAAAATTTTGAGATGAAACGTGATATTTTTCTTTATTTCTGCTCAAAATATGGACTGTGGGTACACATTAGAACCGAGGTGTTCTAACAACTACCCACTATCTATATTTTAGAGCAGAAATACGAAAAATAAGGTTTATATCTTTAATCCCCAGTTTGACAATATAAAACTGGTTTAATGGGGTCAAAATTATATAGGCATGATTTCATGTCTGTCCATCACTCTGTTGTACTGCTTATGTCTCCATAACTCTACAGTTTTCAAGATCATGCATGGTAGCTGGTATATTAGTTGGACATGTGTTTTGTTTGCTTTGAATTCTGTTTAGGTGTTATCGACCTGGTTACTTTACTTAACCGGCTGTCTAACAATATGCCCCCAGTTGGATTTAATCTCCATAAGCCTAAGGCAAAGTTTTTGTTTCATATTTTTCAGAGAAAATTTGGCTTGCCATTCCAACAAGCTATTCAGATGAAATGTAAAGCCTTAATTTTTCAGGAAAAAAAAATATAAAAATCAAATGGAAATATTGTTTACAGCAATTTTTGGGGGTTTGTAATCTTTATCCTGCTGAACGAGGCAACCCCTACCTTTACAAACAATAGAGATCCGGATCAGAAGAAGCCATCTGATCAGGATGTACACTGTCATGTAGTTTGTGAAGTGAACAAATACATTACCCTATATGAAGTTAATTGATTGGTGGATAGTTAAAAATGGGTGTGGGCAGTTAATTTATTCAGCAGGATAAGGATTTAGGATTGTAAATATTTTGGATTGTAAATACAGTAAAATTCCTATATTAAGACCACCTTTGGGTCTGTTCAAAAGTGGTCCTAGAGACCACTTTTGGACAGTCCCAAAGGTGGTCTATGATCAGAGGACTCTATATGCAGAAAATACAAAGAAAGAATAAATAAGGTTTTCAAAACTTAACCCTTGTCCTGCTGAATATTTATATATGCCACACCCACTGCCGATTATCAACCAATCAGATTACTTGATGCAAATTATTGCAACAAATTCACAATCTGAATGGCAAACAATGTAGATCCTGATCAGATGGCTTCGTCAGAAGCCATCTGATCTGGATCTACATTGTTTCAAAGATAAGACATATCCGGGATTAGCAGGACAAGGGTTAATAGCAGAATTCCACTGTATTTCTTCCTTTCAGATGCCAGGAGCTATGATATATTCTGGCCAGCCTGTGATGGGAACAGTTCCTATGATGGTGAGTTGACTCCACTTTCAGCTTAAATTAACAATGTCACCATTTATAATTATCACATATTTTCACATGTGCTAGACTGTGATTTTCTTGAATGTTGATATTGTGTAATTTTTTGGGTTGATTGCGGCATCTGATCTGGGTCTACACTGCTTAAAGAACAGGAATTGAAGGGTTAACTGAAAAAAATCAATATTGAGGACCTTTTTACTCGCCTACTCTCAGAGACAAATGACCTTCCTATATCAGTGCTCTGATTAACCAGTTAAAGCACCAAGCAGAATGCAGAAGCAGATGCAGATGGCTTTTTATATTCCCGTTTTGAAAAAAATGGACATATTATTTCATCTCAATGTCGAGTAAAAGTCCCACAAAATCAGAAACAGTGTCTCCAAAATGACTTAAAAGTGTTGACGGCGATGTAAAACCGCAAACAAACAAAAACTATGTAAAATTCTGTTTACAAACAAGTTCTGTATAGGTCAAGTTAAATTAACCCTTATCTTGCTGTTCACGACAACCCCTATCTTTGCAAACAGTGTAGATCCAGATCAGATGGCTTCTGAAGAAGCCATCTGATCAGGATCTACAATGTTTGGCATTCAGTTTATGAATTTGTAGCAATAAATTACATCAAGTAATTTGATTGGTTGATACACAGAAATGGGTGTGGCTTAGATGAATATTGTCAGCCTCGATAGCGCAGTGGTTAGCGTGTTCGACTTATGATCGAGAGGTTGTGCGTTCGAATCCCGCCACCGGTATCGAGGTGTGTCCTTGGGCAAGACACGTAATGACACTGCCCCACTCCACCCAGGTGCAAATGGGTAGCAGTGGTGTAAAAGCCACTGCCTCCCTCTCGCGCGCATGAAAACATCCGGAATGAGTGTTCGAGAGCGATTCAATAAGCTTGAAGCTTTCATCGCAATCGAACTAAAATAAATTAGTATAAACTAAATGAATATTCAGCAAGAAAAGGGTTAAGGGGCAGTGTTTCATAAACACCATCTCTACTAACTCCCCGCCCATCGCCAGTTGGAGAAATAGATTGGGCTGCATGGTGCTTCAGTGCAAAGCTGAAACTGACTGAACTTGAGTACTTGTAAACCGCTTTACTAAGCCTGCCCAGGTAAAGTGATGCTATGTCGAACCGCTCCTTAAACCCTAGTGGTTTCTATGGGCAGTAGCGCTTGAGAAGTCCTTTCATCTCATTGTCTGGTAAAAGTCCCACGATGCAGGAATCAACATCTCCAAAATGACCTAAGTAGTGCAGTGTTGCTTCTAGGGTGTGGGATTGTGGGAATCCCGCCAAAAATATCATGCCCCAAGTACCGCACATTTAAATAGCGCCACACAGTTTTCGGCATTCTGTTGTGCCCAATTTTAAAAATTAATTAGATGTGTGCAGCCTTCATTAGTGGTGTGCTGCCTTGCCAGTGATATTTACACGACCAGCGGACCGTGATAGTTAACCGAATCATGTTATAAATGCCGACCGTATTTATCTTGGATCAGACTATTACGCTGTAAACACAAGCCTCCGACATAGATAAACCTACGATTTTCAGCCTGACAAGGTGTGAAAAGAAGACCAAGTTGTGTCTCTAATATGCATATATCCCTCAATCATAAAATTTAATCAACAATGTGAAAATGAATTAATTGCTCCTAAGACGATTAGCTACATCTAATGGTAGATGTATGCATAATAAAAACGGGCTATTCTACTGTCCCGTGAATGGTTATGTTTTGGCGCGAAAGTAATAGCGGACACTTGGGGTGAAAAGTCGGAACACTTTAATTTATGTAAACACATCAGTGTGCAGTTGTTGGTGATTGACACAGAGCTTCGGGGGATAGGTCGGAAATGGTGCAGGGCGCCAGTTTTTTGTCCCCAACCGTTTAGCTATCGATAAAATATTTTTACCGGTTCCAAACAAAATTTTTATGAAAGAAATACGACCCATTAAAATAAAACAGTAGCATTCAACATGTGTGGCGTTGCTGGGATCGGATGACGTCATTTACCGATTGCGTGCAGAAAAAAGGTAGCGGTGGTTTGTGGACGGTGGATTTTTTTAAGTATGGGTGGCGGAAAGCTTTGATGTTCACCTTTAACTTGGTTGCAGGTCGGGTGTGAAAGTTTGGGTACTCTTTGGATGGAGGGGGGCTCGTCTTGTTGCTGGATCATTAAATTTTAAATTAATTGCCTTTTTTAATCTCTTACCTCGCTAACCTGACACTTTTGATCTTTTGAGTATATCTTCTCCAGCTCATATTTATCATGCATTGTCAAGCTAAATTAGATTATATAGCTGTAACTTTAATTGCATGTCTGCAATTAACATGAAAAAATACCATTACTGACGGTGACAACTACAGTATTAAATACCTTATTACTGCACTTAAAAGTCAGAGGAATATAAAGTTGCTGTGCTTATAACTTGATAGAAAGCTTGGATTATATTTATAAATGTTGGTTGGTCCAAAGCAAAACCATTCTATATCTGAATTCCTGCTTTAACAAGCCATGGTATAGTCCGGCTGTACCAGCGATTGGTTAATAAGTTGATTCTGTGTCATAGCTTACCAATCATTGAGTTCGTATTTGGAGTGGTAAACTTCGTTGAGCATGTGCATAGAAAATATTGTGTTAATGGGGGTGTAAAGCCTTAACTCAAATAAAACCAGTTTCATTGGTTATTTATCAACTTTACAGCAACCTGGTATGCAGCCAATGGTTGGTGCCAGAATGGGAGCTCCTCCAGTGATGGGTGTGGGTATGCCAGTGGGTGCTGCACCCATGATGGGTCAGCCGGTTACTGGGATGGGCCAGCCTATGTACGGGGCGGTGAGACCGGGGATGCAGGCCATGCCCATGGGTCAACCGCGACCACCAGCATCACAACCTAATGATCCATTTGGTGCATTGTGAGACTAACTGTCAATTTGGTATGTATCAGTTTCCTATAACCTTTTTGAAGCTGTGAATTAGCCTCTCATACACAACAACCTCCTTATAACAGGGTTCATTATAACATGGTTTTGGATATGACACTGTTTCAAGATGGATCCCAAAAATGTATAGAATATATAGAAAAATGACCATTAATGGTCATTTTTCTACATTATCTATACATTTCTGTTTCGATATAGCACAGTTTCTGGTTTGGACACCATTAATAGTGTTATAAAGAGGTTGTGGTGTATTTACATTCTTAGTATGTTTAGAACAAAATTTTTAAAGATGTAATTCTATCAATGAGTGATGTCAAAATAAACCATGGTCCTCTCTTATATGGTTGGACTATGACGACGTTATGGTATCATTGGCACTCTTCTGCTGTTATTAGGAAAACTGTGCAATTGTTTTGTTGTTTCAATTTTAGCCCTCAAACCAGAATTTTTCATCAAAGGAGCCCCGCCAAGCGAATTTGTGTCTTCGAGCATTCCGTCATGACAAATTTTAACTGCACATGCCCAGCCATTCAGAGGGGCCAGGGATATGGCTTTCTGTCTGTAGGTTCCTCTTGATTCACTGTTGTATGATCCAGCAGCGAAGGTTCTGGCGAGACTGCGCGGATGCGCAGGCTCGCCTGAACCTTCGCTGCTCGCATATGCGATAAGTACCAAAATCGCTTGACGGGGCCCAAATAATGGATGGAAAATAATGTAAAGTTTTTGCTAAGCCCCAGATAAGAGGGGTATCCACATATTATTTTTCTGTTCTGCAAAAAATCACATGTTGTGGGTACTCATTAGAAGGAGAGAAATGAAAAATTTAAATTTGATTTCGAAATTCAAACTTAAACTTAGATTAAAAGTATTTTTTAAATGTTAAAAACTACAATTTTGCTAGTTATTGTAAGTGTTTTTACATGTCTTTTTAACCGGCCCCGATAGCTCAGTTGGTACAGTGTCCGCTCCGGGGAACGGGAGGTCTCGGGTTCGATCCCGGGCCGCGACATACCAAAGTCGTTAAAAATGGTACTAGCTGCTCCTGGCTTGGCACTCAGATTTACGGGGTAGAGCTAGGACTGGTCGATCCAGTGTCAGGATAATGTGACTGGGTGTGGTATCATGTAATGTGTCTGGGACATGATACTTCAGTGAGGCAGCACTATAAACGTGAGCATTGAGCTCCCTGTCGCAACCAGACACCGTCGTGATATGACTGAAAAATTGTTGAAAGCGACGTTAAACCCGAATTCATACTCACCCACATGTCTTTTAAACAGATCAGTAAGTTCTGTACCTTATTTCATCCACTTACAAATACATAAACTGGAATTTAAATGGTTTTGAAAAATAAAGTTTGAATTTAAGGCTGGCAATTTGAAATAGGAGAGAACTGATCTAGCATATCAGTTGAGTTCAGTTTCCGTAATACACAAGGTATTCCATATTTAAAAAGTTTAAAAATTTTAATGAGCATCTATGACATCATAGAATAGCTCATGAATATTAATGAGGCAGTCTCAAGTTGCTCTGTTTCCATGAAATATATTCCACACTTCAATTTATAACATCTTGGGAACTAATAAAGATAATTTGATGTGGTTTTCGCCCTTCAATTTCTTGAATCTATGTCTTTTTAAATTAATGGATTTCTATACCTTAGTATATGACCTTTAAGCTACTCGCCTCAAACCAGGGGTCGTGGGTTTGAATCGGAGCTTTTTCAGCTTTTTGAATGAGCCTTTAAACCATGGTTCTATCTCCATAAGACCTTAGTTGTTGGCGGGCTGTATACCTAAAAAAATATATACATACAGTCGAACTTCGATGGCTCGAACGCCTTTGGGACCTCGAAAATCTGTTTGAGACAGGGGTAGTTCGAGCCACTGAGGTTTCTGTCAGGAGGCATAACGAGATACTTTTAGACATCTTTTCGGTGTTCTATAATGAAAATGTATGCTGTGTGTACTCATTAGAATCGCCTCATCGAGGCGATTCTTATGAGTACACACAGCATACATTTGCAATATAAAAGACTAAAATCTCCTTAATTATCCCCCACTACTTCTTATGTAGAGCGTTTCCCTAGGGGCTCAAGAATGGGTTTGACACATCCATGGTAAACGAGCCATCGGTGTTTCGAGCCATCGAAGTTCTACTGTACTTGTTTCTTCTTTCAGCTGTTTACTGTAATGATTCCATGTGATGTTCTCAGGCAGAGTGTGTGTATATTGTGATGGCAGTGACTAATGAAGAATATTGTCTTTCACAACACAACAAAGTGTGACAAGTCTTTATCACCGGCTCCTGCTGAAGAAATGTCCATGCAGGAGGAGTATATGTGTTCACTGGAAGAGCTGGTACCTCCAAGGGAGATTACTTGTAGCTGAATATAATGTGTAAGGCTGTGTCCACAGTTAAATTGAACACCTGTCCACAAATTCACCAGTTCCAACAAAAAATCCACACTATCAAACCTGAAATTCAACAAAGTTGAATTCAACAAAGTTTGTCGAAGGACTCATGGTCACAGCCTTGAAGCTTCAAGCACTGCAGAAATTTCAAGTGCAAACAGCAGCCTATACTGTTGTTTTTCAGCAGAAATAAGGCTTGACATTTTGTATGAATTGTCTGCTCAGATGATTCATCTGTTATGTCAGCCTTACAGCATAGCATAGGATTAATTTTATGTCAGCCTTGTTTTGCTGAAAAATAAGAAAAAAGGTCTGGTAATGTGCTTAGTGCTTGAAGGGTTAACCCATTGTATACTAGTGGACTCTTCCATTGCTGTATGTTGGACAAGTCCATTTGTCATTTAACCCTTATCTTGCTGAATATTCATTTTAGCCACACCCATTTCTGTCTATCAACCAATCAGATTACTTGATGTTATTTATTCCTACAAATTCATAAACTGTATGTCAAACAGTGTAGATCCTGATCAGATGGCTTCTTCAGAAGCCATCTGATCTGGATCTACACTGTTTGCAAAGATAGGGGTTGTTGTAAACAGCATGATAAGGGTTAAGGGGTGTCAGGTCTATTTTTACATTTTTATTCCATCCAGTTAGCAAAGAATGCAGACCTGATCAGATGCTGCTTTCTGCGGCATCTGATCTGGGCTTGCGCTGTTTGCCAAGCTACCCTTTTAGGGGTTTCCCATCTAGAATTGGTTAAACATACACTGCAGGAACACTGAACATTGCAGACTTGGTTTAGAACATTCTGATCTGGGTCTGCACTATAAGCTCAGACACTGTCCTCCAAAGCATGTAGTACCCGGTATGTAGAGTATTTGAGACAACTCAGTATTTGTGTGAAAAAAAAAAGATGGCCTTTATCGAAAGCAACTTAGAAAAGGAATTTTAATCACTAATGATTGTAACATGTTTTATGAAAAAAAAAAAGAAATGAATCTTACCTCACACTCCTCTTGACAAGTGCTGAGTTCATTAACTTGATATTAATCAGATGTAATGAATAGTAATGAATGGTTTGAAATATTGTGTTGTCTAATGAATGTCTGGATTACATGTATATATGGCCATAATTTCATTAACATATGGCGAGTGGTTAAGACTTAAGAGAACTGACTCTTAAACATAAGGTCTCTCACCCCTGTGAGTTTGAGCCTCATTCGGGGTAGCGTGAGATGCCAAGTTCTGTACCAGAGGGTAAGATGTTTTTCTTTGGGTACTCCGGTTTTCACGCACCTGATTAACGATGGGCTCAAAATAAGTGAAATCATCTTGAAAAGGCAGTAAAACCAAAACAATAAAAAAGCAGGCAAAATACTTTTGGAAGGGTTGCCTCACAAGAAGTTTAATTTGTTCCTTTTAAATTGGCATAAAGCTTGACCTGGAAATAAATAGCAACAAGTTCGAGTTATGAGCTTGAAAGGAATCAATAACAGTACATGTGTGTGTATCGGAATCAGTATTGTTACTGGTGACATGACCAGCATACACCAGAACCTGCGACATGAGAAATCTGAAATCGGTCCCTCATGCTTTTCTATTAGCACGATAGATGTGTTAACATTCCATTCCATGTTCACATTGGATGTTGTCATGAGTCATCACACTCTGAAGTGTGCATCATAGCTACATGTGTATAGTATTTATTTTGGCATTGTTGCATATCAGTATTTTTGATTTTTATTTTATGATGGGAGTTAAAACATTGCAGTGCTTTGTGTACACATAGTCAACCCTCTTTTTACCAACGTTTGTTATAACGACACTCATTAATAGTGATGATTCATTAAAGTCATTAATAGCAACTATTTTAATGGAATTAGAACTTTGTTCAATATGTGATGGGTTAATGTTATTCAAAAGTAGCTGAATTAATAAACAAGGAAACAAATGCTATGGAGACTTGTTAAAATGGCCTGGGAGATTGTAACATATATCAAAAACATTTGTTTTTCATTCACCAATTGACAAATGTTGTGGATATCTATTAGAATTGTCTTGGTGAGGCGATTGTAAATGTACACAACATCCATGCATATAAACCTTTGGTTTCATTGAGCGGCTGGGCTTGAGATGTCGTTTCATCTCAATGTCGAGTAAAAGTCCTACAAAATTGGAAGCAACATCTTCAAAATGACCTAGACCAAAATGAAATAGTGTTGATGGGGACGGTAAACCTCAATCAATCAATTTCCACAACAATTTTTCTTGGAGTAATTATTTCCAAATGCTACTCCAGATTGGGATTTATGGTAGTAGCAAAGTCTTTGTACTGGAAAAATGCTACGGAACAACGACTGTCATTATATCGTGTCTCCTCTGTATTAAATTTTTTTTAAAGGGAATCATTAATCCTGACAATTTCTGCCATGTTTTTCAAGGGAAACAACTTCCATGACTTCTGCTTGCTTTCCTGTTAACTAAGTCCTTCTGAAATAGTCGTCTACTCTTTGAGGAGAGAATTTGCTCCAGAATAAATATAATCATAATATATAGGTCAAGTTCGAATTGGGTAAAATTCATCAATTATTGTGGGAGTTACAACCCTTTTTTACAACTTAATTTGTTTACAATTTGTTTGTTGCTGGGTGAGAATTGCCCAGGGTGGGGGCGTCTGTGTCAGTAACTCATTTGTAGTCGACAGGGTATATGTTCAAGTAAGGCATAAATGACTATAATTAGGGACCTATTAGTTGATTTGTTTAATGGAATGTCAACCCTTGTGGGCATTTTGTGTCGTCTCCCCGAGAAATGGAGAAAAGAGATAGTAGAGGAGATAGGAGGGATAGGAGAGAAAGAGAAAATTAAATGAAGTGTAGAAACAGAAGAAATAACAACATCCCCCTCTACCTGTACCTGCTTCAAGGACAGAAGGCCTTGCCCAATTGTCCCCAGCAATGAAAAATACACACCTTCGCCTCACCTAATAGTTGAACATCTGTATATGCATGACATATACAGAGGAGCCTCACTATATCATAAGTATTTGTTCCCTAACAACTTGCCGCTATAGCGAAATTATGCTATAAACAATTTCAGTAAGGAGTAGTATAATAGGTTAGAAAGGGCTCTTACCATTAATCACTCCAAGAAATAAATGTTTTGGATATTCGTTAGAATCGCCTCGGTGAGGCGATTCTAACCAATATCCATAACATTTGTTTCTTGGACTAGGCCATTCTAACAAATGTTCACAGCATTTGTTTCTTGGAGTATTAGATAATTACAATATTCTTTAATAACTCCATTAATCCGTCTCGTCTTGAGCTGAGGAGTTGTTCCAGTGAAATTGTCATTATAGCGAGTTTTGTCATTATATCGAATGTCGGTATAAAGAGGGTTGATTGCAATTCAGACCTACATTACAAATTTTCTATCCCATAATGCTATTTACCCTATGAATGCTGACAAACAGCCCTGAGCAAACAGTTTAAATCCAGATGAGATGCCACAGAATGCAGTCTCAACAGGGTCTACACTGTTTGCCACTCCAGCTATTTCAAGACACATTGTGCAGTAAATCGTACTTGTACAAATTGTAGAACAAGTATGATTGGTTGAGTTGGCCAAACACTAAGGGCAAACATGGTACTTAAAAAAAAAGAAAAAAAAAAAGTTTTAAACCTTAAAGCACCAAATACAACTGGAGCAGATGACATTATTTGTGTTGTCAAAGAAAAGCTTTACATAGATGATGTCAACTCTTGTAATCTTTTTTAAAAAAAAGTTCCAAATTTCTTTGGTACTTTAACCCATTGTATGCTAGTGGACTTTTCCATTACTAAATGTTGGACAAGTCAATTTGTCATATAAGGGTTGTAGACCTATTTTTTTTTTTTTTATTCTATTTTTGAGGGAAAATTAGGATAGCAAATAGTGCAGGCCCTGATTAGACGCCACATCCTGTGGCGTCTAATCTGGGCCTGCACTGTTTGCCAAGGTACCCCTTTAGGGGTTTCCAGGATGCAATGAGTTCATGGTTACGGGAGATTTATCAACATTTAATGCAAAGTAATTCCCTTGGAGGTGGGGCCATTTATTTTTCCCACCAATTTTATGTTATGAGTGCTTTAACGTATGCATTGTTTGTCAGTTGTTATTGAGATTTGTTATTGAATTCTATTTATCATTATCGATAAAAAACATGTATATACATGTAATTTCATGTTTGTATATTATATATAAATCATGTTCTTGTGCAATGATATAGCAGGAATTAAATTTGTATATAAAATGTGATTGATTTATCAGGATGATATGACTGCAGTATCATAGGTACATGCAATACACAACTAAGCTAGTTTATATAAATGCCATCTGAATTGCATTCAGTATCAGAATACAGCACATGTGTCATGTCATTTATTTAACAGCATATTCAGCAAACACTAAAATATGACCAGAGAATTGTGCAGGCTTAGCCAAGTCATTGCATGATTGGGTTTCTAAGCTCCAAGTCATTGACTGGTTGCATGACTGGGCAGCTAAGCTCCGTGTCATTGACTGGTTGCATGAATTGGAAGCTAAGGTCCAAGTAATTGACAGGTCATACGATTTGGAAGCTAAGCTCCAAGACATTGACTGGTTACATGATTGTAGCTAATTAAGCTCCAAGTCATTGACGGGTTGTATGATTTGGAAGCTAATAGTCTTTGACTTGTCTTTTGCTTTGGTAACTAATCTCCAAGTCTGACATTGTTAAACCTTCTTTTCAGAGTAAACAGGGGTGTTCATTACATCAGCTTGCTAACACCAGCCACCATCATGAAATTGATGGTTTGTATCATTTATGCATGAACATCAAACAATACTGGTACATAACACTCTCCTTATGAACATTAATTCATTCAACCATTTTATAATGTCTTTTGTAGTTTTTACTATCGACGTTTTCAGCGATTTACACGTGTGTGACAAAATCTTGATAAAGCACAGGCATTCTTTACTTGTGTCCTTTTATAAAATTTCTAGTGTATATAGTGTACATTAAGTACAATAATAATGGCACTTGTGATCTTGTTTGTAGCCATTGGTTTCTCTGTATGCCAAAGCTAGCCCTGAGCTTATAAAACTTTATTCTCCTTAAACTAACAGAGGTACCATATGTTAGACAGTGCTTTCTCTTTTGAATGTAAAATGCACCTTTTTTTCTCTGGAAATTTGTAATGCACCACTTCTTCATAACACTATTGTTGTGCTCCAAAGCAGAAAAAAACATATTCAACAACCCTGTTATGGACAAATAAATAGTAAAATTTATGGTCATTTTTCTATATAGTCTTTACATTTTCATAATTTTTATATCCATCTTATATAATAGCCAAAAGCGTGTTATAATGAACAGGGTTACATAGAGGTTTAGGTGTGTTTATTTCTGATACAAACATATATTGTGTGTGCTAGTAAGGAAGGCCTAATTGAGGTGTTTCAAAAGAGCACCCACAATTTGTTGCTTTTTTTCTTGATTTGTTTAAGCAAAAAGTGCAGAACAAACATCACTCGCTACTGATTTGAGACTCTATGTACGGGCACTACAAATTTGCATTGTTTGAGCAGTGTGAGAAATGAAAAAAAGTTTTATAACCTCAAGGCCTGATTGTGCTAGTCTAGCAACTGTTACCTTTTTCTGTCTTACTGTAGCTTCTTGTTCATTTTTCTTAGAAAGAATGACCGGAGAATTGGTTCATTATTTTCTGAGCAGACTGCCTTTTTGACAGCTACTGACCTATGAGTTTTGCTGATTCACAAGTAATTTTGTAGGTTTTGCTATGCCCTGGTCAGATCATCTGGGTCTAAAAATTTGAAACATGGTAAATATGCTGATATGATTTGCTGAAAAAAGTGACTTACATTTTTCCAGAAAAAAAAATAGGAGATTATTAGATATTGACATTTGACGTGAATTGTTTGCCCAGCAGAGTTTTCATGTGATGGGCTTTTTACTTCTCTGGAAAACAAGAAATAATACTTTGAAAATGCTGTCTGCTAGTCTGGTTAATATAACACTGAAGGAACACATCTTGTTCCCACATGCACCAAGTTTCCAATACGCAAAGGGGCCCCCGCCCATCGGGGCTAGGAGAAATAGATTGGGCTGCATGGTGCTTCCACGCAGAACTGAAACCAACCACACATGACTACTGATAAACTGCTTAGCAGGTCTTATTCTGCCCAGGCAAAATGAATGTGAATCAGACTCCCCATGCATATAAACCCTATTGGTTTCATTGGGCAGCATGGCTTGAGATGTAATTTTATCTCAGTTTCAGTTAAAAGTCCCACAAAATTGAAAACAACGTCTCCAAAATGACCTAAATAGTGTTGACGTGGCTGTTAAACCTCAGATTCAAACAAAGCAGTAAAATTTTTGACATGTTCATGTATCACAACAAAAGTGCTTAATTTTGCCAAATAAAATGGACAGGTAAACACCATATCAAAACTGAAATGTGTATAAGATGGACATAGGGTTGTTATTCATATGCAAACCATATCATTGACATCATATTTGATCTTAAGAATTCAGAAACCCAGAAGTCAAAAATCAAGGGCTTTTAGTCTTTTCCCCCTCATTGAAATCTCTTTGTGTGCATTAGAATAGCACTGGCAGTTGATTGCAGCTCTTTAAATTGCCAAATGGCAAAATAACATTACTGTATTTATTCAGACAATTTTAACCCATAAGACACTTTTTAACCCATAAAATGCCAATCACGACAATTGTCATCTGCCGGTTACTTCAAAAGTCATTATTGCAAACAGTGAGGACCCAGATCAGACTGCTCCTCTAGGATCAGGGTCCACACTCTTTGCCTGTATGCAAAAATATTTTTAAAAAGTTCGCAAAAAGATTCAGCAGACGACATACATGTAAGCAGACGACATTTTCAGATGTAGTTTTTCTCAGCATCTTAAGGGTTAATGCATCAAAAATGATTCATAATACAATGTACATTTTGGCTGCAAAGACTTTTGGTCAGTGGCAGTGTAGACTCTGATTGGACTGCTACTGAAGAAAATATGGCTTGATATTTCATGTGAAATTGTCTACCTAGCAGACTTCAAGCCTCGTTTTCCTTCCAAAAAGATATAAAAACAACAAAATCTATGCTAGCTGCTTTAAGTGTTAAAGCTCGTAAATGTCATGTTGCATTTTCTTGAAGAAATATTGAGACATATCAGGTATTATTCTAACCCATTCTGCTGAATAAATTAATTTTGCCACACCCATTTTTAGCTATCAACCAGACAGAGCGCCCCTGCCCATTGGGGCTTGGATTGGGCTGCATGGTGCTTCTACGCAGAGCTGAAACCCATCAAACTTGAGTACTGGTTAAATTCTTATGTGTAAGCCAACACAGAAAGGTGATGCAAGTTGGACTGCTCCTTGAACCCTAGTTGTAGGGCTTGAGATGTATTTCATCTCAATGTCGAGTTAAAGTCCTACAAAATAGGAAGCAACATCTCCAAAATGACCTAAATATTTAGTGTTGATGGGGACAAAAAACCTCAACTCAAACTCATAATGAACCAGTCAAAACTCTTAACCCTTATCTTGCTGTTCACGACAACCCCTATCTTTGCAAACAGTGTAGATCCAGATCAGATGGCTTCTGAAGAAGCCATCTGATCAGGATCTACACTGTTTGGCATTCAATTTATGAATTTGTAGCAATAAATTACATCAAGTAATTTGATTGGTTAATAAGCAGAAATGGGTGTGGCTTAAATGAATATTCAGCAAGAGAAGGGTTAATATAATTTATTCCAATAAATTCACGAAAAGACTGACAAACAGTAAACATCCAGAAGCTATCTGATCTGGATTTATGCTGTTTACATTTTTTAGGTAGATCAGGCTCAACATGACAAGGGAATAAATTATAAATGTTTAGGCAGACTGAGCAAAAGTATAGATGACTGCCTGCACAGTTTACCTGGACATTCAGTTATAGCACACAAGTGGGGAAATAGTCTGCTTTCAACAAAGAACTGTCTGCATCACCAGAAGTCCTTGAAACAAAGACCCCTTGAACCCCACTTTAAAAAGAGAAAATGAGTTTAGAGGGGTATACATTATTTTTCTTATTTCTGCTCAAAGACATAGGTTGTGGGTACTCATTAGAACCGCCTCAATGAGGCGGTTCTAATGAGTACCCACAACCTATGTTTGCAGTATAAATAAAAAATCTGGCATTTTCTCCAGAAAAGTCATTTTGAAGATGTGAAAAAGTAAGTCATTTTGGAGATGTGGAAAAATGCACTATGTCACATAGGGTATGTTATCGTAATGGGAAGCATTTTGGGTTCCGACCGTATTTAAAACAAAGGCTGATCAGTGTGATCAGTCTTCAGACTGCACCATATGGCTGTCAGTAGTCTTCCGTCCTCTTCAGGTAGTCTGGGAAGACTATATTCTGACTGAATGTATATGCAGGTTGATCAGAGTACTTGCAGAAGGAACTTCAGATCACATAAATAAGTCCTTGAAAAATAATTACTGTAGACCCCAATTTATTTAGAAAATTATTTAGGCTTTACTATATTTTCCTCATTCTTGCTTGGTACAGTATATTGTGGGTACTCATTAGAACCTCCTTATTGAGGTGGTCCTAATGTTTACCCACAATATGCTCAGTACAATATAATGTGGATACTCATTAGAACTGCCTCATTGCGGCGGTTCTAATGAGTACCCTCAATATGTTTGATGCATACACAAGAACAGTCTAACATATATTCGCAGAAAAATGCAAGTTGTAGGTTCATGAAAGAATGCTCTATCTCACACGGGTGTGTTATCCTGATTCAAACACACATTATCTTAAAGTTTTGACTCAGCTTATATGGGGAGAAACTTCCTATCATCTGGACCCAGTTATCCGAAGCATTGTTAGCCCTTTTTGTACCAAACAGAATCTTCTTCTTTATATATAGCAGGAGTCATTACGATAACTCACCCATGTGACATAGTGCATTTTTCACATCTCCAAAATGGCTAATTTTCTGATGAAAATCCTTGATAGTTTTGTTATGAATGTTCCAAACATGTATTGGAGCAGAAATAAGAAAAATAGTGTATACCCCCGTAAACCCCAGTTTTCTCTATATAAAGTGGGGGTGTAGGGAGGCCTTCATTTCACAGACTTGTTCACTTGATGTCCATTTCAAAATTTAGGGGTGTCAGGTTGTGTTCTCTTCAAAATCTGTTTGGAAACTGGTTGACCGTTTTGCAAACAGTGTTGGCCCTGATCAGACGTCGCAGAATGCGGCGTCTGATCTGGGCCTGCACTTTTTGCCAACTACCCCTTTTTGGGGTTTCCGGTACAAAGTGGGTTAGTGGTCAACCTGTTCACTGTACTAGCAAGAAAAATATCTAAAGCAGTGGTTTTGCTAAAAAATATTGGAGTAGCTGTAAGAGATGAATGTAGGACAAAACGTCCCATGGACAAAACGTCCCATGCCATTTTTTACCAGGTGGACAAAACGTCCCACATCATTTTTTCAGGGTGGACAAAACGTCCCACATCATTTTTCCAGGGTGGACAAAATGTCCCACACGATTTTGACAAGGTGGACAAAACGTCCCATGCTAATTTGACAGGGTGGACAAAATGTCCCATATTTTTGAGGTGGTGTTTCGGAAGGAGGAAGGGATTTGGAAGGGTATGTGACAATATACATGTACTCCCAATGAATGTGGAAATATTGTTAGATGCTTTTATTTAAAAACATGAATATGAAAACACAATCATTAAGGAGCACATGGTTAAAAGCATTTTTTACATAAAATAAATTTTATAATGATAGCACATACAAGGAAATATGTACAACCATTTGAAACAATAACATAATAGTATCTGAAACACAATTTTCACCTGGATATATCATCATGTATAAAAATACTGAAAAGTATCTTGTATAAAAATACTGAAAAGATATTAATATCCCAAGTACCAATCATTATTGTTTCACAATTACTTCATCCTGATACACTGACCAATAACATCAAGAAATCTTCCCATTCACCAGTTGTGTACACAGGGTCTTGAGTCTCTTCTGTAACTGATGGTTTTCATACAGATTTTTATTAGGTATAATGATTCCCTTTTAGAGAATTAAACTTACCTTCTAATTAATTCTATGGGGCGTTTTTTCCACACTGTCAAAATAGCGTGGGACGTTTTGTCCACCCTGTCAAAATCATGTGGGACGTTTTGTCCACCCTGAAAAAATGATGTGGGACGTTTTGTCCACCCTGAAAAAATGATGTGGGAAGTTTTGTCCACCCTGAAAAAATGATGTGGGACGTTTTGTCCACCCTGAAAAAATGATGTGGGACATTTTGTCCACCTGGTCAAAAATGGCATGGGACGTTTTGTCCGGCTCCCATAAGAGATGCTCTTTACAGCAAAAATCATCTTTTTGCCAAACTGAGTAATTGGAATTTTAACAATGTCAGCTGACAACTTTTGTTAGTTTTGAACAACTGGCATTCTAGTATTAATAATGTTAGCTAACAATTTTGTTAGTTTTAACAACTGGCATTGGAATTTTAATAACGTTCCCTAACAATTTTGTTTGTTTTAAACAACTGGCATTGGAATTTTAACAAAGTCAGCTGACAGTTTTGTAAGTTTTGAACAACTTGCACTGGAATTTTAACAATGTTGTCAGTCATTGTTAGCTGACAACTTTGTTAGTTTTGAACAACTGGCATTGGAATTTTTAACAATGTTAGCTGACAACTTTGTTAGTTTTGAACAACTGGCATTGGAATTTTTTACAATGTTAGCTGACAACTTTGTTAGTTTTGAACAACTGGCATTGGAATTTTAACAATGTTAGCTGACAACTTTGTTAGTTTTGAACAACTGGCATTGGAATTTTAACAATGTTAGCTGACAACTTTTCGTCAGTTTTGAACAACTGGCATTCTAGTATTGATAATGTTAGCTGACAATTTTGTTGGGTTTAACAACTGGCATCGGAATTTTAATAACGTAGTTTTGAACAACTGACTTTGGAATTGTAACAATGTTAGCTGAAAACTTTGTTAGTTTTGAACAACTGTGCCCAGTTGTTTAACCCTTATCTTGCTGAATACTCATTTAAGCCACACCCATTTCTGTGAATCAACCAATCAAATTACTTGATGTAATTTATTGCTACAAATTCATAAACTGAATGCCAAACAGTGTAGATCCTGATCAGATCTACACTGTTTGCAAAGATAGGGGTTGTCGTGAACAGCAAGATAAGGGTTAAACTTAACAACATTGTTTAGGTAGTTAATGTGTTAAAACTTAAAAATTGAGCTCCTGCAAATGTAAAAAGCTGCTTACATTTTTTTTTTTTTCAGCAAAAATACCAGAATATAACATATTTTACTTGCGAGAACAGTTAAGATTTTGACTAATAACAAGCTCGTTAACCCATTTTGTACCTGAATACCCCAAAACGGGTAGCCCGACAAACAGTGCAGGCCCAGATCAGGGCCTACACAGTTTGCAAAAAGTTCAGCCATTTTCCAAATAAATTTTGAAGTAAACAAAACCCGACGCCCCTAAATGTTGAAATGGACTTGTGCTATATATAAGGTGGAAGGTTCCATTTGGTACAAAAAGGGTTAAGTTAATGATGCTTTGAACCTCTGGACCAACAACACTGCTGTTTAATTTAATGCTGGTCAGTTTAACCAATGCAATAGAGTTTTGTGGTATAGCCTCATCTACACATCTTTATTGTTGTGTATTATAGCAAATGAAATGTATATGTAACATGATTCTGTCTTGCTTCTTATTTTCCTCCAATCTGTTTCTAAGACCCAATCCTTGAGATGTAACGTAAATTTAAGTATGAACGACAAGGGTCAAGAGCAAAGTTAGTGAACCCCAAACTTCAGGGTTCACTTAAACTTTGCTTTTGACCTGTTGTTGTTCATAATTTGATAACCTTTATTATTACTTATATTTACATTATTTCCCATATTACCTTTTTTACTTATATTTACATTATTTCCCATCAGTCATATGGCAAAAAAAATTTGTTAATGGCTGAAATGAAAGAAAAAACTCGTGCAGTTTTCCTATTGACGGCGGAACAGTGTCGTTGGCTTGGAGAAACAGACTGAAACTGACCGCACCGGAATACTCCAAAATGTCCTAGATAGTGTAAATGGGAATGTTTAACCTCAATTCAAACAAACAAAAACAGTGTTGACGGTGCAATAATGTCACCATCGTCTTGTTTATGACGACGTCACTGGTGTCGCCTGTGTCAATGTATTTATTATAAGTATGACAACATTGCTTCCCAGAAGTTAACTATAATGCACTGAGAATTTAAATACAGATACTGTAATGATCCTAATTATTGGGACAGAGAGGCCATAGCAGACAGTGTAGACCCAGATCAGACTGCTCCTCCAGGTTCTACACTGTTTGCCATTCCGTCTGCACTTTTTGGACCCCTTGCTAGATCCTGGAAAAATTTTGTTAAAAGTTCAGGAGAATTACAGCAAGTCCTCAAGGTGTCCAAATTTTTAGGATTTTTACGGTATTGTGTGTGTGTAGCCTACTAGTAAGGTCAGATGCACGTCTTCTAACATGAAGCTACCTTGAGATATTACGCCTGCAACCAGAAAAGGCTCTGATGAGACTGCACTGATGCGCAGGCTGGTCTGAGCTGTTGCTGATAGTCTTGTAGCAAGTACCCTTTTCTCATGAGCGAAAATATTTCTGGATCAACTCCGTTCTAAAATTTGAACAAATACAACTTACTACCCAATGTTGTGTCTAAAAATAGCTGGATGAGTAGCAAATAGAGTAGACCCTGATGAGACATACTGCTCATCTGTGTTTGCACTGCTCAGGCTTGTCTGTGGGAATATATATGGTAAAAATTGGTACTAGCGAAGTAATATGCACTGTAAAGTAGTCTCAGATAAAATTGAATAGGCGGAGCTATCGTTAGCACCTGCCTTTGGAATAATCAATTAACAGAAAGGTAAAGCAAGTCACCCAATTATTGGAATTCAACTGTAACAAAGCTGTGGCGTATATGGCCATTTGGTCTGCTTGCAGAAAGCATACAAAAGGCACTCTACAGAATCTTCTGGTGGACTCGGCGAATTTGACATACACTGACAACACCTAAATAGCCTGCCTAGTCAATCTTACCCGCGACTACTATACAAGTTAACTACCTACCGTAGTGATCCTAAGTATTGGGACAGACGGGCATAAGCAAACAGTACAGACCCAGATCAGACTGCAGTCTGAATAAGGGTCTACACTGTTTGCCATTCTGTCTACATGTTTTTGATTCCTTGCTGGATCAGGAAACAAATTTGTTAAAATTTTAGCAAGTCCTCAAGGTGTCTGAATTTTTAGGATTTTTACGGTAGAACTTCATTTGACCCAAATTCCAATTTAGTTTTGGCCTAAAACGGGCCTCCGTGACCTAGTGGATAAGAGCGCGGACTCTTAATCATTAGGTGTCTCACCGCTGTGGGTTCGAGCCTCGCTCGGGTCACGTGAGACGCCAAGTTCTGCAACGGAAGGTCAGGTGGTTTTTCTCCGGGTACTCCGGTTTTCCCCCACCTCTGATTAACGATCAGCTCGATATGAGTGAAATAATCTTAAAAGGGCCGTAAAACCAATACAAAAAAAAGAAGAAAAAAAACTTTGGTCTTATTAAGATAGACATTCTGGTAGCTTCATTGAAGCTAAACCTCTACAGAGAACAAGATTTTTGAAGAAATTATACTTCATCACCAACTTATCAAGACAAATATTCAGGTAAAGTGTCATTAAGACCTGCAAATCTGGCGTCTAGAGTGAAGAATGTTTTGAAGAAATCCTTCCCAGTTTTGACTGGAGATGACCCATATTCATACTTCAAGAATCAAGACAAACTGAAACAATCTGGTAAAGTTTTGTTAAGACTGGCTCAACAGAGAGAAAGGTGTTAAAAGGGATTTTATAGACGGATCCAATGTTTTGACACGTGAGCTTGTTTACATTTCACTGCGCATGCGCCAATTACCTCCCCTGAGGAGGTACTCTTCTATCTGGTTGGCAAAACATGACTGTTGCCGTACAGTGTCAATGAGAATTTCGAATATTTATCGTGTGATTAAACACATTTCTTCTCCACAAAATTAACTGTTCCTTGCAAGTTTGTGTTTTTGAAGTAATAAATGATATAGAACCAGACTCGTCTGACATTTTATCTCACATTTTGTTGCCTAAAAAGCGTTTTAAAACTACCCATCATCATGCCAAAACGTAGTCGATGCGCTTAATTAAACCAATGGAAATAAGATTAAAGCATGTATATTTTCTATCCAATTTTATACAAAAAAAGAAGCAGTTTAATGTCAAAAATGGTTTGTGGCAAACAGTTTTGATAGAAAGACGATTTAACAATAGTTATTACAGAAAATAATTCGTGCTTCATCAACGGTTGAGTATGGAACCGGAAGTTTTTTTGCCCACCAGATAAAACGAGGCTAATGACCTTTGGCCTTGTGTGACGTAGACTTTGGATGTGTCTATTAGTGACCTTGTTTTTGATCCCATATGACCCATATTGAAACTAAATCAAGGTATTATCTAGACAAACGTTCTGGCAAAGTTGCATGAAGATTGGAGCAAAACTGTGGCCACTAGCGGGTGAACCAGGTTTGAAAGAAACTCGACCTACATGTAGTCATTGGCATGTCGTAACCTATATTCAAATGTGACCAAGATATCAGAATTAGATATCACTTAAGACAAACATTCTTGTAAAGTTCAATGAAGATTAAAGCAAAACTGGCCATTGTAAAGAAAACTGACCAATCAGTTTAGAAATGTGGGAGTAGTTTGCATCACAAGATTATTCTATTTTTAGCAAAAGTTACTTGACTGGACGCATATGAGATTTTGCCATGCACATCTACATCTCTATGAATGCATAATAAAAATTATGCAAAATTTGAACTCAATTGTTGAAGGAATGTGCAAGTTATTTGCATCACAAGAGTATTCTATTGTATGCAACAGTGACTTTGATATAAAATTTATGTCATGCACATCTGCTTTTTGTTTGTTTGATTTGAGGTTTAACGTCCCTGTCAACACTGTAAAAGTCATTTTGGAGAAGTTGCTTGCAATTTTGTGGGACTTTTACCCGAAATCAAGATGAAATGACATCTCGAGCCCTGTCGCCCAATGAAACCAATAGAGTTTATAAGGATGGACGGTCCGCCACTCCTACCGCTTTGCCTGGGCAGGCTTAGATCCTCCAAGCGGTTTACCAGTACTCGTGTGTGGGTCGGATTCAGCTCGGCGTAGAAGCATGATGCAGCCCATATATTTCTTCAAGCCCCAACGGGTGGGGGCCGTGATGCACATCTGCACCTCATTGTAAATGTATACGAAACTAGAGCTGTCAGTGAAACTGACTAGGGCCCCGGCAGTGCCATCAGAGGAGTTGGATTTTTTTCAAAGGGCTGTTACTCATTGAGTATTGTAGCTAGAGTTACGTGGGTTGTCATGTAATTGTGTAATGATATTGTGACCATATATCTTAAGTTTGAAGTTGATGCATTTGACTGTTTGTAAGTTATGAATGAAAAACAAAAGGGTATTACTATATGGCAACTGTCAATAACATCAGCTTCAGTTTGTAAACATGAAAAATGTTGATGGATAGACGGGCAGATGGATGGACGGACGGACAGACAGGGCATTACTATAGGGCAACTGTCAGTAACTATAGGAAGTTTCATTTGAATATCTATAGCGGTTTTAAAATAAAGATGAAAAAAGACGAAAAACTGATTTTTTAAGTTATTCAAAGGGCCATAACTCTGAAAGTATTGAAACTACAGTTACGTTACTTGTCATAAAATTGTGTAATGATAATGCGACCAAATATTAAAAGTTTGAAGTTGATAGATTTGACCGTTTGTAAGTTATTAAGAACCAGAGGACCAGTGGTCCTGAACCGCTCACCTGTCTGGTGACAATTTTCCTACTTAGATCAGCAGAAAATGTCATTTACCCTGCTCATAAATTTTAAAATGCCACCTCAATATTTGTTGGCATGGCGGCCATCTTGGGTCTAAGGCCAATGAATGACCTTGACCTTTCTCACCCATAGATCTTCATGTATTCAGTTACTTTACCTGATCTACCAATTTTGGTGACACTGTCTTCAATGGTTTCCTATTAATCCATTATTTTCACTTTGCCCCATGCAAAAGCCTAAGTCGGCAAATTTGACATTGCTATAAAATAGGTCAAGGTCAACCCAGGGTCACCATTTGTACAAACCATGATGGGCCCGAGTACCATATGCTACATGCCAAGTTTCAAGGCCAATGGCCTTATGGTTCTGGAGAAGATTTTTGAAGGTTTTTTACCATATATGGGCATGGTGGCCATCTTGGGTCTAAGGCCAATGAATGACCTTGGCCTTTATCACCCATAGATCTTCATGTATTCAGTTACTTTACCTGATCTACAAATTTTGGTGACACTGTCTTCAATGGTTTCCTATAAATCCATAATTTTCACTTTGCCCCATGCAAAAGCCTAAGTCGGCAAATTTGACATTGCTGTAAAATAGGTCAAGGTCAACCCAGGGTCACCATTTGTACAAACCATGATGGGCCTGAGTACCATATGCTACATGCCAAGTTTCAAGGCCACTGGCCTTATGGTTCTGGAGAAGAAGATTTTTGAAGGCTTTTTACCATATATGGGCATGGCGGCCATCTTGGTCATGTGATCCAGACCCCGCGAACAAACTTTCGTTCCCCCATCCCACTGAGGCTCCATATGAAATTTGGCTTTGATTGGCCCTGCAGTATAGGAGAAGATCTTTGAAAATGGTGGACGGACGGACGACGGACCATGGCTATACTATAAGCTCACCTATGAGCCTAAAGGCTCAGGTGAGCTAAAAATCCATTTTTTTCACTTTTTCCTATGCAAAAGCCTAAGTCAGCATATTTGACATTACTGTAAAATAGGTCAAGTTCAACCCAGGGTCACCATTTGAACAAATTATGATAGACCCGAGTACCATTTGCTACATGCCAAGTTTCAAGGCCATTGGCCTTACGGTTCTTGAGAAGAAGAATTTCGAAGTGTTTTTACCATATATGGGCGTGGTGGCCATCTTGGTCATGTGATCTAGACCATATTGGCAGCTTTTCATTTGTTCAACTCCCAAAGGCTCCATATTGAATTTCACTTCAATTGGCTCAGTAGTTTCTGAGAAAAAATGTTTGAAATATGGAACCTGCGTGACCTTGGTCTAAGGTCAATTAATGACCTTGACCTTTCTTACACATAGATCTTCATGTATTCAGCTACTTTACCTTATCTACTAATTTTGGTGACAGTGTCTTCAATGGTTTCCTAAAAATCCATTATTTTCACTTTTTCCCATGCAAAAGCCTAAGTCGGCAAATTTGACATTGCTGTAAAATAGGTCAAGGTCAACTCAGGGTCACCATTTGTACAAACTATGATGGGCCTGAGTACCATATGCTACATGCCAAGTTTCAAGGCCATTGGCCTTACGGTTCTGGAGGAGAAGAATTTTTAAGGCTTTTTACCATATATGGGCGTGACGGCCATTTTGGTCATGTGATCTAGACCGTATTGGCATTTTTTCATTTGTTCAACTCACAAAGGCTCCATATTAAATTTTACTTAAATTGGCTCAGCAGTTTTGGAGAAAAAAATGTTTGAAATATGGATCCTGAATGACCTTGGTCTAAGGCCAATGAATGACCTTGACCTTTCTGACCCATAGATCTTCATGTATTCAATTAGTTTACCTGATCTACAAATTTTGGTGACACTGTCTTCAATGGTTTCCTATAAATCCATTATTTTCACTTTGCCCCATGCAAAAGCCTAAGTCGACAAATTTGACATTGCTGTAAAATAGGTCAAGGTCAACCCAGGGTCACCATTTGTACAAACCATGATGGGCCCGAGTACCATATGCTACATGCCAAGTTTCAAGGCCACTGGCCTAATGGTTCTGGAGAAGAAGATTTTTGAAGGCTTTTTACCATATATGGGCATGGCGGCCATCTTGGTCATGTGATCCAGACCCCGCGAACAAACTTTCGTTCCCCCATCCCACTGAGGCTCCATATGAAATTTGGCTTTGATTGGCCCTGCAGTATAGGAGAAGAAGATCTTTGAAAATGGTGGACGGACGGACGGACGCACGGACGGACGGACGGACGACGGACCATGGCTATACTATAAGCTCACCTATGAGCCTAAAGGCTCAGGTGAGCTAAAAAGCTGATTTTTTAAGTTTTTCAAAGGGCCATAACTCTGAGAGTATTGTAGCTAGAGTTACCTAACTTGCCATAAAATTGTGTAATGATATTGTGGCCTTATATTAAAGTTTGAAGTTGATGCGTCTGACGGTTTTTAAGTTATAAAGAAAAAACATAAAAAATGTGGACAGACGGACAGACAGGGTGATTACAATGAAAGAAGTTCACATCATAAGATAGTGTCTTGGATTTCTATTCTATTTTTAGCAACAATGACCTTGAACTTGACACATACCAAATTTATGTCACGCACATTGAGAATGCATATATAAAATTTGAAGTCAATCAGGGAAGAAATCTGGGCTCAAGCTAGAGGGGCTCACTTAGCCGACTTCGGCGATGAAAGCAAAAAAAAAAAACTTCGCCCTGAAATTTCACCCGGTTTTTTCCTTGTGAATAGTAAGGGTAAACTGACAAGGTGACGATAATCCTTTGACCCACTAGTGTCACTCTCAGTTAACCGGGCCACTTGACCATTAGGTCTCTCACCGCTGTGGTTCGAGCCTCGCTCGGGTCACATGTGAGACGCCAAGTTCTGCAACGGAAGGGCAGGTGGTTTTTCTCCAGGTACTCCGGTTTTCGCCCACCTCTGATTAACGATCGGCTCGATATGAGTGAAATAATCTCGAAAGGGCAGTAAAATCAAAAAAACAAAACCAACTCTCAGTTATTACACTAAATAATGCTAACTGTTTATTCTGCACTTCCTGCCAGTTGCAGTTTGGTATGCTTATGTAACTTAATTCTATATCTAAACCGTTAGCTCATGCCGCTCGAGCCACATGCATCAGCGGCTTCTAGACGCACTTAGTACTCTTATACTGTCATAAATCTCGGTTGATTGCACAAAGTTTTTATTATTGCAATAAGAACCAATTAAGATTACATAAGACAGTAATTTACAGGTATATCTGTACCGTTAGCTCGTGCCAAAGTCCGGGTGCGGACGTACTTTCTTATGTACTGTCCGTCGAGGAATAGTTGACAGTGACGTCATGACTTGTTTTTGTTCTGAACACTGCAAAGCTTATGGGGCTAACGGTAAAGTAGCTCAAATAGTCAGCTACGTCACTGCCAGCTATTTGTTGGCGAACTATACTGTTGTATAGACAGATCCAATGTTTTGATACATGACCATGTTTACATGTCATTGCGCATGCGCAAAATTACTTTTTCATTTGATAACGATCTTTCATGGTTGGCAAAAAGCCCCTCACATTGTAAATAGGTTTAATATGACGGGCAAATTTTAGTTTGTTCATGCATCTTCCGCGTTTAGTCATTAGTTTTGTGCATTTTTATTACAATTAATTAAGACCATCCCGCCTCGTTACCTGCGTAAGTTTAACAAGAAATTTAATCATCAAACATCCTCAAATCTTCTAGAAACCAATAATTACAAGTCTATTATAAAAGTTTAAAAGTCAATTTTGTCGTTTCAATTCCAACCAAAATACAAGTTTAGAGAAAATAACATCGCATTTACAATGGGGATAAACGGCCAAAGACGTTTTTTTGCCCACCACCGGTAAGTCCCGGCAAATAGTATTATTGAGTGATGACATAGTGTTTGGATTTGTCTATGCAGTAAAAAGATTCAATAAATTTTAAATATAGATGGTTTGTTTATTTCGCCATTGATTTGTTTGTTCAATACTTTTGTATCCATCAATCGTTTTCATTTTTATGCACCCGGAATCAAGAATTGGGGGGGGGGGGGGGGGGGGGGCATATAGTTTTGGTCTGTCTGTCCGCAAAAACCTTAACATAAGGCATAACTTTTAAATGGTAACTGATAGGGCTTTCATATTTCACATGTGCATTCCTTGTCACAAGACCTTTCAAGAGGTACCATAAATTTTGACCTCGTGACCTTGACCTTTGACCTCCTTTTTAAAAACTTTAACATTGGCCATAACTTTCGATTGTTAAGTTGTAGGGCTTTCATTTTTCACGTGCATTCCTTGTCGCAAGACCTTTCTAGTGATACGATAATTTTTGACCTGGTGACCTTGACGTTTGACCTTCTTTTTAAAAACTTTAACATAGTCCATAACTTTTGATTGGTAAGTGATTGGGCTTTCATATTTCACGTGCATTTTTTTAACAAGACCCTTCCAGTGGTACCATAATTTGTGACCTCTTGACCTTGACGTTTGACCTACTTTTTAAAAAATTAAACATTGGCCATAGCTTTCGATTGGTAAGTGATATGGCTTTCATATTTCACATGTGTATTCTATGTCACAAGACCTTTCCAACATTACCATAATTTTTTACCTTGTGACCTTGACCTACTTTTTTAAGACTTGAATATTGGCCATACCTTTCGATTGCTTAGTGGTACTGCTTTCATATTTAACATTGCTATCCGGGGGCATCAGTGTTTCACAAACACATCTTGTTTTTATTTTTTTATAAACAACAAAAGTAGGTAGCAATTTTTAATTTTGTAAGTGAAAATAATTATTAATTGCCGGTAAATATTCAGTTATTACCCAAATTCATAAAAAAAAACGATTTCATCTAGCGAAGTTGTGCCCCTTGTTTCTACAGGTACTGCCTTAAAGTACAATCTGCTTTAAAATACAATTGTGCGGTCCCCGCCCATCGGGGCTTGAAGAAACAGATGGGCCGCATGATGCTTCCACGCAGAGCTGAAACAGACGGCACACGAGTACTGGTAAAATGCTTAGAGGAACTAAGCCTGTCCAGGCAAAGCAGTGCAAGTCGAACTGTCCATGCTTCTAAATCCTATTGGTTTCATTGGGCGGCAGGGCTTGGGATGTCATGTCATCTCAATGTCGGGTAAAAGTCCCACAAAATTGGAAGCAACGTCTCCAAAATGATATTTTTAATGTAAAATTAATTTTAATTAATAATATACCTACCCATCACTACAATTATAGCCTTTTCACCAGACGCAGGTCTGGGTCAGTCTGACAAAAAAAATCTAGCCAGAAATGCCACCGGCATGTCCCTTTTCCCGTGACCTCCATAGTGTCGATTCCTGATTGGTCGCTGATGTCACATGACCTATCAGACCAATGGGCAGACGATACAGGTCACGTGACCGCGGTTTTCGCGCCGGGAGGTCATTATTTCTTTCAGGAAAAACAATTATTTCAGGCGGGGCTGGGAGGCGGGACATGCCAATGTAGTGATGGGTAGGTATATTATTAATTAAAATTAATTTTACATTAAAAATATCATTTTAATATCAAATATAACTACCCATCACTACAATTATAGCCTGAATTCAAAGCAAGTGGAGGGTTTGATGAAAATTTAAGTTATACATACCCAACTCCTCTGATCTTGGTTGTTTATACCCCTTTTTAAGACCATCCAATGATGGTAACGTAAAGGGGTACCCACCATGACTGCAAGGGATCCAAATCCAAAAATCACATAAGTGGAGAAGATAAATGGAAAGGAACCGGAGTCAAAATAGAAGGTTCACACCTATTCAAACAGGCTAACAAACAACCAAGGAAAACAAAATCCCACAATAAGTGCTGCTCAGTAATAGATTGAGAAGCTACTAAACTACCCAATGAATGAGTACCACAACGAATGGGAACCAAGCTCCTTAGGTGAAGGGATGAAAAGTGGAATTGGAACGTCCATACGCAGTAAGAAAAACATTCTGAAGAAAGAATGGAGTTCCAATATGCCCAAAATGTAGAAGGCTATAACCTCATGAGCCGATGTATTCTGGAATGATAATAGGGCAGAAGTGAAATAAGCATATAGAAGCTTTATCACTTTACAAATCCACTTTGCAATCAAGGATGGAGAAATATATCCAAACCCCTTGATTGGAAAGAAAAATTCTCATGATAATCTCGAAAAGCTTTATACGTTCTGATGTACACAAAAAATTCGCATCAGCCTACGATCCACGAATCCTAGAAATGACAGGACAAATAATAGTTTCAGACATAGCCGGAAGCTGATTTATAGCCTGAAAAAATAGGTTGAGTGAGAAGAGAAAAAGAAGTCATTGTTCTTCTCATACCTGAAAACAACCCTCTGCAATTGGCAACGCATGAATATCACTTCTACGAGCTGAAGCAAATGTCAAATGAAATACAGCCTGACTATCAAATGAACAAAGGAGGCTGAATTTACAGGATCGTAAGGTGGTTTAGTAAAAGACCACAACACTCATGCAAGATTCCATTGGGATTCAAAGTCCTGGAAACCTGTCGGCATTGTGCAAAACCCTTTAATAAGCTGGTGATGATAGGGTTTAATGAAATGTGTGAAGCCGACTAAAATTTTAACGTGTTTGAGATTACTGATCTGTACCCTTTTTTAGATGAAATAGAAAATAAAGGGTAGAGAAGAGGCAGAAAAAGAAATCCAGTAAAAAACCTCTATAGAGGGATTGTCTGGATTAATTTCCCTTTCCCTACACCAACTAGAAAATACCTTCCATCTTCCAGAGTAAAACTTGAGAGTGGAGCTCTTTCTATATTTGAAGATACACTCGGCAGAGAAACCAGAAAAGTGTCTACCTCTGGTTTGATTCCTGACAACATCTGGATGTGTAGGTAAAGCATTTCTGGATTGAAATGGAATGCTTGACCTACATATTTTAGATACTAGATCCGGAACTACTGGAAGACGGATTGAAAGTCTTGAGACTTGGCTCAGAATAACTAAAAAACCAAGATCTCTGAGGCCATAGAGGCGTAATCAGAATGGCTCGGCTTTTTGGACGCTTGCATGTTTACCTAGAACTAGAGGAATTCAGTTGAATGGTGTAAACGCATATGTAAAAGATTCCCCCAATCTAGAGATATTAAATCAACTGCACGTTCCAAGTGATCTGAAACTGGAGACAAAATGGAAGTTGATTGAAGAACCGAGTTGTTTGGACGTTTGATTAAAAAGGGTCCAATAAAGGTTCTCCCCATTTGAGAAAACGCCCTGTAGAGAACGGATGGCGAACTGGTCTATAGAGGCGATCCCAATGACAAAATATGCCCGGGAGGTGTCCGACAAGGATAGACATACCTTCCTGATGACACCAAGTTAGAATCTTCCATGCAAAAAGCCAACAGGGAAGAGGAATAATCCCTCCCTGTTTACGGAGAACAAACGACACTACGGTCAACTGTCTGGAGTAACAATAATGAAACTGTTCCTCAGCTTGGAGCTAGAAGAACTGAAAAACCAAGGAAATTTGTCTGAAGTTTCAGAATGTTTATATATATATAGCCCCGCCTATTCTAGGCCCCACTTTTCCTGAACACTTTATCCCTTAGGTTCGAAGTGGGAAACCAACCTGAAAGGCTGGCATGCGAAAAGCAACTAGGGAATAGACTCTAAAAAGAGGAGACCCCATTTGATAAACTGAGGGATTCATAAACAGTAGAGAGCGATCTGAAAACTCTGATAATGGAATTTATTTCTCCTATAGACCGGAAGGTATTTCCAGTGATACAGTAGCAAAAAACTGGAAAGGTCTAAGATGAGGTTGTCCAGGGGAACTGGATCCAATTACGAAGTTTCTAAAAAGGGTAACAAACCCCTGACATAAATCGTAAGTTTTTTGGACATGAAAAGAGGAGAAGAAGTATCTTTGAGATAGAATCAATATCAACTTCTCCATAAAATGGATGAAACCTAAATTCACAAAAACCTGTACACGTTAGAAGGTATGATAAAAAGTAGTATCCGGAAAGATGATGACAAAACCCATCATAGAAACACCACAAAAAGTTGGTGAACAGGGAAAAAATGGATCAGTTGACAATTCCAAAAAGGAAAAAACAACGGAACTGATACACAAAAATCCATCCAAGGTGAACGAAGGTATTTGCGGAATGACCTGTGGATGGAGATGTGAAGGTAAGCCTCTTTTAAAACTACGGAAATTGTCCACGAATTGGGAAAAATGACCTGACGAATCGAGGACAAAGTTTCCATTTTGAAATGATCGACTCGCATCATCTTGTTTAGTGTGAGAAGTCGATGATGAGTCGATTTTCCCATTTTCTTCTCGACCAGAAAGATCCGACTGTAGAAGCCTGGGGAAAGGAGAACCTTTACTACCTATACGGCTTTCTTTTGGAGAATAACCCTTTCCTCTTCCAATAAAAAATTCTTTTCTTGATACTATTCACCGGAAATAGTATTTGCATATGAGAAAGGGAAGGATTCCGAGCAAACGCAGTCCAGTAACTCTCTCAAAACACATAAAACCCAAATATATTTGATAATAGAAGCCACGGCTTGATAAAACTGAAATAGCTTGGCTCCTACTGGGAAAAAGGAAGAGGAAGGGAAGGAAGAAAGTCATTTGTTAGACTTGGATCTTCCTCTATTGGGAGGTTTCGTTGCAGTCCGACCTCTGGAACGAAAGGACCATGTACCCCGATCTAAGAATGATCTATTAGTAGGTGTGAACTGATTGAGAGCTTCTAGTCGAGGGTGTTAAGCACTTAAAAAGTCATCAGAAGTAGTCGAAGAGCGTCTCTTGGTTGCGGTACCTGAACTTGATACGCTCTCCGAAGACTTTAAAAAAAGACGAGTGCCGACGGTCTTAAAGCTTGATTCTGAAAACGTTTGGAAGACATGATCCGGATATAGTTATAGAATCAAGAGGCGTGGAGGCTCCAAGTTTTCATTTTCTATGCTCAGTAAAAACTTAACAAGTTATCAAGAGCAGAGTTGCGCCAAACATGCAACATGGTGGTAGATAGAACAAGTGCTAATCCCCTATAACCATGGCATGTAAAAAATGACCGGGAAAAAACAAAAGCATTAGAATAGCAGCTCTATGGTCGGAATGCTCTTGTTTGAAGGCAGAGTGGGTAGAACTAGAATACCAGTCATAATGAGAACCCACTTAACAACTGTCCTGGTAAGAACTCCATCCCAGCTTCGAAACAGGAAGTAATGCCAATTTCCCTGACGTCATATATACAGAGACTGAATCTGGGTCGAATTTTGGAATTTCATAAAACCAAAAAATTGATGTTTTTTGTTGTTGGAACCAATGTCCAAAGACCCTGTCAACACTGCCAGGGTCATTTGGAGTCTAACTGTGAAAATGATAACGACTGAAAGGAGGGTTGTTTCCTTAGAATCTTTAGATTAACTAAAAAATACTTAGATCTAAATATGTCCTTCTCAGAATCGCTAAATAATAAGGACGTAAGAAAATCAACCTCTGAGTATTGATATATCCTCAGAGGATAAAGCTCTAGGCCCAGACTCAGCTCTAGGGGCAAAACACTTGAGGATCAATTAAACTTCCCCAGTGTTTGACCCTTAATTGTGTATAGTGCACTGAACATGCGAAATTGCCAAATCAAAATTGAGCATTCAAGGAGCCGTGAGATGGAAATGACCGTCTTACAAACATAGCAGAAAGCATAAAATTGTCCTGCCCTCGATGGCTTCAGTACAGGGCACAGATTGAATAATCTGCGATGAATTTCTGCATCACTCTACACTAGGCATGGAAAGCCATTACAATTGTATGACGTGACGGGTTCGCAATCTTGCAATTTGTAACCAGCTATAGTTACGGTATTCCAATAAACAATGCACAAACCAGTCTGTTTTTCAAGGAAAAACAATCCAATTTACTACCGGTGTATAGGGTAACACAACTTCCGTTAATTTTATCTGGTACCGTTTAAGCCGGAATTTTGATGTCCGAAATCGTAATGCGGAAATCAGACCTGAAAATCGGTATGATTCAGCAAAAATCAGAATGGTTGGCATATCTGCCATATATAAATTACTCAGAGGAACAAAAAACCTTAACGGGAGAAAATTACTGTTTATGATAACAAAAATTTACCATAATAGGCGGGAAGCATATGACCAAGGTAAACTAAGTACCGAAGGTCCGGAAAAGCTACCGGATAAAAACCGGGATAGGAGCCGTACCGAAATTCGTATGTAACATGGATTCGGGAAAAATTTGGACATAGGTTCCCCGGAGTCCGCGCAATTATGAGCAGGGTCTCTACGGTGTGGTCGACGAACCTATCCTAGTCAACCCAGGCCCAAATGGGAGGTGGGGACATAGACTGGCTCATCTTGATTCGGCAAAGTGACCCACACGAATTGGATGGATTCTGTTTAGAAGATACTATAGAAAGGCCGCAAAGGGACCTGAATATTATCCATCTTTATAAGTGATAGACGAAGACGGGTCTTGCACATGTTCAAAAACTAAAATAATGCTGAGAATTTCTATTCAGCAATAACAACGTCTTCCGATGGAAGGAACACGCACAAAATCCGTCCTCTTTTCTGGCAATTTAAGTTTCCACAACGCCGACTTCTACTAGAATATTACCAGAAATAATACGTGTGTATACCCTGGCACAGTACGTAGAAAGAAGTGTGATGCTTATCAAAAACCAAACTAGAAATGTGTCCAGACGACACAGATGCCCCCGCCAAGGGCCCCGCCTCACCCATAAAATCCATGTTGCATCAAAATTTTCTAAATGTGTGACCTTGTCATCAGGAACATTTGTGAGAAGTTATACAGTATAGCTCCAATATATCGCGTTCCGATATTTCGCGATGTCCAATCTATCGCGGTCGGGCCGTGGATCCCGTTTTTTTTCCCCTTAAAAATTCATAATTATAAAAAAAAAATAGAGTTTTAAGTTGTTAAAATTTATTTAAAACCAGGTTAAACCAGGCGCCAACAGCGTTTGACTTTTCCCACCCAGCGTCTGCTATTTGGCGCCAAAACATAACCATTCACGAGATCGCAGAAAAGTCGGTTTTTATTGTGCAAACATCTACCGTTAGATGTAGCTAATTGTCTGAGGAGCGATTAAATCATTTTCACATTGATTGTGGATTAAATTTTATGATTGAAAGATAAACGCCAATTAGAGACATAACTTGACCATATTTTCACACCTTATCGACACGCACCACAGGGTGGCAATTATATGACAGGGATTAACAATAGTGTCATACCTGGACCGTAATAAATACACAGATGGTTTGTCTCTCAATTGACAGTGCAGCAATTATTGCGATTTACTTACTGGTCTAGTTTTACAGTATTTAAGGACTCAAAAAGACTGACAGTTGTAGACGAATTTTTTTACACTTGCCCGAAATCAAAACACAATAAAATGATAGGTTTGATGTTGTATAGTTTTTCGGCCCTAGTAGACGTTAAATATTTTTTTTCCAACCGCTACTTTTAATGATTCTGAGATCTGGCAAGCCAAGGGAAACAACTAGAATTGCTTTAGCGCTTAGCGCTTATGGTAGTTGCGCCCCTTGGCCGTCACCCGTTACAGACAACCAAGGGAACCCGCAAATCCAAAATGGCGTCCTGTTTTGACATTTTAGCAATCACATGTTTTCAGACGCAGATTTTCAGCTGTTTTCGAATGTAAGTTAATTGGAAGACATAGTCCCCTTTGTTTGTTCTGTCACTGAGTAATTCTGAACCTACTTTAATGGTGAAATACGGCCGATAGCATTACTGACAGCCATTAGTGTGGATTGATAAACGGTTCTCACCAAACTATCACCGCGACTTGTATTGGCATCTCGGCAAACTACCGCAACTTATATCGTGCTCCGACCACATCGCGATTTTCGGGCTATGGACCCCGACTACCGCGATATATTGGAGCTATACTGTATTGAAATTGGTGAAAAAATGTAAGCGCTAGACTAATGACAAAGTTTTTCTACAAATAGCCACCGTGACCTTGACCTTGAAAGTCGAACTCGCTCGAGGTATTGTCATAAGGAACATTTGTGTGAAGTTATATTGAAATCAGTGAAGAAATGTAGTCGCTAGAGCGATGACAAAGTTTTTATAAAAATAGCCACAGCGACCTTGACCTTGAAAGTCGAAATGGCTTGAGATATTGTCATAAGGAACATTTGTGTGAAGTTATATTGAAATCGGTGAAGAAATGTAAGCGCTAGAGCGATGACAAAGTTTTTCTAAAAATAGCCACAGTGACCTTGACCTTGAAAGTGGAACTTGCTACAGATATTATCATAAGGAACATTTGTGTGAAGTAATATTGAAATTGGTGAAAAAATGTAAGCGCTAGAGCAATGACAAAGTTTTTCTAAAAATAGCCACAGTGACCTTGACCTTGAAAGTCAAACTCGTTCGAGGTATTGTCATAAGGAACATTTGTGTGAAGTTATATTGAAATCAGTGAAGAAATATATACGCTAGAGCTATGTTGTGCGTGGGGATAATTAAAATTTTTTAAGTCTGTGACCTTGACCTTGAGCTCATGGGCATGGGTGGGGGTATCGCTGAATAAAATGGACAGGTATCTAACAACATATCAAATATCAACTCAATCCATCGCACGATTTGGAAAATATCAACTCTTTAAATATCTAATTAAAAATTTCTAAGTCTGTGACCTTAACCTTGAAGCCATAGGCATGAGTGGGGGTATTGCCAAATAAACATTTGGACCTGTATCTATCATCATAGCATACATAAGCCAAATCCATAATATAGTTTGGAAAATGTGAGATATTTAAAATCTTTCACATTAAAATTGTCTAAGTCTGTGACCTTGACCTTGAGGTCATAGGCATGAGTGGGGGTATTGCTGAATAAAACATTGTACCTATATCTATCATCATATGAACCAAAGCCATCATAAAAGTTCAGGTTCTACCAGGTACAAATACCTTAACTGGAGTCTTTAACATGGGAAATTTCTAAGTCCATGACCTTGACCTTGAGGCCATGGGCATGGGTGGGGGTATCGCTGAATAAAACTTTGGTCCTATATCTATAATCATACCAAATATGAACCAATTCCATCAAATGGTTTGGAAAATATGAGTTATAAAATGTTCAAGTCTACCTGTTACAAAAACCTTAACCTGAGTCTTTAACATTGAAAAATTTCTAAGTCTGTGACCTTGACCTTGAGGTCACAGGCATGGGTGGGGGTATTGCTTAATAAAACTTTGGACCTATATCTATCATCATACCAAAGATGAATCAGTTCCATCAAATGTTTAGGAAAATATGAGTTCTAAAAGTTCAGGCTCTACCTGTTACAAAAACTTTAACCTGAGGTTACAGGATCACGTACGTACGTACGTACACACACACGTACAGACGGACGTACACATGTACCCACGTACGGAAAACCGAAAAACTATATGCCCCCGGCATCATATGATGCGGGGGCATAAAAAGGTTGGTTACATGATAAACTAGAAATGTGTCCAGACGACACAGATGCCCCCGCCAATGGTCCCGCCTCACCCCAAAAATCCATGTTGTAATAAAATTTTCTAAGTGTGTGACCTTGTCATCAGGAACATTTGTGAGAAGTTATATTGAAATTGGAGAAAAAATGTAAGCGCTAGAGCAATGACAAAGTTTTTCTAAAAATAGCCACAGTGACCTTGACCTTGAAAGTCGAACTCGCTCGAGGTATTGTCATAAGGAACATTTGTGTGAAGTTATATTGAAATCGGTGAAGAAATGTAAGCGCTAGAGCGATGACAAAGTTTTTCTAAAAATAGCCACAGTGACCTTGACCTTAAAAGTAGAACTTGCTAGAGATATTGTCATAAGGAACATTTGTGTGAAGTAATATTAAAATTGGTGAAAAAATGTAAGCGCTAGAGCAATGACAAAGTTTTTCTAAAATAGCCACAGTGACCTTGACCTGGAAAGTCAAACTCGTTCGAGGTATTGTCATAAGGAACATTTGTGTGAAGTTATTTTGAAACCAATGAATAAATGCAGGCGCTAGAGGGATGACAAAGTTTTTCTTAAAATAACCACAGTGACCTTGACCTTGAAAGTCAAACTCGTTCGAGGTATTGTCATTTGTGTGAAGTTATATTGAAATCAGTGAAGAAATGTAGGCACTAGAGCGATGACAAAGTTTTTCTAAGAATAGCCACAGTGACATTGACCTTTAGGCCATGACCTTGAAAGTCGAACTCGCTTGAGATATTTTTATAAGGAACATTTGTGTGAAGTTATATTGAAATCAGTGAAGAAATATAGATGCTAGAGCTATGTTGTGCGAGGGGATACTTAAAAAATTTTAAGTCTTTGACCTTGACCTTGAGCTCATGGGCATGGGTGGGGGTATCGCTGAATAAAATGGACAGGTATCTAACAACATATCAAATATCAACTCAATCCATCGCACGATTTGGAAAATATCAACTCTTTAAATATCTAATTAAAAATTTCTAAGTCTGTGACCTTAACCTTGAAGCCATAGGCATGAGTGGGGGTATTGCCAAATAAACATTTGGACCTGTATCTATCATCATAGCATACATAAGCCAAATCCATAATATAGTTTGGAAAATGTGAGATATTTAAAATCTTTCACATTAAAATTGTCTAAGTCTGTGACCTTGACCTTGAGGTCATAGGCATGAGTGGGGGTATTGCTGAATAAAACATTGTACCTATATCTATCATCATATGAACCAAAGCCATCATAAAAGTTCAGGTTCTACCAGGTACAAATACCTTAACTGGAGTCTTTAACATGGAAAATTTCTAAGTCCATGACCTTGAACTTGAAGGCATGGGTGGGGGTATCGCTGAATAAAACTTTGGTCCTATATCTATAATCATACCAAATATGAACCAATTCCATCAAATGGTTTGGAAAATATGAGTTATAAAATGTTCAAGTCTACCTGTTACAAAAACCTTAACCTGAGTCTTTAACATTGAAAAATTTCTAAGTCTGTGACCTTGACCTTGAGGTCACAGGCATGGGTGGGGGTATTGCTTAATAAAATTTTGGACCTATATCTATCATCATACCAAAGATGAACCAGTTCCATCAAATGGTTAGGAAAATATGAGTTCTAAAACTTCAGGCTCTACCTGTTACAAAAACTTTAACCTGAGGTTACAGGATCACGTACGTACGTACGTACACACACACGTACAGACGGACGTACACATGTACGCACGTACGGAAAACCAAAAAACTATATGCCACAGGCATCATATGATGCGGGGGCATAACAAAACTTCCAAGTGAAAATTCAAAATGGCGGACAACAAATACACGTGTAATGTCGGCAGAAACACACGAAATAAAGTCCACAAGAATTTCGGAAAAAACAATAAGCTTAAAAAGCCTAAGTACGTTGTGGAAACTCAACGTAAGTGCAAAATCAAAAAAGAATTAAACAGTTATCCGTTTATCCATTCTTCCATGGCATGTAGTTTTTTCTTTCTTTGTCAAGAGCTCTGTCCTCACGTGAGTCTGAAAAAATAATGACCTCCCGGCGCGAAAACCGCGGTCACGTGACCTGTATCGTCTGCCCATTGGTCTGATAGATCATGTGACATCAGCGACCAATCAGGAATCGACACTAGGGAGGTCACAGGAAAAGGGACATGCCGGTGGCATTTCTGGCTAGATTTTTTTTGTCAGACTGACCCAGACCTGCATCTGGTGAAAAGGCTATAATTGTAGTGATGGGTAGTTATATTTGATATTAAAATGACCTAAATAGAGTTGACGGGATGTTTAACCCAAAATCAATCAATCAATCAATCAAAATACAATTGTGACAGGAACTTAGTGAAACGCATTTATTTTGACTAGCTAACTATTACACAGAAACCTCTTTATAACACTATTCATTTTAACATGGTTGGATATAATAAACGTTACAGCTTGCCAAAACATTTCTAGATTATTACCAAAACTACCATAAGTAGTCATGCTGTTAATGTTTGTTGGACTCTAACAGTGATACCAAGAGGATAGAGAGTAGAATGAATTTTTACAGCCTAGATTCAATTCGGTGCTTAGATTTTTTTATTTTTCAAACTGTTAGAGAAAACTTTAATAAGTCACCAAGAATTCTTCTTTATGTAGACCCCAAGTTTCTTCATCTTAAATAATTGGGCAGCAGGACTTGAGATGTCATTTCATCTCAATGTCAGGTAAAAGTCCCGCAAAATTGGAAGCAGCATCTTCAAAACATTTTTAGTGTTGACAGGGGCGATAAACCTCAAATCAAACAAAACAAATCTTCACTTAAAAAGCAAATCTCACTCACGGTCATCGTCAAAATGTCACATATGATTGATATCCCTATAAAGTAGAAGTAAAACAAGGCTTTTCTCCAAATAAATAGGGGTTTACAGGACCTCATTACACTTGTATTTCGGCGTTAAGCAGCACCCACTTCTCCCTAGACCCAGCCTCCTATTTTCCCAGGAGGGAGAAGTCACTTCTCCATAATTTTTTGGGCCCTAGAAATGTGGAAGTAGTCTGCATAACAAGAATATGTCACGGACGGATGGACAGATACACAGACCAACCAACAGACTGTCTCCTTTATAATCAGTAGTGACCTATAATATGTTCTATTGCCCTATAATATACTTACATGTACTTGAAACTAGCTAATCTAGCTTAGAAAAATCTTGCACACTGCAGTTTTCAGGCTGGAACTACTTTTCCAGTGCCTAATTTGCAAGTGCACAATGTATAGACAATAACCTTTTATAACAAGGTTGAAGGACAAGAGCCAAAACTTTGCTGTATAAATTAAAATACATTTTCAGGCATTTCCACTAGATTCTTACCTTCTCAGGCTTACCTGGTTCAAGTGCTCTATTGGAATAATTATGCTGTGCTACCGTTGTTGCCTCTAAACCTCGAAAATAATTTCTTAAGGTAAATTAACTATTTTCTTGCAGATTTTCATACAAAATTTAAAGTGCTGACAAACATTTATTTGAGTGACCATGATGTTTCTGACGTCTCTCTGCCATGGTGATGTTAGAAACATTGCACTCTCTCGACATCACATAATTCTGTGTGCTTGCACCATAGCATTGAATATCATTTAACCTGTCACACTGTCTGCAGTCTTTTTTTGGTGAATTTTGCTACTTTTTAGCAAAATCTTGTGATTTTTTAGATTGCAGTATAAACTGAATACAATCATGTACATGGTGAGTGTCTTTAATGGTAAAGTATGATCCGTTCTCCGCTACAATTTTATAGGGGCTCGCCCCTCTAAAAACGGTCTAAGGCTCACCAATTCTATTTTATTATTAACCCTTTTTGTACCAAATGGACTCTTCCTCCTTGTATATAGGAGTCCATTTCAAAATTTAGGGGTGTCAGGTTGTTTTCATCAAAATTTATTTTGAAAATGACTGAACCTTTAGCAAACAGTGGAGGCCCTGATCAGATGCCGCATTCTGCGGCGTCTGATCTGGGCCTGCACTGTTTGCCAGGGTACCCGTTTTGGGGTTTCTGGTACTAAATGGGTTAAAGACACTAACCATGTATTTACTATTTTTCAGCTTTTTTATTCTGTTTTAATGGAACTTCTGCTAAACTCCCAAAGTTTAATGGGCCTATCAATGATTATATGCGACATTACACCAGAATTCTGCCAAAAAATATCTCAACCCTGTGATTTTAGTTTTTGAGAAATGAACATTTGAGTTGATGCAAGGATTTACACAAGTGTCTATGGATTAAAAAATCAGACAATAAAACAAAACCATCACGAAAACACGCCTATATAATTTTGACCCCCTTGGACTCCACTTTTATATAGTAAAACTGTGGTTTACAGGGGTATATCTTGTTTTTCTTATTTCTGCTCTAAAATATGGATTGTGGGTACTCTTCAGAACTGCCTCGATAAAAATATTACAATTTTTCATCTTAAAATTTTAGTTTTTTTCGGTGGTAAAGTTTACAATGTATTGGTATAGGCGTGTTTTCGTAATGTCATTCAAATTTCGTTACTCTTTTTGCTGCACATCAAGGGCCAGTTGTTCAAAGCCTTGTTAGCTTAACCAGTTTTTTAGTGGTCATATTGTTAACTGTTCTAGCAAGTACAATATCTAAAATTTTGGTACTTTTGCTGAAAAATTTTATCAGCAAAAATATTAGCCATATTAAATGATCAAAGTTTTAACAATTTGTTAACTAATACTGTCCTAAGTTTTGAACAACTGGCCCCAGTAGCATACTCATTTCTTGAAATGCTTTCATTTATCTGCTGTCCGGGACATTTTATGCATTAACAGATTTGAAGACCAATAGGCACATGAAAATTCTAAATCAACAACCTATTCTTTTAAATACAGTCAACCCTCTTTATAACGACACTCGATTTAACGACAAAACTCAATATAACGTCAATTTCAATGAACCGAATCCTTAGCTAAAGTTGATACAGATTAATGGTAATATTCAAGAATATTGTAATTATTTAATACTCCAAGAAGCAAATGTTATGGATATTTGTTAGAATCGCCTCGACGAGGCGATTCTCACAAATATCCACAACATTTGTTGACTCACGCGATACTATTAAACATTTGTTGCTTGGAGTAATTAAGCGAGAAAGTCCTTTTTACTCCTTATTGGGATTCTTTATAACGGCTAAATCCTTATAACGGCACCAAATCGGGAAACAAATACTGTCGTTATAACGAGGGACCTCTGTATTTAAATTTATTACAAAACTAAAATAGACATGTATCAACTTTTTCCAGGTGCTAGTTTCTTAGTATCAATGTCTTCAATGGCAACTTCTGGCTCTTCCATTATATAACCCTGTTTTCTTAATTCTTTAGCTATTTTCTTATGATCTTTCTTAAACTCCTCCGAAAGTTTAAACTTAATCTGCAGAGGAAGAAAATGTTTCAGCACCTGTTCCACTAACGCACTGTCAATTTTATATTGTTCAGCAATATATTTAGCTGTGTACTGATCTGCGTTAGTGCAGTGTTCGTTGATAAATTCATGTATCTGAGACAGTGAGGCTTTTCCTTCAGGAACTCTTTCTGGTTCCTCAAATGCTAACTCTGGTTCCTCTAGCCTAGTTCTTCTCTCTGGCAGTTTCTTACTCGAGCCAAACACCTGAAACAGCACACAGTGATCAAATTTGCCCAATGTATACCGTCGGACTCTTCCATAGCTATATGTTGGACAAGTCCATTTGTCCTACAAAGGGTGTCAGGCCTATTTTTTCGTAAGTCCATTTGTCATATAAAGGGTGTCAGGCCTATTTTTTCGTTTTTCATTCTATTTTTGATGGAAAATTCTGTTCACAAACAGTACAGGCCCTGATCAGATGCCGTGTTCTGCGGCGTCTGAAATGGGCCTGCACTGTTTGCCAAAGTACCCCTTTAGGGGTTTCCTCCAGGCAATGGGTTAAGGGCCTTGTCTTGAGAAAACCTGCTTTACGACATCAAAGAACAACAAAGGTGCAACTAAGACTGCATATCCATGCAATCTGTTCAACACCTTTGTTTTTGCTGCTTGAATAGTACCGTAAAAATCCTAAAAATTTCGGACACCTTGAGGACTTGCTGTAATTCTCCTGAACTTTAAACAAAATGCTCCACAATCCAGAGCAGTCTGATCTGGGTCTTCACTGTTCGACCTGTCTGTCACAATACTTATGATCATTACAGTACAATACTTCTAGCTTCTACATCCAAAATTTCAAGATTTTCTAGTCCTAGTACATGTAGCTGACCATATCGGTTTGTGTCTAATCTGGTAAAATACACTGGAGACAGGTTTTCTGACAACAGGGCTTATATGACATCATGCCTGTGAGTTTAATCATTTTGTCATTACAAAACATTCCAGTGTTGAGCCTAGGCCAAGCCATTCAAGCAAATCCTGTAGCAATGACCCTCTTTTTGTTTTGGAGTTTAACAATGCCAGGGCTGAAAAATTTCACTTCGCTTGCCATGACGAGTAAAAATTGAGGAGGATGAGAAAGAATTTGGTCTAGTCCGTATGAAATTTACCAAAATCTTCACACCCTTGATCATGCAGAACGAGTGAAATTTTGGTGAAATTATCAGCCCTGGGCCCAATCAACAGTATTTAGTTCCTAACAATACTTCCTGGGCAGCATTTTATATAAGCAGTTAACCAGTACAGTGCACATTCTCTTGCCAGAAACTGACAACAGCCCTTCTCAAATCAGCAGAAGGGAGAGAATGTCGTATAAAAGATATCACTATCAATCTCCATGAAAGACTGTTGCAGACACTGTCAGTATCGAACCTGCGAGCTCCTGAAGCCCAGTCAAATGCATATCTGATATTTCACATGTAGACATTTCACATGTAATGTCAAGCCTTAATTTCACTGAAAAATAAATTGCTAGCTGTGTTTAGCTATCAAATAATTAATACTGGAAAACAAGCTTTTGTTAAGAGTGAATGTTTCAGTTTTACGTCTCACCAAAAGCTAAGGTCATATGCAGACGGGACCTCAGTTTAAAGACTCATCCGAAAGTATGGAGAAACCCAGGACTGATCCTGGGACCCCTGCTTCACAAGGTGAGTAGCATAACCACTACACTATGGAGGCTTCTACAAGCTTTTGTTAGAAATCAGTCTAAACATTACGATAACACACCCGTGTGACGTAGTGCATTTTTTCATGTACATGTGTATCTCCAAAATGACTACTTTTCTGATGAAAATCATTGATATTTTTCTTATTTATACTGCAAACATAGGTTGTGGGTACTTGTTAGAACTGCCTCAATGAGGGGGTTCTAACGAGTTCCCACAACCTGTGTCTTGGAGCAGAAATAAAGCAAATAATGCATACCCCAGTAAACCCAACTTTTCTCTATATAAAATTGGGGTTCAGAGGGGTCTTCATTTCACAGACTTATTAATGTGATGGTAAAACAACTGGGAGTTCCAACAGAACACAACAGCAATCTGATAGGTGTTTACACTTTGCAATTCCATGTCTAAACAGCTTATTAAGTACATGTATGTACAATGTACATGTACATGCAGATGTGTATGAAAAGAAAGGTGAAAAAGGAAAACATGCAGTATTCATATTAAAGAGGAATGCTTACCATATTCTTTTTATCATATGTCTGCCAATGTGATAATGCAATGTATTAAATTCGGTAATCTACTGGTGGAATAAGTATGTAAATTAGTTAGATATGTCCCATAACATTACACCTATCATGTCCCTAATGATGTTGTGTTTACTGATGGCGGAATACTGACATTTTTTTAACTAAATGTCAATTGATAAACAGAATCTTTCATTTGTGCTTGTATGCATTATTGAATTTGTTAAACATGCTGAGGAAAAGGGATAAAAGCCCCACATATTATCCCTTTTCCTAAACTTGTTAAATAAATTCAATAATACATGAACACATTTGTAAGCTCCTCTTATTATTCTTACTGAGTCTATTGGTTTTCCAGTCTGCTCAATTTTTAGTTGGTTCATTCTGTCAATCAGGGTATCATCTTTTGCTTTCAGATTCTCCATTATTTCTGGGTGTGCTGTAAAAAAAGAAGAAAGTTATTCTGCAATAAACAGAAGACCCTCGTTATAATGACAGAATTTTGTTCCCTATTATTGTGCCATTATAAAGAATTCCAGTTAGGAGTATGTTAGGTAATAAAAGTCCTTTTCCCCATTATAACTCCAAGAAACAAATGTTATAGACAAATATCTATAACATTTGTTTCTTGGAGTATTAGATTACAAGACCTTTCATGCTATGGACTCGATTTGTGCATTTCCAACCTGTGGGAAGCCCGCACTGCCAGGAACCTAGGCTAAGCGGTCTCCGGACGTTAGCCCCCCAGGACGTTTGCCCCCCAATGACTTAATCTAAAAATGGACATTTGCCCCCCAGTTGAAAATGCGACCCGGATATTTGCCCCCCAGAGCTTATTTTTGGTATGGACATCTGCCCCCCAGTGCTTATTTTACAGGTGGACAATTGCCCCCCACTGCTTATTTCAGAAAGGGACATTTGCCCCCCAACCTGGCTAGACAAGGATATTCATTACGCAGACCTGTATATAGCTACATAATTTACATGATAACGTTTTGTTAAAGTTTTACAGCCCATTCAAGATCATTTCTAGTTCTTCAAGAATTAACCATCAGTGTATCCAGTGTAAAAACCACTTGAGTATAGGCGTCTGACACTGGACCCTCAGTGAGGCACAAACTCCATATATGGTTCTGTAGCTGACTTGCTTAACCCTTATCCTGCTGAATAAATTAAGCATCTCCAATTGTTGACTATTAACCATAACATTCTTGGTATATTTTTGTTAACTTAACAAATTGCATGACAAACAGTATAGATCCCCATCAGATATTGCATCTGATCGGGATCCATACTGCTTTCTAACGTAGGGGTTGTCCATAATAGCAGGTTATTATGGGATTCATATAGACGGAGTAATTTATTGCTTAACATTTTGTATTTCTGATGATAATAAACTGATGAATACATTGTTTTCCGCCTTTGTGTTAGCCCTGGTCTATCTGGGGGGCAAATGTCCCTTTCTGAAATAAGCAGTGGGGGGCAAATGTCCACTTGTAAAATAAGCACTGGGGGGCAGATGTCCATACCAAAAATAAGCTCTGGGGGGCAAATGTCCGGGTCACATTTTCAACTGGGGGGCAAATGTCCATTTTTAGATTAATTCATTGGGGGGCAAATGTCCTGGGGGGCAAATGTCCTGGAATCAGGCTAAGCCTTTAGCTAAGTAGTCATTCCATTCAAAATGCCATCATAGTGAGTTTTGCCATCACAAAGAATATCGGTTGACTGTACTATATTCCTCTTTCTTCTCTTGATAAAATTAGGAAAGAGATGATTTCAGTCTGGGATGCAGGTTTCAACAACACTGTATAATATTTTCAGGGCAGTGAATTTCAGATATTAAATCTGGCAGATTCATACAATTTTCTAATAGTTAGCGCTTAAATCAGAAAATATGGTGTGACGTTTACAACCATGTAATTCCCCTTTCATCCACCCAACTCTCACGGATACAGATATTAAATTAATGACATTTAATTGAATAGGAATTCATCATTTTGTATTTATATGTGTTTCTGTGTGAGTTTTGTTCTTTTTTTTTGTGTATGAAAATATTTAAAGATACTGTTCAGGAGATGATTATTTGACCTTATGTAGATTATATTTTACATTAATTAGCATTTGTGTGTGTGTGTGTGTGTGTGTGAATTCGGGTTTAACGTCGCTTTCAACAATTTTTCAGTCATATCACGACGGTGTCTGGTTGCGACAGGGAGCTCAATGCTCACGTTTATAGTGCTGCCTCACTGAAGTATCATGTCCCAGACACATTACATGATACCACACCCAGTCACATTATCCTGACACTGGATCGACCAGTCCTAGCTCTACCCCGTAAATCTGAGTGCCAAATGAGGAGCAGCTAGTACCATTTTTAACGACTTTGGTATATCGCGGCCCGGGATCGAACCCGAGACCTCCCGTTCCCCGGAGCGGACACTCTACCAACTGAGCTATCAGGGCCGGTTTTAATTAGCATTTGCTTGTAGGTGTTGTTTTTCCAATGCATATTCTGTGGTAGGTGACAAACAGAAAAAGAAATATGTGTCAGTGTCAAGTGTAATTTTAATTAAGCTTGATTTTTGTTTATAAATGTAAATCTACTGCTTCAGTTCAAATTTTCGAAAACTCAAGAGTTGTCTGCAGAAAAAATTGAATGACTTTCGACACGTTTGAAAAAGTGAAAATGGAAAAGTGTGAGAATAAGTTTCTGAACAGTTTAGGTCTGATTTAAGATTCAGGAAGTTGATGCACAGTGTAAGTGTATAGTCTGGCAAGCCAGAGCTATCGTTTGCACCAGCCCTGCCTTTGTTATGCTCTGTTATCAAAAAAGTCAACCAATCATGTGAATACAACTGTAATACAAACAATGTATATGGCCACTTGAAAAAAAAGCCACAATACCATCCGAATTTACTTGTGGTCACGGCGAGTTTGCTATATACTGACAACACTTGAGCTGCCCATCCAAGTAAATCTTATATCCAATTACTATACATAGGCTTTGAAGAATTTCAAGATGGCCACCATCTGGGATATCAGAATGCAACAATTTTAGCAATTCTGAATCTCCATGTCACCCAAATGCCTCCCACCAATTTCAACTCAATGCAACAGATGTGTTTCGAAGATTTTCAAGGTGGCCAACATGGCAGCCATCTTGGATATTGGAACAGAACAATTTTAGCAAATCTGAATCTCCATGTCGCCCCAATGCCTCCCATCAAGTTTCAGCTCAATCCAACACTTGGTTCTGGAAGAGATGTCATTTGAAGAATTTCAGGATGGTCGCCACAGTGGCCATCTTGGCTATCGGAACAGAACAATTTTAGCAAATCTGAATCACCATTCCGCCCCAATGCCTTCCATGAAGTTTCAACTTGATCCAACCTCTGGTTTGGCAGGAGGGTCGCGGGACGTTTCTGTCCTGCGTTGTTTTGGATTCTAGGTCATTCCGGCCCAATTTTGGGGGTGGGTCGTTTCGACCAAATTGGTGGGTTGTTTCGGCCCGATTTTTTTTCTCAACATTTCAATGAATTGTAATATTGCATATCAGAGATCAGGCCGTGTTATTGCTATTTTCTCGTTCCGTTATAAATAGCAGAGAAGCCATAGAGGGCCGATTTGAACAGTCAATACTCTGATCACAAAGACAAGTGCAGGCTGATAATATAAAACTGTTGGAACAGATTTGCCTTTTATCGCAAATTACAAATGTTCTGAAAAAAGGGTAATCAGTCAGCACATATTCAACACATTGTGATAAGTAAACAGATGATGTGAATTGATCAACAGCTGACTGCAGTCTCAGGGCTACCCAGTGAATGTTTCGCATGCTGTTCTGAAACTCATCATGCCATTGTGATACTAGTGAATACTAATCAGCCTACACATCAGTGCAGTATGATCAGTATTTGCAAATTGCTTCCGCATGGCTGTCAAGAAAAAAAACTTATGGAAGAGTTGGGCATCATGATCTTAAATTGTGCATGTCTGTATGTGGCATGTGAAGAAGTAGACCATCGTGCGCTTGCATGTAGTCTGATCATAATCTATGAGTATGCATGAACCCTTCAAAATCTTTGAGACAGCCACAGTGACATACAAACAGGTAAAAGCGATAACTTTGCTGTAATGAACGGATGCTTTGTTGATCCAAGTTTGCATGTTGCTTTTCGCTCAGGAAAGACTTAGATCATCCTGCGCATGTGTGCAGTCTAATCAGAGTCTTGAAAGATATGAACCTTCTGCGGTCACAATACCATCAAAGGTCTCAATTATTTATTTCACACTGTTAATAGTTTGGAAGTGTCTCCTGACAACTGGTTGTCAGGAGCATTTTTGCTATCAAAAATGCTCCTGACAACCATCAATATTTTTCCAATAAAAGCCTATGATATTGGTATTATTTTAGTAACCTTGTTCTTGATACATGTTTAATGCTTTTTTGTCATTTTTTTAGTATTCAAACGAACTTAATTCATGTAATTTCTATTCAGATTTTTTTACTTTGGAATAAATTCCAAGAATGGAATCAATCAAATTCTGGCCTATTATTTTTGTAATTGCAATTTAAGTGTGCAATTATCATAAACGTAATCTGTACTTCTCCACTGTAGTTAATGATGTGGGTATTCATTGAAGGAAGTGGCTATTGACAGCTGGCTGCCGATAGCGAATTCGCTATTGACAGCCGGCTGTCGATAGCAAATTCGCTATTGACAGCCAGCTAAGATATTGGATATATATACTTATATATAAATGAATATAATCTGATAAATAACATGAATGCTTAAATAAAAATGAAATAATTATAGAATATTTAAATGAACTATTAAATTTTTTTCATACAAATGAAAATTTTTCATTAGAATAATATGAACCATTAAAGTGTTCATTACACTTAGCACATAAATGGTTGGAACTCTACAAGATGTAACTCCATGCTGTGGCTAAAATAAATAAATAAATATTTTGTTTTATAGCTTATTAAGAATCTCAATAAATAAAGGAGTCTAAATAATGTATATGCAATTATTTTTAGCTCGCATGTACAGAGTACATGGAGAGCTATTGTTGTCACCTCGGTCATCTGTGTGCACGTTTGCATTCCCGTCACACTGTGTGAAAGTTTTTCAAATGCTTATATCTCAACAGTCACTCATCACAGAACACTCATATTTGGAACTTAAGTACCTGGGAGTGTCTTCTGATGACGTAAAATTGGAAGCAATGTCTCCAAAATGACCTTTACAGTGTTGACGGGGACGTTAAACCTCAAATCTAGGTCACTGTGACCTATATTTCATGGTTCAGTGATTTTGCCTACTATCTTGAATGCTATTTGATGTAGAAATGTCTCACCTGGATTATTAGTTTCGTGTGATCTGATAATTGACCTCAAAATATATCCAGGTCATTGTGACCTATATTTCATGGTTCAGTGATTTTGCCTATTATCTCGAATACTATTTAATGAAGAAACTTCATACCTGGATTATTTATTCCATATGACCCCATGATTTACGTTGAATTATATGTAGGTCACTGTGACCTATATTTCATGGTTCATTGATTTGGCCTGTTATCTTGAATACTATCTGATGGAGAAATGTCTCTCCTGGATTATGAGTTCTGTGTGATCCTATGATTTACCTCAAAGTATATCTAGGTCATTGCGACCTATATTTCATGGGTCAGTGATTTTGCTTATTATCTTGAATACTATTTTAATGGAGAAATGATAAACCTGGCATATTACTTCAATATAACCAGATGAATGACTACAAAATACATACAGGTCATTTATTGCATGTTTTACAGGTTATTTAATATAATTTATTATATAATGGCTTCAGGTACTGTGATAATCACAGTACCTGAAGCCATTATATAATAAATCTTCTCTGGAACCAGTGGGCAGATTATCATGTAACTTGGTATGTGGCATTGGGATCGGGGGGGGGGGGGGGGGGGGGCATCAAAATTTGTTCAGATGACCTATTTTACAGAGCATTTCTTTTTTATTTGTCCACACTATTCAGACAAGTGCTATATTTCATGATTCAGTGAGTCTGCCAAATATTTTGAATACTATCTTTTGGAAAACTTCAATCCTGAATTTATAAGTTTCATGTGACCAGATGATTGGCATAGAAATATATCTAGGTCAGTGTGACCTATTTTCATGGTTCAATGATTTTGCCTTACATTTCAGACACAATTTGATGATCCTCAAAATATATCTAGCTGAGTGTGACCTATATTTCATGGTTCAGTAGTTTTACCTTATATCTTGAAGGGGCGAAACAGGCGAGCTACATGTATGCTGTCATGCGACAGCTCTTGTTACTGTACAAGTTAGCAGATCACTTTTAAAATTTTGGATGTTGGCTATCGACAGCCCGCTGTAAATAACGATGGCATTTCTTTTAATTCCGAAATTGGATAGATATACTAGGAGCTGCTAATCTGGAGCAGTGTGTACAGCTTAGTATACGTGCACAAACGAAAAGACATTTTCATGTCACACATGAGCCTTATCCCAACATAGGAGAAGGCACATTAGAGCTCTGGAGAAGGAGTAACAAGATTACTTCTGGCATTAAAATATGTTATGGGTACGTTATAGAATTGCCTTGTTAAGTCTTTTCCAAGAGATACCAGAAATGCCGGGTTAACACCAGTCCTGAAGAAAGTTTATCTAAATATCTAGGTTTTTCTCCTTATCTAGAGCTGTGGTGCAGTTCAGTTTCACATCAGGCTTTTGTAACAGTTTACTTAGCATTTAGTCAGTTTCAGCTCTGTGGGTTGCACCATGCAGCCCATCTATTTCTTCAAGCACCGATGGGCGGGGACTAAAATAACATTGTGGATTGTCTTAACTACATCTCCAACAGATCACTATTTACCATTGTTCTGATGATCACGACAACCCCAACCTTTTGAAAACAGTGTAGATCCAGATCAGCTGGTTCTGAATAAGCCAACTGATCAGGATCTAAATGTTTGTTATTCAGTTTGTGAACTGGACAAATACATTATACATGGTGTATTCTGCAATTTATTTGGTTAATAGACAGAAATGGGTGTGGCAAAATTAATTCATTCAGCAGGACAATGGTTAATTGTTGTGGGCCTTGGAGTTTTACTATGTCAGTTTGTCCTATAAAAGTGTTCGCTTTCCATATGCATGCTTGGCCATGATGTGATGCATAGATATATTGTGAAACAAGAGGACCCAAAGGGCCCTGAATCGCTCACCTGAGTATCAGTGTCTCTATTACATTCTTGGCCCAAGTGCTGTAATTTGAACAAACTTGGTAGCGGTCCACTAGATGAAGCTTCTTACCAAATCTAGATGAAGCTTCTTACCAAATATCAAAGACCTGGACCTTCTGGTTTCATACAAGAAGATTTTAAAAGGTTTCCCCAATATAAGCCTATGTAAAAGTGGGCCCTGGGCGGGGGCATTTTTTGGCGCCAGGGCTATAATTTGAACAATCTCAGTAGAGGTCCACTAGATGAAACTTCACGCCAAACATCAAAGAACTGGGCCTTCTGCTTCAGTCAAGAAGATTTTTAAAAGTTTTTTTTTTTCTATATAAGATTATATAAAACTAGTGGGTCTAGGCACAGAGACATTTTTTGGCCCCAAGGCTATCATTTGAACAATCTTGGTAGAGGTCCACTAGATGAAGCTTCATGCCAAATATCAAAGATCTGGGCCTTCTTGTTTCAGACAAAAAGATTTTTTCAAGGTTTTCCCTATATACGCCTATGTGAAACAAGCGGGCCCCCTCGTGTGGGCATTTTTGGCCCCAGGACTATATTTTGAAGAATCTTGGCAGAGGTCCACTAGATGAAGCTTCACCAAATATCAAAAACCTGGGCCTTCTGTTTCAGACAAGAAGATTTTTGAAGGTTTTCCCTATATAAGTCTATGTAAAACTGGTGGGACCCAGCACAGGGGCATTTATGGCCCCAGGGCTATAATTTGAACAATCTTGATAGAGGTCCACTAGATAAAGCTTCATACCAAATATCAAAGACCTGGGCCTTCTGGTTTCAGACAAGAAGATTTTTAAATGTTTTCCTTATATACATGTAAGTCTATGTAAAACTGGTGGGCCCTGATGCGGGGGCATTTTTGGCCCCAGGGCTATTATTTAAACTGTTAAACACTTTTGGTAGAGGTCAACTAGATGAAGGTTCATACCAAATATCAAAGACCTGGACCATGCGGTTTCAGAGAAGAAGATTTTCAAAGTTTGCAGTAAAAAAAATCCATTTTTAGCTTCTGTGACCTAGATGTGCAACAGACCGGAAAGATCTGAACAAACTTTGAAAGGGGACCACCTAAGGATCATTCCTGTGAAGTTAGGTCAAAATATGATCAGTGGTTTAAGAGGAGATGTTGTTTGAAGAAATTATTTAGGGATGGACGGACGCACACACTCACGGATGCAGGACGGACAATAAGTGATCCCAAAAGCTCACCTCGTCACTACGTGACAGGTGAGCTACAAATACACAGTTTTGACTTTTTCCCCATACAAAAGTCTATGCGACCAAATTTGACCTTGGCCTAAAATAAGTTTAATCATATTTTATTGCATATAAACAGTACAATGGGGTTGGGCCACAAGTTCTCACAACATTAGTTACGGCCCTTCCCCTACATAGGTGCAACTAATATATTAATTTCACGCGACATGGGGATATATAAAGATTCAGATCATATAACATAATATGAAATAAGACTAAGGAAAATAAAACATGTAAAGTAAGAAAGAGGAAGAAGCAACATTAATAAGCATACACTTAATACGTCCTGAGAGAGAGTACGATGAATACAACATAACTAAATAAATAAATAAATACAGTCAAGTGACTAGTCGTGAAACAGGGGCGTAAATATAAAATAAGAAAAATTACTGGTCAGTATTAGCAAATCTGCCAGTAACTTTTATGTAGGTTTGGATTGAAAGGAGAAGAGAAGTACTCTCCTGTATTGACAGGATATCGTCACCGCAGAGAAGTTTTTGAACATTTAGAGGATAATAGTTATGAGTTGAGTAAAACAATGAAATGCGCTTGTCTGAATAGTGTGGACAAATAAAAAAGAAATGCTCAGCAAAATAGGTCATCTGAACAAATTTTGATGCCAACCCCCCCCCCCCCCCCCCCCCCGCAACCCCCGAGCCCAATGCCACATACCAAGTTACATGATAATCTGCCCACTGGTTCTAGAGAAGATTTATTATATAATGGCTTCAGGTACTGTGATTATCACAGTACCTGAAGCCATTATATAATAAATTATATTAAATAACCTGTAAAACATGCAATAAATTTGCAATAACCCATTTTCATCAATTTAGTTTGCTGGCTGTCAATAGCAAATTTGCTATCGACAGCCGGCTGTCAATAGCGATCGTCTTCATTGAATTGCTGTTATTCTAATTAATATTGCAACATACAAGACGGCGCCCGCCCATCGGGCCTTGAAGAAATAGATGGGCTGCATGATGCTTCCATGCAGTGCTGAAACCGACCCACACACTAGTACTGGTAAACCGCTCAGAGGATCTAAGCCTGCCCAGGCAAAGCGGTGCGATTCAGCCTGTCCATGCATATAGACCCTATTGGTTTCATTGGGCTTGAGATTGTAATTTCATCTCAATGTTGGGTAAAAGTCCCTTAAAAATGGAAGCAACGCCTCCAAAATGACCTTTACAGTGTCGATGGGGATGGTAAACCTCAAATCAAACAAACAAACATACATGTACATGTATCCTGTTGTGTAGAAAATTATCATTAGCAGATATTAACTTTAACAGTATAAGATACAATTGTGAAATACAATGACTGATATATGTATTGGCTGATAAGCTAATATTTTTCTAAATTATGACATATTTTTCTAATTTATGACATGTTTTTTTTCCAAAGCACTCAAGTAAAATTGCCCCTTTATTTTTTTTTTATTTTTAGTAATAAATGAAACATTAAATTCTGCAAATATCATGTTTTTTCTTTTTTAATTTATTTTCAATCCATTTATGTTAAAATACCAAAGAAGAAAAAAATATTAAATATGTATCAAGAAACTTAAAATACTGGGTTAAGTAACCATAGCAGGCTTTTATAGGAGCTTTTTTCGTGACGTACTTCCGGTTCTAAAAATAAAACGGGAAAAGCCCTGGCCGTCAACTGACGTATTGCTTCAAAGCAGCGGGACAGATAAAATGTTAATTACAGCGTAAAACAGTGAAATTATTTCAAACTTTTGACGAATTCTAATGTAAGATAATGAGAGAAAAACTGATATGTTGCCAGGTGTGAAATTTTGCATAACGAAAACATGCCTATACAAATACATTATCAATATTTCGGCCAAAAAATGGAAAGTTTAAGATGAAAAAATTGCGAAAATTTTCTTATTTTTTGCTCAAAACATAGATTGCGGGGACTCGATAGAACCGCTTCGACGAGGGGTTTTAGAGGGTCAAATTCCCATAGGCGTGTTTTCATGATGGCTAATCCCAAGTGTTAATTTCTGTTATTTTCTTAGTTAACTGCTCTTAAAGACATATTTATTGTTCGCACGCTCGACAGGGTCCTCTCTTTCTCTCTCTCTCTCTCTGTGACGGTGTCATGGCCTACATGTTGCTCTCTCTCTCTCTCTCTTAGCGTACCAGCAATCTCTCTCTCTCTCTTAGCGTACCAGCAATTAGCGAGCGTAGGTAAATATAAATTACAGTTTGTCGTTAAATAACTCATGTCTGACATGTGACGTGTCAACAACGTCGTGTCTACAGCAAACCAACATCAAAGCAATGCATTGAATTTGACTTTGCAACGTCAATGAAACGTCAGAACGTTGCGTTCGCAATAATACGGCGCTTAATAAAATGTCATTTGCCCAATGCTCGGACCCATTAAGACTCAGTGGGACTGGAACATTAAATTCAAAACAAACATAGAACACACTTTCAGTGCATGAGAATGAAACACTCATTCGCAAGTGCAAGATTTTACAGTAAAATATGGTAGATTTCTTCAACTTTCCCAGCCCTTACATTTACCCATTTGGTACCGGAAACCCCAAAAGAGGTAAGTGACAAACAGTGCAGGCCCAGATCAGATTCAACAGAACGCGGTCTCTGATCAGGACCTACACTATTTGCAAAAAGTTTAGCCATTTTCAAAATAAATTTTGAAGAAAAAAAACCTTGAATCTTCAATTTATCAAAATTGCACATATTTTTTATACATGTAGACAGATCGCTGGACATTTTTACCTGCACTTCTAGACAGATCGTTGAATTGTTTCTCAATATAGAGAGAGAGAGAGAGCAAAGTTCTGTCCGTATGTGATAGCTATACATGGATACATGTAGCGAATAAAACGAAAAGTTACGTAAAAACTTATTTTGTAAACTTGTAAGCTTTCGTGAATAACGGCATCTCAAGCCATTGACATGGGTCATTCACGAAGAGATTTTCGACAATCAAAAACGGATCCAGGATAAATGAATTTAAGTAATAAAAGCAAAATATCATTCTTTCCTTCTCGAGGAATTATTTCAATGTAAAAACGGGTATATTTCCTTTCAAAATGTCTGAATATTGTTAGCATTTTAAGTTCCGCCAATATATTTGAATAGCGATGGCCGTTTCAATTGACGGCCAGTGCTTTGCACATGCACAAGAATGACGTCATAAATGGAATTCCTAAAACCTCCTATTGGAAAAATATTGCTGGTTGTCAGGAGCATTTTTGACAACAAAAATGCTCCTGACAACTGGTTGTCAGGAGCATTTTACACAGCAAAAATGCTCCTGACAACCAGTTGTCAGGAGACGCAGCCTATAAGCTTTTGGCTTTTTAAGTAGTAAATTGAATCAACTTTAATACCTTGATGATCTGTTAATCAATTTTGCTGGAGTTGTCTAATCCCTTGTTCTTGTCTATCTGTGATTTCCCGAGTGCAGGTGCATGACCTTAATTAGGTGTGAAAACACGCATTAAATGCGGGCATATTTAATTATGGAGGTGAGATCATTTTAAAGCCCTTTGACTTTGTCGTCAAATTCATTAAACATACACAATATCCAAATATTTTATAATTGATATGCGTTCGTTTCAAGGAATCAAATTTCAGTAACCAATGTATCAGGTGCTCAGAGACACCAACCCATTACTTATCCTTGCAATCGCTCTAAAAATTTCAAAGGGTCTTTAAAAAATCTTTTTTAGTGTGCATTGCATGTGACTGAATAAGTCACATCAATTTCGGTGCAATTTCATGAAGTTTATGCAACGTCACATATACATCAATGCAGCGTCATGACGTTGTACTGAAGTTGCCATAGCGCTGTGTGCCTGCTGTTTGATTGTTATCTGATATACAATTTCATATATAATTTGTAGTAAAGTTGTTTTCAGACAATTATCAAAGCCTATTCACACCACCTTGTTGGTGCTAACTGGAAACATGGCTATGGAAAGATCTTTTAAAATTCATAAACATGGCTAATGTGAAAGGTCATGTAAAAATATTCCAAAATTCAACATGTACTCTGCTGAAAAAAAAAAAATATCTAATAAAATAAGATCTGGCCGAAACGACCCACCACAATGACCAAAGTCCAAATTTAGGCCGAAACGACTCAGGACCGAAACGTCCCAGATTCGACAGGAGATGTCGTACAGATATTAAAAAGCACATGTAATACGGTATTTACGGTGAGGCATGGCACATAGCATGACTGAACTGCATCACAGTAGGTAAAATAGGGATGTAGGGTGCAAGGACATTCTGGTGAATAATTGTAAGTAAGTAAGTAAAGACTTTATTTATAGAGGGTGACAACATTTAGCACATACAAGCACAAAATACAAGTAACAGCTAATCTTCCATGAGGCCCTCAGTATAAACAGTACTATACATGTGTAATTACATTTATACAAGTACACATGTACACTACAGTAAAGCGTCTATATTGGGTATGAACCCTATCATTACCTTCCACCATTTCATGAATTAAATTGAATTCTTGCCTAAATATCTATGTGCATGGCTGTTTGAAGCCATTGTCAAATGGACCGAAAGCCCTGCTCAAACAGCAAAAACCATGGAAAACTATGTGAACTTGTAATAAACTTTGACAGTAGGGATTTGTCTGTAAGCTAGTTGATGGTTGTATCTTGACTGCCTAGTATTAGGAATTAAGTAGTCAGTGGCAGGTGAGGCTACATGATAGTATGTGATCTTTATATGGATAAGCCATTTGTCCATACACCTCTGTTCAAGGGTGTGCCAATTTAGGTCCTGGATCATACTGCCACACTACAGGAGTGTATACTGGTAGTCACTGGGGGCCCAACGGGGCTTCCCTTCACTGTACAGCATCAAAGTTTGTAATGTCTGTTACTGTACGTGGAGCATGGTAGCGCAGTGGTTAGTGTACTTGCCATTGATGCTAGAGGCCCCCGGTTTGATTTCCGGCAGAGGTAATAAAATTGCGGTCTCCGAACATGTTCCACTGACATCATTTGCAGGGATGAATACCACAAGTGCACTGTTCTTCAGATCGGGATGTTAACGGGAGGCCCCTTGGGCAGGGAGGGCCATCCCCTGTGCAGGTAAAAGATCCCTAACGACTAACGTAATGACTTGATTACTGTGAAAGCCTTCATCCTGCAAACCTGGAGTGTATGTAATGTACACCTGCGAATAATGGTGACCAATCGCAGTATCAGTAGAAAGATAGAAAGTATGAGGAGCCCATCTGTATAATACATTGAAGTAACCAATCCTGGCTTTTATTCAATGGGGAGGAGTGCGCAAATTTTAATCTCTTTTATTGATTAAAGTCCTAAACGTTTCCACTGAATCACAGGTCACTAGATTTGTGGGACTTTTACCGACATTGAGATGAAATGACATCTCAAGCCCTGCCGCCCAATGAAACCATAAGCATGGACGGGCCGACACTCGTACCGCTTTACCTGGGCAGGCTTAGATCCTCTTAGCGGTTTACCAGTACTCGTGTGCGGGTCGGTTTCAGCTCTGCGTAGAGCATCATGCAGCCCATCTAATTCTTCAAGCCCCGATGGGCGGGTGCCGATACTTAGGCAGTAGATTTTAGGTCAAGTTACTATAGAAAATATCTTTACAGCTCCGATTTCTTTCTTTCTACTTATACTGCGATCGGTCACATCTGATCATTACTCACAGGTGTACATTACATACACACCAGGTTTGCAGGATGAAAGCATACACAGTAATCATGTAATTACGGTAGGGTTCTTTAACCTGCACAGGGCACGACTCTCCCTGCACAGGGGGCCTCCAGTTAATGTCCCGATCCAAAGGTCGGTGCACTTTATGACATTCATCCATGCAAATGATGGAAATGGAGCGTGTACGGACACCGAAATTTTATTGCCGCTGCCAGGAATCGAACCCGGGACCTCTAGCATCAGGCAAGTGCAATAACCACTATCTATCTATCTTCATATACTGAGTCGGTCAAACTTGGCCATTACCTCAGTTGGGTGGTGCGCTAAATTTAGAATTTAGCAAAAAAAAAAAAAAAACAAACACACCCACTGGATGAGTTCTTAAAACTATTTACAATCTGCTTTCAGAGGTGTACTAAAACGCACACCTCTGGATCCCAATCTACACCATGCGGGCTTTGAACTCCTCTGCAGTTTTGGCATTTACCACAGAGGAGGGAAGACTATTCCACTGAGGAATAGTTCTAGGGAAGAAAGAATTCTTCAGGGCATCACTATAGGCCTGGTACCTACGATATTGACTGTTGTTTAGTTTTGATGCCCTTGTTTGAGTTGAAGTAGTCACAGGGGTCAAGTATTTATCTTTATTAAGAGACACTGTGTCAGAGTGTATCATATAAAAGAAGTTTAAGAGGACTGCTCGCGACAGGCCTCCAAGGATGGCCACTCCAGCTCATCGAGCATATCACCAACACTGCTTCTGTTCCGCCATCGCCTGCAGGTCCATCGGGCAGCCGTCCTCTGAACCTTCTCAACCTGCTGAACCTGAGTTTTAACATGGGGATGCCAAACAGGTGATGCATACTCTAATTGAGGTCTAACCAAGGTTTTGTATGCAACACCCATTGTCTGCCTAGGTGCAAAAGCCAAATTACGTCTAAGAAACCCTAATGTCCTAGTTGCTTTAGAGGTAATCTCAGAAATATGTTGACCCCAATCAAGATTATCAGTAATGGTGATACCAAGATATTTTGCGGATTGGACATGTTCCAAAGTATGCTGATGTAATAAGTAGTTGAATTTAATCTGCTTGTCTGGAGGGTGCAGTGACACCCTCATTGAATGACATTTGGCCACATTGAACTTCATTTGCCAATCGGCCTCCCAACGTGCTAGGCTATCCAGGTCATCTTGTAAGATAAGACAGTCAGAAGTAGTATATATGTTCCTGTACAAAACACAATCATCAGCAAACAAGCGAACAGATGACCTGATATTATCAGGAAGATCATTAATAAATATCAAGAAAAGGACCGGTCCAAGTACCGAACCTTGTGGGACACCGGACAAAACAGGGACTGGATCCGACGCTTGGCCGTCAAGTACAACTTGTTGAGTGCGTCCAGAGAGCCATGAGCTAACCCACTTAAGTGTGGATCCTCTAATCCCATAATGATCTAGTTTGTACAATAGCCTCCTGTGAGGTACCTTGTCGAAGGCCTTGGCAAAATCCATGATAATCAGGTCAGTCTGTTTTTGGCCACAATTAATGGCCCCATCCAGATTGCTCACTATGTCATGGTAGAACTGAACTAATTGAGTTTCACAAGACCTTCGACTTCGGAAACCATGCTTGTTAATGTTGCTAACTAATATATGCTCCAGGGTTTTGCAACAGATGCATGTGAGCGACACCGGTCTGTAATTCGCAGCATCATATTTTTCTCCTTTCTTAAAGACCGGGGTTACGTTTGCTTGTCGCCAGTCATCTGGTACAGTGCCCCGAGCAAGTGATTCATTGAAAATAAAGGCCAGAAGGGGAGATATTTCAGCACTACATTCCTTAGCACCCTGGCATGCAGACCGTCAGGCCCAGATGCCTTATGTATGTTGAGCTTGTCCAACAGTTTTGCGACCCCTTTGGGGTCAACTGTTATGTCCCCCATAGAGGGGAACGGACTTGTACCTTTTGATGGTAGCTCACCGTCAGCTTCACGTGTAAACGCCGATTGAAACTGCTTATTACATATATTTGCCTTTTCGCGCTATCACGCTCCACTGATTAGCCAGCCCTGGAGCTGGAGTGACCCTCTGTAGTGTACAAGTCCCATTTACCTTCAGAATGTTTTTCCAGGAGTTCCATAGAAGAAACATGCTTGGGAGCTGCTTTTGGTGCAGTTGATTCTTTTTCTTTTGCGACGAATTTCTGAGCTCTATTTTCGAAATTATAGCCTTTCAGTGGTCTCAACGCTTTTGACTTTACACCGCCCATGTTTCAGAACACTTTCCTTGTGTAACAGAAAAGTTTCAAGGATTTTACTCAAAAAACCCTTCAGGTCATGACTTTTGGTGGGAGCATGTGTTCTCTTTTTTATTGAAGAGTGGTAACATACAAATACCGGATTGGACCGGATCGGACCCAACTACCGGATCGAACCAAATCGGTCCCAGTTTTCTGTTTCTTCGATATTTTATTCTTTATGCACAGTTGAGAGAGATCTCAAATCAGAATCAGAATCAGAATTGTTACTGGTGACACGTCAAATGACATTCATACACCAGGACCTGTGATGTGGGAAGTTAGTCCCTAGCTCTAACCAAAGTGGTAAATTTAGCTACACAATCATCAGCACCTTCAGCTGTCGAAATAATCGAATCGGGAAGGGCATTCCAATCTCTAATGGTTCTGGGGAAGAACGACTCTTTATAAATGTCATTTCTTGTAGCAAGGGTCTGAAACGCCAACGAATGGTGATTTCTACAGTGTCTAGCTGGGGGAACAAGGTCATCTGTTGGAATGCTTGCAGCACCCTTTAGACCTTTGTATAAAAGGATTAGCCTACTGTCTTTTCTCCTTTTTTTGAGAGACTCCCATTTTAATTTTCCAAGTATTCCAGTCATGCTCCCAGTTTCAAAGCAGTAATTGTCTGTTACAAATCTAGCAGCTCTATTCTGAACTTTCTCAATTTCATCGTTAAGGACCACTCCACTGGGGTCCCAGATACAACTACCATATTCCAAGATTGGGCGAACAAGACCTTTATATGCTGCCTCTTTTACATCCGGAGGGCACTGATGAAGATTTCGCCTCAGGAAACCAAGGGGGCGTTTTATTTGCCTTAGTACACATGTTGCTAATATGAGTATTCCATCTCAAGTTGTGTGAGATTGTCACTCCAAGGTATTTAATGGAGTCTACATTCTCGAGGACCGTTCCCTCTAAGGTGTAAGAAGCCTAAACTTTATTAGATCTCTTCCTAGTTATCTGCATAATATTGCATTTAACTGGCTGAAATCTCATGCCCCATTTTCGGGCCCAACATCCTAATCTATCTCTATTAGCCTGAAGTTTCAATGAGTCATCTGTATCTCTAATTTCCCGGTTACAAACACAGTCATCTGCGAACAGTCTTATTTCTGAATCAATGTCAGTGGAAATATCATTGATGTACAGGGAGAACAAAAGTGGACCAATAACGGGGGTCCCAATAACGGTCCCTTGCGGGACTCCAGACAAAACTGGAGCCCACTCTGAAGATTCACCATTAACAACAGCCCGCTGTTATCTCTAGCAAAGAAAGGAATCTATCCATTTGAGGGTCTTTCCCCCAATTCCATAACCAAATAACTTAGATTTAAGTAGTTCGTGAGGAGGGGTGTCAAAAGCCTTCTCGAAGTCCAAAATAAATGTGTCCACCTGTCCCCCTTTGTCCAAGAGTTTTGCCCAGTTATTAATAACTGTGCTTAGCTGAGTTTCTCAACTGTGCCTTTTCCTAAATGCATGTTGTCTGTTTGACAAAAGTTTATGTTCGTCCAAGTGGGCCATGATGTTTGAGCAGACTATATGTTCCAGCAATTTACACAGAACACAAGTCAGAGACATAGGGCGATAATTACGTGCAAAAGCCCTATCTCCTTTTTTGAAGAGTGTACAGATGTTTGCTAAAAGCCATTCTTTGGGGATTTCATCCGTATCAAGAGACTGTTGAAACAAGTGTGCAAAAACTGGACCCAACTCATTTGCTAGTTCCTTCAGGACTCTAGGATGAAGCTCATCAGGTCCTAAGGCCTTACTGGGGTTTAAGCCTTGAAGTAACTTGATCACTCCTGTAGCTGTCACAACAATATTATTCATGAATGGGGCCGATCTTCCAGTCAATGGAACCTCCGTGAACTCAGTTTTATTAAACGCATCATTGAATTAACCAACTAGTTCCTCTGCCCTTTCAAAGTCTGATTCAGCAACCCCGTTCCCTCCTCTTTTATTAAGGGGCGGGATATATTGTCTGTCTTTCTTCTGGCTATTGATATATCTGTAGAAGTCTCTTGGATTTGCCTTTTCATCACCTACCAAGTTATTCACATACAAATCATGCTGATTTTTTTATATCAGTCTTGATTTCACGTCTCAAGTTTTCAAATTTTATCCGAAGTTTACCACTTCCCGTCTTTTTTTTTTGCCTTTGCATGATCTACACAATACAAAATGATGTTTACCTCATTCATTCCTATACCCCAAAAAAATAAAAAAAAAAAAAAAACGAGATGGTAGTCGCAGATAGATTTTATAGGCGGAACTAAATATAGCCCGGCTTCCCATGGTACCAAGGTAGTTAATGTTACGGTATAAATATTTCACAGTTATAGGTATCCAGCACTAAAATAATTTTATGTTAATTTTCTATAGGGTCTCTTCTTACAATTGAGGAGGGGTAGGACTAAGGATCACAATACTTCAGCGTGTATTTACAAACCTGACAGTTATGTACCCAGGCAGAACTTTCTAATGCCAACAGGCATTCTCATGGTACCAAGGCAAATAGAAAAGTGACAAATGTAGAAAACTGATTCGATTAAAAATACATGTAATGGTTTTTCGTATTACTTAAAACAATAAACATTAGTATTTCAAATAGGGAAAACTGCAAGAATTATGTAAAATAATTTTTGACTGCTTTTAATTCTGCAAATGGAACAATAAAGTAAGCTACAGTTGAGACACAGGTGTGTGTGTGGGGGGGGGGGTACAATTTATCACTGGTTTGGTTTAAACATATTTTATTGCTTATATACATGTAAGTTACAAGCAAATGGGTTGGACCACAAGTTCTAACAACATTAATTACGGCCCGTCCCGTACAAACTACACAATATTACAAGCAATAACAGATGACAATGAATGTTTCAACACAATCGCAAAATAGATTTTTCAGTCCAATTTTTCAAACAATGAGAGAGAGAGAGAGAGAGAGAGAGAGAGAGAGAGAGAGAGAGAGAGAGAGAGAGAGAGAGAGAGAGAGAGAGAGAGTATCGGCTACCAAACGAGATATTGTTTAAAGAGTTATTAAATTATAAATATACCGGTTATCCCTGTGGACCATGTGCAAAACGACATGTTTCCTTGATATAACATTGTACACTTTTGAACAAGTCTTTGTTTTCGTTTTCAGTAGCATTTGCCTTAGTATAAAGTACAATTTGACAATTCAGAGGGTGAAAAATTCTGGTTGCCTGAAAAAATGAACTCGTGCATTGGCATACTTTGGGCATTGAAAGAAAAAGTGTTCTGCATCTTCTGCTACATGACCACAATCACAATCGGCAACTACTATTAAATGATTATTGTAACGGTCATAATTAAGCTCGCTACATTTGTTTCGTATTCGTGCATGAATAATCGAAAGATGTCTGCTTCCAGATATGAAATATGATGGTACTGAAGGTATCACAAACAAATGAGCTAGAACAGCCGTTTTAAAAGAAGAGATACTGGCAGAATTCCTAATGTTTTCAGGAAGATTATTCCACAGAGATATAGATGCTGGAACAAATGATCTAGAAAAAAGTGTTGTTCTACTATCACTAGGGTTGTATGAAAGACAAGCAAGTTTGATTCATCATTTAACTTAACGTTCTAAGCTTATAGTCAGAGCACAGAAACTATGGGATAGTTTAAAGTAATTTAAAGAACACATGCATAGACTGCCTGTGCACTTGAGGCTAAAATTCACTTTCAATACTAAACGAATACCCATGCATATAGAAGGCAGTATATATCAACCGGAAACAAACATGATTGTTCTTCCATGTTACAATTTATAAGACCTACCTGTGAAAAACTTAAGCCACAAAAGAAAAATCATAGGGTATTTCAAAAATAAATAAAAGACAAATTTAACAACCAGGGGGTGAAGTGAAAATGTGAAAATCAGATTTCACCTGCTTTTTAACTTTCTAGATATTTATCCAGATATTTATCATAAAAATGTAATGATATATATACCAATGGAAAGATATATATATACCCGGTCAAAAAAGTAACTATACCAACTTCCGTGTAAATTCCAGAAGCTATCCGGCAGCCATTCAGCTAAACCTGGCTGTAAACATGCGAATCGGACGTTTAACTATAAAATGCATTCATTTGCCTATACTTTCCTGCTCAAGATTTGTCTTGGAATATGTGCCGAGAAAGGTTTTGCAAGGAATTTGGCATTGCGCGTGCGCAGATGATCATTTTTTGTCTGAGATGAAAGATCATGACCATTGATCATCGAAACTCACTTTACTTTTACAATATCTCATGATTTTGCACTACAATCAAGGGTTTAATTTGTGAAATTCCAGATTATCTCCCTTTCAATCAAAATATAGCAATTTTTAAACTGTTGCTATTCCTATACCTGTCATTCAATTTTTGCAATTCCTTTAAAGAGCGCTTTGTTGTCACCGTTGCTGTTAACCATGACGGAAAATAATGTAGAAAATTCATGTAGCACTACCAATTTCGATTTTCTATGGAGTTTCAATTGAAAGCAGCATTTTGCACACAACTTCAAAGAATCGGAGGCCTGTACGTGATCGCCTGTTTCTTTTAACAAATGGAACTAAAGTTACAAACCTTTTGTGAATAGACACATAGGGTATCTAAGAAAAGGTTACATGTATCAAAGTTAAGAAATCTTGTGCTACGTGTAATTTCATGGTGTTAAATTTTGGCCTTTGTAATGATTTATTCTGTGAAATTGTCACAGTTAGCCCTTTGGTGTTTAAAACGATAGACCAGGCTGGCTAGTAACTGTTTGGGATTTTACATGGTAAAATGGGTCCTCTAACTAAAACAAAACAAATTTTGTGTGTTTTACATTTGTAGTAACATAGCCGGGGACATATATCTCAGAAACCCTCTAGAAATACTTTTTAATTAGCCATCGATTCGAAAGGATAAAAATACCTCTACATCAAAGAATAATGTTTACTTGTTTAGACTCAGGGTGTTGTCGCATCTTAAAGTGGGGATAAGTTGTTGCAATTAAGGGAGATAACTCAGTACCATTAAAATAGCAATTATCGCAAAAGTCATTTCAATAGTAAATCAATTGTACCTTTAGGGTAGAAAAAGAATAAATGTTACTATAAAATGTTGTAGAAAGGCCGTGAACATATTTTTTATTAGTTTGATAAATAAATATTGGGAACAATGTACCAAAAAGATACCTTTTTGACAATATATACATTATACTATATAAAATCCTACTTTCCCCTGAATTAAGTGTCATTATCATGATAAAACAAATTTGAAGGACAGAGACTATATCAAGCATTACAGCTTATATAATAAAATTCATAAAAAAAGATAAATCTAATGACTGATATAAAGAGATATTCATATCAGTTTGGTTATCAGGATACATAAGGTCGGACAAGCAGTTATCATCTACAGATTGAGAACTGCTAGTAATTCGTAAATGCCTATGCTCCAACCCTAACACATTATATGTCTAAAACAGAGGTTTAATTGTTGGACTGCTTTAGTTTGTGCCACATTGTTTCATAAAATGATGGCACACAAGCCTCCTTACCACACCAAGGTACATGAAAAAGCCATTAAGGAGGTAACATAGAAGTGAAGGCAATGACCAGGAATCGATACAATTAACCCACAGCTCCCATCAGAGACACCAACGGGAAAGAAGTACAAACATGAAATAACTAGGCCCTAAAGGAAACACCAATTGTGGACAGCCAAAAGGAGTCACTTTCCAAGAAACTGGCCAATTGGTCATCCAAAACAAAGAATATAAGCGATACACACCCTCAAAGACAAACCATAAAAAAACAATCCTCGACAGAAGAACCGCCTTGGAACGGTCAGTGAAACGAAATCCACTGGGTGCTTAAATAGAGTTTACGCGGGCGCAATTCTCGCCCTAACTTCCGTCGCGATTAAGACAAATAATTTGTTCAGTCCGCATAAAGTCCTCATAACTCACCAGTGCAACATCTCCGAGAGCTCAAAAATCAAACATCAAAAGAGATGAAGCAACGGTGAGGACTCGACAGCAAGAAACCACTGAAAAGCTGGAGCAAAAGAAAACCAGCAGTTCGACTCCGATAGGCCCGAACAGAGACAGAACATCAGGCGCCAACCAACATTACATAAAATTAAACTATCTCTAATTCTCAGTAAGCCTTTACGCTGGAACCTCATAGAATCTGAGGCCTGACCCACCAGTGAGCAATTAAAGAGGGAAGCAAAGTTGTTAACCGTGATTTGGTTAACTAACATGCATGCAGTCTGTCGTATAACATTTATGTTGTACCTAATCTTTTTATATCGAAGAATGATTTTACGAAATTGGCTGCTGAAGTCATTGCAATTATATCGTCTCTAAGTTTTCATCACTGTTAGTTTGACATTTGATGCTTCTCGTCCAGTCCGTACTTTTGCGCCTCTTTTCATTTGGCAAAAGTTTTAACGTACTACCAAAGGTTTTGGAAGAGCCGACCATTACTTACATATGCAGTAAATTACTAACACTTAAAGTCAGGTTAGTGATCGACTCGTTATGTTAACAATCAACAATGAGACAGATGCATTCTAACAAAATTTGATTTGCCTTTCCGGTAAAACATTTGCATGCAAGGAAATGTTGACCTGAACATCTTACATTCAACCGTGTATTGGCTCTTAAAAAAGAGAAATCCAATAGAAGAGACAAAAGACAGAAAACAACACGCCCACAATTGAGGCCAGAAATATTTGGTTAAATTACCAAAATAGACAAGAAGACTAACATACAAAGTACAGTATTTACATGTAGTGTGACAAGACGACAAACTACATATAATGCGTTTCCTATAGAGTCGTTGGGTCAGACCTCAGATTCTATGGGGTTCCAGCGTAAAGGCTTACTGAGAAGAAGAGAGAATCTAATTTTATGTAATGCTTGTTGGTGCCTGATGCTCTGTCTCTGGTCGGGCCCATCGGAGTCAAACTGTTGGTTTTCTTTTGCTCCGGCATTTCAGTGGTTTCTTGCTGTCGGGTCCTCACCGTTGTTTCATCTCTGTGGTTGTTTGATTTTTGTGTTCACGGAGAAATTTCACTGATGAGTTAGGAGGCCTTCATGCGGACTGAACAAATTATTTGTCTAAATCGCGACGGAAGTAAGGGCGAGGATTGTGGTCACGTGAGGTCGTTTGGGCCCACAAGTGGGGTTCGTTTCGCTGGCCGTTCCGGGGTAGTCCTCTGTCGTGGTTTGTTTTCTTATGGCTTGTATTTGTGTATCGCTTATGTTGTTTTGTTTTTTATGGCTAATTGGCCATTTGTTGGAGAGTGACTGTCCTTTTGGCTTTCCGTTATTGGTCTTTCCGTTGGGGTCTGGTTGTTTCGTGTTTGTGTTTCTCACCCTTTGGTGTCTCTGATGGGAGCTGTGGATTAACTGTATCGATACCTGATCATTGCCTTCACTTCTATTTTGCAGAAACTACCTTGATTCAGCAGATTACAAAACTTTAAATAGAACTAATTTTGTTTCAAACTTTATGTTCGAATGCTAACACCGATTTCTACGTGGTTTAGACGGATGTATCGGTCTTGTCGACGTGGCGTGACGCGTGGACGTCCACTTATGGGCCTGTCATTTGTCGTTCCCGTTTGACGTAGACGCTGGTACAAGCGAGTTATCGTCGATTTACTCACTTGGAAGTTCCTGTCAATGACAGCCTGAGACGTCCCACGTAGAAGCATTTGGACCGCTACGTTACGTTGATCTTGCGTCAAACGTAACATATTCCGTAGAGAAATTTTACCGGACTTTTGAAACCTAAACTCCAGGTAACACAATATGCCAATATGATGAGGTTACTGTATACATTTAATGCACTGCACGAGTGAATGTTGAAAACAACGAATTGCCAAGTGGAGCGTTAAACTGTACAGATATAGCCCAAATGTTTTCTGCATTAGAAAGTTTTAAAAAAGTATGAAAGTAAATCGCAAAATGATTTTTCAGTCAACCTGATGGTTTCATGAAAATCTTTTGGGTTAAAAAGTTGCGTTTCTTTTTCGGTTCAGTAGTTATTGACTTTATATTGTGAAATATTCGGCACTCGTTCATATGGCGCGCCATATGAACGAGTGCCGAATATTTCACAATATATAGTCAATAACCTATAATTATTCCACTTTTTTCTAGGCAAAGGACTATCTCCGCACTAATTATTGTTCTAGTCAATATTAATTGTTTTCATGGTTGTATTCTCTGGTGATTGCGCTGGTCAGGCTCCTGTCAATGTGATAGCTGTATACCCGGGAGGATGACTAGAGTAAACTGATTGCTCTTTTATACCAAAGTTTGAAATTTTCCCCAGTTTATCAATCTATCTATTCATACTGCATCACCCCCTCGCGGGGATTATAAACGCGCAGGTGTGCATCTGTGCGGTTTTAGTAGAGGATATGTTAAAATTAAAAAGTTTCCATAAGACATATTAGTAACGGTTAAATAAAGATGACAGGGTTAAAAAGTAGACTGACAGTGCAGACTAAAAGGATAAAAACAAAGCACTGACATTTAAGGCAATGAGTAGCTGACTGTGCACACTGCCCTCTCGAAAGAATCAAAGATGGGCAGCAATGCAATACTTGCCGGAAGCCGGTTCCACTGCACGATTGCTAGGGGGCAGAAAGAGTATTTGTATAACAGTATACTGTAGTATTGAGACGGAAGGACATTTGGTGGTCGCACAGGTCGCACAACGCACGTGGCAAGACAACAGCTACATGACCGTAGACGATGACAAAGTCGGGAGTCGGACATCACGAAAACACGTCTATATAATTTTAACCCATTTGAGCCCCACTTTTATACAGTAGAACTGGGGTTTACAGGGGTATAACTTATTTTCTTATTTCTGCTCTAAAATATAGGTTGTGGATATTGGATGGAGGCGGTTCTAACGAGTACCACAATCTATATTTTGAGCAGAAATAAGAATCAAAGTACTGAAAGTACTGAGAAAAGTTGATTTAAGTGTTGTTTAAGCTAACCTTTTTAACCCTGTAATCCGGTGCAGACGCCGAGGTAGAAATACACTGTATCTATGCAACCCTTGTAGATCCTGATAAGACGGCGCGTAGCTAGAACGTCTCACCAGAATCTACATGTACACTGTTTGTCATCATGTCAGTGAATTAATCAGAAATCCCTTTCTATAATTAGAATATATTTAAAGCGAGAATAGTCCTGTTTAGAAACTCAGGCAAGAAAGAGTAAAACATAAATATCATCGGAAAGCGCGTAGGAAAATAGTCCCAGAGTACTGTTTTCTTTTCAGAATTCGTCTTTCTGTGCCAATTTATATTAAATCCGTATAAAGTCTCGATAACTGAAATATTTTGAAAGACGTTCCATGCCTGCAAAATTAATTTTCCAGAGTTCCTTTGGACTATTTTATGCAGCGAACGAACAGTGGAAGTGGAGTAACGCGGCCCAGTACCGGAAGTAGAAATGTGTTGACAAAGAAACTTGATTTTAAAAATCAGCTTTCAAAAATATCACAATTTTTCATCTTAAAATTTTCGTTTTTTCGTAGGTAAAGTTTATTATTTATTTGTACAGGCGTGTTTTCGTAATGAATTCTCTGCTCGAGCAAGCCAAGGGAATGGCGCATCTCTGTGGCACTTGCATAGGCTGTTTGTTTTGTGTTTCACTGATTTTGACTAGTAACAGTCGACAATAAATCGTCACCGGGAGAAAATAGCCGCGTTGCGTAATTTGGTTATCTATAGAATCAGGACTGGCTGAAATTAAAAAGAATCCAAAGGAAAGGTCTGCTGCTTTCTAGTCAGCAGAATAACCAGTGCCGGCGTTTATGAAACACTTTGTCAACAGCTTCTTGAGTAAAATAGTTTTTTTAGATAACTTGCTTTCAAGGTTAAAATACTGAAAAATTCAAAGGGCTATAACTCAAGAACATTTCAGAATTTTTAATTAGGTTTGTCAGGCCATCTATTTAGCACCATCCATCAACCTATCAAGTTTCAAAGCATCAGTATAAATAGTTGTTGAGCTGTCTTGAATACAAGGTTAAAATGCCCAAATTTACAAACACCAAAACTCAAGATTTTTTCCAGAATCCATGCAGAAGTTAACCAGGTCATCTACTCATCAACCTCTATTTATCCATCAAGTTTCAAGACTCTACCTTTAACACCTTATGGGATATTTTGCTTACAAAGTAAAATGCCCAAATTTACAAAGGGCCATTATTCATGAAGTATTTTTCTGAGCATCACTTGAACAATTCCGTGAAATGAACACCCCAAGACCCCACTATATACAGAAAACTAGGGTTTATGAGGGTATACCTTTTTTCTTATTTCTGCTCCAAGACATGAGTTGTAGGTACTCGTTAGAACCGCGTCATCGAGGCAGTTCTAACGGACACCCAAAACCTATGTTTAAAATATAAATAGGGAAGTTATCACAACCAGAAAATTAATCATTTTTGATATATGAAGGAATGCACTATATCGCATGGGTATGTTGTCGTAATGATTATTCAAAAGTTAATCAGTGCATCTACTCATCACTTGCAATCTAATCACTAAATATCAAGGTCCTAGCTCCTATGGTTTTGAGATGTTTTTCTGACAAGGTAGACATGCCCAAATTTACAAATGGTCGTACCTCACAGGCCATCGTCTCATTATTACCAATCTAGTCACCAAATATCAAAGCTTAGCTCCGTGGGATTTTGAGATATTCTGCTGACAAGATTAAACTGTCAAAATTTACAAAGGGCCATCGGCCACGTGACTGGAACTATACACAGTCTATCTTTAAGTAATACCAGTTATAAAGTCACAGACATTCATACAGTATCCCTCTTATTTCATAGTCACAGCAGTTTTCGAAAGATACATTTTGAACCTCATCCCCATTCAAAATCATGAGAGATCAAATTTGACCTTGTCCAAAGACAGGTCAAGGTCAACCTAGGGGCATCAATGTTATACTCGGTCACCTAAAGCTACAAACTAACTTTCAAGGCAATTGACCAAAAAGGTTCTGAAAAAAAATATCGAGGGGTTTTACCATATTTAGGCATGCCGGTCGTTTCTGTCATGTGACCTGAACCATTCGAATAAACTTTCATTCTGCCATTGTCAGTATGCTGCATATAAAACTGACATTGGCTCCGCAGTTTCAGAGAAAATGTCATTTTAAATTTCAATGCACCTGCAATCCAAGTGATCTGGGGCAAATGTCATCGAATGCCATTGACCAATGACAGTCATAGACATTCATATTGCACATACTCTCATGTCATAGACCACAATATTTAAAAAAACTGCATTTTTTTACGTTTTTCCCATAGTGAAGCCTATACAGGGAACCAAATATGATCTTTGCGTAAATCAGGTCATTGTTTTCATAAACATGGTAATACTCAATCGCCCAGTGCTAAATACCAGGTTTCAAAACAATCGGCCAAGTGGTTCTGGAGGAGAAGATTTAATAAGGTTTTAAGCATATTTGGGTATGGCGCCCCTCTTGATCAAGTGCCCTGGACCATTGGAACAAATTTGCTCTTTCTCACTGTCCTAAGGTCACTTGTAAAATTTAAATGAAATTGAAAACCTGCCAAAGCTAATCAAAATATTTCTGGCGGTTTGAAAGTGATAACGTCTGTGTCAGTTAGTGAAAACTATGCCTCTGTGAGGCTATTTATAACGTAATTGAGCATTGGATAATCTCGGGACTTTTTGTCGGTATCTATCTGCATGTCAGATAAGTAATTGAAGGGTTTTTCCCCTATTTCTCGATATAAACCTATGTTGTGGGTACTCATTAGAGTTCTCGGCAAGGCGGTGCTAATGAATACCCCAAACATAGAGGTGTTTACGGAGAATCCTTTTTTTTGTAATTAAGGTTTATCGTCCCCGTCAACACTGTGTATGTCATTTTGGAGACGTTGCTTCCAAGTTTATGAGATTTACCCGACATTGAGATGAAATGACCTCTCAAGCCCTACCCTCCAATGAAACCAATAGAGTTTATATGCATGGACGGTCCGGTCCGACTCACAACGCTTTTCGTGGACAGGCTTAGAATTTCTGTGCGGTCTGTTGCAGCTCTGCGTGGAAGCATCATGCAGCCCAATCTATTTCTTCAAGCCCCGATGGTCACAAAAGGACTTAATTTGGTGTAACAGATACAAGTGTTGGCGGTATTTCTTCTTACAATGGGGGAACGGTTGGGACAACAAACTTATTGTCGATTTTTCGAAACAGATCAGGTTTGGTGTGTGAATTTTTTGAAAAATAAATCTCAGTTTGTCCGTCAGTTGCAAGTAGACAAATCACCCGCGTTTGATCTACTTTACAATTCCCAAACATTGATTTTTCTTTTCTTTTCTTTCCTCCTTTTTTCTTTGGGTTTGCGTTCACGACCCTTTCAATATTATTTCACTCATATCGAGCCGATCACTCATATCGAGCCGATTGTTTATCAGGTGGACGAAAACAGGAATATCCGGAGAAAACCACCTGACATAACTTGGCGTCTCATATGTGACTCGAGCCAGGCTTGAACCACATCGGTGAGAGACCCGGCGCTCTTGGAGTCCAGTTTCCAAACAGCGATTAATTACTCAACCATTCGCTGATATGGCTGACCCATTTAGCATAATCTGAGCATAATAACAATAACAAAATTGTGAATTTCTGCTTCCCTGTTCCAAACCTTTGGCTGCCCAAATCATTACAAAAAAAAACACGCCGATACAAATACATTGTAACCTTTATCGCAAAAAAAAAAAAAAAAAAAAAAAAAAACACGAAAATTTTATGTTGAAAAGTTGTGGTAGTTTTCTTATTTCTGCTCAAAATATAGACTGTGGGTACACGTTAGAACCGCCTCATCGAGGCGATTCTAACAAGTACCCACAATCTATATTTTAGAGCAAAAATAAGAAAAATAAGTTATACCCCTGTAAACCCCATTTTTAATATATAAAAGCGGAGTTCGAGGGTTCAAAATTATATAGGCGTCTTTTCGTGATGGGACTCCACTGGAAGTAGTCCTTCGGGCTTTAATCGATTATAGAGCATCGAACATCACTGTCATCGACATATCAGTGATATAATTCATAGTCACAGTGCTAAACAATTAGCTGATAGAATCTGCCATTTTTTTTTTTCTTATATAGTCCCATTACTTTGAATTGTTAGAAGCCTCCGTGGTGTAGTGGTTGTAAACCAGGGGTCGCAGGATCGACCCCGGGCTTCTACAGGCTTTCGGATGAGTCTTTAAACCGAGGACCCGTCTCCGTATGACCTTAGCTGTTGGTGGGACGTAAAACTCAAACACTCACTCACTTTGAATTGTCAGCGGAGCCGTAAAACGGAATTTGCGACCGTAAAACCGACGATTTACGTCCCCAAATGACAATTTTTAATACAGTTATCCCCATTCTAATGCACTTATTCACTTGTTTTGTTTAAAAAATGTTGTTTTTGTCCTAAATGACAAGCGCAGTGAGCTGCATAAAACTAAATACCAACCAATAAAAAGCTACGTTACATGATGACGTCTGATTTCCGACAGTAATTCGCAGGGTATACCACAGGAGCTTGAAGTTCTGTCCATAAGTAGTTCATAAGGTTCAAAATCAAAAGTGACACAAAGCCATTTCGTAAGCAATTTCTTTGAAATTGCATCAGAGTCTTTATTTTTGGACATTTTCAATCCGTTTTGATGAACTAAACTTCAAGCGCCTGTGGATATACTGTAGAACTTCGATGGTTCGAACACCGATGGCTCGTTTACCATGGATGAGTCGAACCCATTCTTGAGCCCCTAGCGAAATCCTCTACATAAGAAATAGTGGGGGATAATTAAGGAGATTTTAGTCTTATATCTTCCAAATGGATGCTGTGTGTACTCATTAGAATCGCCTCGATGAGGCGATTCTAATGAGTACACACAGCATACATTTTCTTTATAGAACACCGAAAAGATGTCTAAAAGTATCTCGTTATGCCTCCTGACAGTAACCTCAGTGGCTCGAACTACCCCTGTTTCGAACATATTTTCGAGGTCCCAAAGGTGTTCGAGCCATTGAAGTTTGACTGTACTGTCGCAAATTTTTGACGTTATCCAATTAAACGTCGCGTTACATACGCAAGTGCATTAGAATTGCGGTTTTACGTCCCCGTCAGCACTATTTAGGTCATTTTGGAGGCGTTGATTCCTCTTTTGTGGGACTTTCAGTCGGCATTGAGATGAAATGACCCCAAACAACTTGAGGGTTAATCTGTAGGGACTTCCGACTCGCACCACTTTGCCTGGGCAGCCTTAGATACCCGTATTCATGAGCGGTCGGTTTCAGCTCTGCGTGGAAACATCATGCATCCCAATCTATTTCTTCAAGGGTTAAGTGGTACCAGTCGTATTAATTGATTTAGTACATGATTGTCGTTAGTATAAACGTGTCGATCACTTGATACTGCAAACATATTAATACTAAAAAAAAAAAAAACTCCGTTCAGAAAATCTGAATCATCGATTTTTTCGTTTCTTCCTTTTAATATACATTTTAACCCATACATCACTATGAGAAAGTTTTAGACCTGACCCTCCGCCGACTTCTCCAGCAAGCCACATGCCTCTGCGACGGTCAGGAAAGGCTGTGATTATTTGAAGAAAATTGCAAAACAAAGAAATGAGACCACCGACTAAGTCCATTTGACGATGATTGTCAGGTCAAATAATAAATATTCAAATACATGTGACACACTATATAAATAGATATGCAATTATGACACACTTTACATTCGAATGGCTCATTAGGAACAGGGAGCCTCTAGCAAGGTCATTCTTCTTTATACGTTTTCTTAGTCCTTCCGGCCGCCTGTCTATAGGTCAATCATTTTAAAATTCGATTGGAAGACAAGTTCAGATTGGACCTCTAGTGGAAGGGGGAACGGCTGTTTGTTCCGTCATTCGGGTGAAATGACCACGATGGCCGCAACGCCCATGTATGATCAAACACTTTGGAACTCATCTTGTCTGGAATCAAACTGTCAGCGGTATTGGTACTTGGTATGCATCAAAGTTTCGTTTTCAAGTGGAGATCATAGACTAATCCAAAACTTGTTATCACAGAGGTTACGTGGGAGATTGGGTCGGTGTGACATTGATGGATGGACGGATGAGGATGATAAAAAGGATGGGTGGATGGATGCTGCATGTATGTATGTTTTTTTTTTTTTTTTTTTTTTTTGATTTGAGGTTTAACGTCCCCATCAACACTGTAAAGGTCATTTTGGAGACGTTGCTTCCAAGTTATTGGGACTTTTACCCGTTGTGGGACTTTTACCCGACATTGTGATGAAATGACATTAACCCTTACAAGACGATATGTCGCGCGCAATTTCCAGGACGGTTCCTTCAACGTAGGGGTCGTTCTTAGAGGTCAAAGGTTAAAAAGGTTTTTTTTTTCGTGTCAGGACAAAAACTTTCTTATGTCTGTATGGATTTCCAAATGACGTTAATGATAATCATTATGAGACGATGTGTCACACGAATAGCCCAAGTCGGTACCTCCAAAGTCATGGTACTTCTTAGAAGTCAAAGGTCAAAAAGGTGCTTTATATTGTCCGATCAATAACTTTTTATTATTGTTATTTTTAAAATTACATGGCAGAACTGTAAAACCATCATAAGACAATGTGTCGCGCGCAAGACTTATGTTGGTACCGCTAGGTCAAAGTCATACTTGGGAGGGCAAGTGTCAATAAAAGGCCTTTTCCGTGTCCAGTTTTGTTAACCATCTTCAGAAGATTTGTGGCGTGCTAGACCCAGATGGATGCCACCACGGCCAAAGTCATCTTTAGAACTCAAATAACAAAAAAATCGTCCATGCTAATGAACCCTATTGGTTTCATTGGGCGACAGGGCTTGAGATGTTATTTCATCTCAGTGTCGGGTAAAAGTCCCACAAAATTGGAAGCAACGTCTCCAAAATGACCTTTACAGTGTTGACGGGGACGTTAAACATCAAATCAAACAAACAAACAAACAAATAACAAAAAGGGTCTTTTGTGAGTGCTGTCGATAATTTTCGTATTCCTGCATGGATTTAAAAATCACCTGGCCAAAATGTACATCTTTATCAGATGATTTGGCATACATAAAACTCAGGACCGTAAGCGCAAAGGCGAGGCCATAATGGTTTCCTCACACAGACTATACATAACACTCGTTTCTGTGTCCAATTGCTTATGGCGGGGACATCCGTGTTCTATGGATGCAATTCTAGATATTTTCTTCTTTTTCTATATCCCATCTTTCAATCTTTGTATGGTACCTTTCTCGGAAGACGGCTTAAGGTGAATGACTCTTCTAGACTCGACCGTTGACCACCGGTTGTTAATAGGGTGGGGTTGGGGTGCGATCTCACGTTCTCACATAAGTACTTGTAACTAGCCGGCCCGACGAGGCCTTAACTGTTGACCATAAGGCATAACTTAAACAGTGCTAGCATTCACTGTCGTAACAAATTAATTATCACTGTTTCGTTCACCTTCGTACGTATGAGAGAGAGAGAGAGAGAGAGAGAGAGAGAGAGAGAGAGAGAGAGAGAGAGAGAGAGAGAGAGAGAGAGAGAGAGAGAGAAAGATGCAGCATGAGACGAAGTTCTTAGTTCATATAATCATATTAAGGGTTCGCAAAAGTACTTTTCGTGTGTAATTTATTCCAAGGCCGAAAAAGACATTGTACTTTGAATCTGAGAAGAAAGTTGCACTTGTGTATACATATGTCTCTTCATACGCCAGGCTGTAGCAGTCCTATAAGTTTAAACTATGCAAGAAAGCAGTCTGAGGAACAGCCAAATCCCCCGCCGCACTTTGTATCAGGGTTCAACCTTGTGATCTTGATCTTGAGTTGGCATGGTTTATTTATGGGAACTACGCATCAGCTCACTGAGGTTGGTTGATTTGAGGTTTAACGTCCCCGTCAACACTGTAAAGGTCATTTTGGAGACGTTGTTTCCAATTTTGTTGGACTTTTACCCGACATTGAGATGAAATGACATCTCAAGCCCTGTCGCCCAATGAAACCAATAGGGTTTATTAGCATGGACGGTCCGCCTCGCACCGCGGTTCCTTGGCAGGCTTAGATCCTCTAAGCGGTTTACCAGTACTAGTGTGTGGGCCGGATTCAGCTCTGCGAAAAAGCATCATGCAGCCCATATATTTCTTCAAGCCTCTATGGGCGGGGGCTGTCAGCTCACTGAGGGTATATTTCACCAAAGTTTCATGAAAATCCTTCCATGGGTAAATGGGATATGGAACAGACACAAAATTCCAAGTTTCAAACTCGTGACCTGCATTTGTGACATGGGTACTGCACATCAGCTGACTGAGGGGGTATTTTTCATAAAAGTTTAATGAAAATCCTTCCATGGGTAAATGAGATATAGAACGGACACAAAATTCAAAGTTTCAAAATCTTGACCTTCACCAGGACCTTGAGTTGGCATTGTTTATTTATGGATTCTGCACATCAGTTCACTGAGAGGGGTATTCGATGAAACCGGTTTAATGAAAATCCTTCCAGGGGTAAAGGAGACATGGAACGGACACAAAATTCGAAGTTTCAAACTTTTGACCTTCAACTATGACCTTGACCTTTGGATGGCATGTATTTATGTGTTCTGCATATCAGCTCACTGAGGGGGACATTTGACCAAAGTTTAATAAAAATCCTTTGAAGGATAAAGGAGATATGGAACGGACACGAAATTCAAAGTTTCAAACTTGTGACATTCCAATGTGACCTTGACCTTGAGTCGGCATGGTTCACTAATGGGTTCTGCACATCAGCTCACTTAGTGGGGGGATAATTGACCAAAGTAAAATGAGTATCCTTGCAGGGGTAAAGGAGATATGGAGTGGACACAAAATTCAAAGTTTCAAACTCTTGACATTCAGATGTGACCTTGACCATGAGTCAGTATGGTGCATTTATGGGTTTTGTACACTAGCTCATGGAAAAGAATTTTGACCAAAGTCTAATGAAAATCCTTCCAAGGGTAAAGGAGATCTGGAACGGACACAAAATTCCAAGTTTCAAACTCGTGACCTTCAACTGTGACCTTGACCTTCGGGTCGGCAGGGTTAATTTATGAGTTCTGCACATCAGCTCAATGAGACGAATAATTAACAAAAGTTTAACCCATTCCCACTGCGGGACTTTGTGAATTTTGCTGATTTTCACCGGGTTGTCTAGGGCAACATCTTCATATAACCATGATTTCATAATTAATAGTCTGTTTTACATCAAACTCGGCAGGTATGTTCACTGGACAGTAGCCTTTCAAATGGAATCTTTTTCGGCTAAATCACTGTTGCCATGGTAACGAGGGGGCATCTCAAAGTTGTCTTAAAGAGTGATTTCACGTGTATTTTGACCGAATTTTAATCTTCACATTGGTGGTCAAGGCAAAAAATAAGGGATTTGGCACTGGCCATTTTCACTGTCTGTAGCATGTTTTGCCAGCGTCAATTTCGAGGCATTTTTTCCCCAGACACCCTCAGATTTGATTTCAGCGGCCGGCTGGGCCATACCCCCAATTTTTTTCGGCGGTGAGGGGGCTGCCGCCTCCCCTTCAACCCCCAAAGGTATTTTTAGTGGGGAGCCGCGCGAAAAAAACAGGCCAGTTTTTTGGACAACAAATCCTAACACAAACATAGCCGTCCAGGGGTGGAGAATGCAGATTTAGGTGGTTCATGGGCTCAAAAAGTGTGTGTGTGGGGGCGGGGAGGTTCAGACACGTCAAAAGGCGTATCTGAGTGGGAAAGGGTTAATGAAAATCTATCAAAGGGTTCAGGAGATATTGAGTGGACAAGAAAGTGTTACGGACGGACGGACGGACGGACAGACGAAGGCCATTCCTACATTCCCCGTTCTGCTTTGCGGCGGGGGATAAAAATGCGATGTATTGTCAACAGTGGTCAAAAAGAATTATACCGATTTCAGACGTGGTGTCACAGCTAATGACTTTCCATGAAGTGATCGTGCAAATAAACCATATACGCCCTTGTTATTTACAAGAGTAGTAACCACTTCTATATATGGTTTAAATGGGTGTGCCGAACCTGTCAAAATGACTTAGTCTGTGAAAGGAAATTTCGATTTTGCAATTTTCTGCATATAATCACAGCCTTGCCTGACTGTCGCAGAGGCATGCGACTTGCTGGAGAAATCGGCGGAGGGTCAGGTCTAAAACTTTCCCATAGTGATGTATGGGCTAAAATGAGTATTAACAGCAAGAAACGAAAAAATCGATGATTCAGATTTTCTGAACGGAGTTTAATACACTAATACTTTTGCTGAAAAAATATGTGAGCAGCTGCTCACATTTTTCCCGACATTGAGATGAAATGACATCTCAAGCCCTACCGCCCAAAGAAACCGCTGGGGTTTAAGGATCAGTCCGACTCGCGCCACTTTTCCTTGGCAGGCTTATACATTCTCAGCGGTTTAGATTCAGCTCTGCGCGGAAGCATCATGCAGCCCAATCAGTTTCTCCAAGTCTCGCTGAGCGGGAGCTTGATCATCAATGGCGCGATCATCAACAGGTATATAGGTCGATATTTCAACATTTATACTCAACACCAGTTTCATGCTCATTTGAGCTGAGCGTGGAAAATGTTTATAATCTCGGAGCCTAGCCTACCAGCGACTGCGCCCGGCATAGGTAGCTCAGTCGGATGCGCGTCTGGCTGGTGATTCGGAGGTCGCGGGTTCGATACATGCCGGATCGGCAACATTCTTTCGTGGAGAGTCACCATAAAATATTTTCTACTGCCATTCTCTCCAGAAAGGCGTTTGCCAGTTTCTGGCGATACGGTGTGCACTGTACTTGTTACCGTCCATGTATAAACCTACCGAGGAAAATTGTGGTTAAGTTTATCGACCGACTCGATATGACCTAAACACTGTTGACTGGGCCGTTAAAACCACCAAACAAAACCAGCTATTACATATGCAGACTATTGTTCCAGGGTACAGCTTACCCTAGACACAAGGCCATTGAATCACACCTCACCCATCGGGGCTTGGAGAAATAGATTAAGCTATATGGAGCTTCCGCGCAGAGCTGAATCAGAATCAGACTTGTTGCTGGTGACACGTAAAATGAAATTCATTCACCAGGACCTGTGAAAAGGGATGTTAGTCCCTAGCTCTCGCCAAAGAAGTAAACTTAGCTACATTATCCTTTTCACCTTCCGCGGATAAAATACCCCATCATTACGATAACATACCCATGCGACATAGTGCATTTTTCACATCTCGAAAATGGCTACTTTTCTGATGAAAATATGTGATATTTTTGTTATTTTTACTTCAAACATAGGTTGTGGGTGCTCGTTAGAACCGCCTCACTGAGGCGGTTCTAACGAGTACCCACAACCTATGTCTTTGAGCAGAAATAAGGAAAATAATGTTTACCCCTCTAAACCCCAGTTTTCTCTATATAAAGTGGGGTGTAAGGGGGTGTTCATTTCACGGACATGTTGGCGTGATGTCTGGAAAGGCATTCCAATCTATAATTGTCTGAGGGAAGATGGATCCCTTGTAGATGTCAGTTTTTGCAGAGGGCACCTGAAATGCCAAAGAATGATGCTTTCTGCCGCTCCTTATTTGGGGGATAAGGTCATCTGTTGGCATGTTGGCAGCACCCTTTAGACCTTTATACAAGAGTATAAGCCTACTACTGTCTCACCCCCTTTTCTTGAGAGACTCCCATCCTAAGTTTTTTTTCAGTATTCAATTCATACTTCCAGTTTCAGAACAGAACAGAACAGAACATAACTTTATTTTTCTCTCAGATTGTATAAAACAACACATGAGGAACTAAACTCTTATCAACGCAAGACATATTAGCTTGTTACATATGGTGCGTGCACAGTTTACAGGGACTAAAATTTGCTTAGAACAAAAGATATGAAGTTACTTAGCTGCTGTAGTACTTTAACATTTCTCAGAGATAATAGTTGTTGAAACTTTATTATGTTAGGGTGTTTTAGATAATATCTCGGCAAGTGTGCTTTTCGAATTTCTTTAAAGAAATCGCATTCAAGCAAATAATGAAACTCGTCTCCCAAAGCATTTCTATTGCATAAAGTGCAATACCTTTGTGACCTCTCAATATTTTCCCAGCGCCCCCTTTCTATTGGTAATCGGTGATTTGTTGTTCTGAATCTGGCAATTGGTATATGAAATTTAGGTTGAAGGTCAGTAACATAGAATTCTGTTTTAAAGTCGGTTTTAAAGATTCTGTAGTTTATGCATTTCGGGCTGCTTTGGATATCCGCGTTCAATTTTTGTATATACTGCGCTTGTAGTCTATTCTGGACCTCCCTGCAGAGCCAGTTACTATTTGGAACATTGTTACTTAACCAAACATAATTTAAACCAACATCTTGTAATATTTTCTCTATGCATAAAATCCATTTACACGAATAAATATTATTTCTATGCAGGTACAGTAACAGTAAATACATTTTAAGTGATATTTTGCTGTTTTTACCACATAAAATTTTAGACCAAAATTTTATCATTTTAACTTTTACTTGTAATTCTAATGGGTAGCGGCCAAACTCCCTATAGACCATGACCAGCGGGGTGCTACTTTTCATTTTAAGTATGCTTTTCATAAAGTCTAAATGGATTTTTTCAAGAGGCTGTAAATTTTCAAAACCAGTGACCTCGCTCCCGTATAACAGTATAGGGACTATTGTTTGATCGAATAGTTTCAGTTGGCAACCAATCGGCAAGTAAAGAGATGCATTGCTTTGCTGGCAAGTGTTGATAAAGTCTTAATATGCTGTACAAATCTTCCGTTTTTGGTAAAAAGGGCACCTAGGTATTTAAATTCTTTAACAATTTCGACGTCTTCTTCAGCGATGTTAAAAGAAAAATGTTGGTTTCTGCTATAATCACCGAATACTATTATTTTTGTTTTGCTTATATTTATTTTTAGTTTCCATCGTTTACAATATTCATTAAAGGCATTGAGTATATCTTGAAAGTCTTTAGCGTTATCACTTAGGATTATGGTATCATCAGCATATAAAATTACAAACAATATAAGAAATACAGTGAATTCATTATTTTGCACATCTATCTCGATACCTCTACAACCTGAAGTATTCATAAAATTTTCTAGATCATTTAAATATATTGCAAAGAGTAGGGGGGGGGGGGGGGGGAGATTTTCTCCTTGCCTAACTCCTTTATCGCACGAGAAATACTTGGATGAAGCTCTGTTTATTGTTATACACGACTTTATACCGTTGTACATATTCTTTATAACATTGAATAGCTTATTTGAATATCCAGTTTCAAAGCTGTAATTGCTCGTAACAAATCTAGCTGCCCTATCCTGAACTTTTTCAATCTCCTCCTAAAGGACTATTCCATGGGGAGCCCTTATATGCTGCTTCTTTTACATCTTTGGGGCATTGATAAACCGCTTAGAATGTTTAAACCTGCTCAGAAAAATGTGGTGCGAGTTGTGCCGTTCGTTAAACCATGGCGTTTAATTATTATTATTTTTTTTTTTTTTTTGGTTCTTGTTTTTTTTGGCCGACGGGTTTACATGCCATTTCATCTTAATGTCCTCAATGGCGTGTCCCACAAAATCGGAAGCAGCAATTCCAAAAAATCTCAAAGAAAAAAATCAAATTTATTTGAGGTAGAAAAAAGTACATGTCTAATTTAGTATCATTTGTTTTTACCTCTAACAAATTTATTCAAGCCCCGATGGCCTAGAATATGCGAGAAATATTTCACCCCGCCTATCGGGGCTTGGAGAAATAGATTGGGCTGCATAATGCTTACACGCAGAGCTGCAACTGACCTAACGAGTACTGGTAAACCACCTAGAAGGACTAAATCTGCCCAGGCAAAGTGATGTACAATGCTTATAATCCTTTTGGTTTCATGGGCGGCAGGGCTTGAGATGTCGTTTCTTTCCTGATACTGCGTCGGTCACATTTGACGATTACCGCAGGTGTACATTACATACAAGTGTACTACACAATAATCATGTAATTACGGTAGGGATCTTTAACCTGCGCAGGGAATGGTTCTCCCTTCACATGGGGGTGGGGCTCCAGTTAACGTCCCGATCCGAAGGACGGTGCACTTTATGACATTCATCCCAGCAAATGATGCCAATGGAGCGTGCCCGGACACCGATATTTTATCGCCGCCGCCGAGGATCTAGCATCAGAGGTAAGTGCACTAACCACTGAGCTATCACGCTCAACGCTCATCTCAATGTCGGGAAAAAATCCCACAAAAGTAGAAGGATTGTCTCAAAATGACCTAAGCAGTGTTGATGGGGACATTAAACCTCAATTCAAACAAACAAACGCGAAAAATATCCGTGCGACAAAATGGCGCGTTACTTTCAGCCAAACGGTCATATAACGTTACGCAAGTAACAGAACGTTTCCTGCATGTTTTCAGTGACGTCAGAACTCAAGTGAAATGAAAGGAACGCAAATGGTGGAAAACAGGTGAGAATTTTTATGTTTTCTTATTTTTACTGCTACAACCTCTTTTGAGTGTTATTAACGGGGTTTCCTGAATAGAAACCAGCACTAAGCAACGTTTAAAAAGTGTCTTAATCACGGAAAACTCTTGGCACACGTGGGAATCGAAAAAGTCCAAATACAAAAGCTCTGGAAGCAATTTCACTGTCTTTTTTTTCTCTCTCTTGGACAGTATGCAATATTAATGGACAGAACTTCAAGCTCCTGTGCATAACCTCTGTGGTGCAGTGGTTATTTTTCTTTTTTCTCCTATTACTTCTACAGAACTGGTTATGTGATTCGCCTGGTAAAGCAGGGATTGCAGGATCGATCCCGGGCTTCTTTTTCTCCCATTACTGCTACTCGCTCACATCTGAGCATTATGAGCAGGATTTCCTGGGTGGTAACCAGTACTTTATTTTGGAGGATGAAAGCCTACACAGTTATCATGTAATTTCGGTAGGGGTCAATTTACCGTTTCGATCGTGATAGCTCAGTGGTTAGTGCACTTGCCTCTGATGCTAGAGGTCCCGGGTTCGATCCCCGGCAGCGGCGATAAAATTTCGGTGTCCGAACACGCTCCATTGGCATCATTTGCCGGGATGAATGTCATAAAGTGCACCGTCCTTCGGATCGGGACGTTAACTTGAGGCCCCCTGTGCAGGGTGATCCATTCCCTTTGCAGGTTAAAGATCCCTACCGTAATTACATCATTACTGTGTAGGCTTTCATCCTGCAAACCTGGAGTGTATGTAATGTACACCTGTGGTAATGGTCAAATGCGACCGACGCAGTATCAATAGATAGATATATAGGACGGTGCACTTTATGAAATTCATCCCTGCAAATGATGCCAATGGAGTGTGTTCGGACACCGAAATTTTATCGTCGCCCCCCACCCCCTGGGGATCGAACCGGTGGCCTCCAACATCAGAGGCAAGTGCACTAATCACTGAGCTATCACGCTTCTCTAGACTTTCGGATTAGTTTTTAAACCGAAGCTCGTCTCCGTATGACCTTAGCTGTTGGTGGGACGTAAAACTGCCCGTACTATACTATGAGTTAGTACATAGACATTACCAGCCCCCGCCAATCGGGGCTTGAAGAAATAGATGGGCTGCATCCACGCAGAGCTGAAACCGACACGCACACGAGTACTGGTAAACCGCTTAGAGGATCTTAGCCTGCTCAGGCAATGCGGTGCGAGTCGGACCGCCCATGCTTAAAAACCTTAGTGGTTTCATTGGGCGGCAGGGCTTGAGATGTCATTTCATCTCAATGTCGGGTAAAAGTCCCGCACAATTGGAAGCAACGTCTCCAAAATGACCTTTACAGTGTTGGCGGGGACGTTAAACCTCAAATCAAAAAACAAACATAGACATTAGTTGTGAAAGATTATACTTGTGAGCTATCTCGGCCAGTAGAAGACTTTGAAATGAAATGAAACACACTCACCATAAACCGATGTTTTTTTGTTTGTTTTTTCTAGACTTTTCTTTCTTTTTTTTTTTTCTACTGATACTGCGATCGGTCACATTTGACCATTACTCGCAGGTATACATTTTATTTCTTTATATATATATATATACTGCCATACGCCCTCGCGGGCATTCTAGGCAGGTGTATTTTACATACACTCCAGTTTTTGCAGGATGAAAGCCTACACAGTAATCATGTAATTATGGTAAGGTTCTTTAACCTGTACAGGGGATGGTTCTCCCTGCACAGAGGGCCTCCAGTTTACGCCCCGATCCGACGTAACACATTACATTACATTACACACACTCCAGGTTTGCAGGACGAAAGCCTACACGGTAACCATATAATTACGGTCTGCACATGGGATGGTTCTCTCTGCACAGGAGGCGGGGGGGGGGGGGGGGGGGGGCTCCAGTTAACGTTCCGATCCGATGGACGGTGCATTTGTGGCATTCATCCCTGCAAATGATGGCAGTGGAACATGTTCGGACACCGCAATTTTAGTACCGCTCCCGGGAATCGAACCAGGGACCTCTAGCATTAGAGGCAAGTGCACTAACGAACGGAGCTATCACGGTCTTTAAACCGAGGTCCCGTCTCCGTATAGCCTTTGCTATTGGTGGGACGTAAAACTGAAGCACACTCACCATAAACTTTTTTTTCTAGACTTTTAAATTATGCAGCTGACACCTACATATCTGCTTAATACCTACCTACTTAGTTCCATTTGCGTCTTCCCCTCCATTAGCCCCGCCCATTTGGACTTGAAGAAATAGATGGGCTTCCACGCAGAGCTGAAACCGACCCGCACACGAGTTAGAGGATCTAAGCCTGCCCATGCAATGCGATGCAAGTCGGCCCGTCCAGGCTTATAAACCATGTTGGTTTCATTGGGTGTGCAGGGCTTGAGATGTCATTTCACCTCAATGTCGGGTAAAAGTCCCACAAAATGGGAATCAACTTCTCCAAGACAACCTTTACAGTGTTGACGGGGACGTTAAACTTCAAATCAAACAAACAAATCTTCCCCTCCACCTACACCCCGGCACTCGCAAGGGATTTCGTTTAGGATATGAATCAGTAATCGCTCAGATCACTTGCCTCTGACGTTAGAAGTCCGGTTCGATCCCCGGCTGACAAAGACATAGAAATTTTGTTTAAAGTCGAATAGTGTTAACAATATAACATAAGCCCAGTAGGGCTTTTACTTCGACAAACAGAGTAAAACAACAAAAAAGTTTAAATATATCACAGCATGCAAACATAAGAATATACAAAGTACTTAGCACATACACATATTAAAAGACCAATACCACACAAAAGAAATTACATAAGAAGTACATTCCTGTATACAGATATTTACATTAAGACATTTACATGCATAAGAAATTTGGCACAACATTGAAAGTGATCCATAAAAAAAGAAAACGATGAAAAAAGTAAATAAATAATAAAAAAAAATCACACAACCGACCAACCAGCCAACCTGTCTTAGCATAAAAAGATCAAGTATAACAGAGGCAATAAAATTTCTGTGTCTTAACATGCTCCACTGGCATCACTTGTGTATGGGTAGAATGCCATAAAGAGGCCCGTCCATCGGATAGGGACGTTAACTGGAAGACCCTGTGCAGGGAGAATCCTCCTCTGTGCAGGTAAAAGATCCCTACCGTAACCATGATTACTGGCTGCAAATCTGGATCGTATGCGAGTAATGGTCAAATGTGATGGAGAGAGAGAGAGAGAGAGAGAGAGAGAGAGAGAGAGAGAGAGAGAGAGAGAGAGAGAGAGAGAGAGAGAGAGAGAGAGAGAGAGAGAGGATAGATCCCGTCCATCGGGGCTTGGAGAAATAGATTGGGCTGCATGGCGCTTCCACGCCTAAGCTGAAACTGACTGTACACCACTACTGGTAAACCGCTTAAAAGTGCCCAGTCTTTGCTGTACGGATGAAGGAAGGTGCCGGGCTCGATCACCGGTGACGGCGAATTTTCGGGGTACTAACATGTACGTACCATTGGCATCATTTATCAGTTGCAGGGGATACAGTGCGCCGTCCCTTTGATTGGGAAGTTAACTAGACCCCGCCCCATACATGGAGAATCACTCAATGCATGAAGGTTTAAAGAACATGATCATTTTGCCGGCTTTCATCCTACAATTAAGAAATGAAATTTATTTTTCTGCAGTTCATGGAAGTATGAACGCAGTGGGTCGCGTGCAAAGTAGATGAACCCCGAAGGGGTTCATGTAAACTTTGCTAGCGACCCACTGTCGTTCATACTTTCATGAAAAGCAGAAAAATTAAGTTTATTTTTTATATTTACATTATTTGCCCCTCATCACTGGGCGAAAAAATGCTTGTAGGGCAAACTTTTGAAGCTGAAAATCATTTACACGCTGTTTTTCTACAAAGAGCGGAGCAGCGTTGACGTCATCAACGTCCGTAGAGAACAGTGGTTTAGAATGACGTCACATAACGTCACTGAAAATCATGTGATTCGATGCGTTCATGGGAGTATGAACGCAATTGTTTTCTATAGGTTTACATTAGACTTTACACTGGAAATGTAAATATACTGGTATGAACTGCACACCTGCGAGTAATGGTTTAATAATAAAGAAAGAGAGGTGGTTGACTCGAAGCTTTTACAGTCAGTCCATTACGATAATACACCCGTGAGACGTTTTTTTTTTTTCTTTTTTTTTTTTTTTTTTTTTCATATCTCAAAAGCGGAAATTTTTCTGATGATAATTTGTGATTTTTTCTAATTGTTACTCCAAACATAGATTGGGGGCGCTCTAACGAGTATCCACAACCTATGTCTTGGAGGAGAAATAAAGAAAATAATATATTACCCAGTATATCCCATTTTTCTCTACATACATTGGGGTACAGAGAGGTCCTAATTTCACGGCGTTGTTTATGGGGTGCCGTTGTACTATTTAATCCGTATTTATAGATATTCATAAATCGAATTATGGATATCCATAATTCGATAAATGGATATCCATAATTCGATAAATGGATATCCATAAATCAGCCGAATAATGGATATCCATAATTCGAATTAAGAAATAATCTCCACGTACCGTGTGTTATCGTGATTAACACACGGTGTTGGAGGGCAGATTGCGAAATATTAATTCACGACGGCGAAGCCGGAGTGAATTAATATTCGCATCTGCCCGACAACACCGTGTGTTAATCACGATAACACACCGGGTGCGTGGAAATTATTTCGATTCTAACATGGTGCTAAACTGAAATACAGTAGTAACAAAGCGTTATCTTGGGGACTATTTTGCAGCGGATGTCGACAGAAGGAAATGTTTACATGCAACGTCACGATGACGCCAAATTGCACGCACCACGTTGACGACGTGAATTATCGCATATTTGCAAACGCTGACGTTTCCACTGGGTTCAATGGGAAAAACGTTAACGTCATGTTAGAATTATGGATATCCATTAATCGAATTATGGATATCCATAATTCGATTAATTGATATCATTAATTCAGATCGATTTATGGATATCCATAATTCGATTTATGGATATCCATAATTCGATTTATGGATATCCAGTATTCCTCTGATTTAAGAAATAATCTCCACGTACCGTGTGTTATCGTGATTAACACACGGTGTTGGAGGGCAGATTGCGAAATATTAATTCACGACGGCGAAGCCGGAGTGAATTAATATTCGCATCTGCCCGACAACACCGTGTGTTAATCACGATAACACACCGGGTGCGTGGAAATTATTTCGATTCTAACATGATGCTAAACTGAAATACAGTAGTAACAAAGCGTTATCTTGGGGACTATTTTGCAGCGGATGTCGACAGAAGGAAATGTTTACATGCAACGTCACGATGGCGCCAAATTGCACGCACCACGTTGACGACGTGAATTATCGCATATTTGCAAACGCTGACGTTTCCACTGGGTTCAATGGGAAAAACGTTAACGTCATGTTAGAATTATGGATATCCATAATTCGAATTATGGATATCCATAATTCTATTTTTGAATAACCATAATTCAGATCGATTTATGGATATATCCATAATTTGAATTATGGATATCCATAAATCACCAACGAAGCTTTTGGTTTTATGATTTCTCCCTAAGACACTCGATTGTTTAATTTAAAAATCTTCAAAATCTTCAAGGTCTTCATCATCGATGAAGATGATGTCCAGTCAAAGGGACCTCTCTGCCGTGCAGCCTTGTCAGCCCGTAAGGCTTCCAAAGCAACGGACGCCAAACGCTGAACGCCCGCCAAGTGTGTAGTTAAATATCGGAACCAGTCGTAAGATCTGGAAATTCCGGCCCTCTGGAATCACCTCTATGAGGACTGCGCACCTAAGGAAACTGAAAGTCGGACGTCAGATTATAATGATCCAAACAGGCAATCCGTGCATGCCTTCTGGAGAAAAAATGCACATGGTCGTTAAATATAGTATTAACATTTATCCATATAATACTCTACTTGGGATGTATGGAGTACCAGGCAGATTCAGATATATCTCCTGGCCCCCGCCCATTGGGGCTAACAAAGTCAAGCGAGTCAATGGGCGACAGGGATTGAGACGTTTGTTTGTATTTGAGTTTAACGGCCCAGTCAACACTAATTTAGGTCGTTTTTGAGCCGGTCAGTTTACCTATCCACACTTTTCCTGGGCAGGCATATTCGTAAGCAGTTAACCAGTACAGTGCACATTCTTTCGCCAGAAAATGAAAACTGTCGTTCTTGAATCAGCGGAAGGGATAGAATGACCGTAGAAAAGATTTCATTATCAATCTCCACGAAAGAATTTCGCCGACCCTGGCAGGTATCGAACCCGCGTCCTCCTGATCACCAGTCAGACGCGTATCCGACTGAGCTACCGAGGCCTGTGGGAAAAAGATGTCATTTCATCTCAATGAAGGCTTAATGCACAGCATTATTGGACGGAATGTCTCCAAAATGACCTAGATAGTATTGAAGTGGACGTTTAACCTCAAATCAAACAAAACATCTCTCTCCCACACCATAGGCCACCACTAAGCCTACCCTACATTACCGCCACCTCCATCCCGGCTTTTATTACACACCTGAATCGGAAAACCTGACGCGAATAGTCGCGCTTTTTTTTTGCAAAGGGAGCAGTCATTATTCATTAGGTTTATTTGCAGAGGAGAATTATGGATATCCATACTCCGATTAATGAATATCCATAAATTAGCCGAATAATGGATATCCATAATTCGAATTAAGGATATATCCATAATTCGATTTATGGATATCCATATTTCGATCTAAATTAATGATATCCATAACTCGATTTATGGATATCCATAATTCGATTTATGGATATCCACAATTTGACTTATGGATATCCATAAATCAGCTGAATAATGGATATCCATAATTCGATTTATGGATATCAATAAATCGAATAATGGATATCCATTATTCGATTTATGGATATCATTAATTCAGTTCGATTTATGGATATCCATAATTCGAATTATGGATATCCATAAATAAGTATGGATATCCATAAATAATAATGGATATCCATAATTCGAATTATGGATATCCATAATTCGAATTATGGATATATCCATAAAGTATTATGGATATCTATAAATACGGATTTAATAGTAAAACGGCGCCCCATAGTTGTTAACCTGATGCAGAGAAGGCTGTATTGTGAGTGAGTGGATGCACAGACTGATCAGAATCTTCGCTGGACAAAACATTTTATAGTACAATAAATGCGTACCGAGCAATGACCAGGCAAAATGCATAACTCGGTACCATGAGGTTCTGTTTTGGGGATCATCAGTAGAATACATAGAGGATCTTACATTCATGAGTGCTCATGTATTATTGAAATTTATTAAACGAGTTGAGGAAAAGGGATAAAATGCGAGGCTTTGCCGAACATTTTAATCCTTTTTCCTCAACGAGTTTAATAAATTCAATAATACATGAGCACGAATACCAGATTCTATTTATCATATGACATTTAAAACGCATTTTATTCACGTTTGTGTACAAAAATGTCAATATTTCGCCATTAGTAAACGCTACGTCGTTAAGGACGTCGTACATGTAACGTTAAGGGACGTATCTGGCTTATTTTCATATTTAATCCACTAGTGGGTTATCGAAAACATTACATGACATTATTACACTCTCATACGCGACGTCATATGATAAAAGAAACTTGGAGCTGACTATATTAATGCAGATAAGGGGAATGGGTACACTTTGCATATGTTTCTTTCAACAACTTTAGGGGCTTCCGGTTTTCCTTTCCTATAAAATGAGCCCCGCTTGAAAATGAGACTACTCTAAGAAAAGAATTTATCCACATGAGCAAATTCTTTCCTTTAAGAGAAGAGCCCTTAATCTGTTAATAAGAGAAGCAAAACACCTTTCAAAATTTTATTTTTCTGAAGGAGCTGTCCCTCCCCAAGGAGGCGTGTCCTTTCCGCTCAGTTGGACTGATATTGTTTAGAACTCCATTTCAGTGTAAGCATGACTTCTGACAGCAAAATGAATACAAATAACAGTGAAATAATTTCATGTCGGGACGATGAGAGCGACTTTGAAATAGAGATAACCAATGATTTCTTCCTCAACACAGTTAATATAGACATTGTTCCGAAACAGAAAGGGATCCGGTTCAGAGAAAAGGCGCACTCCACAGCAAAAACAAATCATCAAGAAGCCACAGTAGCCCATACTCACAGAGCTGAATGTGGAGACACGGACGCTGTGTACAAGGAAGGACCAATTGTATATTCACTTAGCCAAAATGACCTTTCTTATAAAAGTGAAGGCAGTGTCAACGGCAACACAAGCGCTACTGATGGAGCCGAAAAGAGACTACAGACGGTTAAAGACATAAATGCAGTTGACAAAAGATCAGTACAGGGTTTCAACATTAAAGAGGCGTCACCTACCCAGTATAAGACAAGTGGGGTGTCTGGTGCTGACGAAGAAAACAAGCAGCGTTATTGCAGACAGTCAGAACAAAAAGATAACATAGAAAATGAATCCATCGACTCGGATGATATACAGATTAACATAGTTAATGGAGAGTGTCCGGGAACGATAGATATCAACATCGTTTTTGTAGATGCAGACTTTACTGAAGAGAGTGAAATGGTTATTAATGAATCACAAGTACCTTTTATACAGAACCATGATCACAATTATCGCATACTTACAGAACAACAGCATGCAGTAAATGTCTGTTCAGAGGAAACATCTGATTCTGCCAGAAAAGAGAAAGAAATCACCATTTTAAGTAGGAAGTCTTCAAGTAAAAGTAGAACGTCACAGTCCAGTCCATGCCTTACAAATTCAAATAAAGCATGCGACACAACTTCAGACCTGGCAGCAACGGACTATGACACGTCAGATGACTTTACTGTCAGCAGGTTTCACCCAAAACGTAATCAGGATAGTCCCGAACATACAGGTAAACTGAAAAGGTTCAAAGGAACAAGTAATCTTATCTTAGCCAAGCACCAGGCCGCTGCAGAAAGAGGCGATTTTACACATAATAGTGACGATAAACAAAAGCGATCAATTCTGGATGATATTGACGAGGTAATACCGCGAGTGATTCCAAAGTCCGGTAAACAAGTGAAGTTTTGTGATGAAATAAGTGGCAATAGACTGATACAACTGAGCCCGGAAAAACGGTTTTCCTCAGAAGCGGCCTCGCCTAGTAAAGCAGAGAAATCAATCCTGAAGAAAACAGCCCCGTTAGATGACAGCTGTATTGAACCTCAGGTGTACTATAACAGCAGCTACACCGAGGAGGATAATAGTGATGGTAATGACAGTGGTCTGGCTGAAGACGAAGACTATAGACTTTGGGAATGTCGAGATTATCGCTACCAGTCAAGCGAAAGACGAAATCACAGATCACAGTCACCCGAAAGACATTCTACCATCCCCGATTCAGCTGAGTACTACCAGGGGCAGCTGTATGAACAGGTGCATTACCAGACAACAGGTGGAGCACGTGTACTGCACAGATCGCCAAGACACACCCAAAGACAATGGGCACGAGCATGCCACTTCTCCGGAAGGCGAAGAGATATAGGCCCAAACACTCCATTGGAATATAACGTTGGAAATGAATACAGTCAGATATGCGACGAATACTATTCTACAGGTAATCAATACAGTACTAGATCGGCAAGTTTCTACCCCTGGAGGATGCACCATGAGGCGTATGACAAGGAGTCCACTTTTGGCAGCGGCACAGTCAGTGAAGTTAAAAAGGGCGCCCATTCTAAGAAACATCACTCCAGTAAACACGCTCGAAAAGATAAGACGAAGCTGTCGAAGAAGAGTAAAACTGAGACAGATATAGAGAGGTGTGGTAAATTTCTAACAACTGGTCAAGTGAGGCTGGCATCGAGAGGGAACTTTGACGTGAGAAGGATCAGACTGGAATATTTATTGCATATTGGTGATTTTTCAATGAAGTATAAGGTAAATAGCATCTAGTGTATATGGGCCCCGTCAAGCGATTTTGGTACTTATCGCCTATGCGAGCAGCCAAGGTTCAGGCGAGCCTGCGCATCCGCGCAGTCTCGCCAGAACCTTCTCTGCTCGCTCATACAAGCAGTGAATCAAGAGGAACCTTCAGACAGAAAGCCATATCCCTGGCCCCTCTAAATGGCTGGGCATGCGCAGTTAAAATTTGTCATGACGGAATGCTCGAAGACACAAATTCGCTTGGCGGGGCTCATATATATGAGCGGTCACTTCATATGTAATTTATGAAGCGAGCCTCTGGTGAGTTTCATAACTTTCATATGAAATGACCACTCGTGTAAGATTTTGTTTATCAGATATCGATTTTAATTCGGACTATATAGAGGATATTTACTTTTTTGGGGTGGATACCAAAAATATTTCATCTAGTGTGTTGAAAACATCCAAATTTTCACGAGTGCGAAGCACGAGTGAAAATAAAATACGGATTTTTCAACACACGAGATGAAATACTTTCGGTATCCGCCGAAAAAAAAGTAAATTTTCTTTTTATTTTATTATTCATTAGGACACTTGTACGGTAATTGATCAATCTTATCGTACGTCACAATTTTGGTCTGGCTATGACGTCACAACCGTACACAAATCGCCATTTTGAATGCAGCATTTTTACAGTTAAAAGAGTGCTTTTCAAGTAAAGGTAAAACCACTTTACCACGTCGTAACGACGTTACACCATCGAACTGATGTTGGTCCGCTGTCTTGTGCTAGCTTGGTCGGTGTATATCAAAGTAGAACGTATCCGGTGTCTGATCCATGTCTACACTGTTTACTTAATGCGTGAAAAAGTTTGTATTTTTCAACAAATGAAACAAGTCCGACACCTTGAACTGACAATGGATCTGTACAGTTTGTTTGTTTGATTTGAGGTTTAACGTCCCCGTCAACACTGTTAATGTCATTTTGGAGACGTTGCTCCCAATTTTGTGGGACTTTTACCCGACATTAAGATGAAATGACATCTCAAGCCCTGTCGCCCAATGAAACCAATAGGGTTTATTAGCATGGACGGTCCGCCTCGTACCGCGGTTGCTGGACAGGCTTAGATCCTCTAAGCGGTTTACCAGTACTAGTGTGGGGGCCGGATTCAGCTCTGCGTGGAAGCATCGTGCAGCCCATATATTTCTTCAAGCCCCTATGGGCGGGGGCCTAGGATCTGTACAGATTTGAAGAAATGTTTTTTTTTATCATATGACGTCGCGTCTGAGAATGTAATAACGCAATGTAATAAATTTAGTAATCCACTTGTGAATTAAATATGCAAATAAGTTAGATACGCCCCGTAACGTTACATGTACGACGACCATAACGACGTGCGTTTTAAATGTCATATGATAAATAGAATCTTGCATTCTTGTATTATTGAATTTATTAAACTCGTTGGATAATTTTATCCCTTTTTCTCAACTCGTTAAGTAAATTAAATTAAGAAAGGATTTTTTTAGCATTTCATGAATGTATGAACGCAGTGGGTCGCATGCAAAGTAATGAACCCCGAAGGGATTAATTGAATTTATTAAACGAGTTGAGGTTAAGGGATAAAATGCGAGGCTTTTTCGAGCATACATCCCTTTTCCTCAACGAGTTTAAAAAGTTTAACAATACACAATACACGAGGACGAATGCAAGATTCTATTTATCTTGTGACCTTTAAAACGCATTTTATTCACGATTATTTTGTAAAAATGTCAAAGATCCGCCATTAGTAAACGCGACGTCGTTAAGGACATCATACATGTAACGTTAGGGGGCATATCTAACTAATTTGCATATTTAATCCACTAGTGGATTACTGAATTTATTACACTGCGTTATTACATTCTCAGCGGCGACCTCAAATGATAAAAAAAACATCTCTTCAAATCTGTACAGATCCATTGCCAGTTCAAGGTTTCGAACTTGTTTCATTTGTTGAAAAATACAAACTTTTCCATGCATTAAGTAAACAGTGCAGACATAGATCAGACACCGGATACGTTCTACCTTGATATACACCGCCCAAGCTAGCACAAGACAGCGGACCGGCATAGATTCGATGTTGTCAGGTTGTTACGACGTGGTAAAGTCGTATCGACGTTGGTCCGACGTTGGCTCGTACTGGTTGAATTCAGAATGGGTTTTGCAGCACTTGAACTGCCGAGTAACAAATTACAATTTGAAGTTCAGTTGTAAAAAAGGTCGAATCATGAAGTTATGTGTTCATTAGGACCGCCCCGTCGAGGAGGACCGCCCCGTCGAGGCGGTTCTAAGGAATACCCAGTAGCCAGGCGGTTCTGACGAGTAGCCACAACGAATGTTTTTAATGGTGTTAACATTATATAGGCGGGTTTTAACAGAGCAGCTCTAGCATCGATTTGTTTGAGTAATAAATCACATTTTTAGGTCAGTTGTAAAGGAGATCAAATCATATCACGAAAACACGTCTATATAATTTTGACCCCTTCGAACCCCTTTTTTATATAGTAAAACTGGGGTTTACAGGGGTAAACCTCCTTTTTATTATTTCTGCTCAAAATATAGATTGTGTGCACTCGTCAGAACCACCTCCTCGAGGCGGTTCTAACGAGTACCCACAATCTATATTTTAGAGCAGAAATAAGAAAACTATCTCAATTTTTCATCTTAAAATTTTCATTTTTTCGGCGATAAAGGGGGCAATGTAATTGTATATAGGCGTGTTTGCGTAATGAACAGCGCGTAGCGCGAATGACAGTGATTTGTCTTCTTACAAATGACCGACAACTGTGACTTATAACTCAACAAATCACATACTAAATGACCGACAACTGTGACTTATAACTCAATAGTCACATACTACAGCTGATCTATTTCGATTCTAACACAGTAACTTTGTTGTTTCCTTCAAATTCTGCCAACCTTTCGCCATTACTGGAAGAAATTAACTCTTATCATACACATTTTATATGTCCTTTTTCTAACGTTTTTGATGCCAGAAAGTAACGTTTCACCTCCTAACGTCATGGACTCTTCGAGTGAAGCCATAAAATGGCGGCTTTTTGTGCCACGCCCATCTTCACAGAAATTTATTGCAGAATAAATCACAGATCCTTTATATTGCTTGTGTAGGCGTGCTCTGATAGAATTTATTTTGAAACCTTGAGTTTGGTTGAGCTAGAAGCACTGATCACACACTATTCTTTTGGTACAGACGGAGCCAGGACCAATAGAATCTATGACCCTTACCATGTACACGGCGGACGTCGGACCATCAATTGACGTGAGACATATGCTACACATGCAGTCAAACTTCGTCAACAGGTACATTAGGGGAGACCGGGCTAGTTCGGCCCAATTTTAGAAAACTTTCATTTTTTTAATGGCTCTTACAGCTAGGTCTTAGAAAACTATATATGTAAGTAAGGTACAGTGGAGCCGTACTAGCCCGGGTATATGCCTACTTATGTCTCTGTCTGATTAAGGGTATTTTTCAGTCAAAGAGACCGGAGTCATGATGGCCGAACTTGCCCCGCTAAGGGGCAAGTTCGGCCACCCAACGGAGACAAGTTCGTCTCACAGTAATTGTCCTTAACTATTAATATATTTCACAGAACTAGCTTATAGGGAGGAAAGTAATGTAAATGGGTCATTCCACGGTACTGGTGAGTAAAATTGTGACACGAGGGTCATTTTTTAAACGCAGGTAATATGGATTGAAACTACTTTTACAAGTTGACTTCATGTCTGAGCTTTCTTATTTTTAGATGGAGAAGATAGTATTTTGAAGTACAGAAAAAAAAAAATCTCACTTTTTCCATTGTGGGCAGAAAATGACGCTCGTCACGTGGTGTCCAATTGTGCACAAATTTGTGCAATTTTATCTGATTTTATTCACTAAAGTGTTTGTTTTTCATTAGTATTCACGTGTGAGAGTCTTTTCAATTTGAAAGAATGCTTATTTTTTCAAAACTTTTATTGTTTGAAGTAAAAACAGTCATGGGACATTTTGTCTTTCAAATCCTACTAATTATGTTCAATTCCTAACGTTACTTGTATAAAAAAGATCATCGGCATTGATTTAAATATTGCATAAAGCTATAGTTTAAATAACTATAGAAATAGGATTATGATTAACATGAAAATCGCAAAATTTTAAGACGTTTTTTATAGAACAAGATGCTCGTTTCAGAGGACACCAAAATACTCTCGTCACATGGTGTCCCTACAGAAAGCATAATTTAATTGGAAAAATGAAACAAATCTCATTTTAAAATACAATTAAGTATCGATTTTGTATTATATACTTTCATATTTTAACTTTCAATGGTAATTTTGAGTTATTTGGCATCATCATTTCACTAAAGGCGGACACCATGTGACGATCACATTGCACTGCAAACCCGACTGGAAAGCCATAGTCTTGGATACTATCAATCATAGAGGCTGTTTTATTGCTATTTATGACTGTTAACCAACGGAAAGTTCATAGCATGCTCTCCAAAATAAATGTGCACCACACAATGCGAGTTTTCTAGTAAATTTTGTGCACATCTCTCAGTTGTCGTCCAAAGTAACGAGTGAAAAGTCTGTATGGAGTCTTGTGTAACGAGAGTATAAAATGAATTCAACTCCAGTGTAACGCTATCTCGAACGCTTATGGGTCATTCAATTAATATGTTGCAAGTGTTGAAGGCATGTTGTTTTTTTCATTAATTCGACAAAATTTGTAAAACATAAAGCAATTTAACACCCAGAATGTAACGAGCGTCTTCAGCATTGTGTCTCATAGGACATTAAAGTATTCACATTTTGTGGGTGATAAAATAATCGTCGATAAAAATGCATTATATAACCCAAAGAAAACAACGCATATTATCATATCTTCATCTGATCGCAGATAAAGTGTGTTTACAACTCCAATTTGGCAAAAACCGGCATTCGATCGTAACAACCGGTGACATACATACGATCGTCACCTTCCCTGATAACTGTGGACACCACGACCTTTACTGTTTGTGACTATTCTCCTTTTGCAACCCACAGAGCGCGTTTTGTGTAAACACAAAATAGGTCACATGGCTCTATTTGGCGGCAAATTCCGACCCATAAACAAATTTATCACTTTGGTAGATCGATAATAACGATCGTCACAAATTGGACACCACGAAGGGTACACGGATATTTTTCCATAAATAGGATAATCAAACTAGCCTCAGGCTGACTCAGTTTCGTGCAAACAGTAGGCTAATTGTCAAAGAGGAAATACATCCGTGTGATATTTGTGTAATGAACGATGGTGCGTTAATATAAATCAATATTTCATGAACAACTATGGGACACGATAGTAACGAGCACAATGTATATTTTACAAAGTCAATTTTTCAGTGTCTGTGAGGTGTTTACTGAATATTTTGACATAAAAACCTTTCTTAATGTATTAACTCTTCATTACATGGACGATTTTCTACAGCTATGGCATATACCATTACAGTGGGCAATCAAATGAGGGCACCATTGCAATGTCACAAATTCAAAGCAAAAAATCGGGTTATTTTGGTTAAATTAATTCATTTTTTTCTTTTCTCATTTATGACAATCTACATATTTTATCTTTTTTTATCTCTCCAATGTGTCTTTATGACATCAGAAAACCTTCTCAGTATGTTCTTAATGTATACGGTTAAAAAATAATGATTTTACTGGGGTACCCCTAAAATTCACCAGTACCGTGGAATGACCCAAATATATAACGGATCTATCATGCAGTTTCAATCCTGTACTTAAAGTATAAACTTTTCTAAAAGTTTAAAATAGTTTAAATACCTAAACGTGAGAAAAGTAGGGGAGACCGGGGCTAGTTCGGCCCCATTTTAGAAAACGTTCACTTTTGGAATGACTATTATACAGCTGGGTCTTCGAAAACTGTGTATGCAAGTAAGGCCGGTATACGCCTTCTTATGTCTCTTTCCGATTAAAGCTATTTTTAGTCTTAGAGCTCGGGTGATGGTGGCCGAACTTGCCCCGACTTAAAAGGCCGAACTTGCCCCTGTCAGACTTTGCAGAAACATCACGTTAAATAATTCTTTTAGGATGCTGGAAAAGAAATTAATAATGTATTCCATTAAAGCGCATTATCGTACCATAATAAATGTATAGAAATTAAATCGGAATCATAACACTTCGTAAGAAAAATAAAAACTATAATAACTATGGAAAATTTTCTCAGCATGCGCGAAAACGAGATTTCTGTTCCAAAATCTATGCCATATTCGTCAAGGCAGTCATTATGTACTGAAGTAGATAAAACCGTCCTAAATGACTTTACAGAATGATTCCCAGCTCTTTAAACTAGTTGACATGCTAAATGTAGCCATTTGCCGAACATGCCCCGGGGCCGGACTAGCCCCGGTCTCCCCTACTTCGGCCATCTTAGACTAGACCACTTTTTAACAGTCCCGAAGGTGGTCCCTTACTAGAGGACTCTGGATGATGACACTATAAAGAAAACCTGGAACCTTTAAAATAAAGAGGATCTTACACGAGTGGTCATTTCATATGATATTTATGAAACGAGCCTTTGGCGAGTTTCATAAATTTCATATGAAAACACCACGAGTGTAAGATTCTGTTTATCATATGACCACTTTAAATTGGATTTTATGGCCTTTAAATTTGACAGTTTTCCACAAAAATGCATGGTTGACATTGACGTGGTCATGACAATACTTAATCCCGCCAAAGTGTTATTACACGTGCGGTCATCCGATTTTTATATCACAACGTTATTCACTGCTTATCAACGACGTCATATGATAAATAGAGGATATTTATTTTTTGATAGATTACGGTGAAATAATTCTCAAGTGTTCAAAGGCTTCCGAGTAAAAACGAACGAATGATAGCGAACGAGTTTTTTACACGAAAGCCTTAGAACACGAGTGAATTATTTCTCCGAAATCAATCAAAATAACAAAATAAACTGTTTATTACATTTCCATTCATGCTTTACCTTTGACTTTACAAATTCAACCATTCTGATTTCCAACCTAAACTGTTCCAGTCAGGGCATGGATTTCAGACGACTGGTTTAGTTTGAAAGTCCGTCGCCATCTTGTTTTCATTTCAATGCAAAACTCATCCTGTGCTTGAAATACAGATGCAATAATATCATGAAAGTAGAACTATTATCAAGAAAATCATACTTTATCTTCGCATCTATGCAGGTGCTTTCCTAGAAAAAGTCAAATGGACGCTAAAATTGAAGTCTGATGTCTATGATTGTATTTAAGGATTTCCGCCAAACGTCAACTATTATTACTGTTGTTACTAACGACGTGTATGAATGTCATTTGACGTATCACCAATAACAATTCTGGACGACGTCAACGTCGCCTAGCAATTATGACTTCAAAACTTCGAAATAAGATAACTCACTCAGAGATAACTTACTGAGAAAAGTCAGTAAATCACTACTGCAAATAAAATAAAGAGTTATACTAAATTTTACCTAGTCTTTTAATGTATTTAGAAGAAATCACAATTTAGCTTACTTAATAATTTCATGCTTCTTCTGCCTTTCAAGAAATAGTTTTACCTATTACATGCATAACGAGAAAATTCAACGATTTTTGAATTAAAGATGATAATCCCAAAAGCCGGTCTTACGTTTACAATGCAATCGTTATATTTAGACGCAGGGAAGTTTAATTAACGTCGGCGCTTTGGTTCTTGACGCCCCCACCCCCACCCCCAACCGCGTCTCCGTGAGAAGATGTACACAACGTTCAGAATGTATGACGGCAGCGTTTAAATAAAGATCACATGATCATAACCGCTGAATGAGACGTAAGGTTCGTTACTGTACTATCGCATTTTTAATTGTTTTATGACTGTAAAGATTTGAGTTCTTCTATTTCCATTCAGTACAATAGAAAAGGCATTTAAGATGGCATCTAAAAACTTTTTGTTTCAGTCAGCTTATGTGTCACTACGCCCACTACCGTTTGCATGGACTGAGTGTTAAGACTGAACTGTACAAAGAATAAGATGCAAAATGATCAATCAGCTCTACCAAGATGCATGTAATATACAGTTTATTGACTCAGCCCAGTTAAAATATGGGATTTATAAACCTCGAGAGGATGAACATCCGGTAAAGAAATTCGTGCGCCAGCGCACTCGTTTCTTTAACAGATCGTCAACCTCCCTCGGTTTATAAATCCCATATTTAAACTTGGCTGAGTTATTAACTCTATCTCGTTTTTATCGCGATTAATCTAAGGATGACTCATTGTTTTTCATGCTCGGGTTTCGAGGAAGCTGTTTGAACATGAGTCTGCTAGGCCGAGTGTTCAATATCGTAAATGTTCTTGCAATGAAATAACCATAGATGATCGTTGTTTAAGAAATAGCTCAGCTTTAGCAGTGATTGTTGAGTAATATATCACTGTTTGGAGGTCATTTGTAAGAAATATCAAATCACGAGCGTGTAGCGCGAGTCGTTTTATCTACTTACAACTGACCGACAAACTATGATATATTACTCAACATATCACGCAACAGAACAGATCTATTCAATTCTAATATACTGTAAGTCGACTATGTGCTGTTGTTCCCTTCATATTATCTCAACATTCCGACTTTTTTTGAAGAAGCTCCGCCAACATGTTTGACTGTAACGCATTCTGTTACCTCAGTGTATTTCTAACGTACTTGATGCTTGAAAAAGACGTTACTCCGTCTAGCGTCAAGGAAACGATCGATAACGTTACAGAACGTCATAAAACGGCGGCTCTTTGTGTCAAGCTTTTTTGCCTAGTGATTTGTCACTCAGTGTATCACTGGATTTAACCATTGGCTTTATGGACGACCAGTGTTAGAATTAAGATTCTAACACAGCGCGCCTATATAGGCAATGGAAAATAACTGTGTTTTATTCTGTAACAAATCACGGCAAGGAAGAGCATGACGAGTGACGTCATTAAAAACTGCCAATTTATGACGTCACTAGTCGATTTCCTTGACGTGAGACGGTGTAACGTCATTTTCTCGCATCGAAAACGTTAGAAAAGAATATAAATATATGTGTTTCAGTCGATACTTTTAGCGGGATTTCTTCTAACAATGGCAAAAAGTTGTGAGATTTTGAAGGAAACAAAAGCATTATTGCCGATTTTCAGCCTGTTAGAATCGAAATAGATCAGCGTCAAGTGTCAACAGCTTGTCGGCCAGTTGCGCTCGTGATTTGTCTACTTTACAACTGACCTCCAAACTGTGATTTATTACCCAACAAATCACAGTTAGGGCTGATCTATTTCTTAAATAACTTACGATTCCAACGGCCGGCAAGCTCCATATAAACTCCATATAAAAATGCGACTAGCAAACCAACATGGTGCCTAGTTAAGAATGTTATTTACAATGACGCTAGTTACGCAATGACCCTCTGATGTCATCTTAAAATTTTAAAATGCTACGTTCAGGCCCATCTTGTGATATATCCATATTCAAACAGCACGTGAATTTCAACATGGGTTTTGTTGTTTGACCACGGCTTCTGATTCATTCAAAACTGGCTTCAAACAGCTTTTGTCATAGGATTTTATGCAAGAATATGCTTTTAAAAGAAGAATTAGACTAAATGCTCGCAGGTCTATATAACGGGATTTTACTGTATTTAGAAGAGTTGCCGAAGCTCACTTCATACATTTCATATATCTTCTCCATTTCAAGAAATAATTTCACTGATCGTGTTTGAGTCGATTGATTAATTTAAGTTTTGAGAGGACGAAAAAACAACATAGTATGTTGTCTTAATACATTTAAAATTGATTCGAAAGACAAGAATTGGTCGTAACGATTCTATTCGAGGGGAAAAGTATAAAACATTGAGTCACTGACCTTCAAGTATAGTAGTCGCAGATTGACTAGGCGGAGCTATCGTTTGTACCTACCTTTGGAATGTTCTATTTACAAAAAGGTACACCAAGTCACCCGACTGTGTGAATTCAACTGTAACACATATATATGACCATTCAGTCCGCTTGCATAAATCATGCCAAAGGCACTCTACCGAATCTTTTGGTGGACTCAGCGAGTTTGACACCTAAATAGCTCCGCCTAGTCGATCTCAAATTACCTGCGACTTCTATACACATTATGAAAATACAAGGAGCATATGTGGAGCTGCTAGTAATGTGATCTGGGTGATAAACTGATATATGCAGTAATTGTAAACTTCCTCAATGCCTGTAGAGTTAATGAGATCTGGTTCATGGTCACAGTCAATTTACAAATTTCTTATGAAAAAAAAAAATAAAATAAAATAGTAGACTATTTTACTTTCTGATAGAGATAAAAGGATTCGGTTGTTGCAGAAAGTTATCAATTCTTTTGTAACACGTTTATGCAATGTTATAGTTTCGGAGAGACAACGAGCTCTGGCACGTCTTTGATTGTTATGCAATAACCGTAGGCTACGTTACTATATTCGGAGAGGTAATGAGATGTGGTTAATTTTGTTTTTTGTTTGATTTGAGGTTTAACGTCCCCGTCAACACTGTAAAGGTCATTTTGGAGACGTTGCTTCCAATTTTGTGGGACTTTTACCCGACATCGAGATGAAATGTCATCTCGAGCCCTGTCGCCCAATGAAACCAATTGGGTTTATTAGCATGGGCGGTCCGCCTTGCACCGCGGTTCCTGGACAGGCTTAGAGCCTCTAAGCTGTTTACCAGTACTAGTGTGCGGGCCGGATTCAGCTCTGCGTGGAAGCATCATGCAGCCCATATATTTCTTCAAGCCCCTATGGGCAGGGGCCGTAGATGTGGTTAATGCATAGTTTTAACATTTACATATTAATTGCAGATTGCGATACTGTCTTCGGAGAGGAAGAGAGATCTGGCTGATGCACAAATTTCTCCGTCTTGGTGCCCTTCAAGTCCTGATGAATAGAGATCCTTACAGGTACATACAATGAAGATATGAATTTCTGCATACTTTTACTCTTTCTTTCTTTCTATCGTTTTTTCTTTCTTTGTACTCATAGACGATATAACACAGTTACATGCATATGCATCCCTTGTCAATCCTAGTTCAAACGGGGTACAACAAAACGATACTAAAAGACTCTGATTATGGCGTGTGATATGTTGCAAAATTTAATGACTGAAATTCATATAATATATCCACTTATCCATGAAGATTACATTTAAATGAAATATTGAATTATTTAAATGGGAATTGTTTTGATTTTTACATATCTGACAGTGTCATAGATAAACAGACGTCTTCCCTGGTCTAAGGCACACTCCATTATGACTTCAACTGTATGGCTGATAGCGAAGCATATTTCAGTCGATTTTTTGTTTGATTTAAGGTTTAACGTCCCCGTCAACACTGTAAAGGTCATTTTGGAGACGTTGCTTCCAGTTTTGAGGGACTTTTACCCGTCGTTGAGATAAAATGACATCTCAAGCCCTGCCGCCCAATGAAACCAATAGGGTTTAAAAGCATGGACGGGCCGACTTAGATCCTCTAAGCGGTTTACCAGTACTCGTGTGCGGGTCGGTTTCAGCCCTGTGTGGAAGCAATATGCAGCCCATCTTTTTCTTCAAGCCCCAATGGGCGGGGGCCGAATTTCAGTCGAGTATGAAATCTAATCTTCTTATGTTATACGCACAAGTATGTAGAATAAAGTGTATATGAAAAACAAGAGGCCCGCGGGACACTACGTCCACCAGAGGTCAAGTGAGAGAAACTAGCACTGGCCCCTGGCAGCCATTTTTGTCGTGCTTGCTATTAGCATGGCGCGATATAGGCTCCCGGTTTTCCGTCCGTTCGTCCGTTCTTCAAGGCGTCAACATTTGCGACCACCCTAGCGTTCACCCTAATGGTAAAGATTATTTCTCAAGAACTATAAGAGCTTTATTAGTGATACTGGGTACAAACTTGTATCTGGGGATGTTCACTTAAATGCAAGCATCCATATTTGACCTTGACCTATATTTCATGGTTCACTGACTTTGTAAAATATTGCGACCTCCCTAGCGTTCACCCTAATGGCCAAGTTTATTTCTCAAGAACTATAAGAGCTATATTAATGATACTTAGTACAAACTTGTATCTGGGGATGATTATTTAATTGCAAGCATCCATATTTGACCTTGACCTAAATTTCATGGTTCACTGACTTTGTAAAATATTACAACCACCCTAGCGTTCACCCTAATGGTCAGGTTAATTTCTCAAGAACTATAAGAGCTTCATTAATGATATTTTGTACAAACTTGTATCTAAGGATGACAATTTAATGCAAGCATCCATATTTGTCCTTGACCTACATTTTATGGTTCACTGACTTTGTAAAATATTGTGATCACCTTAGCATTCACCCTTTAGGTCAAGTTAATTTCTCAAGAATTATAAGAGCTTTATTAATGATACTTGGTACAAACTTGTATTGAGGGATGGCAATTCTAATGCAAGCATCCATATTTGACCTTGACCTAAATTTCAATATTCATTGACTTAGTGAACTATTGCATCAACCCTAGTGTTCAACGTAATGTTTAAGTTCATTTCTCAAGAACTATAAGAGCTTCATTAATGATATTTGGTACAAGCTTGCATCTAGGAATGACAGCTTTTATGGGACCGTGGCCTAGATTTCATGTTTCGGTGACTTTGCGCCCTCACAAGGCGCAACATAGCCTTCGTCGGAATCCTTGTTTTTTTTTTTTAACAAAACATGGTGGATGGAATAATCTAAGTAGAGGTCCACCCAAGAATCAATGATGCCGAACTAATTCCAAATCTGATGTTATATTCTACAACAGAATCTGATGCTATAAGTTTCCTCTGTTTGTCGTTTTAATGTGTTTGCATAAATTGCTCATGTAAGCTGCTTTTAGAGCCACCCATCTCATGGAAAACTGATTGTACCAAATGGGTCACCCCCCCTTAATAAAGAACTTACTTACTTTACTTGCTTACTTAGTTGTATACAATGTTTAGAATCTGAAAAATCTGCTGTTTTACCTTTTCCCCATGCAAATGCATTAGTGACCAAATTTGACCTTGATGTAAAAATAGGTGTAAAATTCAACCAAAGGGCAGCAATTTAAAAACAAAACTCGACAGGGCGTGAGTCCCTAATGCTGCATACCAAGTTTCAGAGTCATCAGCCGTTTAGTCCTGAGCAGACTTTCAAAGAGCTTTTACTAAATATGGGCAGGGCGGCCTATTTCTTCAGATCCCCCCCCCCCCCCCCAAAAAAAAAAAATCATTGCCCCGTCGTATAGAGGCTCCACATGAAATTTGGGTTCAATAAACCCAGTGATTTCATTCAGTAGAGAAGAAGATAAAAATACTGAATCTGAGACATCCAAAACAAAGTAAATATTAGTAAATGATCTTGACCTTTGAATTTGGTACATTCTCACTCAGCTGCTCTAAAGAATCAGGTTGCATACCATAGGCTACAACAGAATCAACTCTTCAAAACTCTTCTGTCCGGAACAAGTCGGCTGATTGGTATGAAACTTGGTATACATATAGCTTTTGGAACTCAAGCTTATAATATTTTATTCAAATGATGAAGCCTGGATGACCTTGACCTATTTTAGACAAAGGTTGGTCATACAGGCTTCTGTAGAGGAAAAAGTCAAAAGCATGTATTTTTCTGAAACTATTGAAGCCTGTGATCGGAAAATTGATAGGTGCAGTGACCCAAAGACACTAGTTGGGAGCGTACAGTACACTTAACCCGGATGTTCCGATCTGTATAGTGGACAGATCCTTGTCTTTTGTTCTGACCTTGAAGGTGTATGTACGTGGCCTGTCTTCTATATTTGTATATTTATTTTTTTGGACATAAACAACTTGGTAAGTGTGTTTTATTTATTTTGTTTTCCATACTGATCATCTTTGGGCAAGGCAAGATGTCGTTTCCTATGCTCTAAATCTATTTTCAGCTGCAAATCACTAGTGTTTGTAAAAATCACACCTCACCTTTGACCAGAAAATGGACCAATTAAGAGCTTTTGTAGAAAGAAAATTTCTTTTAAGACAGTTTTAAGATAGAGTAATAATCTATAACGAGTTATACTAAAATTTAGTGCCTCTAGAATTCCATACGAAATCACACGAAGAGCAACAGTGACCATCCCAAAATATTTCTGACTGTATGGTATGTCTCATATTTACTATATAACTTGTCTTAAGATACTTTGTTTTGACTGAATGGGATGTCGCTATTAATGTGTGTAAGTCACTCAAAGGTACATTGCAATATTTGTCTATGCAATAAGATGATAATGCTTAAACAATTTTAAAGCTACGTAAATTATTAATTACCTATAAATTCCGGAAATCTTGGAGAAATTGCATGTGCTGTGTGTATTCATTGAACCTGTAGAGCACTACAGACTAGAAGTCTTAACCACTCGGCCAAAGGAGCAAGCAGGACTGTCTTTAGGTACGAAATATTTAACAAAATGAGTCGCATCAACACGCGTCTCTCTTCGTCCACAGAACGCATTGCAAATACTCTGATCAGACTGCACAGAAATGCAAAACGACCTGAGTGATATGATTAGTTTCGGGCTGTTTGTTCAAGATATATACATATATACAAAGAAATGAAGCGCTTTGGACAAGCCTGTGAAAGATATTTTCCTTTTTATCCCCGACCGAATAGATTCGGAGGATATAGCGATCGGCTTGGCGTCCGGTCGTCCGTACGTCCGTCCGGCGTAGACGCAATCTTGTGATGGCCATAACCCCAATACCCTTCGAGATATATTGGTGATACTTGGCACAATGGTAAACAATGTTGAGACGGAGTGTCTTTCACAAGAACCACAACTCTGGGTACCATGGTATTTGAGTTATCTCCCCTTCCAATATAATAGAATGACTATCTTTTGATCTCTATAACTCCAATACCCTTCGAGATAAATTGATGACACCTACAAGGTTGAGACGGCGTGTCATGGGTAATAACAACAACCCTTGGTTGGTTTTTGAGTTATCTCCCCTTCGAAAAAAATAGAATGACTATCTTATGATCGCCATAACCCCAATAACCTTCGAGATATATTGATTTAACTTGGCACAATTGTGCACAAGGTTGAAGCAGCATGTCATGTGCAAGAACCACAACTCTTGGTGCGATGTCATTTGAATTATCTCCTCTTCCAATAAAATAGAATGGCTATCTGGTGATCGCTGTAACTCAAATACCCGTGTAGATATATTGATGAGTTTCCTGTTTGTGATAGTTATCACATGACCAAGATCTTTGTCTCCGATCCAATCTATATTTTGAGCAGAAATAAGAAAAATATCACAATTTTTATGCCCCCGCCTGCCTTGGCAGGAGTGGGGCATATAGCGTTTCGCCGTGATGTTACGTCCGTACGTGCGTACGTGCGTTCGTGCGTTCGTGCGTATGTCACGTTCGTAACCACCTCGGGCTGAAATGTCGAGCTGAAACCTCGGACACCTCGGGCTGAAATGTCGAGCTGAAACCTCGGACTTGCATGTAATTTTTTTACCTGTTGTGCTACAAAGTTGAAATTTGGTATGACATCTACTCAGACCAAGACCTATCAGTTCATGTTCAAGTTGACCCAAAGTCGTGCCCCTGGGTGGGCCTAGGGGTCAGATTGCGTAACAGGTCAAAATTGTCATATAGGAATTTGCATGCAAAACTGTCAAAATGTCTAATTATCTTGAAAATTTATCAGATTCGAACACCTAAACCATATATATTATTATATGCCCAGAAAATGTCCCGTTTACTTTGTACAGAGGTTACCGGTCAATATTTTTCCATATTGCCCGTAGTCAAGTTCATATTGCCCGGAGATAAGCAGTCTCGTGCATAACAGGACTACTTTCAAATGTCTCAGTTTTGAATCTTAAAAATCGGCAGCCATCTTGTCGTGCGAATCGACTGAAAGAACATAAAACAAAACGAATATAGGTTCTGACAAAGTTTATAAACCGCATTTTATGCTGTCAAATATCACCTACCTGCAATCTGTTTAGATTTTCAATACTTTCTTCTAAGAAATCAGAAGTATTTTGAAAGAAATATAACCGACGCTTCGGAAAAAAATGGCGTCCTGTGTTTGGAAACGTCAATGTTTTTAATGACGTCACATCCACCAACGTTAACGTCGTCTTCACTTTGGCGCCGATGGGCGTGGTTTTTCAACGAGTAGGGAGACACTTAACGACCTTCATTATTTTCCATTTCAAACCACTTAAAAGATGTATAATCTGATTTTACGTTCAGAAATTCATACCAGGCAATCCTGAATTCTAGCCGACATTTGAAATTTTGGGTATATAATAAAAAGGTTATTGACTTTATATTGTGAAATATTCGGCACTCGTTCATATGGCGAAGACGCACTCGCAAGCTCGTGCGTCCTTCGCCATATGAACTTGTGCCGAATATTTCACAATATAAAGTCAATAACCTATAATTATTGTTCCTTATGATATGACACATTCCATGACACAGACTTTGGGTCCCTACAGTCACCCCTGGGCCATGCCCCGCCCTCTTTGCTTCATTAAAGTCTTTATATCTTAGAAACTATCCATATCCCCACCCCTTAAGCATATATATTATTGTTCCTTATGATAAGATGCATTGACTGATACAGACATTGGGTCCATCCCGACCCACCCATCCCCCCCCCCCCCCCGTTATATAGAAATTTGTATGCAAAATGTCTAAATGTCTTGAAAATTAATCGGATTCGTCGAACCCCTAAACCATATATATTGTTCCTTATGATTTGACACATTCCATGACACAGACTTTGGATCCCTACGGTCACCCCTTGGGCCATGCCCCGCCCCCTTTGCTTCATTAAAGTCTTTATATCTCAGAAACTATCCATATCCCCACCCCTTAACCATATATATTATTGTTCTTTATGATAAGATGCATTGACTGATACAGACATTGGGTCCATCCCGACTCCTCCCCCCCCCCCCCCATTTATATAGAAATTTGTATGCAAAACTGTCAAAATGCCTAATTATTTTGAAAATTAATCAGATTCGAACACCTAAACCATATATATTATTGTTCCTTATGATATGACACATTCCATGATACAGACTTTGGGTCCCTACAGTCACCCCTGGGCCATGCCCCGCCCCCTTTGCTTCATTAAAGTCTTTATATCTCAGAAACTATCCATATCCCCACCCCTTAACCATATATATTATTGTTCCTTATGATAAGATGCTTTGACTGATACAGACATTGGGTTCATCCCGACCCCCCCCCCCCCACCTAAACCATATATATTATTGTTGCTTATGATATGACACATTCCAAGACAAAGAATTTGGGTCCCTCCGGTCACCCCCGGCCCATGCCCCGCCTAATTATCTTGAAAATTAATCAGATTCGAACACCTAAACCATATATATTATCGTTCCTTATGATATGACACATTCCAAGACGCAGACTTTGGGTCCCCCCTGGGCCATGCACCGCCCCCTTCGTTATATCTCAGAAACTATCCATGTCACCACCCCTTAACCATATATATTATTGTTCCTTATGATAAGATGCATTGACTGACACAGACTTAATCAGATTCGAACACCTAAACCATACATATTATTGTTCCTTATGATATGACTCATTCTAAGACACAGACTTTGTCTCCCTCTGGTCAACCCCGGACCATGCCCCGCCCCCTTAAATTCATAAAAGGTCTTATATCTCAGAAACAATTCATATCCCCACCACTTAACCATATATATTATTGTTCCTTATGATAAGATGCATTCACTGACACAGACCTTGGGTCCCTGTGGACAGCTCCGGGTCCCTCCGGACACCCCTGTGCCATTCTAGAGAATGGGTACAAGCCATATCGACAAAGATATATGGCGGGGGCATCTGTGTACTTTGGACACATGTCTAGTTCATTTTAAAATGTTCGTTGTTTTCGGGGGTAAAGTTTTTAATGTACCTTTATATGTATAGGCGTGTTTTCGTAATGTCCTCCACATTTTATGTCACAAGAATTTCATGGTTTTATACTGTACACTTTCAGAGCTGTTTTAGGGGAAGTTCATTCCCAGTTCATCACGGCTGGACTTTTGATAGGAATCAACTACCTTCACCAGAATGGGATAACCCACGGCAACCTCTATCCCTGGAAAGTTCTCATCAACGACAGAGGATACCCTGTACTGGTAACGGATGTTTCAACAACTTGTTTGGTCATAGGAACTGTTAGGCCATGTTCCTTTTTAGGGATCACCCATGGTTTTTATGCATTAACATTTGACAGGTCCCGAGGAGGCTGTTTTAACGCGAGGCCGATAGGCTGAGTATTCCAATGTTATTTTAATGAACTTATCATGACTTTAGAGGATATTTGATTTTTTTTCAGTGAAAGATTGATTTTTACTTCACCGAATGAACATAGGAAGAAGTGTTTACACGAGTGGCGAAGTCACGAGTGAAATATTTCTTTTGGGTGTTCATGAGTGAAATAAAACTTGATCTTCACTGTAAAAAAATCATTTTTGTTTCTTTCATCTTTAAACTGTAATTTGTCACGCATTTTCAAAGCGTTAGCCATCATCACAAATAACTTTTTTCAGAGCGATTTAGAGTCGGTTTAGAGGTGTTCAGTGCGTTAACTGAGCAAAATTTTGGTTGTGAACTGAAAGTTTGCATCTGGAAAACAGCGTGGAATGCTATCGTATTTCCACTCTTTGAAACAGTGACGATATATATTTAGATTTCACTGAAAAATCTCTGTCGTTCATTGAAAAGCATGTAAGAAGAGGACCGCTGTTCTTGCATAACTTACAATTCCAACCAGATAATGTGACGAAAACGCCCCGAACCCCATATAAGCTCTTCAAATGCGACCGTAACTATGGTGGCCAGTTCAAAACGTTGTTAACAAGGACGTCAGTTCTGCAATGACGTTGATAAAACTTTAAATGCTACGTTCAGGGCGTCAACGTAAAGTAAATAAAATAATGCCTATCCTGTGATATCAAAAGATCAAAACCCATGTTCAAACAGCACGTGAATCTCATGATTTTAACATGGATTTACTGTTTGAATATATAGATCGCCCATGGTTTTTCATGCATTAACATTTACCGGGTACTTAGGAAGCTGTTTGAACACGAGACCGCCACCCAGATTATTCAAATATCTTTTTAGGGTCCAGGCAAGTGATATAACAATGGAATAACTATGGGTGATCCCTATATTCAACAGCAAACTTTGTTTTTATAACTTGAGTTTCCAACTGCAAATTGTGCCGACAACACCCCAAAGCTCATAAAAAAATCTTCAAATGCGACCTGAAAACCAACATGACGGCTAGTGTTGTTTACAATGACGCCAGTGATACGCTGTGACGTTCTGACGTCATAATAAAATTCTAAAATGCTACGTTAGGCGGCCTCGGTAGCTCAGTCGGATGTGCGCCTGACTGGTGATCAGGAGGACGCTGGTTCGATACCTGCCGGGGTCGGCAACATTCTTTCGTGGAGAATGCAAATGTCCAAGAATAGCTTCATGCAGCTATGTTCCTAGGATTTTATGTAAGAACTAGAACGATCACTGTCGCCCCACGATAGCATGTTGGTGGGGGTTTGGGGGGTGTGGGGGAGGGGGTGTGGTGTCTGAGTGTGAGGGGACAAATTCGTCACAGTCAGTATTCTGACTGGTTTCAGTCAGTACTCTGTTTCTCAACATATATATTGCATGGTTTTAGAACTTAGGCCGATGTAAAAGTTTTAAAGTTGACAAAGGAGGCATAAGTCAACATTAAATAAAGCTAGAGTTTTTGCCCTTTGCTTCACTTCACGTGTGTGTATTGCCACTGCCAGTTAGTATAGCAAGTTTCATTGAAATATACTCAATGGTTTTGAAATTATGAGGAAAAAACTTATGAAAATTTGAATTTTACAAAGGCCCATAACTCCGACATTTTTGTGACCAGAGTAACATAACTTGATATTAAAATGTGTTTTGTTGGTGAAACTTTTTATTTAAAGTTTGAAGCTTATGTGTTCCATGGTTTGCAAGTTACGTGTATTAAGATCAAGAATGCGTAAATGGTGTCTCCCATAGAACCTGGACGGTCAGATGAATGAATAAAGAGGCATAAGTCAAAACATATTTAAGTTAAGAGTTGTTGCCCTTTACTACACATGTCGGTTTTGTCACTGTCAATAACTACAGCCAGTTTTATTTGAATGCCTGTAACGGTTTTGAAATTATGACGAAACAAAAGACGAAACATGTTGAAATTTTGAATTTTTCAAAGGGTCATGACTCTGACAATATTGTAGCTAGAGTAACATAACTTACCATGAAATTGTGTATACATTTGTTGTTGTTGTGACCTTATGGTTTAAGTTTGAAGTGTACACGTGTTTGACGGTTTCTAAGTTATTAAGTACAACAGGTCCAAGGGCCATTATGCTCACCGGAGCACAGGTGGACACTGTCCACTGGCAGCCCTGTTTTTTTACACGATATGATTTAAATCTACTGATTATTAAGTCTCCAAAATGAACTTCTGCAACAGGTGAAAAAATGCAGATCACCTTTATCGGGCCGCGGATCGAACCCGGTCTGCCGGAGTAACAGGCCAACATTCTACCGCGTCGCTATAAATTTGTTCTAAAAAGGGGTATCCTTTGGAAGCAAGGGGTACACCACAAAACTGAGAAATATGGAGTGTACATGTTTTCTGGGCCAAACTAGCTAGTTTCGGCCAATAAGGCCTCATCAGTGACCCTCAAATATTTTTAAAATAAATGTGTTCTAAAAAGGGTTATCCTTTGGAAGCAAGGGATACACCACAGAACTGAGAAATATGGAGTTTACATGTTTTCTGGGCCAGAAAAGCCGGTTTAAACTGCAAGGTAGTAAAGTAGTACTGTATAGGGCTTACCTTACGACATTCTCCCCCTCCATATTGAAATTCATCTTCGAATTTCTGTGAGTCCGAGAATCACGTGAAATGATACTCAAGGATTTTAAATGCACATGTGGGTTATGTACGGAGGACGCCATATGTAACAGGTGAAAAAATGCTGATCACCATTACCCGGTCGGGGATCGAACGGTCCGCAGGTGACAGGCCAACAGTCGCTATAAAAGGCGTCACTATAAAAGGCGGCTTGTACCGCAAGGCAGTACAAGTGTGTTGTATACCCTATGACAGCTCCATTCCCAAATGAGCACCCATGGGGACTCTGTATCTGAAATATTAGGCCTTTTATGAAGTGGACGGGGTGAAGCATGGGCCAAACGGAGCCCTAGTTGGTACATGTATCACTGAATGCGTCTTATAAGGAACAAGAGAAAATATATGATTTATGGGTGGGAATCAGTACGGTTCCTGAGATATAAGCAGTGGTGAGGTTGGGGCATGGCCCCAGCGGTCCTCAGGGAATCCCAGAATTGATGTCAATGAATGTCTTAACATAACGACCAAGAAATATATAGTTTAAGGGTGGGGGTCTGAACTGTTTCTGAGATATGAGGCCCATTTATGAAGTGGACACTACACAAGGAGATGAACGGCCCTTGTCGACCCTTTAAGTCGGTGTGACGGAATGTGTCTTCTCATGAGAATACGAGGACTGTTCAAATATGAATGCAACTAAGCACATAAAAATGATTCCTCGATAGATTTCGATGAAAGATTTATTTTGTCCCCTCAAAGTATTCCCCTTTAACTAACAGATATACAAACTTTCAGTCTTCTGATCAAATCATTGAATGCATTTTGGTAGTCTTTTCGATGTATACTATGAAGGCACTGGAATATTGCAGAACCGAGGTGTTTGCGCTGTTCAAATTTTCGACCAGAAAGGTATTTTTTCAGCCGCGGCAACAAAAAAGTCACACGGGGCAAGGTCAGGGGAATACGGAAGGTGAGGGAGTTCAACAACCTTTTCCTGCTTCAGATAGTCTTGCACAATGGGCGCCTTGTGCGATGACGCATTGTCATGTAGCAATCTGACATTGGCCAAACCAGTTGCGGGTCTTCGTTCTTTGAAATATTTCTTCAATTTTCGAAGATCTTTTTAAGAAATGAAATTTATTTTTCTGCAGTTCATGGAAGTATGAACGCAGTGGGTCGCGTGCAAAGTAAATGAACCCCGAAGGGGTTCATGTAAACTTTGCTCGCGACCCACTGTCGTTCATACTTTCATGAAATGCAGAAAAATTAAGTTTATTTTTTATATTTACATTATTTGCCCCTCATCAATGGGCGAAAAAATCCTTGTGGGGCAAACTTTTAAAGCTGAAAAACATTTACACGTTGTTTTTCTACAAAGAGCGGAACAGCGTTGACGTCATCAACTCCCGTAGAGAACAATGGTTTAGAATGACGTCACTTAACGTCACTGAAAATCATGTGATCCGATACGTTCATGGGCGTATGAACGCAATTGTTTTCTATAGGTTTACATTAGACTTTACACTGGAAATGTGAGGCCCCCGCCCATAGGGGCTTGAAGAAATATATGGGCTGCATGATGCTTCCACGCAGAGCTGTATCCGGCCCGCACACTAGTACTGGTAAACCGCTTAGAGGATCTAAGCCTGTCCAGGAACCGCGGTGCGAGGCGGACCGTCCATGCTAATAAACCTTATTGGTTTCATTGGCCGACAGGGCTTGAGATGTCATTTCATCTCAGTGTCGGGTAAAAGTCCCACAAAATTGGAAGCAACGTCTCCAGAATGACCTATAAAGTGTTGACGGGGACATTAAACCCCAAATCAAACAAACAAACACTGGAAATGTAAATATATTCCTGTAAAACTTCGCATTTACAGATTTGCCTTTAGGCACAGCAACCTGAATAGCAGGACCCTGATTTGAAAAGAATATGGCATACATCACCTTCTTGACGCTCATGGTCCGTTTTACAATGCATGGTCTTTTGCAATACTTTGTTGCCCATATTTTGTTCTGAATCTTTCGTTTTGGCTCAAAAAAGTGAACCCATGTCTCGTCACCTGTGACGACATAAGCGAAAGACCGTGCATTGTAATTTGGAAACTTTTTAAGTAGCTTCTTGGCGCACTGAACGCGTGTCTTTTTCTGCTCATCTGTCAACAGATGGGGAATCCATCTAGCACAGATCTTTATCATTTTCAAATCCCGTTTCAGAATTGTATGAGCTGCTCCTAATGAGATGCCAACCATACTAGCTATTTGCCTAGTGGTGTATCGTGCATCGGTAGCAACTATTTCTTTCACTCTAGCAACCATCTTGGCAGATGTTGCTCTTTTCGGCCGACGATCATGTGGTGCATCTTCTGTTGAGCCTAGCCCACAGCTGAATTTGTTACACCAACGTAAAATTGTCGGAAAAGACATTTCATTATGCCCATAAACCGAACATATTTCATCAAAAAATGTCTTTGCATCGTATACAAAGAATATAACGATTCTTAATATAGGACCGTATTTCAACGGCGTACTCTGACCTTCTTCCAACAATGTTTTGTATAAGTATACAAGAGAAGACAGTGTTAGCGAACGATATACATGGCTAAAGTCAACGGATTTTAACAGTTTTGGTATCGATGTATAGGTAAAATGTTTTTCTACGCTGTGATATTTATTTCCAGGTGATTTTCGCATTAGTGCATGAGAAAACGTTCTACTTGCATTCATATTTGAACAGTCCCCGTATATATGATTATGGGTGGGGCTCTGAATGTTTTCTGAGATATATGGCCTTTTATGAAGTGGAGGGGACAGCACATTGCACCAGCACGAACTCCCAAGCCGGTGTGAATGAACGAGTCTCATCATTTGGAACACGGATATATATGGTTTAGGATGAGGATCAGAACGGTTTCTGAGATATATGGCTTTTTATGAAGTGGATATGGTAGGACATCATCCGCACGTGCAGGGAAGTGGCCCGGAGCACCTTTGGGGACCCCCAGATTGGTCGTTTTGTCATAAGGAACATGAATATATATATATATGGTTTAAGGATAGGGGCTGAACAGTTTTTCGGATATATTTGCCTTTTGTGAAGTGAAGGGATGGGACATGCCTCAGGCGCACCCCCCAGGAGAACCTTACATTGGTATCACTGAATGCATCCTATCATAAGGAACAAAAAAATATGGTTTAGGGGTGGGTATCTTTATTTGTTTATTTATACTATTTTTCCAGAGGGTAACACATTTTGCTATAAAGCCATTCTACCACGTGGCCCTCCATAACAAACATATTAAAAACATAAAACACAGAAACAATTACAACATACAATGCAATATGTACAAAAACACTCAAAATACACATTTACATCTGAGATGAAATACACCTTTAAAATATCTGAAAGATTCCTGTATATTGGGCCTTTTACGAAGTGGAGGGGTGGGACATGGCCCCGGCACATCCATCGGGACCCCAATGTTGGCGTCACTGGTTGTGTCTTATCATAAGGAATAAGTGTATATATGATTTAGGGGCAGGGATCTGAATGGTTTCTGATATGATCTTTTATGAAGTGGAGGGGGTGGGGCATGGCCGCGGAACACCCTGGGGCCCCGGGTCGGCATAAAAGCACATAGCTGAAAGAAGTTTACTCAAGGAACATTTCTATAAAAGTTTTGTCAAAATACCTGCAAAGAGTTGGCAGTAAATGCCATTTTTCTGTCTTCCCAATTTTAAGTCTATGGAAACTCTAAGTTGCCATAACAACCAAACTAATGCCCCAACCAAAGAAGGCTACAAATAAAATAATGAAATTTTAGCTCAATTGACCCAGTGGCTTCAAAGGAGATGTTATTTGAAAGTGTTGATGCCAGACGACGGGCGCCAGACGACGACGACGGACAACTGCCTATCCTATAAGCTCCCCCGGAGCCTTCGGCTCTGGTGAGGTAAAAAAAACATGAAAAATGTGGACGGACAGACTGATGGCCAAACAGGGTGATTACTGTAGGGCACCCGCAGAAATTTTGCAGGGCCCTAACTAGGGTTTTAATCCGAATGAAACTGGCCAACATCAGGTTTAGCCACATGTCATCAAACTGCGTTTACACAAGGGCAAAAACCCTTTCAGCGCTAAGTTAAGGGTTTGGGTTGGGATCCCGTAAAGTTAACTTAAACCCACCAGTAATTTTTACTGACTGTGTTCCAATACGGTGCTTTTGCTGTGTTGTTTTATGTTTTGTGGTGGTGGTTCTGATTCTTTCCCTTATCATATACGTTGTTACGTTGATGATTCTGATTCTTCCCCCTTTATGGTTGTTCATTTTGGTTACGTTTGTCTTCCTGTTTAATGTTTGTCATGTTTGTGATTCTGATTCTTCCCCTTCCCCTTATGTATATTGCTCCTTTTTAGTGAGGATATTCTCAGTCACCACCTGTTTGGGAAAGAGCTGCTGACTCGGTTTACCAGTTGTCTATCGTCACTCCATGTTTTGTCGTCTATCCCTAGTGATGTTGTGGGAAGAGTTGGAATCTGTATCATTTCTTTTTAATTTTCGAAGTACACAGTTCTATTTTTTTAATTTGGACACATTCAAGTTTTTTGGATAAAGGCTCATATGTCAACTCAATACTAGGATAAAGTTTTGTTGGGCTTTTACCCGGCGTTGAGATGAAATGACATCTCCAGCCCAGTGACAAAATCAAACCAATAGGGCTAAAATACATTGGACGGTCCGGTCCGACTCGCACCACTTTGCCTGGGCAGGCATAGCCCTTCTATGCGGAAGCACCATGCAACACAATCTATTTCTCCAAGCCCGATGGGAGGGGACCAGACACACTGTCATTTACACATCCATGAAAAGTCAAAATTATAGAATCAAGCTGAATCTATGGGAATAGGACGCTTCAGTTCGCCTATGTATTTTCCTGAAATGCGCGTAATCAGCCATGTAATGAAATCAGGCAACCTCAGTCTGTGCGATTAATACCCTTTTCTATTTCATTTCTTATCTCCTTTTTATTTAGACTGGTTTTCTGCCGCTTCATGATAGCGATGATCCTGTAACCAGCGAACTCAAAGAGCGACGAAGATACATCTTCTCCGTTCCATATGCAGCCCCAGACCGATTCATCGGCGAAATGCACCCCAGCGTCGATTTATTCAGCATAGGCTGTATAGCGTATGAAATCGTCGTCGGCAGGTCAGTAAGTTCAGGGTATAGTAGTCACAGACAAACTCGCCGTGTCTACAAGAAGATTCGATTGGTACATTGCATCTCGCATGCTTTTTGCAAGCGGACAAAATGGCTCTATACACAATAGTTTTGTAGGTCTATCAAAATGTCTACCTGGCACGTGGACTAAAATTTACGGTTTTTTAGGACGTTGGCACGTTTCAAGAAAAACGGCCCATAATGTTCCAAGTTAAATGAATAATCATAGAACATGCATATTAAAAAATGCATTTCGGTTTTTGGAAGAAAAAAATCAGTTTTGCAAAAAATTACATTTCAAAATGGTACATTTTTGAATATCCAATTATACATTGTCCTTTCATAGAAACATTATATTTGTACATCAACCTAAGAAATGCATGTAGTGTGTGTCCTGGCAACAACGAGAGATAGTTTTTGTTAAAACAAAACTGTCATTTAAATAGGGGATCTTACATTAGTGTTCATGTATTATTGAATTTATTAAACGAGCTGAGGAATAGCGATAAAATGCGAGGCCTTTTCCTCAACGAGTTTAATAAATTTACTAATATATGAGCACGGATGCAAGATTCTGTTTATCATATGACCTATAAAACGTACAGGCCTTATACCCACCGAACGTTCATACTGACAGATATGATCGGTTATTTCCCCGGGTAAATCAGTGGGTGTAAGTGGGTAAACATCTCCTGCAAAACGGATTGTAGTTTAAATGTTTTTCACGCCCAGATTTTGATTCCTCCATTCTTCCGATCATTTGGTCAATATTATTGTGCATACAACAGATTTTTTGGGAAAAATTGCTTGTTTTGACAAAGGACATTACGATTTGACAGTTATTTTTTATCTCAACGCTTATTTGCCCCAGTTTTAAATTGTATGTGCACATTGATGACAATGTATAGTGAATGTACACATTGGTAGGAATTTTATCGACATGGATATAATGTTATAAGGACAGGCTTTGGAAAAACTCCTTCCCGTTGTTGCTAGTAAACGGGCTAAAGTATATGTGTTTGTGTAAAACTGGTGTTTCTCATGGAGAAACACATGTTAAAAATAGACCTTTTAGAAAGGAAATTATCTTTCAAAATCTACTTTTTTTTCTTTTAACAACAAAAATACAGTTTTAAAATTTCGTTTGTCACGATTAATCCTATAATTTGGAACATTGTAGGTTATTTTTCTTAAACGAGTCAACGTTCTGAGCAATACTTAAAATTTAGCCCATGTGCCAGGTAGACGTTTTGATAGTCCTTAAATTCACATAATGGGGTGACTTAGTTTATTTTGTTCATAGAATATTTTAAAGACAGGTGCAAACGATAGTTCCGCCCTACCAATCTTATCTACGATTACTTTACTATTTTTTCACTGCGGGGCCCCGCCCATCGGCGCCTGGAGAAATACATTGGTCTGCGTCAGAGCTGAAACTGACCGCACATGAGTACTGGTTAACCGTTTAGACGGTCTACTCCTGCCCAGGCAAAGTGGTGCGAGTCGCACCGTCTATGCATATAAACTTTATTAGTTAATGTGGGCGGTAGGCAATGTCGTCATCAGGTAGCGCTCTGCATGGTCAATTTTCGAAGAATATGATATGCGCAGACAGTGGGGCGATAGGGTTTGAGATGTCGTTTCATCTCAATGTAGGGTAAAGGTCCCACAAACTCGAAGCTACGTCTCCACAATTACCTAAATAGTGTTGAAGGGAACGTAAAACCACAATTCAAATAAACAAATATTGTTTACCATAAACCTATAGTCGAAAATGTATTTGACCCGTCTTTGGTCTAAATGGGAAACAATTGCACGCAGTTCTGTTGACAGCGAAACATCATCGTTTGCGCCATGGTGTCGCCATCGTCAAATCAAATGGTAGAAAAAAATGTTTATTTGACGTCACTGACGTCGTGTGGGAGAATATATTTCATTGAAGTATGAACAATATCACGTCCCTACAGATAAGTAAAGGGATTTTCTGTAAATGCACTGAGGATGGAAATATTCAACCATAACTCTAGAACTCTCAGGCAATATGGTTAAAAGTTTGTCATTTCCATCAACAGGACACCATTTTACGGTGGAAGCGAAGAACGAACTAAGGAGAATATTCTGTCATACAGCTACAGACCCGCCTATGACTATGAGACGTTGTCTTTTGCTGGCGAGATGTTTATTGATTGCTGTCTAAGGTAACTTTTCCTCACACTGTCAATGTAAAAACTTCTACAGCAGATAGCAATCTATATTTAATAAGTTTTCAGGATAATAAGGTTGGCGAGGATTACGGTCGAGTAACATCAATTAAGCCCTCGGTGGAATTGGTTTCACTGACATTTCTGGGGCGGTTCTTCTGTCACGGTTTATTTTTGTGTGTGTCGCTCGTGTTGTTTTGTTTTGGATAGCCAATTGGCCATTTTGTGGGAAAGTAACTGTCCTTCTGGCTTTCCGCTATCGATGTTTCCATTGTGGTCTGGTTGTTTCATGTTCCTTTCCCTTTGGTGTCTCTGGTGGGGCTATGGGTTGCTTGTGTCGATGCCTGATCATTGCCTTCTCTTCTATTTTGACAGACGATTCACGTGTGATGTAAAGATTGTTATTATATACCAAGAAAATGTCCCGTTTACTTTCTACATAAGTTACCGGTCAATATATTTCTATATTGCCCGTAGTCAAGTTCATATTGCCCGTAGATAAGCAGTCACGTTCACAATAGAACTACTTTTAAATTTGTCCATTTCGATACTAAAAATCGGCAGCCATCTTGTCGTACGTATCGAGTGAATTTTGGGGTATATAATAAAAAGGTTATTAACTTTATATTGTGAAATATTCGGCACTCCTTTGCCATATGAACTCGTGCCGAACATTTCACAATATAAAGTCAATAAACTATAAACATGTAATGCTGTAAAGCAAAGCCTTATTTTCTCGGAAAATAATTTGAAAATATTGTCTGCTAGTGCTACAGATCTTTTAAATAAAACGAGGTAACCTGCGCTACATCAAACCAGCCTTGTGTTAAGGAGTAAGGAGTAATCAGTCAAAATGAAGATACTTGCACGCAGAACTTAACGTCAAAATTTCCTGCTTGTTTATATTTGAATGACGACTATATACAGTCTTTATACAGACACTGGATATTATGACAAACCCCAGGAGACGAACATAATAAGCTTTTAAGCTTCCGTTCTAATTATTTATATGGCATTGCTTTGTTTGAAATGTTTATGGGTTTGAGATAAAATAGAATACTGGTAAACTAAAACTCGAAATTTCCATTACACGAATCCTTAGCTCAACAGGTGTCGGACTAGTGAAGCCATTAAATGATATATAGGATCTTACATGAGTGTTCATGTATTATTGAATTTATTAAACGAGTTGAGGAAAAGGGATAAAATGCGAGGCTTTGCCGAGCATTTTATCCCTTTTCCTCAACGAGTTTAATAAATTCTATAATACACGAGCACGAATGCAAGATTCTATTTATCATATGACATTTAAAACGCATTTTATTCACGATTGTTTACAAAAATGTCAATATTCCGCCATAAGTAAACGCGGCGTCGTTAAGGACGTCGTACATGTAACGTTACGGGACGTATCTAGCTAATTTGCATATTTAATCCACTGGTGGATTATCGAAAATAATACATGGCGTTATTACATTCTCAGACGCGACGTCATATGATAAATAGTATTTGACACTTCAAGACATATTGTTAGAATCGCATCGGAATATGTTTCTTGAAGTAATTTAGGGGGTGGGGGAGGCCGATTGTTCAAATAGCTTCTGAAGGACCCGACAAATGCTATCGCAATGGATAACCATGGATGGTGGTTGATTTTGCATACAGCAAATTGCGTCGAAACCGACAACCCCACACACACAAAGCTCCATATAAACTCCATATTAACTCTTCAAATGCGACCGAAAGAAATAGCTTTATGCAATGTCCCTCTGACGTCATCATAAAATTCTAAAATGCTACGTTCAGGGCAACAACGTTACGTCGCTAAACGTAACGTAAACAAAGCAAGGCCTATCTTGTGATATCAAAAGTTCAAAATCCATATTCAAACAGCACGTGAATTTGTTGATTAGAACATGAGTTTATTTTCTGAACACAGTTTCTGGTCCATTCCAGAACAGCTTCAAACAGCTATGTTCATGGGATTTTATGCACGAATTTAGGCTAGCGTGTATTTTTCAATATTGAATGAAAGTCGCTTCCGCATCTATATGCGTAACACACAATATTTTTACAATATTGTCATTGAGCAGTGCTATTTCTTTTTTTTTCGATTTTGTCCGGCACTCATATTGTTAATTTGTAGATGTGTGTGTGTGTGTGTGTAATCATTTTAAAGCATACATGTATGTAAAAACTCGATGGTTTAATTAAGAAAATTGCAAACACGTCGTGCAGTAACTTTTACTAACTTATAAATCGAAATTAGTTTGAATTTCGGCAACGCATACACGTATTTATATAAATAGTGAGGTCATTTCATTCCATATTTAGCGAATGTTTTGTTCATTGATACTGAAACGTGAACATGTTCTACCAAAAACCACCAGAAGGCTACATTTAATTTGTTTGCATTTTCGGAAGTCTGTAATGTTTGGTTCTTCCAAATAATTACGACCCCCAACCACCAAGGGGATTGGGGACATATTGTTTGGTGTGGATCCAGTTTACGTCGGCGTTGGTGCCGGCATAGCCTGTTTGGAGCACTATATCTCATAACCTATCAATGGATTATGACCAAACATGCACGTCACTAGGATGGGGGAACCAGTCATCAGGAACCGATGGCCTTGACCTCATTTTAAGGGGGCATGCCCCAAAACTCTCATGTTTGGACCAAAAATGGCTTGTCTGCAGCACACCTCTTGATTGAATCGTTTGATTAGATTTTGTTTGCCTTGACCTTTTTTTATAAGAGCACCCTGTCTCATAGACGAATTGATTACATTTGGTCAAACTTGCAACACATCAAAGGTTTGCTTAGATATTGCGACCTTAAACTTATTTTTCAAGGGCACAGGTCCCTCCAAAACTCAATTTTGGCTTATCTGCATCCTATCCCATGGACGGGTTGATCAAACTTGGTCAGATTTGCTACTATATCTTTGCAATATACCAAAGATTTGATTAGATTTTGGTGACCTTGATCTTATTGTCAAAGGCACACACCAGAACAATTAAAGTCAGGTTTGGCTTGTTAGCGCCAAATGATAATCATGAAACTTGGTCAAACTTGTGTCAATATATTATTGCAACATACCAAAGATTAAATAAGAGTATTCCAACTCTAAAGGACCCATCCCCATTCCTGAAAATGGGTGAAAAGACCCCTGCCTCGTCCTCTTTAGTAGGAGTCTGTGCAAGGGGTGCCCTTTTGACACGTTGCGAAAATCCCCCTTTTTTAGAGTAGCACCCTGCCCTAATTTCAATCTGCGGGAAACACTAAAATCATGAGCGAATTAATGAAATTTGGTCAAACTTGTTTTAATTTATTATTGCAGCATACCAAAGATTAAATTAGATTTTAGTAACCTTGGCCTTATTTTAAAGGGCATTTTTCTTGTCTGCATCCTATCTTATGGATGCATTGATGAACTTTTGTCAAACGAAATACAATATATCATTGCAACCTACCAAAGATTGAGTGAGATTATTGTGACCCTAAACTGTCAATTTGAAAAAAGGTGGCTTGTATGCACCCTATCTCTGTGAGGAATTGACCAATGGTGGTTAAACTTGGTACAACAAATCATTTCAGCCTCCCAAAGGTTTGATTGGATACTGGTGATCTTAACATTTTAAGGTCACAGGCTCCCAAAAACTGTCCGTTTTTGGCCAAAAAATGGCTTATAGAATATTATGTGATATTTTTGTTTTTAGTATTGACAACTATGTTTTAGAAATGTTCCAAAAATATAGGGTTGAACAAAACCCAGGGAGAACATTTACTGCATAATCTATTTAACTTTCTCAAAAGAAGAAAATACCGGAAGGACCACATGGTTGCACATTACATTGTTTTTGTTTAATTTGAGGTTTAACGTCCCCGTCAAGACTGTATAGGTTATTTTGGAGACGTCATTCTCAAGCCCTGCCGCCCAATGAAACCAATAGGGTTTGATTCCATTGTGGAATTTTGAACATACATGAGGGTCACTGATGAGGCCTAATTGGCCAAAACTAACTAGTCTGGCCCAGAAAACAAGTAAACTCCATATTTCCAGTTCTGTAGTGTATTCCTTGCTTCCAAAGGATAACCCTTTCTAGAACATATTTATTAGCATAGGCGGTCCGACTCGCACCGCCTTGCCTGGGCAGACTTAGACCCTCTAAGCGGTTTACCAGTACTCGTGTGCGATCGGTTTCAGCTCTGCGTGGATGTATCATGCAGCCCATCTATTTCTTCAGGCTCCAATGGGCGGGGCCGAAGCTTCTGACTGATTCTAACAAAAAAGAAGTGAAGGCAATGCTCAGGAATCGATACAATTAACCCACAGCTCCCATCAGATACACCAAAGGAAAAGAAGCACAAACATGAAACAACTAGACCCTAATGGAAACATCAATAGCGGAAAGCCAAAAGGACAGTTACTTTCCCGCAAAATGGCCAATTGGCTATCCAAAACAAAATAATATAATCGATACACACACTCAAAGACAAACCATAACAAAAATAAACCGCGGCAGAAGAACCGCCTTGGAACGGTCAGTGAAACGAAAGTCCACGTGGGGGGGGGGGGGGCTTATATCGATTTTACGTGGCCACAATCCTCGCCCTTATTTCCGTAAATTGCTTAAAATATTTACATGTTTTTAAAAAGTTGGGTTCTATCAAAACTCTCCAACAACAAAACACAACTGTTTCAATAACGTTTTCTGTTTACATGGGTAAAGCGAGCAAGTCGAAAAAATAGCACCTTGTTAGAAAATACTGACACAAATTCCACAACGTACTTAACACCATTTTCACTTTGGCGTCATTATCAGTTGTTTTTGATTGTGTTAGGTACTTAATTACATGCGATTTGCTTCATTTAAAACCATTTGAAGATATTCTGTGCTTAGATTTGTAGCAGACAATGTTTATTAGTCTAATTTTACGTTTATATAAAGGATCTTACACGAGTGCTCATTTCATATAAAATGACCACGAGTGCAAGATTCTGTTTATCATATGTCCACTTTGAAATTGGATTTTATCGCATTTAAATTTGACAATGCGTTGTTGACATGGACGTCGTCATGACGTTACTTAATCCCACTAAAGTGTTATTACACGTGTGGCCATACGATTTGTATTACACGACGTTATCAAATGCTTATCAACGACGTCATATGATAAATTTATATGACAGACATGTTTTCAAGTAGACAGTCAGAAGTTTGGGCATATGAAAAAAGGATATTTTACTTTACATTGTGAAATATTCAGCTTCTTTCATAAGGCAGAGAGGCATTAGCCCTTCGCCGTTTGAACTTCACAATACAAACTCAACAACCTAAAATACCAATGATATGGCATACATTCTTACGAGGTTATTCATTTGATACAATAAATATTTCAGGAAACACAGTGCCCACCGGTTTGTACCAGGACGACACCTTGCGAATCTTTACAAGGAAGAGTTAGTATTTTTACAATTTCATTAGCTTTATTGTTGTTTTGTGTTGTTGTTTAATGACACTTCAACCCTTATAGGCCATTTTGTGTCGTTTCCCGAAGAAATGGAGAAAATGGAAAAGATGAAAAAGTAGAGTAGAAGGAAGTGGAACACAGATAAAAATCAGCATTAAAGAACCAGAAGATACAGAAAGACAAACCCCATACCCACACCTGCTGCGAGCACATCAGGCCTTACCCAACTATACGCCAATCTCAGTTGAACGCCCGATGCCAAAGATACATGACAATTTAGCCTCTCCCAACCGCCCCCATTGCCTTTATTGTTTTATATATAGAGGATATGTATTTTATACTTAGCAGTGAAATCAATGCATATCGTTCTTATCCTATGATTTGTTTGTATTTACTTGCTTGTATAATTTTATTAATTCCGAAATAAATATGTTTAAACCAATGCATATCTGAAACAAATAAAAATGATACCAATCGCAAGTGAAATGATATTGTATCATTTCACATGTGACTGATACCATTTATATAATTTCACTGCAGTGTGCCGGAACTACTTTTTTGTTTACGTTCTGGTCGAAAACAAAGGTAAATTTTCCTTGTATTTACTAAGAATAATAATTCCTTATGCAGTTAGAATATATTTTGAAGTGTGGCATTAAAATTGAATCAACAGGCGCTATATTTGACAACAGCAGCGCTGTGATTTTAACATCTCCATTTTGCCGACACACATATCGGGCACAATTTAAATGCGCCCTCACAAATATAGGCTTAGCTGTCCTTGTTACAAATGGTCTACAAGGTGTACAAATTCACTGAATGGCTGAGTAAGAGTTTGTGCGAGGAAATCTGTGCTCAAATCAGCGTATTTTTTTCCAACTTGAAAAGCTGCTACACATGGAATCGATTGTACAGTGGCTGGGTGCATGTCACTTAGAGCCTTCTGTCGAAAAGCATTCTTTGAACTAGAAATTCAAAATGTCGATTTGTTTATGCTTTGAAACTGAAAGTTGTGACGTCATGTAGCCAGCCCAAAATCGTGACGTCACCGCCAGGGGTCGATCAATTACCGTAAGTGTCCTAATAGATTATAAAATAAAAAGAACATTAACTTTTTTTCGGCGGATACCAAAAGTATTTCATCTCGTGTGTTGAAAACATCCAAATTTTCACTCGTGCTTCGCACTTGTGAAAAATATGATGTTTTACACACTCGATGAAATATTTTTTGTATCCACCTCAAAAAAGTAAATACCCTCTATTTTCTTTTTTGAGGTGGATACCAAACATATTCATCGAGTGTGTTGAAAGCATCCAAATTTTCACGAGTGCGAAACACGAATGAAATCTGGGATGTTTTCAACATACGAGATGAAATACGTTTGGTATCCGCCGAAAAAAAGAAAATTTTCTTTTTTATTTTATTACTTTATAAGTATATTTACGGTAATTGATCAATTGTATCGTACGTCACAAGTTTGACCTGGCTATGGCGTCCCAATTGTCAGTTTCGAAACATGAACAGGTCGGCATTTCGAATATAGTATTTTTATATTTCAAAGAGTGCCTTTCAAGGTATTTTTACTATTTTACATAATTATTTTAATGATAACATGATTTTTGGCAAGAAAAAGTAGCCCGGGCTGCTACTATGAAAACAACAAGGTAATGTTATTTTTCACAGTGTGAAAAAGTGTGACATTATCATTTTTATTTGTTTCAGATATGCATTAATTCACTGCAAAGTATAAGATAAAAAGGTTTCTCACACTGTAATGCCTGATTATAGCGCTCATCAGAAGAGGTTTTACATCTACTTTGCTTATCAGAAGAGGTGGATATTACGCCGTCGATAACTGTACCGTTTAACCTATGACCAGAGTCAGGGGTACAGATTTTGTTTACACACTTAGGAAATACATTGTAATAATTATGTTTTATGGAAAAAGAACATGAAGAACACTATTTAAGCCGTTAGGAAGTTATGGATTCTGCTTCGTCCTGTCTGTGACTAGATAATAGTTTTATTGGTTTCTAACAAGCATGGATATCACCACAAACGCATTAAGGTCAGGAATACGTACATTGGATCTCCAATGGAATTTCTTAAATTTTGCATGCAAGAACATCTCAACAGTCTACATCGAAACATGCAATAAAAAACGATACGTTATCGAGTTCGCTTAGGCGCCATGACCTCGCAAAAAAAAAAAACGCAATCATTTGTATAGAAAGCAATGAGACTCCGACGAATCGCCAATTTTTCAAGCTTTAAGGTCAAGGGAAAATAAACTGGCCTATTGAATTAAAAAAACTGATATTTTGTGTCATATATATTGTTGATTAAAATGAGAAACAAAAAAAAAATGACTACCGAATCAGTTTACGAGCTATAGCAACGTACGTATAGGCTGTGTATATAGAGAATACAAGGTTCGTGTGTTTTAAAGATCGATAATTGCGTGCCGGCATGATCGCAAATTGCATATTTAAGAAGTGCACAAGGGGATAAACTGAAAAAATTCTAACACAGCGCGCCTATATAGGCAATGGAAAAGTAGTGTGATTTATTATGGAACAAATCACCAGTCGAAGGAACGTGACGAGTGACGCCGTTAAAAGCCGCCGTTTAATGACGTCGCTAGTGGATTCCTTGACGTTTGACGGTGAAACATTATTTTCTCACATCAAAAACATCACATAAGAACATCCATGTTTGTGATACAGTAAAAAATATTGGCGCGAATTTTCTAACAATGGCGGAAGGTTGGGAGAATTTGAGAAAACAACGGCATTATTGTCTATTTTCAGTGTGTTAGAATCGAAGTAGATCAGCTTGAGTGTGTGGATTCTTGATTATTATATCACAGTTTGTCGGTCAGTTGTAAGTGGAAAATTCACTCGCGCTTCGCTCTCGTGATTTGATCTACTTTAAACCAGATCTCCTAACTCAAAAAGTCACTGCTAGAGCTGATCTATTTCTCGATTTAAAGGCATTTATTCTCGTTTATTGAGGACCATCATTGCATTACATAATATTATAAAGCTCTCAGTGCTGACCTCTGTCTTCAACAGGTAAGGGGCCTCTTGGGGGAAAAATCAATAGTTTACTAACTGTTGACTAGCGTGTACCTTATTGATTTTCCCCTTAAGTGCCTCAGTCAGTGATTCAACAAGAGCTACTAATCACCATATTAGGGGCTGCCTTTGATCTGCTACAGAGAGTATATCACAGGGGACAATAAAACAATTATGAGCACACGGTGTGTCATACCTTACAAGAATAAATGCCTTTATGCGCATTTTGACGTAATTTAAAAATGTAGCCTGGTATAAAGAGCGACCAGAACATTAATTTACCAATCATAATGCATTAACAAATTTGCCAACGGTATTTTTAAGACGCTTGTTATGGCATTTTCCGTATGTATACTCGAGGATAAACTTTATTCTTAAGTAAAATTTCCAAAAACATAGTTTATGTGTGCTTGTGAGAGAGGCTTAGTAAGATGTTTTCTCCTTTCGCCCACAATAATAATTTTAACAAAAATAATCGTAATCAAATTATATAAAACGAACTGCCTAGTGTTCGCTTCTGTGAAGACTATGAAGGGGGCGCGGAAGTATGCACTATGATCTCAGTTACGCTATTTTACATTTTTTCATTGCTGTTTATTTTTTATTTAGGCTAATTTATTTGAAAGATTGCAGTATACATGTACGTCTTGCAGTTTCGAAATTTGCATTGTTATGGCACATAGATAAATAAATTTAATGTATCATGCTTTTACAATAAAGCTGGAGATTATTATCATTTAACCGACATGGCATGGGAGAATAAGGAAGTTTTCAATGAATACGTTTGTTTGGTATCCAATGACGTTGCCGGTATTCAGGTATTCTTGACCTTAAATACTCCTAATTTATTAAAGAAAATACCTTATTTTTTATTTTGTTTGCTTATCAGTTTTGTTTCATCTGTGTAGTTTTTTGATTTGTATGTTCTCGGAGATTTTACACTGATGAGTTAGGAACCCTTCATGCGGACTAAACAAAATTAGTGTATACCGCGACAGAGGTAAGGGCGAGGATTATGGCCATGTAAAATCGATTTAAGCCCACCACTGGAATTCTTTCCACTGACCGTTCCAACGCGGTTCTTATGTGGCGGTTTATTTATGTTGTTGTTTGTTTGTATCACTTGTGTCTTTTTATTTTGGATGGCCATTTGGCCATTATGTGGGAAAGTAACTGTCCTTTTGGCCTTCCTTTGTTTAGGTTTCCATTATGGTCTGGTCGCTTCATGTTTGTGTTTCTTTCCCTTTGGTGTCTTTGATGGGTGGAGGAAGTTAATTGTATCGATTCCTGATCTTTGTTTTACTTCTACTTTAAAAATTATATATAAACTTTATTTATTTATTTTTAACACCCCAGAAGTTGACTGGGATTGTCATTTACATGCAGCCGTACATCCGAGGTCCACCTTGTACACAGAAAATAAGCTTTTCCACCCCGTAACAAGAAAATAAGTTATAAAATTTATGTTTTATTATCGCACTATTCCGTAAAAGCATTTTCAAATTTGTCTGAACTCATTCTGTTTTTCATTAAGACAAATCTTGAATTTTAGAAGCTTTAATCAAATGAAGTAGCAATGTAGACTTATCAGTAGAGTTGTATTCAAAAAAACAAGCTTAATTGAAATCACACGACATATGTTTTCTTTTTGTCATAACACACCTACAAGCAAACATATAATAAAAAAATATACCCATAGGGTTAAATGGGCATCCCGCGAAAAGCTTCTTTAAATAGTTTCACGAAAAAACAAACAAAAAAAAAACAAAACAAAAAAAAACAAACAAATAAAAACAATTATAAATACAAGGGTTTTGTTTGTTCTATCTAAAATTATCTACTATACATTTTTTTTTTTTAAAAAATTCAGGCATGCAAACGCCATTGTTTTGTACCCAGAGGAATTACGCGAATGTAGCGGTATGACCCCATGATACTCCCTAAAATTAAAAGTCAGGTTATCTAATAGGATGTATGACAGCTTCGTTTTAAATCAAAATGCCAAACACACTGGATTGGTATAAATCTGTAAAAAATATAGTATTATTACATGCTTTCATACAGCAATATGCAATCACTTCTAGGAACCGAATAACTGAAGGCTATAATCGGTAGTGACCTTTTTCTGGTGAAAAAGCCGAACTGCAAATTATCATCTTCGCTATATTTATTTAAATACATTTTCAGGAATTACAGCTAGATTCTTAAATTCCTGATTTGAATAGCCCGTTGGAATAATTGCGCACTTCTACTACGGTAGTGGCGGTTGCGTCTTAAAATATGCTATTTATTTGTAGATTACAGAATGTAAAGCGCTGAGACTTTTATATGAGCGACCGTGTTGTTTCTGAAATTTGCTTTATTGCAACCCCCCTTGATTTTTTTTCATTGCGGTATAAACTAAATACTCAACATGATGTCTTTTATAATGAAATATTATCGGTTAGCAGCGACAGTTTCATAGGGGCTCGCTGAAACTCGCCCCTATAGAATTGTCTAAGTCTCACCGAAACTCGCCCCTATAGAATTGTCTAAGGCTCACCGATTATATCTAATTATTTAAGACACTAAACATGTATTTACTATATAATAAAGTGTCAAGCGCGGGAGCAAAGAGTTTTTAAAAGCTTACTTTGAAATTGAGTGTTTTGTGACATATGGTATGACATTATTAGTAATGTAGTAATCTGATTGATTAGAGATAGTTTGTGTTTTTGTTTGACACGTACATCTTCAGTTTGCAACCCCTTTTTGACTATTAGAATTCAAGCTATTTCATTCCTCAATGAATACATTATGAAAACACGCCTTTTGCAAAAAAAAAAAAGAAAAAAGAAATTTTAAGATGAAAAATTGTGATATTTTTCTTATTTCTGCTCAAAAGAAATAAGAAAAATAATGTATACCCCCTTAAACCCAAGTTTTACTTTATAAAAGTGGGGTATGAGGGGGGGTTCAAGCAACGTAACACGTTTTTTATTGTCGTTAAAATAAACCAGGGTTCTCTCCCATATGATTGAACGGAGGCAACGTCATGACCTCAAAGGCGCTCTTCGGTTGTTAAAAGGAAAATTGTGTGTAATTGTTTTGTTGTTTCAGCTTTCGACCACAAACCAGATTTGGTTTGTCACATAGTGGATGGAAATCGATGTAAATATAGATAATCATGAAAGATAATTTATTTAATGTTCATTGAAGAATATTTACATTTCCAGTGTATAGTCTAATGTAAACCTATAGAAAAAAATGTAGTTCATTTTTAACGCAACGAGTCACATGATTTTCAGTGACGTCAGTCTAAACCATGGTTCTCTACGGGCGTTGGTGACGTCAACGCTGTTCCGCTCTTTGTAGAAAAACAGCGTGTAAAAGTTTTTCACGTTTAAAATTTGCCCTATAACCTTTGTTTTCGCCCAGTGATGGGGGGCAAAGAATGTATATATAAAAAGTTATTTTTTCTGCTTTTCAGGAAATTATGAACGACAACGGGTCGCTAGCAAAGTTTTCATGAACCCCTTCGTGGTTCATTTACTTTGCACGCGACCCACTGCGTTCATACTTACAGTAGCAGCAAATCCATTTCTTAAATGAATAACATCAGATCAAGAGCATAGTTTAAGTGAAACAACATCGGGGCTCGACATAATTAAATGAACGTTGTTACAAGGATTCACCATCTGACCGTTCATGGAATTTTCGAATTGTAAACAAATACATTCGAAAGAAAGACAAGTTATAGAGCATATTTGATTTTTTCAGTGTAAGATCACCGAATTAACACAGGAAGAAGTATTTTACGAGTGGCGAAGACACGAGTGAAAGTATTTCTTTTGGTGTTCATGAATGAAATAAAAATTGATCTTACACTGACAAAAAATAAATTTTCTGTTTCTTTCATGCTTTAAAATGTAATTTTGTAATGCAATTTCAAAGCGTCAGCCATCATCACAGAGAACAAACTTTTTATCAAAGGCGATTTCGCGGCGATTAAGAGATGTTCAGTGTTTTAACTGGGTATATATTGGTTGTTAACTGATAGTTTGTACCTGGAAAACGGCTTGGAATGCAAGTTTATCACATGGTTCACTTGAAAATTGCAGGAGCAAAACCTGACGTCATCAACCTCCGAATGACGTGAAAACCTGTGTTACGTAATTTCTGTCACACATTAATAACGTTTAGTTAATTGACATTTCACAAACAGAGAACATATATTATTTTTTGAGGATACATCGATTTCACAAACAGTGGAAAATAAAAATCGAATTTTCACTTGAAACAGTGAATATATCAATTTAGATTTCACTGAGAAATCTCTAAATTCACTGAAAAGCATGTAAAAAATATACATTACTCCACATACGTGTCTTTGAACCGAGGGCCTGTCTTCGTGTTGTAGGTGCGATGTAAAATTTGATCAAATTAACATACTAACAACAAATATTGATGACTTACTAATTGCGCACCTCTTGTGGCTGATCTGTTCTTGTATTGTTATGAATTTTGTCGCTTTCCATTGATAACCAATCTGAAATTATTGAAGCTTTTAGCTCTACTTCTAGATATTTAGATGATTTATTAAATATTGATAATACCTATTTTGATGGTTTGATCAGTCAGATTTACCCCCTAGAACTTCAGTTAAATAAAGCAAATTCTTCTGATACCGAGGCCCCGTTTTTGGATTTGCATCTGTCTATTGTAGATGGATTTGTTTCGTGCAGGATTTGTGATAGACGCGGTGACTTTGATTTTGAGATTGTAAATTTTCCTTTTTTGGATGGTGATGTTCCTCGTGCGCCATCCTATGGCGTTTGTGTTTCGCAATTAATTCGTTTTGCTAGAGTGTGTAGTCATGTAACTGGCTTCAACACTCGTAATAAATTATTAACGGCTAAGCTCCTTAATCGGGGTTATCGGTGCCATGGGCTGCGCGGGGCCTTTTCAGAATTTTATAGACGCCATTCTGATTTAATTTCAAAATTCAATGTTGGACTTGGGTCTCTTCTGCGGCAGGGTCTGTCGGAGCCCGAGTTTTGTGGTGGCTTGGTGTGTGAATTCGGAAAAATATATGGCCGCAATGACTTCAGCACCCAATTTCGTAAAATCATTCTTCGATATAAAAAGATTGGGTACAACATGGATATTATACGACAGACTGCATGCATGGTAGTTAACCCAATCACGGTTGGCGGCTTTGCTTCCCTCTTTGGTTGCGCGCCGGTGGGTCAGGCCTCAGATTCTGTGGCGGCTCCAACGTGGGGGCTTGTTGAAAATTAAAGAGATAATGTTGGTTGGTGCCTGGTGCTCTGTCTCTGGTCGGGCTCGTCGGGGTCTGACTGTTGGTTTTGTTTTGCTCCGGCGTTTCGGTGGTTTCTTGCTGTCGGGTCCTCGCCGTTGTCTCGCCTCTGTGGTTCTTTGGTTTCTGTGTTCACGGAGGTGTTGCGCTGGTGGGTTGGGAGGCCTTCATGCGGACTGGGCGGATTTTTGTCTAAATCGCGACGGAGGTGGGGGCGAGGATTGTGGCCGCGTAAAATCGATTTGGGCCCCCCAGTGGAGGTCTTCCACTGACCGTTCCAGGGCGGCTCTTCTGTGGCGATTTATTTATGTTGTTGTTTGTTACTTACTGTGTGTATCACTTGTGTCTTTTGATTTTGGATGGCCATGTGGCCATTTTGTGGGAAAGTAACTGTCCATGTGGCCTTCCTTTGTTTGGGTTTCCGTTGTGGTCTGGTCGCTTGGTGTTTGTGTTTCTTTCCCTTTGGTGTCTTTTATGGATGGAGTAAGTTAATTGTATCAATTCCTGATCTTTGTTTTACTTCTACTTTACTCATTTCTACATACAGGTGATTTTGTATTCATCCGTATTGCTGGCTGTCGCTGTTATAGGTAATTTAGGAGGTATAACGTAACCAAATTGTCATTCGAAGAGGTAAATCGGCGGTTTTACTGTCTGAAATTTCCTTATTCGGCTACCAGTGGAGTCATCAAATGCACACTGCGACTTGCTAAAATGACAATTTCCTAGTATGCATTTCTCTCCATTCTAAAGTACATATTCCTTTGTTAGCTCTAGGTTTATAAATGCATTTTGCCAATAAATAAAGATTATTTCTCCAATTTGAAATACGGGATTTATAAACCGAGGGAGAGTCAAACAATCCGATAAAGAAACGAGTGAGAAGCACGAGATTCTTTAACGGATTGCTTTACCTCCCGAGGTTTATAAATCCCATATTTCAAATAGGAGAAATGAATAATCTGTATATTAATGCTCTTCACATGCACTTCAGTTGACCATTTACAGCTCATGTTAACGGTTAAATCAGCGTAGTGTTACAGAAGTCGGGTGGAAGAAAAACTGGATCGGCGCAATTTTGAAAGCGCTTTCTACAGTCTTGAACAAAAAAAGAAGAAATAAAGTGTTTCAGTGATAAAACAACTAAAATGTGAGATTAAATAAAGCAAAACGTACATCCTATTCAATGGTCATATCCATGTTTTCTTTTGTTTCAGCGTTGCGTCCGCTCAAACGTCACGTGTTCTGAATGTTTGTTGATATCTTCCCAGACGCCATTGCAATGAAGTCATGAATAACGTCGACGTGACTGAACTTTCCCGCGTTTGGATATAACGATTTCACTGCAAAAGCGGTATCTTGTATATTGTACAATAAAATAGTTCCAGCTAAAGATATTTATTTCCCCGGCTAAGAGGAAATATTTCTTCTTAGCAAAAAGGAAAATACTAAGTTTATGTCTGGTAGAAATCATAGTATTTCTCTGTTATGCATGTAATATAAAAGTAAAGTCATCAGCTGCAAAAACCGAATGTCAGCCAATAAAAGCGACATGACATGATAATGTCGCGTTTGCCACAGTATATTGAAAACATACCGTCGCAAATGTTTGACGTTATCCAATCAGACGTGACGGTGCATTCGCAAGTGCATTCAGATATTAAAGGTATAGCTGTTTGTGTCTTTTGTAGGTGGTTTAGTACTCTTGACCTGCGACGATATGAGGATCAAAGCATGGACTCTCCAATACTAGACGTGGTAAGTTAGCTCTTGTTCTGCTGAATTAATTTCCTTATCGGAGGTTTATGACACATATTTGTTTGTTTGTTTGATTTGAGGTTTAATGTCAACGTCAGCACTATTTATGTCATTTAAGAGACGTTGCTTGCAATTCTGTGGGACATTTACGCGACATTAAGATTAAACGACATTTCAAGCCCGGCCACCGAATTAAACCAATAGGGTTTATGTGCATTGGCGGTCCGACTCCCTCCACTTTGCCTGGGCTGGTTTTGACCTACTAAGCGGTTTACCAGTACTCATGTGCGGTTGGTTTCAGCTCTGAGTCCAATCTATTTATCCATGGCCCAATGGGCGGGGGCCCTATGTCCCACAAGTAGAATAGAAGATAATAAACTATTTTGCACACAATGTCATAAAGAAGAAATACCATGATTTCTCAATAAAAAATAAGATCTGACCTAGGAAGATTTATTTCCTCTTAGAACATAAATCCCTGTAGCCGGTCCTACTTTTCCAATGCAATCATTATATTCAGACGCGGGAAAATTTAATTTACGTCGACGCGTTCTTCTGGACGTCACGTCAACGGCGTCTCAGAAAACGTTCAGGATGTATGACGTTAGACTCGGAGGCAGCGTTGAAATAAAGGTTACATGGACATTACAACTGAGTTAGGCGTAAGTTTGGTTACTGTGCTCTTGCATTTTAATTGTTTTATTTAGTTGAGTACAATAGAAAGCGCTTTCAAGATGGGGTCTAAACAGTTTTTGTTTCACTCAGTTTATGTGTCATTGCGCCCACTACGGACTGCATGGACTGTGTGTTAAGATTAAAACTGTACTAAGAATGAGAAGCAAAATGATCTATCAGCTATATTAAAATGCGTGTAATATACAGTTGATTGATGGGATTACAGTTTATTAATATTGGATTTATAAACCTCATGAGCGCACTCCTTTCTTTATCTGATGTCCAATCTCCATCGGTTTGTAAAAAATATACGTGAATGCAATGTTCAGGAATCGATACAATTAGCCCAAACCTCCCATCAGAGACACTAAAGGAAAAGAAACACAAACATGAAATAACTAGACCGTGAAGGAAACATCAATAGCCATAAATGTAAATTTATAATAATAATAATCATCCCATATTTAAAATGGGATGAGTAATAACCCCTCCGTACATGTATATTACATGCACTTTGATAGGCTTAATGGATTATTTTGCATCTGAAGTTCGGTTCGGTTGTCTCTTCGCAGCCCATATCGACGGTTCAATCAGCGTATTGTTACATAAGCCGATTGAAACAAAAACTGAGTAAAACGGAAAGCGCTATCTACAGTACTGAATAACTTTAGAAGAAAAAAAGTGTTTCAGTGATAAAACAACTATAAAAATGGGGATAACAGGAAGAAAAACGTACTTCATATTCAATGGTTATGCTCATGTAATCTTTGTATCAGCGTTGCATCCTGAACGCCACGCGTTCTGAACGTTTGTTGATACCTTCTCTGACGTCATTGACGTCTTGAATATCATGTCGATGTGACAAACTTTCCCACGGTGAAATCTGACAATTTCATTGCAAAAGCAGTATCTTGTAAAGAAGTTCCCCCATGAATGTAGGGATCAACCATTTTTTTCCATGCATTAATATTTGCCGGATACCGAGGAAGCTGTTTGAACATGGGGCCGCTAGGCCGAATGTTCCAATATCTACCGAGGGATCCGGCAAATGTTAATGCAATGAAATAACCATGGATGATCGTTGTTCTTGCATAACTTAGGAATCCGACGGCAAATTTTGACGAAAACGCCCAAAAGCGCCATATAAATTCCATATAAACTCTTCAAATGCGGCAGGCATACCAAAATGGCGGCCAGTTCAGAATGTTGTTTACAATGACGTTGTCATGCAGTGACGTCATCATAGAACCCTAAAACGCTACGTTCAGGGCGGTAACGTTACGTCGCTCAACGTAACCTAAACAAAGCAAGGCCCGTCTTGTGATATCAAAAGCTCGAAATCCATGTTCAAACAGCATGCGAATTTCATGATTTAAACATGATTTTTGCTGTTTGAGCACGGCTTTCGGTCCATTTGATAATGGCTTCAAACAGCCATGCGCATAGGTATTTATTTTATACATAGCAGTGAAACCAATGCATATCTGAAACAAATAAAAGTGATATTTTCACACTGTGAAAATATAAATGATATTTTCACAGTGTGAATGTTATTTTCACAGTAGCAGCCCGGACTACTTTTCTCGCCAAAAATTCATATGTTATCTATAAAATAATTCTGTAAAATACCTTGAAAAAGCATTCTCTGAACTGTAAAATGCTGTATTAAAAATGGCGACTGTTTATGGTTTGCAACTGACAGTTATGACGTCATAGCCAAGTCAAAAATTGTGACGTAAGAACGGATTGATCAATTACAGTAAGTGTCCTAAAATATTATCAAATAAAAAGAAAATTTACTTTTTTTCGATAAATATCAAAAATATTTCATCTCGTGTGTTGAAAACATCAGAATTTTCACTCGTGCTTCGCACTCGTGAAAATTCTGATATTTTCAACACACTCGATGAAATATTTTTGATATTCATCTCAAAAAAGTAAATATCCTCTATTTATGCAATAATGTTAATGCAATGAAATAACCATGGATGATCGTTGTTCTTGCATAACTTACGAATCCGACAGCAACTTTTGACGAAAACGCCCAAAAGCTCCATATAAATTCCATATAAACTCTTCAAATGCGACAGGCAAACCAAAATGGCGGCCAGTTCAGAATGATGTTTACAATGACGTTGTAATGCAGTGACGTCATCATAGAACCCTAAAACGCTACGTTCAGGGCGATAACGTTACGTCGCTCAATGTAACGTAAACAAAGCAAGGCCCGTCTTGTGATATCAAAAGCTCAAAATCCATGTTCAAACAGCACGCGAATTTCATGATTTGAACATGGTTTTTACTGTTTGACTACGGCTTTTGGTCCATTTGACAATGGCTTCAAACAGCCATGCGCATAGGTTTTTATGCAAGAATGTTAATGCAATGAAATAACCATGGATGATCGTTGTTCTTGCATAACTTAGGAATCCGACGGCAAAGTTTGACGAAAGCGCCCAAAAGCGGCATATAAATTCCATATAAACTCTTCAAATGCGGCAGGCATACCAAAATGGCGGCCAGTTCAGAATGTTGTTTACAATGACGTCATGCAGTGACGTCATCATAGAACCCTAAAACGCTGCGTTCAGGGCGGTAACGTTACGTCGCTCAACGTAACGTAAACAAAGCAAGCCCGTCTTGTGATATCAAAAGTTCGAAATCCATGTTCAAACAGCATGCGAATTTCATGATTTGAACATGGTTTTTGCTGTTTGAGCACGGCTTTCGGTCCATTTGATAATGGCTTCAAACAGCCATGCGCATAGGTATTTATGCAAGAATACACATTATTACTACAGTAACTTTATCTGCCGTATTGTATCACGCTTTCAGATCAATGTATCACACGAGACGTGGAGCGTCGGGTGTGATGCGCAAGATCTGCAAACACTTATGGGACGTGATACTGTGCGACAGATCAAATTACTGCAGTGATAATATGTTTATTATATTCCTTTTTGTTTCAAAAGAAAGTCCCTTGTCTTCAAACATAAGTAATTGGGAAATTTTGATGTTACGCTTTGCATATAAGTGACATCATCGTTTCAAACCTCTGGTTCCGCGTTACACGCGGCTGCTTTCTAAAGTCGCAAAAATACCGGGGCTCAGAGCTAGCAAGGATGGTGATACGGAATCTATACATTACGCGAACATGCCTATACAAATACATTGCCACCTTATCGCCGAAAATATGAAAATTTTATGATGAAAAAATGTGATATTTTTCTTATTTCTGCTCCAAATATAGACTGTGGGCACTCGTTAGAACCGCCTCATCGAGGCGGTTCTAACAAGTGACCACAATCTATATTTGAGAGCAGAAATAAGAAAAATAAAGTATACCCCCGGAAACCCGTTTTACTATATAAAAGTGGGGTTCAAGGGGGTCAAAATTATAAAGACGTGTTTTCGTGATGAACGCGTGTAGGTGTAGGGTGATACGGGATTCTGTATTTTGTGTCGAAAAACAGGAAGTTGACAGCAGTATTTTTCGTAGGCATATAAAAATAGTGGATTTTACATGAGTGTTCATATCAAACGAGTGGAGGAGAAGGGATAAAATGCGAGGCCTCGTCGATCATGTTATCCCTTTCCTTCGACGAGTTTAATAAATCCAGTAATATATGAGCACGAGTCCAATATTTTATTTATCATTTGACGTTTAAAACTTATTTAATTCACGTATTTTGTACAAAATTGATTGTCAATATCCCGCCATTAGTAAACGCCGTCGTACGTGTAACGTTATGGGACGTATCTAATGTGCATACTTAATCTACTAGTGGATTGCCGAATTTAGTACTTGACGTTTTTACATTGTCAGACGCGAGGTCATATGATAAAGATTCATTTTCCCGCCTTAGAGGAAAAAAGAGCACAATACCATGCTAAATAAAAAGTAGAAGTAAAACAAAGATCAGGAATCGATACAATCAACTTACTCCACCCATCAAAGACACCAAAGGGAAAGAAACACAAACATGAAGCGACTAGACCATACTTAATGGAAACCTAAACAAAGGAAGGCCATAAGGACCGTTACTTTCCCACAAAAGTCTGGTAGAAATCGCGGTTTTACTATGTAATGCGTGCATTATAGGGATCGACCATGGTTTTTCATGCATTAACATTTGCCGGGTCCCGACGAAGCTATTTGAACATGAGGCCGCCAGGCGAACCAACATGGCGGCCAGTTCAGAATGTTGTTTACAATGACGTTGTTACGCAGTAACCATCTGACGTCATCATAGAACCCTAAAACACTACGCCCAACGTAACGTCAACAAAGCAAGGCCAGTCTTGTGATATCAAAAGCTCAAACTCCCTGTTCAAACAGCACGCGAATTTCATGATTTGAACATGTTTTTTTTACTGTTTGAGCACGGCTTTCACTCCATTTGACAATGGCCTCAAACAGCCATGTGCATAGATATTTATGCAAGAATACAACATTATAACTCATGATGGAAAAATTTGAATATTATGCATGTGGAATGAATATGAACTATAAGTTCACCTAGGAAACTGCCAATATTTTTGTTTTAGCAACATGAATGAATGACAGAAATGGCTAAACATTTACATTTCTAGTGTAAAGTCTAATTTAAACCTATAGAAAACAATGTAGTTCATACTTCCATGAACGCAGCGAGTCATATGATTTTCAGTGACGTCAGTCTAAACCATTATTCTCTAGGGGCGTTGGTGACGTCAACACTGTTCCGCTCTTTGTAGGAAAAACACCGTGTAAATGTTTTTCAGCTTTAAAAATTTGCCCCATAAGCATTTTCCCCCAGTGATGAGGGGAAAAGAATGTAAATATAAAAAATAAACTTATTTTTTCTCCTTTTCATGAAAGTATGAACGGCAGCGGGTCGCTAGCAAAGTTTACATGAAACCCTTTGGGGTTCATTTACTTTGCACGCGGCCCACTGCGTTCATACTTTCATGAACTGCAGAAAAATAAAATGCATTTCTTAAATGTTGGACAGACATTTTTCACATGACGTCGTTGATATGCAATGGATTACATCATGTCATAAATACCATATGATCACACGTGTATTTGAGTGGTGCTGCTATATCTCAGAAGTCAGGTCCCAAAAAACCGACAGCAAACGTTTATTTCCAAAATGCATCGATCGAGATTGAATTTCGTGTTTGTGAATTTTCTTAAATTTTACCGTCGGGTTTAGTAGGGCACATTTCCTTCAAACTGCACCCGGAATACTTCATTTTAGGAAAACGTTCACTTGCCAGAATTAACGGCGCAAATTCGTCCATGTCATCGTTTTACTGTCGAAGACTTTTACCCTTTTTGTACCATATAAAATCTTCCTCCTTACATATAGCAGTAGTCCATTTCAAAATCTATGGTTGTCAGGCTGTGTTTTCTTCAAATGTTATTTGGAAAATGACTGAACTTTTAGCAAACAGTGGAGGTCCTGATCAAAAGCCGCGTTCTACAGCGTCTGATCTTGGCCTGCACTGTTTGCCAGGGTACCCCTTTTAGGGTTTCCGGTACAAAATGGGTTAAATAGTAAATGTAAACAGTCGGTTTCACAAGAAAAAAATATGGCAAGTATTTTTTTTTTCAAAATAATGCTTATTTTACCTTTTCAGGTTCAACTTTTGCACAGGGGCGAGACTTTAGACCTAGACGAGAGGAATTTAGACTACAATTGGGGCCGGATCATGGATATAATGAGTCCTCACTCTCCAACCCTTGTGTACTGAGTGCTGCTGCACGAACCAAAGAAACAATGCTATAAGGATGTCCTGTTCTGATGACACTGAAGAGATATTGCTGAAGATTACAATTACTTATGACAAAATAAGAAAAAAAAATAGATTTAATAGCATCTGGATGAAGCGTTGCAATAGTTTAATTTATGTATCAGCCTTTTTATATAAACATTTACATTTATTATCAGATTTTCAGTTTGTCATTACATTTGATATTTTTATGTAAAACCAGAAGAGTATTTCATGACGGTTTCATATGATTTTTATAATAAAATAATGTAACACGGCTTTTATCTGTTTTTTTTTTTTTTTACATATTTTATCTTCTTGAAACAGAGACTGCTGATTCTAACACAGCCATGGAGAATGTAGATCTGGCATTAGTGGTCATTTTATATGAAATACGTGGATCGAGTCTTGGGCTTTGATGTTTCCATTAGGGTCAATAGGATTTCAGCTCTATCATCATTTCAAAGAAACGTTTCCATGAAAGAGATCAGCCAGTCTCAATAAAATTTCATTTGAAGCCCCACTGGTAATGGATAAACATAAACAAGATGACCATGATGGTCCTATATCGCTCGACTGAGCTAAGGGTCCCGGGGCAAGGCAATTTTTGGCCTCAGGGCTATAATTTGGACAATCTTAGTGGAGGTCCAATAAATGAAGCTTAATACCAAATATCGACCTTCTGGTTACAGATAAAAATATTCTTAAAAGTTTCCCCTATATAAATATGTTCTAGAAAGGGTCATCAGTGACCCTCAAATATTTTCAAAATTCAACAATGGAATCAATAGTCCAGAAGGCAAGAAAATATAAACTACACTATGATGTAGCCAGGGAGACTATTTACGGCCGCCACGCATTCCAAGACACCAGCTGTAGTGACATTTAATATGTTCTAGAAAGGGATAATATGTTCTATAAAAGGGTTATCCTTTGGAATCAAGGAATACACCACAGAACTGGAAAATATTAAGTGTACATGTTTTCTAGGCTAGACTAGCTAGTTTCGGCCAGTTAGGCCTCATCAGTGACCTTCAAGTATTTTCAAAATTCTACAATGGAATCAATGATTCAAAAGGACAAGAAAATATAAACTACACAATGATGTAGGCAGGGAGACTTTTTAAGACCGCCACACATTCCCAGACACCAGCTGTAGTGACTTTAAATATGTTCTATAAAAGGGTTATCCTTTGGAAGCAAGGAATACACCACAGAACAGGAAAATATTAAGTGTACAAGTTTTCTGGGCTAGACTAGCTAGTTTCGGCCAACTAGGCCTCATCAGTGACCCTCAAGTATTTTCAAAATTGTACAATGGAATCAATGATTCAAAAGGACAAGAAAATATTAACTACACTATGATGTAGGGCAGGGAGACTTTTTACGGCTGCCACACATTCCCAGACACTAGATGTAGTGACGTGAAATATGTTCTATAAAAAGGTTATCCATTGGAAGCAAGGAATACATCACAGAACAGGAAAATATGAAGTGTACATGTTTTCTGGACCAGAATAGCTAGTTTCAGCCAATTAAGCCTCATCAGTGACCCTCAGGTATTTGAAAAATTCTACAATGGAATCACTAATCCCAAAGAACAAGAAAATATAAAGTACACTATGATGTGAACCTATGTAAAACATGTGGGCCCCGTGGCTAGGCCATTTTTGGCCACTAGGCTATAATTTGAACCACCTTGGAAGCTAGAGGTCTACTAGAAGAAGCTTCATACCAAATATCAAGAATCTAGGCCTTTTGGTTTCAGTGAAGAATATTTTTAAAGGCATTCCCAATATTAAGTTTATTTACTAAATTCCCAATATTTGCCTATGTAAAACCCGGGCAGCGTCATTTTGGAACAATCTTGGTAGAGGTCCACTACATGAAGATTCATACCAAATATCAAAGATCAGGGCCTTCTGGTTTCAGACAAGAAGATTTTCCCTATATAAGCCTACGTAAAAGCAGTGGGCCCCAGGTTGGGGCCATCATTTTTGGCCCCAGGGCTATAACTTGAACAATCTTGGTACAGGTCCTCTAGATGAAGCTTCATACCAAATATCAAACACCTAGGCTTTCTGGTTTCAGAAAGTAGATTTTTGAGGTTTTCAAATCGCCCATTCTTCGAAAATACACCAATCCTTTCAAAAGAAGTGGAATGTATCCTAGTATTTCTAAGTGCAATGCTAAGAGGTGCAGGTGTTGTTCACATTTATGCACTGCGTCTAACGTTTCTTCGTCTGTAAGCGGTAGACGTTATTCTGAAGTTAACATGTCCGATTTGATATGTAAAGTCTACGGGTTTGAAATATGTGATAACCTGACATACTGCAATTGTAAAATGCAGTTCATCGGCAAACTAATCGCATGTTAAAAACTCGATTTAACGGATACTATCGCAGAATTAGTAAAATAGAAGTGGAGGTAAGGATCAGGAATCGATACAATTAATCCACATGTAGCTCCCATCAGAGACACCAAAGGGAAAGAAACGCAAGCATTAAACAACAGACCCTAATGGAAACATGAACAGCCATCGGGGCTTGAACAAATAAATGGGCTGCATGATGCTTCCACACGAGCTGAATCGGGCCGCACTCGAGTACTGGTAAACAGCTTAGAGGATCTAAGCCTGCCGAGGCAAAGCGGTATGAGTTGCACCGTCCATGCTTATAAACCCTATTGATTTCATGTGGCGACAGGGCTTGAGATGTCATTTCATCTCAATGTCGGGTTAAAGTCCCACAACATTTGAAGCAACGTCTCCAAAATGACCCATATAGTGTTGACTGGCATGTTAAACATCAAATCAAACAAAAACAAAACCAAAACATCAATAGCGGAAAGCCAAAAGGAAACCAACAGTTGGACTCCGATGGGCCCGACCAGAGACAGAGCATCAGGTACCAACCAACATAAGCCTTTACGCAGGAACAGTCATATAATCAGAGGCCTGACCCACCGGCATGCAATTAAAGAGGGAAGCAAAGTCAGGCCTCCGATTCTATGACGGTTCCAGCGTAAAAGCGTATTGAGAATTAGAGAGATCTAATTCAAGGTGATGTTGGTTGGTGCCTGATGCTCTATCTCTGGTCGGGCCCATCGGAGTCTAACTGTTGGTTTTCTTTTGCTCCAGCATTTCAGTGGTTTCTTGCTGTTGGATCCTCACCGTTGTTTCATCTCTAGGTTGTTTGATTATTTGTGTTCACGGAGATGTTGCACTAATGAGTTAGGAGGCCTTCATGCGCACTGAACAAATTATTTGTCTAAATCGCGACGGAAGTAAGGGCGAGGATTGTGGCCACGTAAAATCGATTTAAGCCCCCCAGTGGAAATCTTTCCACTGACCGTTCCAAGGCGGTTCTTCTCTGGCAGTTTATTTATGTTGTTGTTTGTTACTTACTGTTTGTATCACTTGTGTCTTTTTATTTTGGATGGCCATATGGCCATTTTGTGGGAAAGAAACTGTCCTTATGGCCTTCCTTTGTTTAGGTTTCCATTATGGTCTGGTCGCTTCATGTTTGTGTTTCTTTCCCTATGGTGTCTTTGATGGGTGGAGAAAATTAATTGTATCGATTCCTGATCTTTGTTTTACTTCTACTTTGCATAGTTTATGGTCCCGATAACCCTGATTAAGAAGTCTGACAGTTAACAATTTATTACAAGTGCCGAAACTACGTAGTATGGCCCATCTTCTTTCTTATGAATGTTTTCATTGCTCTTAAAGGAACTCATTTTTGATTTTTATTTGCCTTCACTGCAGCTGGTGTTGTGCCGTGTGGCGGCCGTAAAACGTCTCCCCGTACATCAACCATAGTGCAGTTTATGTTTTACTTTTGCTCCTTTGAGATCATCGTGAATATTCTGAGAAATCAGAAATAAATTATTGGTTTAGACTCATTCTAGACAGGTTTTTGGTTGTTTGGACCCCGTTTTGGTTTGTGTCGGTCTTTGAATCGACTGCTTATTCGAGGTTTGCAGGGTTGCGGTCTGTTTACTCTGGCTTTCTTTGCCGGATCATTACAGGGTCACTGATGAGGCTTTATTAGCCGAAACTACGTAGTATGGCCCATCTTCTTTCTTATGAATGTTTTCATTGCTCTTAAAGGAACTCATTTTTGATTTTTATTTAAGTTAGTTACATGACTACACACTCTGGCAAATCAGATTAAAGTCGAAATATAAACGCCATAGGATGGCACACGAGGAACATCACCATCCAAAAAAGGAAAATTGACACTCTCAAAATCAGCATGAAGGCCTCCGAACTCATCAGTGCAACATCTCCATGAACACAAATAATCAAAGAACCACAGAGGTGAGACAACTGTGAGGACTGGACAGCAAAAAACCACTGAAATGCTGGAGCAAAAGAAAACCAACAGTTAGACTCCAATTAGCTTTAACAGTTAGCTTTTTCAAAATTTTATAGATGTCATTCTGATTTAATTTCCAAATTCGATATTAGACTTAAATCTCTTCTACAACAAGGTCTAGCTGTCGGAACCCGGATTTTATGGTGATTTAGTAAATAAATTCAGAAAAATATATAACCGCAATGACTTCAGAACCCAGTTTTGTAAAATCATTCTTCGATATAAAAGGATAGGGTACAACATAAATGTTATACGACAGACTGCATGCATGTTAGTTAACCCAATCACGGATCACAACTTTGTTTCCCTCTTTAATTGCACGCCAGTGGGTCAGGCATCAGATTCTATGAGAGTTCCAGCGTTAGAAAGAATCTAATTCTATGTAATGTTGGTTGGTGCCTGATGCTCTATCTCTGGTCGGGCCCATCGGAGTCTTTAACTGTTGGCTTTCTTTTGCTCCAGCATTTCAGTTGTTTCTTGCTGTCGAGTCCTCACCGTTGTTTCATCTCTTTGGTTGTTTGATTTTTTGTGTTCACGGAGATGTTGCACTGATGAGTTAGGAGACCTTCATGCATTTGTCTAAATCACGACAGAAGTAAGGACGAGGATTGTGGCCAGGTAAAATCGATTTAAGTCCCCCAGTGACTGTTCCAAGGTGGTTCTTCTGACGCGGTTTATTTTTGTTATGGCTTGTCTTTGAGTGTTTGTACCGCTTATATTATTTTGGTTTGGATAGCCAATAGGCAATTTTGTGGCAAAGTAACTGTCATTTTGGCTTTCCGCTATTGATGTTTCCATTAGGGTCTGTTGTTTCATGTTTGTGTTTCTTTTCCTTTAGTTTATCTCATGGGAGCTGTGGGTTAATTGTATCGATTCCTGATCATTGCCTTCATTTCTATTTCCCTATTATAATGTTCTATAAAAGGTTTATCCTTTGGAAGGAAGGAATACACCACAGAACTGGAAAGTATGAAGTGTACATGTTTTCTGAGCCAGACCAGCTAGTTTCGGCCAATTAGGCCTCATCAGTGACCCTCAAATATTTTCAAAATTCCACAATGGAATCAATGATCCCAAAGGACAAGAAAATATAAACTACACTATGATGCCTAGTATATAAAACGAGCTCCGCAAGCGTGGCATTATACGCCTGTGGAATCAATGGTCACAAAGGACAAGAAAATATAAACTACACTATGATGTACGGCCGCCACACATTCCCAGACCCCAGCTGTAGTGGTTTTAAATAGGTTCTATAAAAAGCTTATCCTTTGGAAGCAAGGAATACATCAATGATCCCAAAGGACAAGAAAATATAAACTACACTATGATGCCTAGTATGTAAAACGAGCTCCGCAAGCGTGGCATTTTACGCCTGTGGAATCAATGGCACAAAGGACAAGAAAATATAAACTACACTATGATGTACGGCCGCCACACATTCCCAGACCCCAGCTGTAGTGGTTTTAAATAGGTTCTATAAAAAGCTTATCCTTTGGAAGCAAGGAATACATCACAGAACTGGAAACAATGAAGTGCACGTTTTCTGGGCCAGACTAGCTAGTTTCGGCCAATTAGGCCTCATCAGTGACCCTCAAATATTTTCAAAATTCCACAATGGAATCAATGATCACAAAGGACAAGAAAATATAAACAGCACTATGATATAGGGCAGGGAGACTTTTTACGGCCGCCACACATTCCCAGACACCAGCTGTAGTGATGTTAAGTATGTTCTATAAAAGGGTTATCCTTTGGAAGCAAGGAATACACCACAGAACTGGAAAATATGAAGTGTACATGTTTTCTGCGCCAGACTAGCAAGTTTCGGCCAATTAGGCCTCATCAGTGACCCTCAAATATTTTTCAAAATTCCACAATGGAATCAATGATCCCAAAGGACATGAAAATATAAACTACACTATGATGTAGGACAGGGAGACTTTTTACGGCCGCTGCATATTCCCAGACACCAGCTGTAGTGACGTTAAATATATTCTATATAAGGGTTATCCTTTGGAAGCAATGAATACACCACCGAACTGGAAATATGAAGTGTACATGTTTTCTGAGCCAGACTAGCTAGTCTCGCCCAATTAGGCCTCATCAGTGACCCTCAAATATTTTAAAAATTCCACAATGGAATCAATGATCCCAAAGGACAAAATATAAACTACACTTTGTTGTAGGGCAGGGAGACTTTATACGGCCGCCACACATTCCCAGACACCAGCTGTAGTGACGTTAAATATGTTCTATAAAAGGGTTATCCTTTGGAAGCAAGGAATACACCACAGAACTGGAAAATATGAAGTGTACATGTTTTCTGGGCCAGACTAGCTAGCCAGATTAGCTATAAGCCTATGTAAAACCAGTGGGCCCTGGCGCGGGGGCATTTTTGGCCCCAGAGCTATAATTTGAACAATATTGGTAGAGGTCCACTAGATGAAGCTTCATTTTAAATATCAAAGACCTGCACCTTGCGGTTTCAGACGGAAGATTTTTAAAGGTTTTTCCCTATTATAAGCCTATGTAAAACCAGTGGGCCCCGGTGCGGGGCATTTTTGGCCACAGGGCTATAATTTGAACAAATTTGGTAGAGGTCCACAAGATGAAGCTTCATACCAACTGTAAAAGACCTGGGCCTTCTGGTTTCAGACAAAAATATTTTTAAAGGTTTTCCCTATATAAGCCTATGTGAAATCAGTGGGCCCTGGCTCCAGGGCTATAATTTGAACAATCTTGGTAGGATTCCTCTAGATGAAGCTTCATACCAAATATCACAGACCTCGGTCTTCTGGTTCAGACCAGAAGATTGTTAAAAGTTTTCCCCCGTTATAATTGTTCTATATAGAGGATATTTACTTTTTTGAGGTGGATACCAAAAATATTTCATCGAGTGTGTTGAAAACATCATAATTTTCACGAGTGCGAAGCACGAGTGAAAATTCGGATGTTTTCAACACACGAGATGAAATACTTTTGGTATCCGCCGAAAAAAAGTTAATGTTCTTTTTATTTTATAATTTATTAGGACACTTACGGTAATTGATCGATCTGAGACGGTGACGTCACGATTTTGAGCTGGCTTCATGACGTCACAACTGTCAGTTTCAAAGCATAAACAAATCGCCATTTTGGATTCTGCATTTTTAGTTTCAAGAATGCATTTCAAGGTATGTTACAGAATGCGTAGTGCTTATTTGAAGTCCATTTTATTATTGAAGGCTCTAAGAGACATGCACCCAGCCACTGTATAATCGATTCCATGTGTAGCAGCCGTCGCGACCAGTTTTTAAAAAAAAAAAAAAAAAAAAAAAAAATCACGCTAATTTGAGCACAGATTTCCTCGTACAAACTCTTACTCAGCCATTCAGTGAACTGGTACGCCTTGTAGACCATTTGTAACAAACAGAGCTAAGCCTAAATTTGTGAGGGAACATTTAAATTGTGCCCGAGAATTGTGTCGGCAAAAGGGAGATGTTCAAAATCACAGCGCTGCTGTTGTCAGGTTTTGCACCTGTTCATTCACTTTTAATGCAACCCGTGAGTCGTGACCCTTCAAAATTTGTTCTAATGACATAAGGAATTATTATTCTTAGTAAATAAAAGGAAAAATAACCTTTTTTCGACTAGAATGTAAACAAAAATGTAGTTCCGGCACGCTACAGTGAAATGATATTTATGGTATCAATCACATGTGAAATGATACGATATCATTTCACTTGTGATTGATATCATTTTTATTTGTTTCAGATATGCATTGATTTCACTGCTAAGTATAAAATAAAAAGGGTTATCCTTTGGAGCAAGGAATACACCACAGAACTGAAAAATATGCAGTGTACATGTTTCTGGGCCAGACTAGCTAGTTTCAGCTAATTAGGCCTCATCAGTGACCCTCAAATATTTTCAAAATGCCACAATGGAATCAATGATCCCAAAGGAAAAGAAAATATAAGCTACACTATGATGCCTAGTATGTAAAACAAGAGCTCCGCAAGCGTGGCATTATACACCAGTGGCAATTAGTAAGATGGAGCATATATATACTGACTGTTGTACAAGTTTTGGTTTGTGGAATGTAACCAAGGAAAAATATGTGCTCCATATATTCTTACCTGGCACTATTAATAACCCTCAAAGTTTCAAACTACCTGTCTCCAACACATTTGCATGGTCGGTAATATTTGGTGGACCATAACTTCAAAATAATATAGGCATAACTCTGGCAATAAGTGGTGGACTGTAACCTTGAAATAATATGCGCTGTTCCATATCATAGTCTAACTATACATAAAGTTTCAGCTTCATCAGATGTAAAATGTGGGAGGCATTATCCGGAAACAATATATGTTTAGAGGGAATAACTCTGGTAATATTTGGCAGACTGTAACCTCAAAATAATATGCACAGTTCCACATCATTGTCTTACTATAGGTAAAGTTTCAGCTTCATCAGATGTAAAATGTAATGAGTTATCCGGAAATGGAATGTTTAGAAAAATCTGTGAAAGGGGTTTAACTCTAGTAATATTTGGAAGATCCTAACCTCAAAATAATATGCACTGTTCTCGAATCTAAAATGTAGGAGGAGTTATCCGGAAACAAAATGTTTACAGAATTTTTCAAAGGCGCATAACTCTATTATTATTTGGTGGACCATAACCTCCAAACAAGAGGGCCCAGAGGGCCCTGGTTCGCTCACCTGATCCAAAGCATAACAAGTGGGCCCCAGGCAGGGCTAAAATTTGAACAATCTTGGTAGAGGTCCACAAGATGAAGCTTCATATCTAATATGAAAGACCTGGGCTTTCTGGTTTCAGAGAAGAAGATTTTAAAGGTTTACCCTGCATATAGAAGTCTATGTAAAACAAGATTTTCCCTATATAAGTCTATGTTAAACCAAAGGGCCCCGGAGCGAGGGCATTTTTGGCCCCAGGGCTATAATTTGAACAATCTTGGTAGAGGTCCACTAGCTGAAGCTTCATAACAAATATCAAAGACCTAAGCCTTGTGTTTCAGAGAAGATGATTTTTAAAGATTTTCCCTATATAAGTCTATGTAAAACCAAAGGGCCACATGGCGGGGCATTTTTGGTCTCAGGGCTATAATTTGAATAATCTTTATAGAGGTCCACTAGCTGAAGCGTCATAACAAATATCGAAGACCTAAGCCTTGTGGTTTCAGAGAAGAAGATTTTTCAAGATTACCCCTATATAAGTCTATGTAAAACCAAAGGGCCCCGGAGCGGGGGCATTTTTTGCCCCAGGGCTATAATTTGAACAATCTTGGTAGAGGTCCACAAGATGAAGCTTCATACCAAATATCAAAGACCTGGGCCTTGCAGTTTCAGAGAAGAAGATTTTTCAAGATTTTCCCTATATAAGCCTATGTAAAACAAAAGGGCCCTGGTGCGGGGGCATTTTTGGCCCCAGCACTATAATTTGAACAATCTTGGTAGGGGTCTACTAGATGAAGCTTCATACCAAATATCAAAGACCTGGGCCTTGCGGTTTCAGAGAAGAAGATTTTTCAAGATTTTCCCTATATAAGCCCATTGTAAAAACAAAGGGCCCCCGTGCAGGGGGCATTTTTAGCTGCAGCACTACAATTTGAACAATCTTGGTAGGGGTCCACTAGATGAAGCTTCATACCAAATATCAAAGACCTGGGCCTAGCGGTTTCAGAGAAGAAGATTTTTAAAGATTTTCCCTACATAAGCCCTTGTAAAACCAAAGGGCCCCCGTGCGGGGGCATTTTTAGCTTCAGCACTATAATTTGAACAATCTTGGTAGGGGTCCACTAGATAAAGCTTAATACCTAATATCAAAGACCTGGGCCTTGCGGTTTCAGAGAAGATTTTAAAAGATTTTCCCTATATAAGCCCATGTAAAACCAAAGGGCCCCCGTGCGGGGGTATTTTTGGCCCCAGCACTATAATTTGAACAATCTTGGTAGGGGTCCACTAGATGAAGCTTCATACGAAATATCAAAGATCTGGGCCTTGCAGTTTCAGAGAAGAAGATTTTTAAAGATTTTCCCTATATAAGCCCATGTAAAACCAAAGGGCCCCTGTGCGGGGGCATTTTTGGCCCCAGCACTATAATTTGAATAATCTTGGTAGGGGTCCACTAGATGAAGCTTCATACCAAATATCAAAGACCTGGGCCTTGCGGTTTCAGAGAAGAAGATTTTTCAAGATTTTCCCTATATAAGCCCATGTAAAACCAAAGGGCCCCCGTGCGGGGGCATTTTTAGCTCCAGCACTATAATTTGAACAATCTTGGTAGGGGTCCACTAGATGAAGCTTCATACCAAATCTCAAAGATCTGGGCCTTGCGGTTTCAGAGAAGAAGATTTTTAAAGATTTTTCCCTATATAAGCCTATGTAAAACCAAAGGGCCCCCGTGCGGGGGCATTTTTGGCCCCAGCACTATAATTTGAACAATCTTGGTAGGGGTCCACTAGATGAAGCTTCATACCAAATATCAAAGACCTGGGCCTTGCGGTTTCAGAGAAGAAGATTTTTTAAGTTTTCGGTGAAAAAAATCTATTTTTAGCTACTGTGACCTATATGTGCAATGGACTGGAACCATTTGAACAACTTTGAAAGGGGACCACCTAAGGATCATTCCTGTGAAGTTTGGTCAAAATCCGATCAGTGGTTTAGGAGGAGATGTCGTTTGAAGAAAAGTTTACGGACGCACGCACGGACGCACGCACGCACGCACGCACGGACGCACGGACGCACGACGGACGACGGACAAAAAGTGATCCCAAAAGCTCACCTTGTCACTACGTGACAGGTGAGCTAAAAATATGCACTGCCTCACATCCTGGCCTAATTATATACATATATGAAGTTTCAGCTAAATCAAATGTAAAATGTAGGAGTCATCCGGAAATGAAAAGTTTACAAAAAATTTCAAAGGGGCATAACTCTATTATTATTTGGTGGACCGTAACCTCTAAACAATATGCACTGCCCCACATCATGTTCCAACTATGTATGAAGTTTCAGCTTGATCGGATGTAAACTGTAGGAGTTATCCAGAAATGAAAAGTTTACAAAAAATTTCAAAGGGGCGTATCTCTATTAATATTTGGTGGACCGAAACCTCAAAACAATTTGCGCTGCCCCACATCATGGTCTAACTATGGATGAATTTTCAGCTTGATTGGGTGTAACTGTAGGAGGAGTTATCAGGAAACGAACAGTTTACCAACAAGAGGGCCATGATGGCCCTGGATCGCTCACCTGATCCATATTGTACAAATGGAATTGAAGATAATATATGGTAGAGTAGAGGGTTTGAGCAATTTTGGTTGACACAAGGAGGTTTTTATAATTTTAGCCATCTTGTTCATCCAAGCACAACGGTTTGAGCAATTTTGAAAGCTTTTTTCCATTATGAGTCTATGGGAGCGAAGGGGCCCAGGGGCGTGGCTCATTGAGAACCCTGGGGCATGATTGGCAGGAATTATGTAGGTGACCACTTGCCGTTACTACATGCTCAATATATAAGCTCTGGGCCCTGTGGTTTCAGAGAAAATTTTTGAAGCTTTTTCCATTATGAGTCTATGGGAGCAAAGGGGCCCTTGGGCGTGGCCCATCTGGAACCCAGGGGCATGATTGGCAGGAATTATGTAGGTAACCACTTGCCGTTGCTACATGCTAAATATCTAAGCTCTGGGCCCTGTGGTTTCAGAGAAGATTTTTTAAGCTTTCTTCCATTATGAGTCTATAGGAGCTAAGGGGGCCCTGGGCATGGCCCGTTTGGACCCCGGGGGGCATGATTGGCAGGAATTATGTAGGTGACCACTTGCTGTTGCTACATGCTAAATATCTGGGCCCTGTGGTTTCAGAGAAGAAGATTTTTGAACTTTTTTTCCATTATGAGCTTATAGGAGCTAAGGGGTCCCGGGGTGTGGCCAATTTGGACCGAAGGGGCAGGATTGGCAGGAATTAAGTAGGTCACGACTTGCCCTTGCTACATGCTAAATATCTAAGCTCTGGGCCCTGTGGTTTCAGAGAAGAAGATTTTTGAAGGTTTTTTCCATTGAGTCTATGGGAGCGAAGGGGCCCCAGGGAGTGGCCCATTTGGATACCAGTGGCATGATTGGCAGGATTTATGTAGGTGACCACTTGCCCTTGCTACATGCTAAATATCTCAGCTCTGGGCCCTGTGGTTTCAGAGAACAAGATTTTTTAAGCATTTTTTCCATTATGAGTCTATAGGAGCTAAGGGGGCCCTGGGCATGGCCCGTTTGGACCCTGGGGGGCATGATTGGCAGGAATTATGTAGGTGACCACTTGCTGTTGCTACATGCTAAATATCTAAGCTCTGGGCCCTGTGGTTTCAGAGAAGAAGATTTTTTAAGCTTTTTTCCATTATGAGTCTATGGGAGCGAAGGGGCGCCGGGGTGTGGCCAATTTGGAACCCAGGGGCATGATTGGCAGGATTTATGTAGGTGACCACTTGACATTGTTACATGCTAAATATCTAAGCTCTGGGCCCAGTGGTTTCAGAGAAAAAGATATTTTAAGTTTTTCCCATTGTAAGTCTATGGGAGCTATATGTTGCCATGGCAACCAGAATTCCAATTTGATCCGCCCAAAAACCTAATGCAGCCTTTCCCCCTACCTAATGATGCTTCTCATGAAATTTGATCAAGATTGACCGTGGGGTATTAGAGATATACTAATTTGAAATTGTTTACGGACACAGGCACGCACGCACGGACGGTGCACAAAAAGTGATCACAAAAGCTAACCTTGTCACTATGTGACAGGTGAGCTAAAAATTTCAAAGGGGCATTACTCTATTAATATTTCGATGAACGTTACCTCGAAACAATATGCACTGCCCAACATCATGATCTAACTATGTATGAAGTTTCAGCTTGACCGGATGTAAACTGCAGGAGGAGTTATCTGGAAATGAAAAGTTTACAAAAAATTTCAAAGGGGCATAACTCTATCATTATTTGGTGGACCGTAACCTCGAAACAATATGCGCTGCCCCACATGATGGTCTATTTATGAAGTTTCAGCTTGATGGGATGTAGACTGTAGGAGGAGTTATCCGGAAACAAAAAGTTTACAAATTGACGGAAAGACGGACGGATGCCAGTGGGCATAACATAATACGACTGTTTTTCAAACGGGGATATAACCAGTGGGAACTGGCACAGGGGCATTTTCTTACTTTTGCAATGGCAACCAGAGTTCTGCATGGGATAGAACTCTTTAAACAACTTTGAGAGAGGACTACCTGAAGATCATTTCTGCCAAGTTTGGTCAAAATCTGTTTAGTGGTTTATGAGATGTCATTTAAGGAATTGTGGACGGACGACGACGATTGAGGTGAACGATCACAATAGCTCCTCTGGAGCCGTTAGCTCAGGTGAGCTAAAACAATCGAAGTGTTCAGGTCACAAGACCAAGAATGCTGTCATGTCCATATGCATGTATGTCATTTGTGATTCAGAGATTTAACAACCAGGGGAACAATTTTAGGTCATATTTGGCTGCAGTTTACCTTGAACATAAGCGGCTAATCATAACAGTGCACAAGCATTCTCCAGAACCGATAACATGAGATTTCAGCCAGTTAAATGCAATATTATGCAGATAACTAGGAAGAAGTCTAATAAAGTTGAGGCTTCTTACACCTTAGAGGGAACGGTCCTCGAGAATGTGGACTCCATTAAATACCTTGGAGTGACAATCTTACACAACTTGAGATGGAATACTCATATTAGCAACATGTGTACTAAGGCAAATAGAACTCTTGGTTTCCTGAGGAGAAATCTTCATCAGTGCCCTCAGGATGTAAAAGAGGCAGCATATAAAGGTCTTGTTCGCCCAATCTTGGAATATGGTAGTTGTATCTAGGACCCCAGTGGAGTGGTCCTTAACGATGAAATTGAGAAAGTTCAGAATAGAGCTGCTAGATTTGTAACAGGCAATTACTGCTTTGAAACTGGGAGCATGACTGGAATACTTGGAAAATTAAAATGGGAGTCTCTCAAGAAAAGGAGAAAAGACAGTAGGCTAATCCTTTTATACAAAGGTCTAAAGGGTGCTGCCAGCATTCCAACAGATGACCTTGTTCCCCCAGCTAGACACTGTAGAAATCACCATTCGTTGGCGTTTCAGACCCTTAGCGCAAGAACTGACATTTATAAAGAGTCGTTCTTCCCCAGAACCATTAGAGATTGGAATGCCCTTCCTGATTCGATTATTTCGACAGCTGAAGGTGCTGATGATCGTGTAGCTAAATTTACCTCTTTGGTTAGAGCTAGGGACTAACTTCCCACATCACAGGTCCTGGTGTATGAATGTCATTTGATGTGTCACCAGTAACAATTCTGATTCTGATCTGAACTGCACTTCTTGAATCAGCAGAAGCGAAAAACAATATATGGTAAATTCTAACACAGCACGCCTATATAAGCAATAGTAAAATCTAGTGATACATTGAGCGATATACCACTAGGAGGAAGAGAGCAACGTACACAGCCATCTTTTTTTTTTTTCAGGTTTCATGACCTCATTGTAACATTGACATCAGATGGTGTAATGTCTTTGTCTTATGAAAACAGGTAAACACATGTGATACAGTCTTTTATATTGGGATTCCTTTAAACAATGGTAAAAAATATGGAGAATCTGAAGAAATCACTAGCATTTTTGTCAACTTTTAGTGTGTTAGAATCGAAATAGACCAGTTCTAGTGCCGTGATCTATTGAGTGATCTATATCTGTTTGTCCGTCATTTGTACATAGACAAATCACTTGCTCTACGTGATTCTTTCTACTTTACAACTAACCTCCAAACAATGATTAATCACTCAATAAATCACTACTAGAGCTGAAGAAGACAACATAGCTCGCCTTTGGGGTCTATGTTGGAAGAGGCGAAGTTAACAACAAGAGTTGTCAGAAGACAACATAGCTCGCCTTTGGGGGCCTAAGATGGATGAGGGCAAGTTATCATATTTTTTTCTTCTGTAAACAAGAATATCGGTGAAACCGATGGATGCTCCCCGAACGTGCAATAGTCAGAACAGGAAACATTATCCGAGTTAAAGAGCAGTATACTGTGTATACTCACTGTACTTCAAAATGGAGTACAAGGCAACGCAAGCGTAGCATCCCCTCGCAACTGCATACCATTCATTAACATGAAAATCCAATCTGAATATGTTAGACCATTGTGACCTTGACCTTTGACCCCTGACCTTGAAATTCAATAGGGTTCATCCTCTGTACATGGTGAACATTTGTGGAAGGTTTGATGCTTCTACGATGAATACTGTGTCGTCTATCCTGCTCACAAGGTTTTCAAGGTCAAGTCCATTGTGACCTTGACCTTTGACCCCTGACCTTGAAATTCAATAGGGTTCATCCTCTGTACATGGTGAACATTTGTGGAAGGTTTGATGCTTCTACAATGAATACTGTGTCTTCTATCCTGCTCACAAGGTTTTCAAGGTCAAGTCCATTGTGACCTTGACCTTTGACCCCTGACCTTGAAATTCAATAGGGTTCATCCTCTGTACATGGTGAACATTTGTGGAAGGTTTGATGCTTCTACGATGAATACTGTGTCGTCTATCCTGCTCACAAGGTTTTCAAGGTCGAGTCCATTCTGACCTTGACCTTTGACCCCTGACCTTGAAATTCAATAGGGTTCATCCTCTGTACATGGTGAACATTTGTGGAAGGTTTGATGCTTCTACGATGAATACTGTGTCTTCTATCCTGCTCAAAAGGTTTTCAAGGTCGAGTCCATTGTGACCTTGACCTTTGACCCCTGACCTTGAAATTCAATAGGGTTCATCCTCTGTACATGGTGAATATTTGTGGAAGGTTTGATGCTTCTACGATGAATACTGTGTCTTCTATCCTGCTCACAAGGTTTTCAAGGTCAAGTCCATTGTGACCTTGACCTTTGACCCCTGACCTTGAAATTCAATAGGGTTCATCCTCTGTACATGGTGAACATTTGTGGAAGGTTTCATGCTTCTACGATGAATACTGTGTCGTCTATCCTGCTCACAAGGTTTTCAAGGTCGAGTCCATTGTGACCTTGACCTTTGACCCCTGACGTTCATCCTCTGTACATGGTGAATATTTGTGGAAGGTTTGATGCTTCTACGATGAATACTGTGTCTTCTATCCTGCTCACAAGGTTTTCAAGGTCAAGTCCATTGTGACCTTGACCTTTGACCCCTGACCTTGAAATTCAATAGGGTTCATCCTCTGTACATGGTGAACATTTGTGGAAGGTTTGATGCTTCTACGATGAATACTGTGTCGTCTATCCTGCTCACAAGGTTTTCAAGGTCGAGTCCATTGTGACCTTGACCTTTGACCCCTGACCTTGAAATTCAATAGGGTTCATCCTCTGTACATGGTGAACATTTGTGGAAGGTTTGATGCTTCTACGATGAATACTGTGCCTTCTATCCTGCTCACAAGGTTCCTGACAGACACACACACACACACACACACAGACACACACACACACTAACACACGGACGCACGGCACCGATGCTATATCCCCATTCGCAACGTTGTTGCGAGGGGATAATAACAAAACCTGTCAGTGGACAGATTAGCTTGCCTGATGGCACTGTCATACAAACATCAGCAACACAAAAGTCCGAAAAAATGAAAGGAAGAACTGTTTAATACAAATTATTGAAAACTTACTCTCGTACACAGAGGCAATCCTCATAGGACTGTCGCCAGGTATGGTTCGGTATTGGGTGCCTTTACATGCATATAAAATATCAGAAGGGTTCGAAAATTATATTAAAATCCATCAGCAAATGTAGATGCTAGAGCGATGACAAAGTTTTTCTAAAAATAGCCGCAGTGACCTTGACCTTGAACCCAGGACCCTGAAAGTCAAACTTGCTTGTGATATTTTCATACCCAACATTTGTGTGAAGTTATATTAAAATCCATCAGCAAATGACGACGCTAGAGCTATGACAAAGTTTTTTCTAAAAATAGCCGCAGTGACCTTATCCTTGAGCCCAGGACCCTGAAAGTCAAACTTGCTCGAGATATTATCATACCCAACATTTGTGTGAAATTATATTAAAATCCATCAATAAATGTAGGCATTAGAGCGATGACAAAGTTTTTTTCTAAAAATAACCACAGTGACCTTGACCTTGACCCCAGAATCCTGAAAGTTAAACTTGCTCGAGATATAATTATACCCAACATTTGTGTATAGTTATATTAAAATCCATCAGCAAATGACGACGCTAGAGCAATGACAAAGTTTTTTTCTAAAAATAGCCACAGTGACCTTGACCTTGAGCCCAGGACACTGAAAGTTGAACTTGCTCGAGATATTATCATACTCTACATTTGTATGAAATTATATTAAAATCCATCAATAAATGTAGGCACTAGAGCGATGACAAAGTTTTTTTCTAAAAATAACCACAGTGACCTTTACCTTGACCCCAGAATCCTGAAAGTTGAACTTGCTTGAGATATTATTATACCCAACATTTGTGTGAAGTTCTATTAAAATCCATCAGCAAATGACGACGCTAGAGCGATGACAAAGTTTTTTTCTAAAAATAGCTACAGTGACCTTGACCTTGAGCCCAGGACCCTGAAAGTTGAATTTGCTCGAGATATTATCATACTTAACATTTGTGTGAAATTATATTAAAATCCATCAATAAATCTAGGCACTAGAGCAAAAACAAAGTTTTTCTAAAAATAGCTGCAGTGACCTTGACCTTGACCCCATGACCCTGAAAGTCAAACTTGCTTGAGATATCATCACACCCAACATTTGTGTGAAGTTATATTAAAATCCATCAGCAAATGACACCGCTAGAGCTATGACAAAGTTTTTTCTAAAAATAGCCGCAGTGACCTTGACCTTGAGCCCAGGACCCTGAAAGTCGAACATGCTCAAGATATTATCATACCCAACATTTGTGTGAAGTTATATTAAAATCCATCCATAAATGTAGGCACCAGAGTGATGACAAAGTTTTTTCTAAAAATAGCCACAGTGACCTACCACTGCAGCTTTAAACAAAGTACCATAACTCTGTGACGAATCATCTAACCAGATAGCACGGATAATATGCGCATCCTCTATTGCTGCTTAAGGTTCCATTGAAGTTTCGTTGAATTTCTGCAATTAGTTGCTGAGAATTCGCGTGGACATGAACAGTACCCTATATATTCATGCAGAATTCATCAAAGGGCCATAACTGTTGGAAAAATCATCGAACCAAAACACGCAGGTGATATGCACATCCACCTTCGATACTTAATAGTCCCATGAAGTTTCATTGAAATCCGCCCAGTAGTTTCTGAGAATTCACGCTGACAAGAGCGGGACGGACGCACGGACGCACGGACGAAGCGGCGACTATATGCTCCCCCGAAATTCTTCGGGGAGCATAAAAAGCCCAACAGACTGCAGCAAATGAAAGAGAACCAAAAAGTACCCCTAATCATCCTGTTTTCAAGCCTTTCCACTGTAAAAAAACAGATGAAAAAGAAATCTGTTTTTAATAAAAAAAAAAAATCTACAAACTTCCAAGTAATAACAAGGCATCACAGCCAATACAAATTCCATCGTGCAAGACAAATTAAAAAAAGCCTAGCCTAGCATTTGCTAAAAATGACATTATATCCATCAATAAATGTAGGTACTTAAGAGTGATGACAAAGTTTTTCTAAAAATTGCCACAGTGACCTTGCCTTTAAGCCCCAGGCCCTGAAAGTTGAACCGACTCAAGATATTATCATACCAAACATTTGTATGAAGTTATCTTAAAATCCATCAATAAATGTGGACACTAGAGCAATGATCAAGTTTTTCTAAACAAGAGGGCCCAGAGGGCCCTGAATCGCTCACCTGAGAATTAGTGTCTCGAGTACATTCTAGGCCCAAGGGCTATAATTTGAACAAACTTGGTATTGGTCCACTATATGAAGCTTCATACCAAATATCAAAAACCTGGACCTTCTGATTTCAGACAAGAAGATTTTTAACGGTTTTCCCTATATAAGCCTATGAAAAACCAAAGGGTCCCAGGGTGGGGGCCTTATTGGCCCCAGGGCTATAATATGAACAATCTTGAAAGAGATCCACTAGATGAAGCTTCACACCAAATATCAAATATCTGGGCCTTGCGGTCTCAGAGAAGAAAAGTTTTAAAGATTTCCGCTACATAAGCTTAGGTAAAACCAAAGGCCTGCTGGGCGGGGGCATTTTGGCCCCCAGGGCAATAATTTGAACAATCTTGGTAGAGGTCCACTAGGTGAAGCTTCATACCAAATATCAAAGACCTGGGCCTTGCGGTTTCAGAGAAGAAGATTTTTAAAGATTTTCCCTATATAAGCCTATGTAAAACCAAAGGCCCCCGGGGCGGGGGCATTTTTGGCCCCAAGGCTATAATTTGATCAATCTTAGTAGAGGTCCACCAGGTAAAGCTTCACACCAAATATTAAAGACCTGGGCCTTGTGGTTTCAGAGAAGAAGATTTTTTAATGATTTTCCCTATATAAGCCTATGTAAAACCAAAGGCCCCCGGTGTGGGGGCATTTTGGCCCCCAGGGCTATAATTTGAACAATCTTGGTAGAGGTCCACTAGATGAAGCTTCACACCAAATATCGAAGGTCTGGGCCTTGCGGTTTCAGAGAAGAAGATTTTTTAAAGATTTTCCCTGTATAAGCCTATGTAAAACCAAAGGCCCCGGGGCGGGGGCATTTTTGGCCCCAAGGCTATAATTTGAACAATCTTAGTAGAGGTCCACCAGGTAAAGCTTCACACCAAATTTTAAAGACCTGGGCCTTGTGGTTTCAGAGAAGAAGATTTTTTAATGATTTTCCCTATATAAGCCTATGTAAAACCAAAGGCCCCCAGTGTGGGGGCATTTTGGCCCCCAGGGCTATAATTTGAACAATCTTGGTAGAGGTCCACTAGATGAAGCTTCACACCAAATATCGAAGGTCTGGGCTTTGCAGTTTCAGAGAAGAAGATTTTGTAAAGGTTTTCCCTGTATAAGCCTATGTAAAACCAAAGGCCCCGGGGCGGGGGCATTTTTGGCCCCAAGGCTATAATTTGAACAATCTTAGTAGAGGTCCACCAGGTAAAGCTTCACACCAAATTTTAAAGACCTGGGCCTTGTGGTTTCAGAGAAGAAGATTTTTTAATGATTTTCCCTATATAAGCCTATGTAAAACAAAAGGCCCCCGGGGCGGGGGCATTTTGGCCCCCAGGGCTATAATTTGAACAATCTAGGTAGAGGTCCACTAGATGAAGCTTCACACCAAATATCAAAGACCTGGGCCTTGCGGTTCTAGAGAAGAAGATTTTGTAAAGGTTTTCCCTGTATAAGCCTATGTAAAACCAAAGGCCCCCGGGGCGGGGGCATTTTTGGCCCCAAGGCTATAATTTGATCAATCTTAGTAGAGGTCCACCAGGTAAAGCTTCACACCAAATATTAAAGACCTGGGCCTTGTGGTTTCAGAGAAGAAGATTTTTTAATGATTTTCCCTATATAAGCCTATGTAAAACCAAAGGCCCCCGGGGCGGGGGCATTTTGGCCCCCAGGGCTATAATTTGAATAATCTTGGTAGAGGTCCACTAGATGAAGCTTCACACCAAATATCAAAGGTCTGGGCTTTGCGGTTTCAGAGAAGAAGATTTTTAAAGTTTTCGTTTAAAAAATCTATTTTTAGCTCCTGTGACCTAGATGTGCAATGGACCGGAACCATTTGAACACTTTTGAAAGGGGACCACCTAAGGATCATTCCTGTGAAGTTTGGTCAAAATCTGATCAGTGGTTTAGGAGGAGATGTCATTTGAAGAAAAAGTTTACGCACGCACACACGCACTGACGACGGACGAAAAGTGATCACAAAAGCTCACCTTGTCACTACGTGACAGGTGAGCTAAAAATAGCCACAGTGACCTTGACCTTCGGCCCCTGACCCGGAAAGTCAAAGTCACTCAAGATATCATCATACCAAACATTTGTGTCAAGTTATATTAAAATCCATCAATAAATGAAGGTGCAAGAGCGATGACAAAGTTTTTCTAAAAATAGCAAGTGACCTTGACCTTCAGCTCCAGATCCTGAAAGTCAAACTTGCTCGAGATATCATCATACCCAACATTTGGGTAAAGTTATATTAAAATCCATTCATAAATGTAGGCAATAGAGCGATCACAAAGTTTTTCTAAAAATAGCCACAGTGACCTTGACCTTCTGCCTCAGAATCTGAAAGTCAAAGTCACTCTAGATATCATCATAGCCAATATTTGTGTGAAATTATATTAAAATCCATCCATAAATAAAGGCGCAAGAGAGATGAAAAAGATTTTCTAAAAATAGCCACAGTGACCTTGACCTTCTGCCCCAGACCCTGAAAGTCGAACCAGCTCGAGATATCATCAAACCCAACGTTTGTGTAAAGTTATATTAAAATCCATCCATAAATGTAGGCACTAGAGCGATCACAAAGTTTTTTCGAAAAATAGCCAGTGACCTTGACCTTCAGCCTCAGACCCTGAAAGTTGAACTTGCTAGAGATATCATCATACCCAACAAGTTGAAAATACCAATTTAAGCCAAACAACCTGGAAAATGAAGTACAATGATAATGTTAAATATTGTTAGAAAGTTATTCAGAGAAGGAACAAACTTTTTGCTGACTGTGAAGGTCCCAATCAGATTATGCAACCTACAGCATCTGATCGAATCTTGCACTGTTTGCTATTATTCCATGTTGGGGTCTCTGTCTGAAATGGTTCAAATAAACCAGAAAAAGAATAAACAACAGTTTGGAACTTTATTTTATCAGTAAACCAATGAACACATTATCACAGATAATCTTATATTGGCAAATAAAAAAAAGAAAAATAAAATTTGTAAAATATTGCTAAGACTAGAAAATTATAGGAATAAAACAAATAAATGAACACATTAAGATCTATCACAGTTTATCACAGTCTATCTGGGTATTTTTTAGGCTATGGCTAATAACTAACAGAAGCTTTACATTTTGCTAGTTTTCAACTATTTATTAAAAATATACTTCCAATATCTTAGCTAGTTGTCACTATTGACAGCTGGCTGTCGATAGAAGCCAGCTGTCAATAGCCACTTCCTTTCTTTTTATTCTATAGACATACTTCATTAATTAGCCAGTCAGAAAACCTTGTACACTCCATACTTTTCAGTTCTTTGATGTATTCCTTGCTTCCAGAGGATAACGGCTCTCGTCCATCGGGGCTTGAAGAAATAGATGTGCTGCATGATGCTTCCATGAAGAGCTGAAACCGACCACACACCAGTACTGGTAAACCGCAGAGAGGATCTAAGCCTGCCCAGGCAAAGCAGTGCAAGTCGACCGTCCATGCTTATAAACACTATTGGTTTCATTGGGTAACATGGCTTGAGATGTCACATGGCTATAGACGTCATTTCATCTCAATGTTGGGTAAAAGTCCAACAAAATTGGAAGCATTGTTTCCAAAATGACCTGTACAGTGTTGATGGGGATGTTAAACATCAAACAAACAAACAAATCCAATGGATAACCCTTTTATAGTACAAAATGTTAAGCCACCTGACAGAACATGTGGTTTGGTTTTGAATTAACGGCCCAGTCTACTTAGGTCATGTCAAGCCAGTCAGTTTACCTAACAACTCTTTACCTGGGCAGGCTTCTATGCAAGTGGCTAATCTTTAGTGCACATTCTAACAAATGCACATCTTGAATCAGAGAAAGGGAGAGAATAACACCATATATGTTAAGGGTTGTTGGCTTGAGTTACTTTTAGAAGTACAGTACAATGCACATTCTTTCGCAAGAAGCTCACAACTGGCAGAAAAGAGAGAACAACTAGAAAATATTTCATGATCAATCTCCATGGAAAGAATGTTACCATCCCGTTGGGGATCCAACTTGTGACCTTATAAACTGTCAGAGGAGCATCTGACACAGCCATCGAAGCTAGCACCTGACAGAACAGCCAGTCTATTATTTATCACATGACAGGACCAAACACTGACAAAGCATAGATTATATCCCAGATACAGATAAGGGGATTGATTGATGATAATTAGAAGATTTTTCTTATTTCCTTGTATAAACTACATTGTTGGTACTCATTACCATTCATAGTGGCAATTCTAATAAGTACACAGAACTACTAGAGATCAGGGCACAGCAGTTCACAGCATTGGTAGCTTAAACAACCTGCAGTGGTCAAAATGTTACAAGTCCTGGAATGTGCAATATCTAACAAAACAGTATTATTCCTGAAGTAAAAAATGAGAGCAGCACTTTTTTTCAGCAAAAATGTAACATTTTGCCATTCTGAGTGACTGAAGTAACTAACAACTTCATTAGACTCTGATGAAAATCCAACAACTCTTAACAGATATTCACCATAGGAGATTCTCCTCTGCAGACATACATAATTTTTTGAAATTAATACAAATCATCTTATTGTCCATTTTGTTTCAGCTGTAACATCCTCTTTATTCAACTAAAAAATATTTCCAAATTGTCAGATCAAAAGGTTTTGATTTACCTCTGCCTTTGACAGCAAGAATGTACTCCATTTGTCAGAAAGCACTGTGAAGACCAAGTGTGCCAACTTTGCACCTGTGGTCTCAAAGCAGTATAGTGTCTGATGTAAATTTCAACAATTATCATCATGACACAATGCTTTTGGTGCTGTAGGTATTACATTTACCAATCAGTGGTCATCACTGACAAGTTAGTGTGCTCTTGAACTAGTACAATGAACCTTTAGACTGTAAAACTATTTCATATTAAAAAGAAATACTTGGTTGCTATTAAGATCTACACTTGACAGCAGTGCCAAGAATAGAATGTTGTAGATGAAACAAAATGGGTAGTAACAGAATACTTTTGCTCATACAACCTAAGCTTAAATCAATAATGGGTGAAAACCAGAGAAACTAGTAATGTGTTCATATGACACAGATGCTACAATAGAAAAATAGTCCTATTTTTACCTTTGATCTCTAAGTATTACCTTGACCTTGAAGCTAATATTTATGCAAAGAAATCTGAAATCCATCAAGGAAAAAACAAAGTTATGGACTGGACACCCCTAATTTGAATTTTGCACTTGGACACATCCACTGATGATAGTAAACAGTTTTGCCAAGTAATTTCAGAACCTATCATGGAAAGAAAAAGTGGTGGACCAAACACAAGAAATAGTCTGTATTCTTTTCATTCAACCTCTAAGTGTGACTTGACTTTAGCGCTAACATTTCTGCAAATTACTTTCTAAATCCACCAAGAGATGAAACAGTTACAGACCAGACACAAAAATAGACCCTAATTTGAACATTGGACCTATAAGCAATATCTTACCCTTTAAGCTATGGGCCTGAGTGTTTCACGCAGCACATTGTCTCATAATGGTAAACATTTCTGCAAAATAATTTCTAAATCCTTTATTTAAGGAATGACAAAGTTATAGACCAGACACAAAAAGACTCTATTTTTGACCTCTAATACTCCCCATTTGACAGATGACCTCCAAATGTAACCTTAACCTTAGAGCTGCAGTCCTAGTCTTTGCACACTACACATCCTCCTATGATGGTAAACATTTCTGCAAAGTGATTTCTAAATCCATCAAGGAATGACAGAGTTATGGACTGGACATGAAAAATGGACTTTTTTCAGACCTGTGACCTCTTATAGAGTGTTATCATGACCTTGGATCTATAAATACTGGGTCTTGTGCATAGCACATTGTCGCATGATGGTTAACATTACTGCCAAGTTACATGTATTTTAACGGCCCCCGCCCATAGGGGCTTGAAGAAATATATGGGCTGCATGATGCTTCCACGTAGAGCTGGATCTGGCCCGCACACTAGTACTGGTAAACCGCTTAGAGGATCAAAGCCTGTCCAGGAACCGCGGTGCGAGGCAGACCGTCCATGGTAATAAACCCTATTGGTTTCATTGGGCGACAGGGCTTGAGATGTCATTCATCTCAATGTCGGGTAAAAGTCCCACAAAATTGGAAGCAACGTCTCCAAAATGACCTTTACAGTGTTGACGGGGATGTTAAACCTCAAATCAAACAAACAAACAAACAAATTTTACACGTGAATGGAAAACTATATGCCCCGCGGCATTATGCTGATGGCAGGGGCATGAAAATCTTCTGGAATTCATTAAAACTTAGCTTCTGATTTGTTGCCTCTAAGCCTGACCCACACTGGCAATAAATCAAGATATTAAATCAGCCCACTTATAATATAGGTCACACAGATATTTTAAATACCATCATTGACAATAATGTGGTACAGAACACATGTGCCTGCACATAAGAAAGAGAGATGTCAGAAGACAAAATAACTTGCCTATGGGGGCATAAGTTGGATGAGGACAAGTTATTAAAAAATTTTAATTTTGCTGTTTTTGCCAAAACTATGACATAACTATGACATTTTCTTCTGTAATAAAAGGGCTAAACAGAGCTTATATTTTACCGTTATAAAGAATTTGCGGCAAAAAAAAAAAGAAAACAAGATGTGTTTGTGAAACACTGATGCCCCCGGACAGCGCATGTTAAATATGAAAGCAGTATCACTAAGCAATCGAAAGGTATGGCCAAAGTTCAAGCCTTAACAAGGAATGCACATGTGAAATATTAAAGCTCTATCAGTTACTAATCAAAAGTTATAGCCAATGTTAAAGTTTTTAAAAAGGAGGTCAAAAGTAGGTCAAATGTCAAGGTCACGAGGTCAAAAATTATAGTACCAATAGAAAGGTCTTGCGACAAGGAATGCACATGTGAAATATTAAAGCTCTATCAGTTACTAATCAAAAGTTATAGCCAATGTTGAAGTTTTTAAAAAGGAGGTCAAAAGTAGGTCAAATCTCAAGGTGAAGGTCACGAGGTCAAAATTTATGGTACCTCTTGAAAGGTCTTGTGACAAGGAATGCACATGTGAAGTATGAAAGCTGTACCACTTACCATTCAAAAGTTATGCCCAATGTTAAAGTTTTTGCAGACGGACAAACAGACAAACGGACAAACAGACGGACAGACCAAAAACTATATGCCCCCCAGAATCTTAGATTCCCGGGGCATAAAAAGCCTTAACAAGTGGACAAGTAATAGTTAGTTATCCCCATTTCCTTTTATTATTCCAAAATCAAATGTTGTTGACACTTGTTAGAATTGCCTGGCCAAGGCAATTCTAACAAATATCCACAACATTTATTTACAGGAGTATTAAAAACAATATTCTCAAATGTCTCTGTTTATCTGCCTCATCTTTAGCCAAGGATTCATTCCATTAAGACTGTTATCATAACAAGTTTTGTCAGTATAAGAGATGTGTAAACTGTGTTGACTGTATTAACTATACAATGATTCCTGGTAATGATAGGGTAGCCATTGGACTACAACACTCATGTTAGTAAATGTTGCCTTTCAAAGTTAAAAATATGGTCTTTTTATGAAGAATTAAAATGTCTAAGTATTCAGACACCCCAACAACATACTTGTTGTAACATTTGAACAAGTACAATTGGTGTCTAAAAATAGTTGCATGAAGTGCAATCAGTGTTAGACCCTGATTAGAAACTGCATTCATCAGCATCTCATCTGGGTATTCACTGTTTGCTCAGGCCTGTCTGTCAAAATATATATAGTAAATGTGGTATTTGTCTTATGTTCCAGCTAAAGACTTGGGGTGCTTGAAAAAACCAGTGCCACACTAAACCATTTCTAACAATATATGTTTTGGAGTCGCCCCTGGCTCTAGGGGCTTGAAGAAATATATGGGCTGCACGATGCTTCCACGCAGAGCTGAATCCGGCCCGCACACTAGTACTGGGAAACCGCTTAGAGGATCTAAGCCTGTCCAGGAACCGCGATGCGAGGCGGACCGTCCATGCTAATAAACCCTATTGGTTTCATTGGGGGACAGGGCTTGAGATGTCATTTCATCTCAATGTCCGGTAAAAGTCCCACAAAATTGGAAGCAACGTCTCCAAAATGACCTTTACAGTGTTGACGGGGACGTTAAACCTGAAATCAAACAAACAAACAAAAATGTTTTGGAGACAAAGGAAATGAGCTTACAAATGAGAAAAAAGACCTTTTAGTGTTCACTGCCCTATTATTTGCCTGTGCATGTACTTAAGAAATGAAATTTATTTTTCTGCAGTTCATGGAAGTATGAATGCAGTGGGTCGTGTGCAAAGTAAATGAACCCAGAAGGGGTTCATGTAAACGTTGCCAGGGACCCACTGTCGTTCATACTTTCATAAAAAGCAGAAAAATTAAGTTTATTTTTTATATTTACATTATTTGCCCCTCATCACTGGGCGAAAAAATGGTAGTAGGGCAAACTTTTAAAGCTGAAAAACATTTACAGGCTGTTTTTTCTACAAAGAGCGAAGCAGTGTTGACATCATCAACGCCCATAGAGAACAATGGTTTAGAATGACGTCACTTAATGTCCCTGGAAATCATGTGATACGATGCGGTCATGGAAGTATGAACGCAATTGTTTTCTACAGGTTTACATTTGACTTTACACTGGAAATGTAAATATATATAAATGTGCAGTCAAATAATAGGGCTTTATGCATCACACCTTGCATGAAATACTGTAAGGTCTCTTCTCAATGTCTGTAAGCAGCAAAGGCTCTCATTACGATAACACCAATGCAGCAAAGTGCATTTTTCACATCTCCAAAATGGCTACTTTTCTGTCAGATGAAAATCTGTGATATTTTTATTATTTATATCACAAACATAGGTTGTGGGTGCTTGTTACACCTGCCTCAGTGAGGAGGCTCTAATGAGTACCCACAACCTATGTCTTTGAGCAGAAATAAGAAAAATAATGCGTATCCCCATGAAACCCCAGTTTTATCTATATAATGTGGGGTTTAGTGGGGTGTTCATTTCACAGACTTGTGCTGGATGAGACTGCTCATGTGCCAATGCAATAAATAACTTTTTCTTATGAGCTGACTCACATATGCCCCTGTAAACCCCACTTCATCAAGAAAACACCTCTATATAATTCTGACCCCTTGAACCCCACAGTGGGATTTACAGGGGTAAACCCATTCTTAATTCTGCTCTAAAATATAGATTGTGGGAAACTTCTCAGAACCGCCTTGATGAGGTGGTTCGTACGTGTATCCACAATCTGTATTTTGTGCAGAAGTAAGAAAAATATCAATTTTTCATCTTAATTTTTTGTGTTTTTGGTGGTAAAATTTAAAATGTAATTGTATAGGCATGTTTTCGTAATGATTTCCTGTGGCCAGTTCATGGCATTACACAGACTTGTTAAGGTGATGGATATAATGTCTCACCAGCTTTGACATACATATTTCAATCAATCTAAAGCATGCTTTAAGCTCTTGAAAAATATATCACTTTACATTAATCTTCCAGAGCAAACCCAAATATGTCATCAGTGTCCATCCAAGAAGTTGAGTCATCTTTGTCTTTTAATTTACTCATTCTGTTTTTGGGACTACTCTTGAAAAACTTTCCTGCAGTTTTGTTTGGTGCTTTCCTCACGGCAGACGGTTTATCTTTTGCAACCTTCAGAACAAATAGAATAAAAAGTATAGAAATTAAAATACAAAGTTCTTGTATTTATCCATACATGACATAAATTGTCCACCTCATAACTTGGGACATGTCCATTTATCAGTGCACAGGGTGTCTTATTTCTGGTCATTTCTGTTTTGTTGTTGTTGTTGGTGGTGTTTGTAAATCCTTACATTCAGCATTCTGTGCCTCCTGACCTGGCTCTAGACTACAAGCCAAAAATATTTAATACTTAATTTATCACAAAAAAAGAAGACCAAAAAGAAATATATTGAGGTCAAATCAGATAACTTGACTTCAAAGGTAAACAATATACAATAATCAAAATACAAATGAGGATCATAAATATTTATGACTATTAAACCAGAAAAAAAAATTAAGACATCACTCACCTGGTTTATGCTGATCATATGTCATACCATGACATGGTAGCCATCTTGGCAATCAGATCAGATTGCCTTTAGCGATTCTGAACCTGCATGCTGCCTTGATGCCCCTGATAAAGTTTCTGAACAGCTCAATCAAACTTAGGATTCAGGAGATGATGTTGGTGAAGAGTGGATGAAAGTTTCAAGAATTTGTAACGGCTGCCATTAACGGCTGCCATGGCAGCCATCTTGGATAACAGAATGCAACAATGTTAGTAATTCTGAATCTCCACGAAACCCAAATAACTTCCACCAAGTTTTGACTCAATTGGACTGACCGTTCTAGAGCAGATGTAGTTTGAGGATTTTCAAGATGGCCACTGTGGCTCCCAATCTTGAATATCAGAACAGAATGATTTTAACAAGTCTGAATCTCCATGTCGACTCATTGCCTCCCACCAATGTTCTGCTCAATTTAACTTACCATTCATGAGAAGATGGTGTTTGATGATTTTCCTTCTCAGATATTGTAACAGAATGATTTCAGTAATTCTGAATTTCCATGTAGCCCAATGTCTCCCATCAAGTTTCAGCTCATCCAACTTAGTGTTAGGAAGAAGCTGGTGGCCATCTTGGATATCAAAACACAACTATTTTAGCAAATCTGATTCTCCATGTAGCCACTGTGTCTTCCAAGAATATTTGGCTCAATCTGGCTTACGATTCAGGAGCAGTTGGCAATTAAGATGTTCAAGGCAACCATGATGGCCATCTTGGATTCTCAAATGGAACAGTTTTAGCAATGATGAATCTCCATATTGCCCCAATGCCTCCCAGCAAGTTTCAGCTCTATCTGACTACTGGCTACTGTTTGGGAGATTTCGTTGGAAGAATTTCAAGATGGATGCCATGGCAGCCATGTTTGGTATCCAAATGGAATGGTTTCAACAATTCTGAATCTTCATTTTGCCCTGATCAAAATGCCTCCAATCAAAATTCAGCTAAATGTGACTTTCAGTATAGGAGATCTTGTTTAAAGATGGCTGCCATGGTGACCATCTTGAATATCAGAATAGAATTATTTTAGCAATTCTGAATCTCCCTGTTCCCTGATGCCTTCCCATCAAGTTTCAGCTCAATCTGACTTTCAGTTTGGGAAGTGATGACATTTGAAAAATTTCAAAATCCCTGTATATACCTAACCGGAAGGTTTTAGCAATTCTGAATCTCAAATTCAACCCAAGGCCTCCAATAAAATTTCTGCTCAATCTGACTTTCGGTTTGAAAGGAGATTCAAGATGCCCACCATGGTGAGTTTGGATATCGCAATGGAATGCTTTTAGCAATTTAGAATCTCCATGTCCCCCCAATGTCTCCCATCGGGTTTCAGCCCAGTCTGACACAATCTAAGGAGAAGTCGTTTAAAATAATTTTAAATATCCATGTCACTTCAATGACTCATATCAAGTTACAGCCCAATGCAACTTTAGGTTTGCAAGATGTCGTTATAAAGGAACTGAGCAATGTATGAAACTTTGAATCTCCATGTTACCCCAATGCCTCCTACGAAACATCAGTTCAATCTGACTTTTTTGTTTCATTACGATAACTCACCCATACGATATAATGCATTTTTCACATCTCCAAAATGGCTACTTTTCTGATGAAAATCCTTGCTATTTTTCTTATAAATGCTCATTACATAGGTTGTGTGTGCTTGTTAGAACCGCCTCATTGAGGCGGTTCTAACGAGTACCCACAACCTATGTCTTGGAGTAAGAATAAGAAAAATAATGTATACCCCCGTAAACCCCAGTTTTCTCTATATAGAGTGGGGTTTAGGGGGGTCTTCATTTCACGGACTTGTTCACGTGATGGTTTCGTTTTGGTTTTATGGCCCTTTCAAGATGAATGTATTCAACTTATTTTAAGCAATCATTAATCAGAGGTGAGTGAAAACTGTGTACCCTGAGAAAAACCACTTGACCTTTGGTTGCAGAATTTGGTGTCTCAGGTTACCTGAGCAAGGCTCGAATAACATAAGTGACACACCTAATGATTAAAAGTCAGTACTCTTACCCAAAAGGCCTTGGAGGCCTGTCACAATCTGACTTGCAGTCCTGGAGGAGATGTCAAAAATTTTAAATGTCAAATACAAATGGACAACAGACAACAAATCACAACATAAGCTGACCTGGAGCTTTGCTCAACTACCTGGAGGTAATGAAAGCTAATGATAATTTGAGCCCCGCCAAGCAAATTTGGGTCTTCGAGCATTCCGTCATGACAAATTTTAACTGCGCATGCCCAGCCATTCAGAGGGGCCAGGGATATGGCTTTCTGTCTGAAGGTTCCTCTTGATTCACTGCTTGTATGAGCGAGCAGCGAAGGTTCTGGCGAGACTGCGCATAGGCGATAAGTACCAAAATCGCTTGACGGGGCCCATTTGTGATTTATCGTCTGTGTGGTTCACATGCATCAAATAATAAAATAACTAGAACAGAATAAAGTGATAATTCAAAGTTTTAACTGCCCGAACACATTTCATCTTGAATATGGCCTTTTTTCTCATGATAGAGCATGTCTAGCTTCAGGTGAAATGAAATACAAGATATATCATCCAATATGCATGCATGAATATGGGAGTGTGTGAAACCGAAGTAGACTCAAGAACAGATTGGTTGATTTGAGGTTTAACGTCCCCGTCAACACTGTAAAGGTCATTTTGGAGACGTTGCTTCCAATTTTGTGGGACTTATACCCGACATTGAGATGAAATGACATCTCAAGCCCTGTCGCCCAATGAAACCAATAGGGCTTATAAGCATGGACAGTCCACCTCGCACCGCGGTTCCTGGACAGGCTTAGATCCTCTAAGCGGTTTACCAGTACTAGTGTGCGGGCCGGATTCAGCTCTGCGTGGAAGCATCATGCAGCCCATATATTTCTTAAAGCCCCTACGGGCGGGGGCCAGACTCAAGAACAGAATAATTTGGGATATGGATTTCATGTGTTGCAATATACACAAGTTTTCGAGATTTTGCAGTATCATACCTGTTTGACTTTAGAGAGATCCACTGGTGGGCCTCTTGGTGTTCTATTCATTGTTAACAATGGCTGTTCATCAGACCTGTGTTTCTCTGTCATCTGCTTAACTGATGATGGTGGTTTTGGTGAAGGTTTCAACAATAGTGGCGTCTTACTGCCTATCTGCACACTCTGGTTGTAGAAAAATGAAGACTGATAATTTAACTACAGTGTTGTGTGTCTCAAGAAAACATCAGCCAAATCTATTTGGACAATGTCCTTTTTTGTGCCTAATATACAAGCCAATGTAAGATAAAACCTATAATAAGATCTCTGCAACCAGCAATGAATTGGATTAGCCTGCACATCTATCCAATATATACCATAACTATCCTAAGTACTCCGACAGACAGTCCTAAGCAAACAGTGCAGACTCAGATCAGACTGCTCCTGAAGTCTGATCAGGGTCTACACTATTTGCCATTCTATCTCCACTTTTTGGACTCCTTGCTAGATGTCAAAATCTTAGGGGATTACAGCAAATCTTCAAGATGTGTGAATTTTTGTGGTAGCAAATGTGACCCATCACAAAAACATACCTATATAATTTTGACCCCTTTGAACCCCACTTTTATATGGTAAAACTGGGGTCTACAGGAGTAAACCTTATTTTTCTTATTTCTGCTCTAAAAATAGATTTTGGGTACTCGTTAACGAGTACCCAGTACCCACAATCTATATTTTGAGCAAAAATAAGAAAAAGATATCACAATTTTTCATCTTAAAATTTTCATTTTTTCGGCGATAAAGGTTACAATGTATTTGTATAGGGGTGTTTTCGTAATGGTAAATCGCTGTTTGGACAGCCTGGAGGCTGGAGGATATAGTTGGTACATGCTTCATGGGATCAAGTAAAACTCTGATAAGGAAGTTGTATCGATGTACATGCTGACCTGAGCCTTCCCTGGAAGCACTGCTTCATATCTAATATGAACACAATGGGCAGTGTATGAGACAGAAAACACACACACAATTTGTTTCCACAAACAAATGCAAAATAGGGGTTTTAATTGTTATTCTTATATCAGGTATCATAATCACCGTTGCTTTAAGAATACATCCATCCCAAACCCACACGCAGGTACTGCCAATGGGTTTCAATGGTAAAATTACGAGTTCCCATATGTTACTGAAACAATGAAAGCAATAAATCCAGGATCAGCTGCCTTTTCCTACAGAGATCTACAAAGAAGGAGGTTCTCCAGTTGCAATGAAGATGACACATTATGTGGAGAAAAGAAGTCATCCCTCAAGAATTCAAGAATGTGTCAATTATCCATCTATTCAAATGGAAAGGGAACCCTCAGGTCTGTGACAATGATCATTGTCAGTTGCTGGGAAGATCCTTGCAAGAGTCCTGCTTAACCGACTGAATGAACTCCTTGAACAGTCAGGGCTTCTACCAGAAAGCCAGTGTGGATTCAGAAAAGACAGAGGAACAATTGACATGATCTTCACAGCCAGGCAGCTTCAAAAGAAATGCCAGGAGCAGAATATGGACCTTTGTTGATCTTACCAAAGCATTTGACATAGTCAGTCGTGAGGGTCTTAGTAAAATCATGCTGAAGTTTGGATGTCCAACCAAGTTCATAGCGACGGTGAGGCAGCTCTATGATGGTATGCTTGCATGGGCCCGAAATGATGGTGAGCTTTCGGATCTATTCCCTGTGACAACCGGAGTCAAGCAAGGCTGTGTGCTAGCCCCAACACTGTTCAGCATGTTGTTGTTTGCCATCCTCACAAATGCTTTCAAGGAGGGTGACAATGGTACAGACAGTTGCGAGCCAAATTCAAGGTGCAGTGGTAATTGAGTTCCTCTTTGCTGATGACATGGCAAAAGGTGCTCCAACTAAAGAGAAGATGCAAAGAGGTAAAGATCAAGTATCTGACTTTTGTGTTAGCTATCACCTCACAATTAACATAAACAAGAATTCCACTGAAGGCTATGTCACGCCTGTTGGGGCGCAAGGTCACCGAACCATGACATCTAGGTCAAGGTCAAACATAGATGCTTGCATAAAAGTTGTCATTCTTAAATGCAAGCTTGTACTAAGTATCATTAATGAAGTTCAAATAATTCTTGAGAAATGAACTTAACCATTCGGGTGAACGCTAGGGTGGTCGCAATATTTTACAAAGTCAGTGAACCATGAAATGTAGGTCAAGGTCAAATATGGATGCTTGCATTTAAGTTGCAGTCCAGAGATACAAGTTTGTACCAAGTATCATTAATGAAGCTCTTATAGTTCTTGAGAAATTAACTTGACCATTACAGTGAACGCTAGGGTGGTCGCAATATTTTACAAAATCATGAAGCATGAAATTTAGGTCAAGGTCAAATATGAATGCCTGCATTTAAGTTGCCATCCACAGATTCAAGTTTGTACCAAATATCATTAAAGAAGCTCTTATAGTTCTTGAGAAATAAACTTGACCATTAGCGTGAACGCTAGGGTGGTCGCAATATGTTACAAAGTCAATGAACCATAAAATGTAGGTCAAGGTCAAAGATGGATGCTTGCATTTAATATGCCATCCCGAGATACAAGTTTGTACACAGTATCATTAATGAAGCTCTTATAGTTCTTGAGAAATAAACTTGACCATTAGGATGAACGCTAGGGTGGTCGCAATATTTTACAAAGTCAGTGAACCATATAATTTAGGTCAAGGTCAAATATGGATGCTTGCATTTAAGTTGCCATCCCCAGATTCAAGTTTGTACCAAATATCATTAATGAAGCTCTTATAGTTCTTGAGAAATAAATTTGACCATTGGGATGAACGCTAGGGTGGTCGCAAATGTTGACGCCTTGACGAACAGAAGAACGAATGGACGGAAAACCGGGCGCCTATATAGCGCCATGCTTATAGCAGGCGCAACAAAAAGACTGAGGTAGTCCTCAGATCAACCAGCACCTGGCAAGCCTTACAAAGAGCCCACCATCACAGCGAAAGATCAAAGATTGCAAGCAGTAGACAAGTTCATCTACCTTGGGAGCACAGTGTCAAAGAGTTGTGCACATTGATGATGAAATCAATGCCAGGATTGCCAAAAGCTAGTGCAACATTTGGTTGACTGTGTGGTAGTGCTTGGGGCCAAAGTGGAATCAGGCTCGACACAAAACTGAAAGTCTACAGAGCTGTGGTGCTGCCAACACTATTGTATGCATGTGAAACATGGACAGTTTACCAAAGGCAAGCCAAAAGACTGAATCACTTGCATACAAGCTATCTTAGAAAACTGTCGAGGATTAAGTGGCAAGACAGGATTCCAGGCACCGAAGTCCTGAAAAGGGCTGGGATGCAAACTTAATACTCTTCTGAAACTAGCACAGTTAATACGGACAGGCCATGTTACCCAGATGCCTGAGGAACATTCTCCACGGAGAACTAAAATGGGCAAATACTCCTATGGTGGTCAGAAGAAGTGCTACAAGGACACCCTCAAAGACTCCCATAAGGACTTCAACATACCAACTGATTTGTGGGAACAAATTGCACAGGACAGAGCAAAATGGCAAGGCCACATCTGAAGGGGTGCAAGTGAACATGAGGCAAAAAGAATCAGCAAAACTGAGCAGAAACATGCAAAGCCAGAGCTAAGGCATCACCAACACAGCTGTCTTCCTTTAACCTCTGTTGTTTCACATTTTCTTCTTTTTTTTCTTTTGTTTTTACAGCCCTTTCAAGATTATTTCACTCAAATCGAGCCGATCGTTAATCAGAGGTGGGCAAAAACCGGAGTCCTGGGAGAAAAACCACCTGACTTTCCGTTCCAGAACTTGGCGTCTCACATATGACCTGAGCCAGGCTCGAACCACAGCGGTGAGAGGCCTAATGATTAAGAGTCAGCGCTCTTATCCACTAGGCCACATAGGCCCCTCCGTTGCTTTATCTGCAACAGTTCAGAGCTAGAATTGTTATCATCAGCCATCTTAGAATACACAAACAGTAACACTCCTCAAATATGATTAAGAGTGGTCATTGTCAGTAATGACAAACTAATATTATATTCAGAATATGATTATGAATATGCCCACAGCCTAAAAAGAAATTTGATTTACTTCCCTTGGCATTTTACAATGGTGCAACCTCATGGCACTAAGCAGACCTACTAAAAAATTACAGTGATTGAGAGTTTGCTAAACACTGTTTACACTGTTTCACACATATTGATTGTTATTATAAATTGGATTAATTGTTGCCCCACCATTTTAGCAACTTAGTGCTGGGAACTGAAACAAGAGGGCCCAGAGGGCCCTGGTTCGCTCACCTGATCCAAAGCATAACAAGCGGGCCCCGGGCAGGGTCAATTTTGGCCCCAGGGCTAAAATTTGAACAATCTTGGTAGAGGTCCATAAGATGAAGCTTCATATCGAATGTGAAAGACCTGGGCTTTCTGGTTTCAGAGAAAAAGATTTTAAAGGTTTACCCTGCATATAGAAGTCTATGTAAAACAAGATTTTCCCTATATAAGTCTATGTTAAACCAAAGGGCCCCAGAGCAGGGGGCATTTTTGGCCCCAGTGCTATAATTTGAACAATCTTGGTAGAGGTCCATTAGCTGAAGCTTCATAACAAATATCAAAGACCTAAGCCTTGTGTTTCAGAGCAGATGATTTTTAAAGATTTTCCCTATATAAGTCTATGTTAAACCAAAGGGCCACATGGCGGGGGCAATTTTGGTCTCAGGGCTATAATTTGAACAATCTTTATAGAGGTCCACTAGCTGAAGCATCATAACAAATATTAAGCCTTGTGGTTTCAGAGAAGAAGATTTTTCAAGATTTTCCCTATATAAGTCTATGTAAAACCAAAGGGCCCCGGGGCGGGGGTATTTTTGGCCCCAGCGCTATAATTTGAACAATCTTGGTAGAGGTCCACAAGATGAAGCTTCATACCAAATAACAAAGACCTGGGCCTTGCAGTTTCAGAGAAGAAGATTTTTCAAGATTTTCCCTATGTAAGCCTATGTAAAACAAAAGGGCCCTGGTGCGGGGGCATTTTTGGCCCCAGCACTATAATTTGAACAATCTTGGTAGGGGTCTACTAGATGAAGCTTCATACCAAATATCAAAGACCTGGGTCTTGCGGTTTCAGAGAAGAAGATTTTTCAAGATTTTCCCTAAATAAGCCCATGTAAAACCAAAGGGCCCCCATGCGGGGGGCATTTTTAGCTCAAGCACTATAATTTGAACAATCTTGGTAGGGGTCCACTAGATGAAGCTTCATACCAAATATCAAAGACCTGGGCCTTGCAGTTTCAGAGAAGAAGATTTTTAAAGATTTTCCCTATATAAGCCTATGTAAAACAAAAGGGCCCTGGTGCGGGGTCATTTTTGGCCCCAGCTCTATAATTTGAACAATCTTGGTAGGGGTCCACTTGATGAAGCTTCATACCAAATATCAAAGACCTGGGCCTAGCGGTTTCAGAGAAGAAGATTTTTCAAGATTTTCCCTATATAAGCCCATGTAAAACCAAAGGGCCCCCGTGCGGGGGCATTTTTAGCTTCAGCACTATAATTTGAACAATCTTGGTAGGGGTCCATTAGATAAAGCTTCATACCTAATATCAAAGACCTGGGCCTTGCGGTTTCAGAGTAGAAGATTTTTAAAGATTTTCCCTATATAAGCCTATGTAAAACCAAAGGGCCCCCGTGGGGGGCATTTTTGGCCCCAGCACTATAATTTGAACAATCGTGGTAGGGGTCTACTAGATGAAGCTTCATACCAAATATCAAAGACCTGTGCCTTGCGGTTTCAGAGAAGAAGATTTTTCAAGATTTTCCCTATATAAGCCCATGTAAAACCAAAGGGCCCCTGTGCGGGGGCAATTTTAGCTCCAGCACTATAATTTGAACAATCTTGGTAGGGGTCCACTAGATGAAGCTTCATACCAAATATCAAAGATCTGGACCTTACGGTTTCAGAGAAGAAGATTTTTAAAGGTTTTCCCTATATAAGCCCATGTAAAACCAAAGGGCCCCCGTGCGGGGGCATTTTTGGCCCCAGCACTATAATTTGAACAATCTTGGTAGGGGTCCACTAGATGAAGCTTCATACCAAATATCAAAGACCTGGGCCTTGCGGTTTCAGAGAAGAAGATTTTTTAAGTTTTCGGTGAAAAAAATCTATTTTTGGCTACTGTGACCTATATGTGCAACGGACCGGAACCATTTGAATAACTTTGAAAGGGGACCACCTAAGGATCATTCCTGTGAAGTTTGGTCAAAATCCGATCAGTGGTTTAGGAGGAGATGTCGTTTGAAGAAAAGTTTACGGACGCACGCACGCACGGACGCACGACGGACAAAAAGTGATCCCAAAAGCTGACCTTGTCACTACGTGACAGGTGAGCTAAAAACTGGATATCCTTTTTTTTACTCAAGATATACTGGATATCGCAAAATAACAGATCATGTTATGAATCAACAGTGCAATATATAGAGAATATTTACTTCATTTAGGTGGATACCAAAAGTCTTTCATCAAGTGTGCTGAAGAACATCCTAATTTTCACGAGTGTGAAGCAAGAGTGAAAATTCAGATGTTTTCAACAAACGAGATGAAATACTTTTGGTATCTGCTCAAAAAAAAAAAGAAAAGAAATTTTCTTTTTATTTTATAATTTATTAACACACGGTAATTGATCAATCAGGTGATCAGCTGTTTGATTGCTGTCTTTTATTATTAAAGACACTAATCATGAATTAAGTTTACAAAAATCATGGGGTTTTGCCAAAATTTAGCAAATTTCGCAAAAACACTGCAGGCAGAGAGGCATGTTAAACTACATTCAGTGCCATGGTGCGCACAAGTTGCATAATGCGACATCAAATAGACCAATTTTTCAGATGTCACCGTGCCACATAGAAGTCAAAATCAACATGGTTGCTCGAATGAAAATTTCTCAATTTGTTATATTCTGCATATTATATAGTGTATTTTAGCTTTAGAAATCATTTTCGAGGCTTAGACGCAATCACAGTAGCAGTGCGCAACTATTCTAACAAACCATTCAAACCAGGACAGCCTGAGAAGAATCTGAAAATTTATTTTAACACTTGTAGCAAAGACAATGACTTGCAGTTTGGTTGTTTTACCGGGTATAAAGGGTTGCATGTTACTGTTTACACTTTGAAATAAGGTAACTGAAAAGTAGGTACTGCCTATAAACGGCCACTTGTGCATTTAATGGTATCAGTCACTGGTGAAATGATACCATTTATGTCGATATCATTTCACTAATGATTCATATCATTTCATCACCTGAACAAGTCCGTGAAATAAAGACCCCCCCCCCCCCCCCCCCTAAACCCCAATTTATATTGTGAAAACTGGGGTTAACGGGGGTAAACATTATTGTCCTTATTTATGCTCCAAGATATAGGTTGTGGGTACTCCTTAGAACCGCCTCAATGAGGCGGTTCTAACGAGCACCCAAAACCTATGTTTAGAGTATATATAAGAAAAATGTCACAAATTTTCATCAGAAAAAATTGCCTTTTTTTGAGATATGAAAAATGCACATTATCACACGGATGTGTTATCGTAATGTTTATTTGTTTCAGGTATGCACTGATTTCACTGCTAAGTATATAAAATAAACTACAGTATTATTTTTGTTGCTGTTTAACACCATACATTCTTTCAATATATGTACTTCACATAAAATACCTCAATATCCAAAGTAAATTCTTCAACATCATCAGGATCATTCAACAGTCCCTGCTTTTCCTCATCTTTGGGGGCAAATATAACTCTTCTTTTTTTGGAGGCTGAGCTGGTTGGTAATGACTTCAATATACCTTGTGGAGTCTTCATAACTAAAGGAGTTTTCAGCTGTGATGGTGTTCTCATTGCTGTTGGTGTGTTGGTTATGTCTGACAAAGGTCGAGTGTCCACCTTGTAAGTCAACAGAGAGATAATTTCTATTTACTGATTTAGACATTAAGCAATGCTGTTTCGTACTGACTGTCTGATCGGTTATCTTAGCTAGATGGATTCAATTTCAGGGAAGGCACCTCTTTTACTAGCATTTCCATCACCTCATCATGTGAACAAGTCCATGAAATGAACACCCCTCTAAACCCCACTTTATACAGAGAAAACTAGGGTTTATGGGGGTATAAATTATTTTTCTTATTTCTGCTCCAAGACACAGGTTGTGGGTATTCATAGGAACCGCCTCAACAAGACGGCTCTAACGAACTCCCAAAACTTATGTTTACAGTATAATAAGAGAAATAACACAGATTTTCATTAGAAAAGTAGCCATTTTGGAGACATGAAAAATGCACTGTGTCACATGGGTGTGTTATCATAATGTTTACACATAGTAGTCTGCCAGTGTAGGAAAGAATTTGCTAATTAGCAGAGAAATCTTTCAGTAGCTTAATTTATCGCATTTAGTATTCACACAGAACTTCGTGAGCAAAAAGTGTCAACCAAGATGAGGGTCAACACTTTGCCACACATCCAGACACATTATCCGGCAGCAAATTGTACTTTCCTGATCATTGCCTCTACTTCTGTTTTGTAATGTTAAAATTTTATAACAGCAAGGTATGGAGTTAAGGTGTCCAAATATAATGGGGTATACAAAAATCAAGTAGGAAGTTGCAAAAGTTTTCTCCCTTGTGATGAAGGCAAAAGTTAGGTAATTATCCTCATAGTTGGTCGAATCTCTTAACAAGAATGACCAATCTCTTTAGAGTCTACATTGTTTACTATCATTCAAGCAATATGTCACGTCTGGTGTTTTTCTGAATTTGTCTCAAAGCATTTCTTCATAACATGCTTAGCCAACTTTTGTTATTCTGTTATGCCCAAAAGGGAATTAACTCCATGCCTGGTGTCTGATATTCAATGTCAATATTCTAGTTCCAGTGGTTTCAATGTATGAATAGCAATAATCACAGCCTGTGTGTCACAAAATTTAAGGACAAAGCAAAAAGCTTTTGTTACTTCTATACTAGGACTGTTCAAATATGAATGCAAGTAGAACGTTTTCTGATGCACTAATGCGAAAATCACCTGGAAATAAATATCACAGCGTAGAAAAACATTTTACCTATACACTGATACCAAACCTGTTAAAATACGTACACTTTAACCATGTATATCGTTCGATAAACACTATCTACTGTTGTATACTAATACAAAACATGGTTGGAAGAAGGTCAGAGTACGCCGTTGAAATACGGTCCTATATTAAGAATCGTTGTATTCTTGGTATACGGTGCAAAGACATTTTTGATGAAATATGTTGGGTTTATGGGCATAATGTAATGTCTTTTCCGACAGTTTTTCGTTGGTGTAAGAAATTCAGCTGTGGGCTAGGCTCAACAGAAGATGCACCACATGATCGTCGGCCGAAAAGAGCAACATCTGCCAAGATGGTTGCTAGAGTGAAAGAAATAGTTGCTACCGATGCAGGATACACCACTAAGCAAATCGCTAGTATGGTTGGCATCTCATTAGGAGCAGCTCATACAATTCTGAAACAGGATTTGAAAATGAGAAAGATCTGTGCTAGATGGATTCCCCATCCGTTGACAGATGAGCATAAAAACACACGCGTTCAGTGTGCCAAGAAGTTGCTTAAAAAGTTTCCAAATTACAATGCACGGTCTTTCCTAATGTCGTCACAGGTGACGAGATATGGGTTCACTTTTTTGAGCCAAAACGTAAGGTTCAGAACAAAATATGGGCAACAAAGTATTGCAAAAGATCATGCATTGCAAAGCGGACCATGAGCGTCAAGAAGGTAATGTATGCCATATTCTTTTCAAATCAGGGCCCTGCTATTCAGGTTGCTGTGCCTAAAGGCAAATCTGTAAATCCAAAGTTTTACAAGAATAAAGTTCTTCAAAACTTAAAGAAATATTTCAAAGAACGAAGACCCGCAACTGATTTGGCCAATGTCAGATTGCTACATGACAATGAGTCATCGCACAAGGCATTCAGTGTGCAAGACTATCTGAAGCAGGAAAAGGTTGTTGAACTCCCTCACCCCTCTTATTCCCCTGACCTTGCCCCGTGTGACTTTTTTTGTTCCCGCGGCTGAAAAAATACCTTTCTGGTCGAAAATTTGTACAGTGCAAACACCTCGGTTCTGCAATATTCCAGTGCCTTCATAGTATACCTCGAAAAGACTACCAAAATGCATTCAATGGTTGGATCAGAAGACTGAAAGTTTGTATATCTGTTAAAGGGGAAAACTTTGAGGGGACAAAATAAATTTTTCATCGAAATCTATCACAGAATCATTTTTAGGTGCTTAGTTGCATTCATATTTCAACAGTCCTCGTAACATTCTGACACTTTATGCCATTTAGTGACTTTTGCAACCTGTTCCTTCAACAAATGTTTACTTTCCTAGACAGCTACAAACATTATGCAAGCAGGTTAAAAGTCAAACTGGGATCACTGATTTATAGGCCCTGATGCTTCTTTACATATATTTCATTACTGCTCATCTCTCAGTTCTAAAGAAGGGTTTTGGATACTGGCATGGCAGCTATCCCAGTCAAAAGATCAGAAACCTTTTTTTTTATATAAATTTCTGTTCTTAGTAAGTAGTTTGATCAGTCTGCAAATGTAATGCAAAATGACCTAGTGACCTAGGAATGACCTAGGAATTACAGAGAACAGATTATTCTGTGTTGATCCACAAAGGATAAAATAGATCAACAGTCTTATCAGCCATTCAAGAGCATCACCCAGTGGTAGTAAACAACCAGACAAACTGTATACCCCAGATAACTACTATTATGCCATGTTATATAGAATACCTTGGGGCAGGTTCATTACCACATGAAGAGGGCCTGGTTAATTCTACTTCCTGTGTGTTTTACAAAAGTTCTTGCTATTTAAGAAAATAGTGTAGCCAGGCACTGAGATTATAAAAAAAATTTCACACTCAACATATTGGTTTGTTTGTATTTTGAGTTTAATGGCTCAGTCAACACTATAATTTAGGTCATGTTTGAGCTGGTCAGTTTAACTATCCTCACTTTTCCTGGGCAGGCTTATACATAAGAGGTTAACCAGTAGAGTGCACATTCTTTCACCAGAAACTGACAACTGCCCTTCTTGAATCAGCGGGAGAGAATTACGTTAGAAAAGATTTCATGATCAATATCCACGAAAGAATGTTGCAAACCCCGGCAGGTAATGAACCTGCGTCCTCCTGACTACCAGTCAGATGCCCATCCGACTCTGCTACTGAGACTGACTACTGGTAAACTCACTTGAGCATAAAATTTTTCCAGCCCACAAATTTGAAAATGCCAACAAATATTGGCATTTTAAAATGTATGGGCAGGATAAATGACATTATGTGCTAATCAGAGCAGGTAAATTGCCTGATTTGTTTGTATTTTAAAAGTTATGAACACACCAAAATTCATTCTCAGCTGAGTTAAGCATGAAAAATGTATTATAACCATGGGGCCAGGTGTTCTGAAGATTCTGAATTGGGGTTACACTATTTGTCAATGTCTCTTTTATTAGATACTGTCACAGGGTGTTTTTGATGTAAAACTTAATACATAGTAGTCATTGTTTTGTTTTGGATACAGAGTGCAGTTTCGGTTTGCAGTTCGGCAAAAACACGGCGATTATACGGATAGTATGCGTGAGAGAATGAATGTGATTGGTTATTCTAATGAATTTCCTGCACTGAGGTCACTCCTAACAAAAATTCATTTCTCTTTGTTTAAGATGTGCTGATTTTCATATTCAGCCACAATTTGCTGTCTGTTGTAACCATTTATTGGTTATACACATCTAACATATTCCAGACATTCATCTGGCGATGCCTTCTTGACCAGGCACCCGTTTTCTACACTGAAATAAAAGAGTGAATTTGTCTACTGGCTGAGTATTCCTTCCTTTACAACACAACTACCGATAAGACAATACTACGCTTTTTTGCGTCAACCCATTTTATACAGGCAACCTCAAAATGAGTCAATGGTAAACAGCGCAGACCCAGACCAAACACTACAGAACAGGGCGCGTTTGATGTTTTCAGAAAGTTTAACCATTTTCCATATTATTTTCTATCAAAATTCAACCTGATACCCCGGAATTTGTGCAAAATGGGTTAAGCTCATGTAAAAATCTAAAAAAACTCGTTGATGTATCATGCATAGGAAAGCAATTCTACCTTTGGTGTTTGTGGCACTGCTTTAGGTGTAGGAATACGGCTGTTAGGTCTGTGGTACTGTTTATCAGGAAAAGGACTGGTCTGAGTGACAGTTGTGGTTGTATTCTTGATGTACATTTTCTCCAGTTGTTGTTGCAGTTCCTTCAACTCCTCACCCTGCAGAATGAGGTGAAACCTCAATAATTCCAACGTGGATGTCTCGTGCGCCATGGCAACTTCAAACTCACACTCTTCTTCTTATAGCTCCACATAACAAATATTTAGGGATGAATTTGGGAGAATTTTCTAATTTAACCCATTTTGTACCAAATGGAATCTTCCTCCTTATATATTGCAAAAGTTCATTTCAAAATTTAGGTGTGTCAGGCTGTGCTTTCTTAAAAATTACTTTGGAAAATGGCTTAACTTTTCGCAAATAGTGTAGGCCCTGATCAGCTGCCACCTTTTGCAGTGTCTGATCTGGGCCTGCACTATTTGGCAATTACCCGTTTTGGGGTTTCTGGTACGAAAAAGGGTTACAGTCGAGTCCGGTAACATTGCGCGGCTGTTTACTTTGCGCAACATGCATTTACATTTTCAATAACTTTAACCCTCGGAATTTCTACCATCACTACCTGTGCATCTGCATTAAGTTTTAACTTAACCTTGAAAACATGGGGTTGCACATGCAGATGTGACACTTTCGCGGTTTTTTTCAAATTTGCTAAAATATGAAAAGACCGAAAATTTCCAAACCCAAGACTGAGTTTAAAAATAGGCAAATGGACAAATGTTTTGTATCTAAATTTACTGCATATAACAACATTGCAGAATATCTAATGAACAACTTGTTACAGTCAACGTTCGTGTTCAACCAGCACAAAACACTTATTGTGCGCAACGTTGGGCGACAAAATTGGTAATCAAATTTCAAGGGGTATCCCTTTTCATAGAATTATATCTCCCGCCAGTTAAAAATTCAGAGGCCAATTTGTATTGCAGCAAGTAGATAAGGAAGTGTTGCAATCGTTCTGATTGTGATTGTTTGAAAGGTGGCTTTAACAAAGTCACACGAAGGTATCAAAACCTTACGTGCGCAATGTTACCGGACTGCATCGTAATCATGAAGATTTATGTTGTGTTTTGTTCATTAGAATCGCTTCATTAAGGCAATTCTAATGAGTACAAAAAACATACTTTTGTCTAATACAAATCCCTAAGTTATCCCGACTATACCTCCTGAACCGCCAATGATTAACTCTCGGTGGCTCAAACTACCTCTAACTCGAACAATTTTTTATTGTCTCAAAGGTTGTTTAAGTCATTGCAATTTGACTGTTACAGCATATGTATATAAGATAAGGCATAACAAAGTTGGTTTATCGATGAAATGAAAGACATGCACCGCAGGGCAATCATGTTTACTTGGCAATTATATGAAAGGGATTAACAATAGTGTCATTATTGAACCCTTATAAATACACAGACGATTTGTCTCTGAATTGTCGTCAAAGCCGGACACTGCAGCAATTATTGTGATTTACTTACTCTAGTTTTACCGTATTTAAGGACCCAAAGGGCTGACAGTTGTAGACCATTTTTTTGCACTTGCTCGACGGGGCATCGTAAGGTCAAAGTGCACCTGCCCGGCGAGATTTCTGACTTGTCCTGGGCAGCCGGGCAATGGATTTGTCAGCACCTGTTTAGATAGCTGGTGTATCAATCAGGAGGAAACGTTCGGGATTTTACCTCCATTGTGCATGAAGTAAATTTCCCACAAGTTGCGTTGCGATGCGCATTTATCTAAAATGAAAGTAGAAAACATTTCTCCGAAAAAGAATCGGAAAATAGACACAAAATTGTACACTTTAGCTGGATTTCTTTGGGCTAGTAAACAACACAAGTTGATGATTGATTCTGTTCATTGCAAATAACAGATACTAGACATTCATTCATCACCGATCTTTTTTTTTTTTGCTTCCCATTTTTTCCCTCCAAATATTGGGACTCATACTTTCAGATTTGGGACGCACAGTTTTTTGGCTGAACGAGTCCCAGGACTCATAGTTGAAAATTTGTAAAAGAATCACTGTAACAATCAGTGAAGACTCAGAACATCACGTAAACCCACCTATACGGTTTTGTCCCCCTTGAACCCCACTTTTATGTAGTAAAACTGCAGTTTACAGGGGTAAACCTTATTTTTCCTATTTCTGCTCTAAAATATAGTTTGTGGGTACTCGTTAGAACCACCTCGATGAGGCAGTTCTAATGTGTACCCACTCTATATTTTGAGCAGGAATAAGAAAAATATCAGTTTTTCATCTTAAATTTTTAATTTTTAAGGCAGTAAATTTACAGTGTATTTGCATAGGTGTGTTTTCGTAATGGCAATCTCATCTGGATATACTGTTTGCAAAGGTAGGGGTTATCCTTGTTCAGTAGGACAAGGGTTGAAGAGGAAGTGAATTTTTTTTCTGTGAAAACCAATTCTAATATTCTTTGGTGGAACTGCTGGAGCTTTTTAGAGTGTCCCTGAAAATATAGCAATAATAGAACTCATGCACATGGTTGAAGTCCTTCTACAGCTCCCAGAAAATTTCAGCAAAACCATTTGAAGCCAATAATAACCACACAGGCAAAGTAGAAAGGCACAGGTCAGATTTGTACTTTACATACATGTACATATGAAAATCCTAGCCACAATAATGAACCAGAACCCATCTAAGGCACCAAGAGGAAGATTTTTTTTCTTGAAAATCAAGATTTTCTAAAACTACTACTTCATGTAAAGCAAAGTCACATTAAGTGGGAAAAGATGGACTAGGTCACACACTGTCAATATAATTAATCAATCTGTGTAGTTGGGCATACAGCAGGTTAAAGTCAGCATGCAGAGATATGACTAGTCAAAGGTGCTAATGGACAAATGGAATGACTGACTGATGGACAGACAGATAAACAAATGGCCATCAAAACTTTTCTGGCCAATTTACAACACCCTTGGAGACTTTGTCACTTTCCAACTTCTCTGCAAATTTCAGCCAGTTTTTATACTTGTTTAGGCTTCTATCTATCCATCTTATCTACAAGTTTCAAGATGATCCGATCAAAACCAATGGATTTATGCTGGTGAAAAAGGTAAAACATAGGCACTTTCAGCAACCAAAGGAAATAGCTTTAACAAACAGGCCAAACTAGCCAGTTTCCAAACTCATCCCAGCTTTTATCACCTGCCTACTTAAATGTAAGTTTCAGGAGGATCTGATCAAAACTGAAAATAGGAGGGATAAGGAGATATAACTCGAAGACAGACACGCCAACCTTGCCAGTTTTCCAACTCGTTTAAGCTTTTATCCCAAGCCTACTCCAGGAAGATCTGATCAAAACTGAAGCAGTTATGCTGATGACAATGTAAAAAAAAAAGCCCCTAGAACTGTCAGAGGATCTAATTATAGCCCTGCTATAGGGCTATCACATTTGTGTACAGTTTCCTGAAAATATCTGAAACGGTTTCTGGGTTATGGAGCGGACACAAAATATTACTGTACCAAGTTTATTCCAAGTTCAAAGGGCAATAACTCCCAAAGTAAGCAAACCAGAGTAACGGTTCTTTTGCTCTGTACATCGACTCATCGTGCTTTACATTTGCTTTACAGCTGCGTGAAAATATCTGAAATAGTTTCAGAGTTATGGAACTGACAAATTATTACTGTACTGAGTTTATTCCAAGTGCCATTTTTCAATGTTCAAAGGGCAATAACTCCAAAAGTAGGCAATCCAGAGTTATGGTTTATGTGCTCTGCACATAGTCTCATAGTGCTTTACATTTGTGTGAAGTTTCATGAAAATACCTCCAACAGTTTTTGAGTTATCATGAATAACAGAATTACGGTTGCCATTTTTCAATGTTCAAAGCGCAATAACTCCAAAAGTAGGCAATCCAAAGTTATGGTTCATGCGCTCTGCACATCCTCTCATATTGCTTAACATTTGTGTTAAGTTTCATGAAAATACCTCAAACTGTTTTTGAGTTATCATGAATAACGGAATTACAGCATCAGAGAAGGACAAGGCAAATCCAATATAGCCCCCACTTTTTCAAAGTGGGGTGGGGCTATAAAAAAGGTTTCAGCAATAAAGCGGACTTAATGATAAGTATGTCAACCAAGCCAGTTTTGGAACTCATTTGAGCTTTTATGCCAAACCTACTTATATGTAAGGTTCAGAAAGATTTGATCAAAACTGATTGGGTAATGCTGATGACAATGTCAAAAATAGGCTGTTTTTTACCAATCAAGGGGATATAACTCCCTGACTAACAGGTAATCAAAACCAGTTTTCAAAAGTATCCACGCTTTTATCCCAAGTCTGCTTTTGTGTAAGTTTCAGGAGGATCCAATCAAAATTGAAGTTCATATGCTAATGACAAGGTTGAAAAGTCATTTTCAGCAACCACGGTGACATAACTATCATGACTAAAATGCAGCACTCACCAGTTTTTGAACTATGAACAGCTTTCATCCCATGCCTACTTAGATTAAGTTTCAAAGAGATATGATCACGACTGACGGGGTTACAGTGATGACAAGGTCAAAGCATAACTCAATCATAAATAGGCTTATATCGCAAGTTTTCGAACTCACCCAAGCATTTTTCTCAGGCCTATTTACACTTCAGTTTCAGGAAGTTCCAATCAAAAATGAAGAAGCTATAGTGACCACAAAGTCAAAAATATGCATTTGTAGTGATCAAGGGGACATTGCTTCTATCTCCAGCTTACTTATGTGTAAGTTTCAGGAAGATCTGATCAAAGCTGAAGAAGCTAGTGTCCACAAGCATTTCCCATTGTAAGTCTATGGGAGCTTGTGGTTGCCAAAGAAACCAAAGTTTTCATTCAATTTGAAACAGCCCATGTCATCAATCCCCCAACAGAGGCATGCTACAGATGAGAAATGATTGTGATCAGCCTGGCGGCTGTTGAGATATAACTGGTCAAAGGTGCTGACAGACGGACAATGGATGGACTATCATACTATAAGCTCCCCTGGAGCCTTCAGCCCAGGTGATAAATAGGCCCCGGAATGAACCATTTTTTTTTTTCAGAAATGTTTTTTTTTTTCAGACGCATCCCCCCATACTCTGTTGGATGGGACACCTTCCTGCACTCCCCTCATCCCCTCAAAGGCTTCCTTATCTCGACAAAGTGGCTTTGCTGCATGGAAATGACTGGTACTCATTATTATTTCTTTCTTGCTACTTCAGTCGTTTAGGAGAATGCTGTTACCCCTCTTTAAATATAGCTACGTCTGCACTCAAGAGTCATATTCAAGTCAGTATATTACTGAACAACAGAATAAAGACAGAAATTCTTTCCTACCTTTCTGGCATTTTCTTTCTCTAACTCTGTTACCAGGGTTTCCTTAACATTACAGTTCTTCTGCAAACTATCCTAGGTAATGAAAGAACATAGCACATTATTATTGACCATGTTGTACTGAAAGCTTTGGCCATATATACAGCAGGAGTCAAATTGGAAATTTAGGGCTGTCAGGCAAGAGTAATTTTAAAAATTTATTCAGAATTTTTTTTTTTTTCAACAGAAGACGCTGATCAGATGCCACTGTTCTGTGGCAACTGATCTAGACCTGTAGGCCATAAGCTAGGATATGGTGACCCTACACCATGCGTTAGAGTTTTGCAGACATACATAGTTGGAAAGTACATATACTAAGATACCAAATGCAAAATGTTAGCACTCTTATCATAAGCCGGGCTGTACAATACGTGACAAATATGTAATTTATAAATGTACCATGCAAATAAAAGAACAAAAGAAATTGATTATTAAGACAAGAACTGACAAAAATTTGGGCATAAATGTTGAAAAGAAATGAAGTGCTTTCTAAATAGACAAATTTGAAGACATTCTGAACATCAGTGTCCCTGTTATTGAATGGGTAACAGATTACACATGAAATTTGGCAATTGTACCTCCTGTCATTTCCAAAACCAAAGTTCTGTTCAAGAATATCACTGTTTGTTATCTACAAAACTAAAGTGCAGTTATTAACCTGCATTTTGGTGCCTATTTGAGTTTTCTCGGAGCTTTCTTCCACTCATAATGGGCAATATTGTAAGCATACCCCCATTTTCAAGTATTGTAATAATTACAGTTCATTAGCTATCGAAACCGAGTAATTGACCTCTGAACACTTGAACTTGATAGCCAGCTATCTTTGTAGTCTGGACATAGAGTAAGTAACATAAATGCGCTGGAAAAATGTTACAGATCACGAGGGTATAGTTATATCATGCCGTGTACACTACACTGAGAAATAGTAATGTATATTGCATGGAAAATTACTTGGACCAGCATTGTCCTGCTTTTAATACGATAATCTTTATAGTCTCAATTTAAAAGAAGAAGGACAAATATGTTGGTTTAGTAGGAAGAGGTTTGGCTTCCCAGACAACAGATAGGGTAACTATATGGAGCCATTCCGTAAATCAACTGACACTGTTTTCGGGTAGGCTTACACGGTCTAAGCCGAAAATAGGTTTTTATTTTGATTTTTATTTTATGCAAGAAAAGCACACCCGCAGTGAACTCACAACTACTGTCTGATTAATCAAACAGTCATTGACGATTTAGATAGTGGTTAATATTGTTATCTATCCACCTTCATAATCTTGTTTCATTTTCATAAACTTCATTGACTATGCTATCAACTTCATTTGTTACTCATCATAAATCATAAGCTAGCACATAGTCACACTGCACCTGTGCGGGAGTTTTGCAAACATATTTTTGAAAGGGCATATTATTAGGTAACAAATGCAACATGTTAGCACTAGCCATTCGAGGTTTATCGTGTGACGGCCCGTAGAATATGTTACCAACACAGACTTCCAAAAACACTGTATCAAGAGATACACAAAATGTTTTGAAGAAGAAAAAAAAAGGTTATTAAGAGAAGTTTGTATCTATAAAATTTTATTAATACAGCCAATTGCAGAATTTTTGGAACTTTCACCCCATGGCACTTCTAATATGAATCGACAGGTAAACAAAAGAATAGTCAATGATTCATGTGACAAAACCCCAGTGTAATTACTTTATTTTGAGGTATGTTTGAGTATTCGATGGGTTTCCTTTTACCATAAAGGCAATACAATTTATAATACGTCCTAAACTTATTATAGTCTTTAAATTTCTTTTTGGGATTACCTAAAAACACTAACCACGAACAACAAATTTTGTAAGTGGAAGGAACATACATGCACTTAATTTTGAAGTCCATAATCTATTTATAGTGACCGTCAAGAGCTGAAATAATCCACAATATGTTCCGAAATACACTAGAAATATGGAATATAAAATCTGTTTTCTTTTTTATAATGATACTTGTATTCACAAAACTTTCCTCACAGAAACTGTGAATCATTTTCTTTCAACATAAAGATTGTGCATATGTAACATACATTACATAACAGTAATGCATGAGTGATTATAACATTGTGGTAGTATAAATGGATTAAGAAACATGTTTTATGTAAATATTAACGACCTGCAAATGAATATTGTTTGTGTTCAGCTTTTACAATTTAAATGAATTATAGATGTAAAAGAAGAAACACTGTGATAGCTAGATATGTATTTATGCATCTGTTCCAAAAGATGAAAGGCAGGGTATGAGTGAGAATGAGTGGAGATGGGATGAGTATTGTAGACTTAGATAGTGTTTTTATACCCATGTACATAAGAATGCATATGCAAGACCCTCAACGAAAGTCTAATACTATTGTCCTTTGCCTACCCTGTGTTCCCTGCCCTTCCTTAGCTTTTCTATTCAAGCCCTCATCCCTTCTCATAATGTAACCTACCATAACCTAAGCATGCCTTATCAAACACCAATTCCACCAAACCTATGATTTGGATAAGGGAAAAAAAGACCTTCATGCGGACTGAACAAATTATTTGTCTAAATCTGGACGGAAGTAAGGGCGAGGATTGTGGCCACATAAAATCGATTTAAGCCCCCCAGTGGAATTCGTTTCCGCTGACCGTTCCAAGGTGGTTCTTCTATCGCGGTTTATTTTTGCTATTGTTTGTTTTTAGGTGTTTGTGTCGCTTATATTACTTTGGATAGCCTATTGGCCATTTTGTGGGAAAATAACTGTTCTTTTGGCTTTCCGCTGTTGGTGTTTCCATTGGGGTCTGTTGTTTCATGTTTGTGTTTCTTTCCCTTTGGTGTCTCTGATGGGGGCTGTGGGTTGATTGTATTGATTCCTGATCATCGCCTCCACTTCTATTTGGTATAAATTGTCAAGTCAACTCAACACAAGACTGGGTGACACTTTGGTTACAGACATTAAATAGAGGCATATCACTTAGCCTACAATATCATTCCATACCTTACCTAGGACAGGGTATATTATATACCTTTCCTAAGTCTGGGTATATTTGGGCAGGGCATGGGTATGGTAGGGTAGGTAAGCATGTTTATAGGTTCATGTGTGCACATGTAACGTCCACAACCAACATCTTACGCTTACCTATGGTTACCTACCGACTCCCCTTATCACTCTACCCTAGGATTCTCAGGCTATACAGTATCCATACTCATATCATATCCTACCCTTACCTAATCATGGCCTACGCTACCCATTCTCCCACCTACCAAAGGTTCGATTGTGGAAAAAGTACCTGTCTGGTAGGGTATCATAGCTGTGAATATATGCAGGATACTCTGTCCAAATTTAAATATGTCCTACCATTCTTATACTCTACCCAGATTACCATATCCTATCTGTACCAACATGATATATGGTATTTACACTGGGCTACATTAAGTTATGGTATGATATGCTGAGGTAAATTAGGATAGAAGAATGTAATTAGTAGGGTTAGTCGGAGTCTAACTTGGTTTTCTTTTGCTCCAGCATTTCAGTGGTTTTTTGCTGTGGAGTCCTCACCGTTGTTTCATCTCTGTGGTTGTTTGATTATTTGTGTTCACGGAGTTGTTGCACTAGTGAGTTAGGAGGCCTTCATGCGGACTGAACAAATTATTTGTCTAAATCGCGACGGAAGTAGTGGCGAGGATTGTGGCCATCGATTTAATCCCCCCAGAGGAATTCATTTCCACTGACCGTTCCAAGGCGGTTCTTCTGTTGCAGTTTATTTTTGTTATTGTTTGTCTTTGGGTGTTTGTGTCGCTTATATTATTTTATTTTGGATAGCCTATTGGCCATTTTGTGGGAAAGTAACTGTCCTTTTGGCTTTCTGCTATTGATGTTTCCATTAGGTCTGTTGTTTCATGTTTGTGTTTCTTTCCCTTTGGTGTCTCTGATGGGAGCTGTGGGTTGATTGTAGCGATTCCTGATCATTGCCTCCACTTCTATTTTACCATGTTCACATTTATCCTAGCATCCCCCTTAACACTTCTATACAATTCACACTGTAAGGTACTCACTTTATCCAATCAGTCATACCCTACTATCCACCTAGTGGTGCCATATACTCTAACAGTTAAAGTACTGACACTACTACTAATCATATACTGTAACCTATTACTGCTCACTAGGGTAGGTATGGGTAGTAAATGGTAGACTTTTGTTACGAACGTTACATATGTACACACAGGCATATAAAAATTATCCTATCCTATCGTACCCTAAGTTCAGCTATCCTGTAGGAGGCTATTTGATATCGCTATAGTAAAGCAATATTAGCCCTTGTTTACACATGGACATATAACCATGTATAAAAGTTAAATGCCCTGCACCTGTCTTACAAAATTGTTAATTGCTGGTTTGCACTTTATAAATCATTAAATTAATGCAAGGAGGATATTGTCTTATAAAGAACAACTTTCACTTCCCAAATGATGTACTAGCTTCAACCCATCAGGGCTTGAAGAAATAGACTGGATGCATGATGCTTCCACGCAGAGCTGAAACCAATCCGCAGACGAGTACTGGTAAACCGCTTAGAGGACCTAAGCCTGCCAAGGCAATGCGGTGCGAGTCGGACCGTCCATACTTATAATCCCTATTGGTTTCATCGGGGGCCGGGGCAGGGCTTGAGATGCCATTTCATCTCAATGTCGGGTAAAAGTCCCACAAAATTGGAAGCAAGGTCTCCAAAATGATCTTTACAGTGTTGACAGGGACGTTAAACCTCAAATCAAACAAACAAAATCCAAATAATGTACATGTATAGTCTGTTTGGGTTATCCGTAGTCTCAAAGGTAGCCTGTGCAGCATACAGAGACATACGCTACATTAAGTTAAGTTCCTGATAATTACTATTTATTCATTTTATGGTAAATCCTTGCACTAATCAATCTGTAAAAAAACTGTAAGCCACATGATAATATTTGTATAACTAATTTATTCATTTCTGGCATTATTTAAACGTTTTAAAGGTAACATATGTTACCTATCTGTTGCAGAATAATGCTGCCATTGCAAAATACCTAACATGTGTTCTTGTGAAGCTTATATTATGTAGTTTGAGATCATTAGAGTACGAAATACCCCTAAAGTTTGGGTTGTATATGGCCAGCCCAAGGACTGGCTTGAAGAAAAATCTGTCCTGCAGTTACATGTACATCATGAGCACCTTTCATTCCTAGTTAAAACTCATCTCATTCACGTTTTGCTTGACGATGAACAGTGGCTGTTACCAGGTAATTGTTTGATATAGGTAACTCACCACAAACAACAGCCAAGAGATACAAATCACCTTTGTAATGATGTTTGAATAAATGATCTCCTAATTATACATATTGATATTCAATTTTATGAAGGGATACAGTACTAGATTCCATATACTCAAATTCATGTAAGCTATGTTACCCAAACTACATACAACACTGATTCAACAAGGGATTATTCTTAAGAACTAGTTTCTATTCAGCTTTGCTGGTAAATAAGCTAACACATTTCCTATTAAGGTACTTATTTCAAGTTCTGTGAAAGATTTGTTTCGGATATATATCTCTTTTTGGCAAACAAAAGTGGTGTACAATACACTGTTGGAATAGAGATTACACGACAAACAAACTACTAAATCAGCTACAAATATGTGGTCAGCAAATGGCCACCTAAATAAAAAATATGACACAGACAAAGCAAATAGATCTGAAATGATTGCATTGCAGCTGAGACTCATATTTGTATCACATAGTGTCAATAAATAGAATATAAATTTACTAATGCTTATACATGTAATATAAGTTACCTTTGTTGTCACCACAATAATGATCGCTGCACAGATCCTTCTGTGGACTACTTATGTCATCATGAAATCTTATAAAGGGCTATATACATGTACCTTGAAATGCGCCTTCAAACTAGCTTTTTGGCCAATTGGAAGCTATAATTCTTTTAGTTTTGTCAAGAGCCTAATAGGTAACATATTCTTCAGGCTGCCACAGGGTTACACCCCAACACCCAGAGTGCTAACATGTCTCAATGTTTAGGGTTTAGAATAGGTTTCCCATTTAAAATGGATTAATGGATTCATCCTTTTAAAGCTAATAAATACACTGTCATGGGAGGCAACTCATTTAAATTCTTTTTTGTATGGGAGCCATGGATATATTAAGTTACCCTTTTTGTACCAAATGGAATCTTTCTACTTATATAAAGCAGGAGTCCAATTTCAAAATTTAGGGATGTCAGGCTGTTTTCTTCAAAATTTATTTGAAAAATGGCTGAACTTTTTGATGTAGGCCCTGATCAGACGCCACATTCTGCGACGTTTGATCTGGGCCTGCACTGTTTGGTAATTACCCATTTTGGGGTTTACAGTACAAAATGGGTTCAGAGAAACATACTCTGTGGAGCAGCCTCATTCAGAAAGCTCATTTCTGAAGTTTATCACCCTTGATATTTACAAATCGCAGCTCTTAACTTCTTCTTGTATATCTATTCACCTTAAATATTGTTTTATTTTATACAATACCCTATAAACCCTATTTTGGACACCTCAACTCCTTATCATACTTGTTCTAAAATTTGACGAGTAAAATTAACTACCCCATGCTGTGTCTAAAACAGCTGGATGAGTGGCAAACAGTGTATATCCTGATGAGAGTCCATATTATGCAGCATCCCATCTGGGTTTACACCATTTGCTCATGCCTGTTTGTCAGAATGCATACCACAAATGAACTATTCAAAATGTTTTATTCTTGATACCATTTAATCCATGCTTTGGACAATGGTGACTTGAGCATAAAACAAGAGCTGTCATCAGACTGTATAGCTCTCCTGGGAAATTGTCTTGGAATCTGTAGGCATATTTTGGGGTACTGCCTTATAAACCTCTATACACCATCATCATACCAAATATGAACCAAATCCATTAGGAAAATATGATCTCTGAAAAACCTCTATTATTAAAATTTCTACGTCTGTGACCTTGACCTTGAGGTCATGGTCGTGGGTAGGAAATTGCTGGATAAAACTTAGAACCTATATCTTGTCATCTTACCAAAAATTAAAATCTATCATATGGTTTGGAAAATATGAGCTCTGAAAAAACTTTACGGTAACATAAAAGGTTTCGAAGTCTGACCTTGACCTTGAGGTCATGGGTGAGGATATTGTTGAATAAAAGTTTGAACCTATATCATTCTATCATCATACCAAATATGAACCAAATCTATCGTGATTTTGGGAAAATATGAACATTAAAAAACTTTCTCATAAAAATTTCATAAAAAAAAACAAAACAAAACTAAACATAAAATGTTCATGACCTTGACCTTCAGGCAACTGGGGGGGGGGGGGGGGGGGGTTATTGCTGAATAAAACTTGAGCTTTATCTATCATCATACCAAACATGAACCAAATCCATCATATGTTTTGGAAGCAATGTTTCAAAGGCAAAAAGTTATTCTAGCTTAAAGGACACTGCTGTAAACTTCACTGCAAAAACTAGAGCTGCTGGAATCTGACAATGGGCCCAGAATATGGATACCCCAAGAGAAATTGCCAAGTTATGGTGGCCACAATGTGCAACTGGATTCTGGATGACATTTGCTAGCCATCATGGAAGCAGGAAGTTGGAAAAAATAGGAACTCATCCAAGACATTGATGAAAGTAAGTTTTGTTTGAAAAATTTTAAGTATCTGATGAAAAATGCCAGATATATGGAGTCAACAAGGTTATATTAGTCATTTTGAATAGCAGAATGGCGCCATTTTTGCAATACTGAATTTCCATGCCCACTACCAAGTTTCAGCTGGAAAAGACCCATGCATTGGTAGGAGACATTGTAGGATGAACTTCAAGATGGCCCCCATGGTGGGTATCTTGGATATAAGAACAGAAAGATTGCAGCAATTCTGAATCTCCCTTCATTCCCCAAATGACTCCCACCAAGTTCCAGCTCAATCCAACTTGCCCTTGTGGAGCAGATATGGGAGATTGCAGGTTTAAAGATTTTCCAAACTCTGCCACCTGGATGTAGAAACAAAACAATTATAGTAATTCTGTTTCTCCATGTCACTTTTATGCCGCCCATCAAGTTTTCAGCCCAGTCCAACCTACAATTCAAGATGGCTGCAATGATATTGAAATGGCATGTTTTTAGCAATTCTAAATCTCAATGTTGCCCAACTGACTTTCACCAAGTTATGGCTCAATCCAACTTACTACTCGGGAGAAGATGTCCTGTTAAGATTTTCAAGATGGCTGTCATGGAAACCATCTTAGAAATAAGAACAGAATTCCATGTTGCCTCAACGTCTCCAACTTGCTTTCGGCTCAATATGATTTACCATTTTGGACAACTGTGGTTTGAAGAAACTTCAGTCCCCTTTTACAGATGTAAGACTGAGATTATCAAACCTCATTATGAGGGGTCATTTAACTAAGTCCTTTGAAATACTTGTACCTACCATCTGGTTGCCAGATTCTGACACAGTATTTCTGAGTTGTTCCACTTCCTTCTGCAGCTTGGCTACCTGTTTATCAGTCTGAAGGGGAAAATAACCAACATTCTGGATAAGAATCCTTTAAGCATATACAATACAATCCAATGATAATTTTCATGGCTCTTCAAACTAGAAGCCCAAGTGGACCAGAATTCCCTCCGCTCACCTGAACCAGGATCATATTTACTATGTGCCATTGGGACCATCATGGCTATCAGATCAGATTTTTTAAGCAATTCTGAATCTGCATGTTGTCTTGATGCCTCTGATTAAGATTTCAAACCAATCAATTCAACTTAGGATACAGGAGGTGATGTTTGTACACCTTTGACACCAGAATGCAATATTTTAGCAATTCTAAATATCCTTGTCACACTGATGCATCCCATCAATTTTTAGCTCAATCTGTCTTTTGGTCTCTATGATCCAGACAACATTTCCCCATTTTAAGTCTTTGGGAGACAAAAGGACAATAAACCCCGATCCAAAAATACAACTCGTCCAAAACTGCATGGCCGCCCTCATTACTTGCAAGTCTGATGAGGATTAGATAAAAAATGAAATCACTTTCATCTGAACAACACTTTACTAAGTCTATGGGGACCTCAAGAGTGGGTAACTCTCTCGCAAACAGTCCAAACTGGGCCAAAATCTAACTTGTGTGAGATTTTATGTCCGACCTTAATGACTGAAAGTTCAATGAAGATTCTATCAACAAAAAAAGTCAATGGTGATCGGACAACATGTCTATGCCATGGAAGACTAAAGGGAAAGTAGCGCTGGTGTCTGCCCAAAATTTGAATTTGTCCAAGATTTTATGGCTGTCTTCATTACCTAAATGTTTGATGAGAATCCAATTAAAATAAAATCGCTCTCACCTGGACAAAATTTTCCCCATTATATGTCTCACAGTCTGTGGGAGACTAAAGGCCAAGTAGCTCTTATGTGAATAGTCCAATCTGACCCATGATCAAACTTGTCCAAGAATTTTTGGCTGTCACCATTATTGCAAAATAGAAGTGAAGGCAATGATCAGGAATCGATACAGTTAACCCACAGCTCCCATCAGGGACACCAAAGGGAAAGAAACACAAACATGAAACAACAGAACCTATTGGAATCATCAATAGCGGAAAGCCAAAAGGACAGTTACTTTCCCACAAAATGGCCAATTAGCTATCCAAAACAAAATAATATAAGCAATACAAACACTCAAAGACAAACCACAACAAAAATTAACTGCGACAGAAGAACTGCCAGTCTGGTAAGGATTCAATCAAAAATGAAATTGCTATCATCCAGACAACATTTTCCTGAATGTTTTGTCCCTCAAGGGCAGGTAACTCATGAAAATAGTCCAAACTGGGCCAAAAATGAACTTGTTTGAGATTTTATGCCTGTCCTCGTTATCTGCAAGTTTTATGAAGATTGGGTAAACAAGGGCCCAGAGGGCCCTGATTCCGCTCACTTGAATGTCATTGTCTCTAGTACATTCTATTTTTAGCTCTGGTGGCCATCTTGTTCATCAGGGTGGAACGATCTTAGCTATTTTGGTAGGGTGTCACCTTGGCAACATTCCTTTGACATTTGAATCAAATTGACCCAAGAGTTTAGGAAGAATTCACATTTGAAGCAAATTTACAATGTTTTTCTATTTTTCGCTCTGGCGGCCATATTGTTCATCGGAGCAAGACCATTTTAGCTATTTTGGTAGAGAGTCATCTAAGCAACATTCCTATGAAGGTTGAATGTAATTGGCCCCAGGGTACAGGAGATGTCGTTTGAAGATTTTTTTAGCCCCGGTGGCCATCTTGTTTATCAGAGCGGAATGATTAAAACTATTTTGGTAGATAGTCACCTGGGCAACAGTTTTGTGAAGTTTAAATCAAATTGGCCTAACAGTTTAGGAGAAGTTTACATTTGAAGCAAATTCAATTTTTAGCTCTGGTGGCCATTTTGTTCATCGGAGCAGGATCATTTTAGCTAATATGGTAGAGGGTCAGCTAAGGAACATTCCTTTGAAGCTTGAATGAAATGGGCCCAAGGGTACAGGAGGAGTTGTTGTTCAAAGATTTTTTTCTATTTTTAGCTCTGGCGGCCATCTTCTTTGTCAGAGTGGAAAGATTTTAGCTATTTTGGTAGGGAGTCACCTAAATAACATTCCTGTGAAGTTTGAATCGAATTGGGCCAAGTGTTTTGGAGGAGTTTATGTTTGACAAAAATTTACAATGTTTTTCTATTTTAGCTATGGTGGCCATTTTGCTCATCAGAGCAGAACCCTTTTAGCTATTTTAGTAGATGGTCACCTAAGCAACATTCCTATGAAGTTTGAATGAAATTGGTCCAAGGGTACAGGAGGAGGAGTTGTTGTTTAAAGTTTTTTTCTATTTTTAGCTCTAGCAGCCATCTTGTTTGTCGGAACATAATGATTTTAGCTATTTTGGTAGGGAGTCACTTGGGCAACATTCCTGTGAAGTGTGAATCAAATTGGCCTAAGGGTTGAAGAGAAGTTTGCGTTTGAAGCAAATTTACAATGTTTTTCTCTTTTTAGCTATGGCAACCATTTCGCTCATTGGAGCAATACCATTTTAGCTATTTTAGTAGAGGGTCACCTAAGCAACATTCCTATGAAGTTTGAATTCATTTGGTCCAAAGATACGTGAGTTATCGTTTAAAGAATTTTCTATTTTTAGCTCTGGCAGCCATTTTGTTCACCTGAGCAGAACCTTTTTAGCTATTCTGGTAAAGGGTCACATAAGCAACACTTCTATGAAGTTTGATTGAAATTGGCCCAAGGGTTGAGGAGGAGTTGTCGTTTAAAGACTTTTTCTGTTTTTGGCTCTGGTGGCCATCTTGTTTGTCTGAGCAGAATGATTTTAGCTATTTGTATAGGGAGTCACCTACATTATATTCCTGTGAAGTTTGAATCAAATTGGCCCAAGGGTTAAGGAGGAGTTAGTATTTGAAGCAAATTTACAATGTTTTTCTATTTTTAGCTATGGCGGCCATTTTGCTCATCAGAGCAGAACCTTTTTAGCAATTTTGGTAGATGGTCACCAAAGCAACATTCCTATGAAGTTTAAATGAAATTGGCCCAAGGGTACAGGAGGAGTTGTCGTTTAAAGATTTTTCCTATTTTTAGCTCTAGCTGCCATCTTCTTTGTCGGAACATAACGATTTTAGCTATTTTGGTAGGGAGTCACTTGGGCAACATTCCTGTGAAGTTTTATTCAAATTGGCCCAAAGGTTGAGGAGAAGTTTGCGTTTGAAGCAAATTTATGATATTTATCTATTAATAGCTTTGGTGGCCATTTTGCTCATCGGAGCAATACCCTTTTAGCTATTTTAGTAGAGGGTCACCTAAGCAACATTCCTATGAAGTTTGAATTAATTTGGCCCAAGGGTACAGGAGGAGTTGTTGTTGAAAGAATTTTCTATTTTTAGCTCTGGCGGCCATTTTGTTCACCTGAGCGGAACTGTTTTCGCTATTTTGGTAGAGGGTCACCTAAGCAACACTCCAATAAAGTTTGAATGATATTGGCCTAAAGGTACAGGAGAAGTTGTCGTTTAAAGATTTTTCTATTTTTAGCTCTGGCGGCCATCTTGTTCAGCAGAGCGGAACGATTTTAGCTATTTTTGTAGAGGGTCACCTAAGCAATATTCCTATAAAATTTTATTGAAATTGGTTCAAGGGTTAAGGAGGAGTTAGCATTTAATGCAAATTGTTTACGCCTCACGACACACGACGCACGACACAAAACGCATGACAGACATTGACCGATCACAATAGCTCACCATGACCACTTCGTGCTCAGGTAAGCTAAAAACAGAGATCACTACTATTTCTACAGTTTGTCATCATGTTCATCATTATTGACTAAACCTCTTATTTACAAGACTAGTTGTGTCCAAACTCAATTCAGACCCCAAAGAAGCTCAGAATTGATGAGGATAATCTGAAGGCTGGAATGATTAATTGGATAGTCAATAATAGGGATTATCAACTAAATGATAATCCCATTTATTTGGTGCGAACAAATTGAATGGACTGTCATTAGTGTGTCATGATTGCAGCTTCAGGGTGGCTTGACCTCTCATTATTTAGGTTTAAACAATGTCTGATCGCAATTTCGATCTCGTCATCCACCATGACAGTTGGTCCAGGTTACTGGACGCTTGCACCGTGTTTGTTATTCAGCAGTCAAGCGTCTTAAGGGCCAAACTATGGTTTGGCGTCTTGCGCATGCTCAGGGAAACCTTCCTTTTCCGTTTTCAAATCCAGCAAAAGAAAGTTGTATTTTTTAAGAGGAATCTAAAACCCACCCACCCGCCGCTGTCGTTGTGATCTTATTGGCAGTCGAGGAAGTTTAATACCTGATACTGTCTTAAGTTCTTTTCATTTCAGGCTTGTTTGGTGCCTCCTGGTGCTGAGGCTGGCATGTCCTAATTAAAGATGCTGTACATACGACAGTCTACTTGTATAAATATAGCAACAATACTTAGTTCTATAAGTCAATATATAATTAACAAATAAGTAAATACGTGTTAAATTGGATATATATATTATTCTCCCGACGCTGGATATTATTCTCCCGTTGCTGTAGAGAGACTGTTGGATGTGACAACGCTGCCTATCGACGTATATCTTCGACTGGCCCACAAAATGGATTGATGTGTTAACACTATATATATGTATACTGGCTACTTAGTGACTTTTAATGCCCATGGTTTTAACTACATATACGCATGTGACATTGAACATAAACTAAAAGCCCAAAATTCAGCGACAGCTGTTGCAAAATATGGAGTGTGCATGTTTTCTGGGCCAGACTAGCTAGTTTCGGCCAATTAGGCCTCATCAGTGACCCTCAGATATTTTCAAATTTCCATAATGGAATCAATGATCCCAAAGGACAAGAAAATATAATCTACACTATGATGTAGACTCCGGATCGGTTGTTTATGGCCACTTAATTTCTTCACCGAGAGATTCTGCTGACTTTTGATCAGCTGAGCTTCGAGGTGCAATGCGGAATTCAGCATTCGATAGGGGGGACGCTTTGCTTAGACAGCTGTTTGGTTGTAATGAAACTTTACGCCTTGAGCCTAGATTCCAAATACTGGTTGCTGGGAGCAAGGCTGAAGTTTGTTTCTTTCAGGACTTCTACTTGGACTGGGTGGCATCTCCTTCATGGAAGTGGCCCGCCATAACCTGAAGATTTGTTCTTGAGCCTGGATTCCGGGTACTGGTTGCTGGGAGCAGAGCTGAGGCTTGTTTCTTTCAGAACTTCTTGAACTGGGTGGCGTCTCCTTCAGGGAAATGGTTTGCCATAGCCTGAGGATGTGTTCCCCCCAGGGTCATACTAAAAATTTCTAAATTGCAAGTCATAAGTAAGGTTCGCACGTGCAGCCGGGGCTATTTGAATATACAGTCGACTCTCGTTATGTCGAACCTCACGGGACCGGATAAAAAAGTTCGAGTTATCCGTAGTACGAGATAACCAAAGTGTGACGTCACATGTATGTCAGAACACATTGAATGGTTTACTGAGTTTTTAAAACTTGTTTATGGAAGTACTGGAGCTTGTCAGAGTATAGCGTTTATGAACAAATTAATAAAACAAGAGGGCCATGATGGCCCTGGATCGCTCACCTGATCCATAGTGTAACAAGTGGGCCCCAGAGAGGGCCATTATTGGCCCCAGGGCTTTAATGTGCATAATGATGAGGGAGGTCTTAAAGGTGAAGCTTCATACCAAACATCAACAAAGGCTATAATTTGAACCTTGGCAAAGGTCCACTAGATGAAGCTACACATCAAATATCAAAGACCTGGGCCTAGCAGTTTCAGAGAAGAAGATTTTTATAGATTTTCCCTATATAAGCCTTTGTAAAACCAAAGGGCCCCGGGACGGGGGCATTTTTTGCCCCAGCACTATAATTTGAACAATCTTGGTAGGGGTCAACAAGATGGAGCTTCATACCAAATAGCAAAGTCCTGGGCCTTGTGGTTTCAGAGAAGAAGATTTTTAAAGATTTTCCCTATATAAGCCCATGTAAAACCAAAGGGCCTCGGGGCGGGGGCATTTTTGGCCCCAGCACTATAATTTGAACAATCTTGGTAGGGATCCACTAGATGAAGCTTCATACCAAATATCAAAGACCTGGGTCTTGTGGTTTCAGAGAAGATTTTTTAAGTTTTTGGTGAAAAAATCTATTTTTGGCTCCTGTGACCTATATGTGCAATGGACCGGAACCATTTGAACAACTTTGAAAGGAGACCACCTAAGGATCATTCCTGTGAAGTTTGGTCAAAATCCAATCAGTGGTTTAGGAGGAGATGCCGTTAGAAGAAATTGTTTACGCACGCATGACAGACAAAACGTGATCCTAATATAAAACACAAGAGGGCCATGATGGTCCTGGATCGCTCACCTGATCCATAGGGTATCAAGTGGGCCCCTGGGAGAGCCATTATTGGCCCAGGCTATAATATGAAATCGGGCCAAAGGGCTAGGAGGAGATGTCGTTTAAAGGTTTTTCTATTTTTAGCTCTGGCGGCCATTTTGTTCAGCGGAGAGGAACCATTTTAGCAATTTCGGTAGAGGGTCATCCAAGGAACATTTCTGTGAAATTATTTTGAAATCGGCCCAAAGGGCTAGGAGGAGATGTCGTTTAAAGGTTTTTCTATTTTTAGCTCTGGCGGCCATTTTGTTCAGCGGAGAGGAACCATTTTAGCAATTTCGGTAGAGGGTCATCCACGGAACATTTCTGTGAAATTATTTTGAAATCGGGCCAAAGGGCTAGGAGGAGATGTCGTTTAAAGGTTTTTCTATTTTTAGCTCTGGCAGCCATTTTGTTCAGCGGAGCGGAACCATTTTAGCAATTTTGGTAGAGGGTCATCCAAGGAACATTTCTGTGAAATTATTTTGAAATCAGGCCAAAGGGCTAGGAGGAGATGTCGTTTAAAGGTTTTTCTATTTTTAGCTCTGGCGGCCATTTTGTTCTGCAGAGCAGAACCATTTTAGCAATTTTGGTAGAGGGTCATCCAAGGAACATTTCTGTGAAATTATTTTGAAATCGGACCAAAGGGCTAGGAGGAGATGTTGTTTAAAGGTTTTTCTATTTTTAGCTCTTGCGGCCATTTTGTTCAGCGGAGCGGAACCATTTTAGCAATTTCGGTAGAGGGTCATCCAAGAAACATTTCAGTGAAATTATTTTGAAAACGGGCCAAAGGGCTAGGAGGAGATGTCGTTTAAAGGTTTTTCTATTTTTAGCTCTGGCGGCCATTTTGTTCAGCGGAGCGGAACCATTTTAGCAATTTCGGTAGAGGGTCATCCAAGGAACATTTCTGTGAAATTATTTTGAAATCGGGCCAAAGGGCTAGGAGGAGATGTCGTTTAAAGGTTTTTCTATTTTTAGCTCTGGCGGCCATTTTGTTCAGCGGAGCCAAACCATTTTAGCAATTTTGGTAGAGGGTCATCCAAGGAACATTTCTGTGAAATTATTTTGAAATCGGGCCAAAGGGCTAGGAGGAGATGTCGTTTAAAGGTTTTTCTATTTTTAGATCTGGTGGCCATTTGGTTCTGCGGAGCGGAACTATTTTAGCAATTTCAGTAGAGGGTCACCCAAGGAACATTTCTATGAAAGTATTTTGAAATCCATTCACTGGTTTAGGAGGAGATGTCATTTAAGTGAATTGTTGACGACGCACGACGCACACCGCACGACGCACGACGGACGCCGGACAAAAGGCGATCACAATAGCTCACCTTGAGCACTTCGTGCTCAGGTGAGCTAAAAATAAACTGATAGATTTCTCACGTATTTTGTTGTCTTTTAAATTACAACAAATCTGGGTTTCCAAATACACTAAATATAGTTAGATACTAAACAGACTGGTTCCCGCTTGTGAATGCAACGCTTATATTACTTCGGAGAGCAGTACATGCTATATAACTCATACAGTAGTTTGACTCATCTCCCCTCTAACTGATTAACCGTCACTATGGCAAACAGTTTAGGTCCTGCCACGAAAGCTCGTTATGAGCCATCCCTTTTGGATCTAGTTTGGACATGGATTTGCATGGGTTAAGAAACAGACGGGTTAACAACGATACACGTGAATTGTTCCGAACAACTGTGTTTTTAACACGCAGAGATTATCACATTTTTTGTCACTTTCTTTGACATTTCTGCAAGAAAGACAACGCTGCCTTTTATCATGGATATCTTGCAAATCATTGACAAGAGACGGTGTAAGATTAAAGGTTGAGCACCGTGTGTCAGTCTTTATTACATGCACATGATTTTCTTAGTAGCCGCAAAGGTATTGTGTGTGCTAATTTTAATTGCAAACGCACCTGGACAAATTGAATAATTAGCAACATTGTGAGTATTGATGAATTGTTTTCTAAAGGCCTATTATAAAATTGAAGGATCGGATGCATGTTTTTTTTTTTTGTTTTTTTTTCGTTATGTCAAGAATCCCGGTTCGAGATATGCAGTAGTAAAAACAGTGTAAAATACATTCAGGGACTGAAAATGATGGGAGAGATAGCCGAAGTGTCGACTTAAAAGTAGTTTGACACATGCGAAGTTGAAATACAATAAATGTATAGGGGAAATATACGGGACTTAGAAATCGGTTCGACATAAGCGATAGGGTCGAGATAAGCGGGGTCGAGATAACGAGAGTCAACTGTATGTAATATGGGATGGATTACATGGTATGCATTGCATAATGCAGAAGATGGTATGGAATGCGTGTCATGGAATGCATTTTGGAGTGCACATTACGGAGTGCTCACTGTCAAGATTAGTTGGAGTGCATAAATTGGAGTGCACAAGAGTTGGGATAGAATGGAGCGTACAAATAGGATGTGCGCAATATCTGGATTTTTACATAATTTGGAGCGTACAGTCAGGATGTGCGCAATATTCAGAATGCTAAAAAATTGTAAAGCATACAAACAAGATGTATGCAATATTTGGAATACTTGGAGCGTACAAATAGGATGTGCGCAATATTTGGATTGTTACAAAATTTGGAGCGTACAAACAGGATGTGCGCAATATTTGGAATGTTAAAAAATTGTGGAGCGTACAAACAGGATGTACGCAATATTTGGAATACTCTGTTACAAAATTTGGAGCGTACTATAGGAAGTGCGCAATTTTTGGAATGTTACAAAATCTTGGAGCACACATTTGGAGTGTGCGCATATTTTGGAATACTCAAAATTCAAAATTGGACTGCACAATATTTTGAGTGCAAACAAATTAATAATTTGGTGCCCGTTTTCGTGCGAGCAAGGTTATATGCTGTCACTGCGTCCCCCCTTCGACCTGAATCTACTCGGTGTCCATATACTGCCAATAATGTTTTATTAACTATATGGAAAAGGGAGATAAATAAAAGTAGTTGTATCTATATATATTTTGTTGTATGAGTGAGCATCCTTAATAAATAGATCAATAAACTCCACAAGCAGATTATCAATATTGATTTACAATATCTTTTGCATACACTGGATTTTTTTTAGCCTCACAATAACTGTCAAAGTATAAAGTATGGTCAAATTTATGCTCGAACAGTTTGTTTTTGTTTGTTTTAGGGATTTACATCCCTGTCAACATTTAAGTCATTTTGGAAATGTTGCTTCCAATTTTATTAATAGTCAATTTTCAATAGTCCTTAATCGTTCACCTGATCCATATTGTACAAATGAAATGTTAGGTAATATGCGGAGTGGAGGCTTTGAGCAATTTAAGTTGACAAAGACCCAAGGAACATTCTGTAAAATTATTTCAAAATCCATCCAATGGTTAAGAAGATGAAATTAAAATATTTCTATTTTTAGCTCTGGTGGTCACTTTGTTCAAGTGAGTAAAACGGTTTAAGAAATTTTGTAGAGGGTCATGTAAGGAAGATTCCTGTGAAATTATTTCAAAATCCTTCCACTGGCTAAGGAGAAGTCATTAAAAGGTTTTTTTTTTTTCTATTTTTAGCTCTGGTAGCCATCTTGTTCATCCAAGCAGAACATTATGAGTAAATTTGGTAGAGAGTTACCCAAGGAATATTCCTCTGAAATTGTTTTGAAATTAAGCCAGTGGCTTGGAGGTGATGGTGTTTTAAGTTTTTTTTTTCTGGTTTTTGCTCTGGCAGCATTTTGTTCAGTGGGCCAGACCATTTAGGCAATTTTGGAAGAGGGATCCCCCAAGGAACATTCCAGTAAAATTAATCCAAAATCAATTCACCTGTTTACCCAGGAGATGTCTTCTAAGTATATTGTTTACTGACGAGAAAATGTTTTCTACTTTTAGCTCTGGCAGCCACCTTGCTCATCCAAGCAGACTGGTTTGGGCAATTTAGGTTGAGCGTCACCCAAGGAATATTCATGTAAAATTATTCCCAAATCCATTCACTGGTTTAGGAGGAAATTTCTTTTAAATATAATGTTGACAGACGAGAAACGGTTTTCTATTTTTAGCTCTGGTGACCAATTTGTTCATTCCAGCAGAACAGTTCGAGCCATTTTGGTAGATGTCATATAAGAAACATTCCTGTAAAATTATTTCAAAATCCTTTCAGCGGTTTACAAAGATATGTCTGCCAAGTATATTGTTGACAGATGAGAAGATAGTTTCTAGGTTTAGCTCTGGTGGCCATCTTGTGCATTCGCGCTGAATGGTTTGGGCAATTCTGGTAGAGGGCCACCCAAGGAATATTCCTGTGAAACTTTTGAAATTAGGCTAGTATTGGCCTCGGAGAGTTTTGTATTTTTAGCTCTGGAGGCCATCTTGTTCAGTGGACCGGAACCATTTAGGCAAATTTGGTAGAGGGTCACCAAAGAAACATTCCTGTAAAATTATTTTAAAATTTTAAGGTTAAGGAGGAGAAATCATTTAAAGATTTTTCTATTTTTACCTCTGGTATTATAGTGGAATCATTTGGGCAATTTCGGTAGCCGGTCAACCAAGGAATATTCCTATGAAATTATTTTGGAATTGAGCCAGTTGCCTAGTAGGAGATGGCCTTTTAAGGTTTTTATATTTTTTTTTATTTTTAGCTCTGGTGTGGAGCAGAACCAGTTAGGCTGTTTTGGTAGAGGGTCACCCTAGAAATGTTCCTGTAAAATTATTACACTAGAGGCCCAAGTGGGCCAGAATCGCTCACCTGGATGAGGCTGATCATATATTACATATGCCTTGGTGGCCATTTTGTCTATCAGATCACATTGCCTTTAGGAATTCTAAATCTGCATGTTAACTTGATGCTTCTGATTAAGTTTCTGAACAGCTGAATCTGATTCAGGATTCAGGAAGAGATGAGCCCCGCCAAGCGAATTTGGGTCTTCGAGCATTCCGTCATGACAAATTTTAACTGCGCATGCCCAGCCATTCAGAGGGGCCAGGGAAATGGCTTTCTGTCTGAAGGTTCCTCTTAATTTACTGCTTGTATGAGCGAGCAGCGAAGGTTCTGGCGAGACTGCGCGGATGCGCAGGCTCGCCTGAACCTTCGCTGCTCGCATAGGCGATAAGTACCAAAATCGCTTGACGGGGCCCAGATGATGATGATGCAGAGTGGAAGTGTATAGTTTGGCAGGCAAGAGCTATCGTTTGCACCTGCCTTTGGCACGTTCTGTAATAAAAAAAGTAAACAAAGTCAACCAATCTTGCGAATTCAACTGTAACACAAACAAAGCTATGGTGTATATGGCCGCCTGCAAAAAAGCCACAATACCAAATCATCTTGTGGACTAAGACATATACTGACTACTCCTGAGCTGCCCCTCCCTGTAAATATGTTCTATACAAGAGGGCCCAATGGCCCTATATCGCTTACCTGTGTACCAGAAAATCATTAGTGTAGGAGACCACTTGACATTGCTACATACTAAATATCTAAGCTCAGGCAAAGCGGTGTCCATGCTTATAAACCCTACTGGTTTCATTGGGCGACAGGGCTTGAGATGTAATTTCATCTCAATGTCTGGTAAAAGTCCCACAAAATTGGAAGAGACATCTCCAAAATTACCTATACAGGGGTGTCGGGGATGTTAAACCTCAAATCAAACAAAATCTGTGCCTTATGGTTTTGGAGAAAAAGATTTTTTTAAGTTTTTTCAGTATAAGTCTATAGAAGTTAATGAGCCCTGGGCGCTGTGGTTTCAGAGAAGAAGATTTTTAAAGCTTTTTTCCATTTTGAGTCTATGGGAGCAAATGGAACCCAGGGGCATGATTGGCAGGAATTATGAAGGTGACAAATTGCCCTTGCTACATGCTACATATCTAAACTCTGGGCCCTGTGGTTTCAGAGAAGAAGATTTTTGAAGCTTTTTTTTTCCCATTATGAGTCTATGTGAGCTAAGGGGCCCCGGGGCGTGGCCCATTTGGACCCCACGGGCATGATTGGCAGGATTTATGTAGGTGACCACTTGCCATTGCTACATGCCAAATACCTCAGCTCTGGGCCCTGTGGTTTCAGAGAAGAAGATTTTTGAAGCTTTTTTCCATTATGAGTCTATAGGAGCTAAGGGGCCCCGGGGCGTGGCCCATTTGGACCCCAGGGGCATGATTGGCTGGAATTATGTAGGTGACCACTTGCCGTTGCTACGTGCTAAATATCTAAGCTCTGGGCGCTGTGGTTTCAGAGAAGAAGATTTTTTAAGCTTATTTCCATTATGAGTCTATGGGAGCAAAGGGGCCCCGGCGCGTGGCCCATTTGGAACCCAGGGGCATGATTGGCAGGAATTATGTAGGTGACCAATTGCCGTTGCTACATGCCAAATCCCTTAGCACTGGGCCCTGTGGTTTCAGAGAAGAAGATTTTTGAAGCTTTTTTCCATTATGAGTCTATAGGAGCTAAAGGGCCCCGGGGCGTGGCCCGTTTGGACCCCAGGGGCATGATTGGCAGGAATTATGTAGGTGACCACTTGCCGTTGCTACATGCTTAATATCTAAGCTCTGGGCCCTGTGGTTTTCGAGAAGATTTTTGAAGCTTTTTGTTCCATTATGCGTCTATGGGAGCGAAGGGGCCCCGGGGCGTCGCCAATTTGGAACCCAGGGGCATGATTGGCAGGAATTATGTAGGTGACCACTGGTCGTTGCTACATGCTAAATATCTAAGCTCTGGGCCCTTTGGTTTCAGAGAAGAATATTTCTGAAGCTTTTTTCCATTATAAGTCTATAGGAGCTAAAGGGCCCGGGGGTGTCGCCCATTTGGACCCCAGGGACATGATTGGCAGGAATTATGTAGGTGACCACTTGCCATTGCTACATGCTAAATATCTAAGCTCTGGGCCCTGTGATTTCTGAGAAGAAGATTTTTGAAGCCTTTTGTTCCATTATGAGTCTATCGGAGCAAAGGGGCGCCCGGGCGTGGCCAATTTGGACCCCAGGGGCATGATTTGCAGGAATTATGTAGGTGACCACTGGCCGTTAATACATGCTAAATATCTAAGCTCTGGGCCCTGTTGTTTCAAAGAAGATATTTTAATTTTTTCCCATTGTAAGTCTATGGGAGCTTTATTTTGCCATGGCAACCAGAATTTCAATCTGATCAGCCCAAAAACCTTATGCAGCCTTTCCCCCTACCTGATGATGCTTCTCATGAAATTTGATCAAGATTGACCATGGGGTATTAGAGATATACTTATTTGAAATTTTTACGGACGCACGCACAGACGGACGGACGCACGGATGGACGGAAGCACGCACAACGGACAAAAAGTGATCACAAAAGCTCACCTTGTCACTACGTGACAGGTGAGCTAAAAAGGGTTATCCTTTGGAAGCAATGAATACACCACAGAACCGGAAAATATGAAGTGTACATGTTTTCTGGGCCAGACTAGCTAGTTTCGGCCAATTAGGCCTCATTAGTGACCCTAAAATATTTTCAAAATTCCACAATGGAATCAATGATCCCAAAGGACAAGAAAATATAAACTACACTATGATGTAGGGCAGTGAGACTTTTTACGGCCGCCACACATTCCCAGACACCAGCTGTAGTGACGTTAAATATGTTCTATAAAAAGGGTTATCCATCTTATATGCCATTACTATACAGGTGCTTTGAAGAATTTCAAGATGGGCTGCCATCTGGGATATCAGAATGCAACAATTTTAGCAATTCTGAATCTCCATGTCACCAACAGACCATTTTGTAGGAGATGTGGCTTGAAGGTTTTCAAGATGGCCAAGATCCGCAGCCATCTGGAATATCAGAACAGGATGGTACTAAGAAATCTGAATCTCCATGTCAACCCATTCCTTCCATCAAATTTCGGCTCAATTCAACTTGATGTAAATTGAAGATTTTCAAGCTAGCCAATATGGATGCCATCTTTAGATAACAGAACAGAATAATTTCACCAATTCTGAATCTCCATGTTGCCCCAATGCCTCCAATCAAGTTCCAGCTCCATCCAATCTTTGGTTCAGGAGTTGTAGTTTGAAGAATTTCAAGATGGCTACCATGGTGGCCATCTTGTATATCGGAATGGAACAATTTTAGAAAATCCGAATTTCCATTTCGCACCAATGCCTCCCATCAAGCTAGATCTGACCTCTGGTTCAGGAGATGTCTTTTGAAAAAATACAAGATGGCTTCCTTGTGCAGTCATCTTGGATGTCTGAACAGAACAATTTTAACAAATCTGAATCTCCATGTCGTCCCAAGGCCTCCCATCAAGTTTCAGCTCAATCCAACCCTTGGTTGGGGAAGAAATGTCATTTCAAGAATTTCAGTATGGCCACCATAGAGGCCATCTTGGAAATCCGAACAGAACAATTTTATCAAGTTTGAATCGCCATTTCGCCCAGATGCCTTCCATGAAGTTTCAACTTGATGCAACCACCGGTTCGGCAGGAGATGTCATTCGAAATAAAAGCGTCGGTAACACTGCATGATACCCCACCACTGCAGGCCAATATGGTTCGATCCATGACCACAATAGGCTTCCTTAAGTGTTCTATATATCTGTAAAATTTTATCAAAGTATTTTATATAGTGAAGAAGCTATTGGCCAAAAAACGTTTCTTATTTTCTTTTTCTTTTTTTTTCTCCTATTACTGCTACTCGCTCACATCTGAGCATTACGAGCAGGATTTCCTGGGTGGTAACCAGTACTTTCTGTTTTCTTTCTTTTTTTAAGCAATGTGGATGAAGTGCCTTGCTCAAGGGCACAACACTTTGATCAGCGTGAGGCTCGAACCCGCAACCTCTTGATCACTAATCCGATGCGCTACCACTGCACCAAAGCGCTCCACGTTTCTTACATAGAAAATAAATACATGAATGAAAGTCCAAAAACTATTTAATAGAAACTGTTAACAAGAGCACCGCATGCTGGTGCCAATGCTCGGCTGCAAAAATTCTAAGTTGAAAAAGGGGCATAACTGTGCCAAAAATATTTTGAGGGTTACCTCACCTATTGGTATGAGTTCCCTTTTTCAAAATGAACAACTAGTGCGAGTTTCAAGTAAATATGTTCAGTAATGAGAGATATTACAAAATGTCCAAGTTTTTGCACGACGACGCAGACGACGCCAGAGCTATGATAATACCTCCTCGTTTGCTTCGAAAAAAGCCGCATTAAAAACCGTTACTCTGCCAAAAGTTAACTAATTTTGCCCACTAACTATTCCAACCATGCTTCTATAAATGGTCTATATATCTATGAATTTTTATCCAAATATTCCATTAAGTAAAGGAATAAAAAAAAAACATTTAATGAGAATTGTTAACGGCCATAACTCTGACAAAAATGTTAACGTATTTTGCCAATTAACAATCCCAAATATGCTTCCTTTAATAGTACATATATGTGAAGTTTCATTCATATATACCATTAAGTTAAGGAATAAGAGCCCAAAAAGCATTTAATGGGACTTGTACACGGCCATAACTGTTGAATATGTTAACATATTTTGCCAATTATCAATACTAAACATTCTTCCTATAGTGGTCTATATATCTGTGAATTTTCATCTCTATATTCCATTTAGTAATGGAATAAGTGATCAAAAACCATATAATGGAAATTGTTAACGACAATAACTCTGTCAAATGTTAACGTATTTATGCCATGAGCAATTCCAAAACTACACATTCCCAATACCAATATATATACAAAATTTCATCCAATTATTCCATAAAATAAACGAATAAGAGTCCAAAAACATTAAATGGAAATTGTTAACGCCAATAACTCTGTCAAATGTTAATGCATCTGCCGATTAACAATCCAAAACCTGCTTCTTATGGTGATCTATATATCAGTGAGGTTTCATATATATATTCTATTCAGTAAAGGAATAAGTGCCCAAAAACTATTTAATGGGAATTGTTAACGGCCATTACTCTATTAAATGTTAACGTATTTTGCCCATTAAAAATCACAAACCACTCAAACCCAATACCAATGTATACGAGGGTCATCCAAAAATAACTGATCAATGCCTTATAACTATTAAAATAGGTTTTAAATACAGCTTACTTCTTCACTGTCCTTCGAAGTAATCTCCCCTCGAACGGATGACAGAATTCCATCTGCTTGGTAACGCTTCTATACCGGTTGCTAAGCAACTGAAGTTGATGCGTCGGACCTCTGCGTTCACGGCACACTCTAACTTGTCCAAACTGTCATAACAGTTTCCCCGTAAAGGTTCTTTCAACTTTGGAAACAGGTCGAAGTCAAGAGGAGACAAATCTGGCGAATACGGGGGGTGATCGAGCACTTCCCAGCCATACCCTTCCAACAGCTCCTTGACAACGTTACTTTTGTGTGGTGACGCGTTGTCGTGCAGAATTAACGGCGTGCAGTTAATAAGTTCTGAGCGCTCGCGGCGTAATGCTGGACGAAGTATTGTCCGTAGATACTTTTCATAATATTCTTTATTGACTGTTCGACCTGTTGGTACCCGGTGTGAGGTAAGAACGCCACGGAAATCATATGCAAATATCATCAACATCTTGGGACAATTCTGACTTCGGCGAAATTTTAATGGCCTCGGTGAATCTTTTGTATGCCATTCACTACTTTGCCGCTTTAATTCAGGCTCAAAAGACCGTATCCACGTTTCGTCGATTGCTACAATTCTCTGAAGCATTTCATCTCCTTCTTCTCCATACCTATGCAGGAGTGAGCGAGCGATTTTTACCCGATGGTGTTTTTCGGAATCTGACAGCATGTGAGGCACCCACCTGGCTGCAACTTTTCTCATTTTCAAACGTTCAGTCAGAATGGAATGTGCTGACCCATGGCTTATATCCATTTCATGAGCTATCTCGGTGCATGTATATCTTCTATCATCATTCAATAGTTTCGCTACTTTTTCAACATTTTCACCATCCGTTGCAGACACAGGCCTTCCGCACAGGTGCTTGTTGCTTACATTGCTCCTCCCATTATTAAATTCACGTACCCACCTCCTGATTGTACTATACGCAAGTACTGACGTTGGTACAACTTCTTCAAGAGCGTTTAGAATCTCAGGTGCGCCTTTTCCTCGTCTTGATTCAATCTAAATATACGTAATCTGTTCTTCCCGCGTCAGCGTGAACGCGCAGTCCGCCATTACGTTGCAATAAATGACGTCACGTAAAGATGACGCCACGTAACGTAGTGTTTTGGCGCGCAATCTTTGACGGAGATATTGATCAGCAATCGTGCCAAATATTAGATACGTACGTCAATAAATAAAAAAATTATAACCCACTGATCAGTTATTTTTGGATGACCCTCGTATACAAAATTTGAAGAAAATCCTTGAAAAAATGTTCAAGTTATTGATCGGAAACGCCCGAAACCCCTTATTTTGAACTAAAAAGGGCTGTTAGTCTGTCAAATGTTAACGGATTTTGCCCATTAACAATCCCATACCACTCATTCCCAATATAAACATAAATGCAAAATTTGAATAAAATCCTTTAAAAATTACTCAAGTTATCGATCGGAAATGGTGCGGACAGATGGACGTACGGACAGACACTTGATGGTATATCATAATACCCCACCAGTATTGTGTGGTGGGGTATAAAAAGTTCAAGATGGACAACATGGTGGCCTTCAAAGATATCGGTATGGATTGATTTTAGCAAATGTCGTCCCGATGCCTCCCATCAAGTGTCAGCTTGATCAGACCTCTGGTTTTAGAGGAGATGTTGTTTGAAGAATTTCGAGATGGCAGCCATGGTGGCCATCTTGGAAATCAGAACAGAACAATTTTAGCAAATCTTAATCTCCATATCATCCCAATGCCTCCCATCAAGTTTCAGCTCAAATGGACCTTTGGTTCAGGAGATGTAGTGTGAAGAATTTCAAGATGGCCACCATGGTGGCCATCTTGGAAATCAGAACGGAACCATTTTAGCAAACCTGAATCTCTATGTCACCCTGATGCCTCCCATCAAATTTCAGCTCAATTCCACCCTTGGTTCTGGAGGAGATGTCGTTTGAAGAATTTCAAGATGGCGGCCATCTTTGGAATCAGAACTGAACCATTTCAGCAAAATTAATGTGAATCTCTATGTCACCCCAATGCCTCCCATCAAATTTCAGCTCAATTCGACCTTTGGTTCACGAGTAGATGTCACTTGAAGAATTTCAAGATGGCTACCATGGTGGCCATCTTGGAAATCAGAACAGAACCATTTTAGCAAAACTGAATCTCCATGTCACCCTGATGCTTCCCATCAAATTTCTGCTCAATTCCACCTTGGTTCTGGAGGCGATTTGTTTGAAGAATTTCAAGATGGCGGCTATCTTGGGAATCAGAACCGAACCATTTCAGCAAATCTGAATCTCCATGTCACCCTGATGCGTCCCATCAAATTTCAGCTCAATTCAATCTTTGGTTTATGAGACGTTGTTTGAAGAATTTCAAGATGGCCACCATGGCACCTATCTTGGATACCGGACGGAACAATTTCATTAAATCTGACTCTCCATGCCACCCCGATGCCTCTTATCAAGTTTCAGCTCAATTCAACCTTTGGTTCAGGAGGAGATGTAGTTTAAAGAATTTCAAGATGGCCGGCCATCTTAGATATCAGAACATAACAATTTTAGCAAATCTAAATCTCCATGTCATCCCAATGCACCCATCAAGTTTCAGCTCAATTCGACCTTTGGTTCGAGAGGAGATGTCTTTTAAAGAATTTCAAGATGGCCTCCATGGTGGCCCTCTTGGATATCAGAACAGAACAATTTCAGCAAATCTGAATCTCCATGTCACCCCAATGCCTCCTATCAAGTTTCAGCTTAGTTCGAACTTTAGTTCAGGAGGAGTAAGTGAGTGTTTGAGTTTTATGTCCCACCAACAACTAAGGTCATACGGAGATGGGACCTTGGTTTAAAGACTCATCCGAAAGTCTGGAGAAGCCCGGGATCGATCCTGTGACCCCTGGTTTACAAGGCGAGTAGCGTAACCATTGAACCATGGAAGCTTCTGAATAGTTCGGGAGATGTTGTTTGAAGAATTTCAAGACGGAACAATTTTAGCAAATCTGAATCTCATGCCACCTCAATGCCTCTCATCAAATTTTCAGCTCAATTCCACATTTGGTTTGGGAGGAGACGTTGTTTGAAGAATATCAAGATGGCCATCTTGGAAAGCGGAAGGGAACAATTTGAACAAATCTGAATCTCCATGTCACCCCGATGCCTCTCATCATGTTTCAGCTCAATTTGACCCTTTGGTTCGGGAGGAGATGTCGTTTGAAAAATTTCTAGATGGTCTCTATGGGGAGTGGGGGTGGGCATCTTAGATATCGGAATGGAACAATTTTAGCAAATCTGAATATCCATGTCACCCAAAGCCTCCCATCAAGTTTCAGCTCAATTTGACCTTTGGTTCGGGAGATGTCGTTTTAAGAATTTCAAGATGATCTCCATGGCATGGTGGCCATCGTGGATATCCTAATACAACGATTTTAGCAAATCTGAATCTCCATGTCACCCCAATGCCTCCTGCGAAGTTTCAGTGGAATTCGACCTTTGGTTTGGGAAATGTCGTTTGAAGAATTTCAAGATTACCACCATGGCGGCCATCTTGGATATAAGAAAGGGACAATTTTAGCAAATCTGAATCTCCATGCCATCCCAATGCCTCCCTTCAAGTTTAAGCTCAATTCGACCTTTGGTTTGGGAGGAGAGGTCAAGATGGCCACCATGGAAATCTGAAAGGAACCATTTTTAGCAAATCTGAATCTCCATGTCACCAGGGTGCCTCCCATTACGTATCAGTTTAATCTGACTTCCGGTTCGGGAGGAGATGTCGAAAATGTGAAAAGCTAACAGCAGACAGGCATAAGCTTCCCTGGAGCTCTTGACTGAAATTATTTAAACTGACATTTGATTCCGTGAACACTATATACTCTCAAAGGAATGTACCTCTTTCTTGTTTTCTTTCTCTTGTTTCAGTTTTTGTTTCAGCGTGTCAATCTCTTTATCTCTTTTCTCCACCAGTTTGTCTCCCTCTATTTTGTAGGACTCCATTATTGAACCCATTTGATGTCTGTCCTTCTCACACTGTTTTTCCATTGCTTCTTTCTCTTTCAAACTGCTTGTTGACAGTTTACGCATCTCCTCAGCCTAAAGTAAAAAGATCTAATGCAACATCTGATGCAACATTGGTAGATCTAGATACATGTATTACAATACTAAGATGAGCCCCGCCAAGCGAATTTGTGTCTTCAAGCATTCCGTCATGACAAATTTTAACTGAGCATGCCCAGCCATTCAGAGGGGCCAGGGATATGGCTTTCTGTCTGAAGGTTCCTCTTGATTCACTGCTTGTATGAGCGAGTAGCAAAGGTTCTGGTGAGACTGCGCGGATGCGCAGGCTCGCCTGAACCGTCGCTGCTCGCATAGGTGATAAGTACCAAAATCGCTTGACGGGGCTCAGATGATATTTTGTGATATTTCTTTTTTAGACAATCTGTGTTTTGTGGTAGAAAATGGTCATAAACACTCCTGTTAACTGCACTCAATCCTATTTTCAATGAGCCCATAAATTTTGGGCCATGTGCCTTAGTTTTTCAGGTACATGTTATTTCCTTTTCTCTTGATATTAAAATTTGTTGCAGTCTGGGCCCCTAGTCAGGGTTGCCACAAAACCCAAGGAAACAAAATACCCTGACATTCCCTGACACATTGCATTGCAAAATTTGGTCTTTCTGTCATAACTTTTGTGGAAGTTTAAAATATGTTAGTAAAGTTTTAAAGGAAATGTTGGACAGGCCTCCGTAGCCTAGTGGAAAAAGAGTGCTGACTCTTACTCATTAGGTCTCTCACCGCTGTGGGTTTGAGCCTGGCTCGGGTCACATGCGAGACACAAAATTCTGCAACCGTAGGTCAGGTGGTTTTTCTCTGGGTTCTCCGATTTTTGCCCATCTCTGATTAACGATTGGCAGTATGAGAGCAAAATAATCATGAAAGGGGCCATAAAACCAAAAACCCCAAAAAGGAAATGTTGGCCTCCAGCCACCCCTTAGCCAACACTCGCCACCTCGATTCTCTTTTTAAATAGTTGCAGTTTTGATTTTTTTATATATATATTTTTTAATTTTTGGTTAGTTTTATTGAAAAAAAAAAACAAGATGTGTTTGTGAAACACTGATTCCCCCAATCACTTACCAATCAAAAGGTATGGCTGATGATCAAGTTTATAAAAAAGTAGGTCAAGGTAACAAGGTAAAAAATTATGGTGCCACTGGAAAGATCTTGTCACAAGAAAGGCAAGGTGAAATATGAAAGTCCTATCACTTATCAGTGGAAAGTTACATGCAAATGTTAAGGTCTTTAAAAAGTAGGTGAAACATCAAGGTCAAGGTCATAAGTTGTATCTCCGGAAAGGTCTTGTGACAAGGAATGCACATGTAAATATGAAAGCGCTTTCACTTACCAATTGAACGTTATGGCCAATAGTACAGTCTTTAAAATGTAGGTCAAATGTCAAGGTCCGATCTTGTGACACAGAATGCACATGTAAAATATGAAAACCCTATCACTTACCAATCCAAAGTTATGGCCAAGATTAAAGTTTTTAAAAACAAGGTCAAACATCAAGGTCAAGAGGTAAACAATTATAGTACCACTGGAAAGGTCTTGTGACAAGGAATGCACATGTGAAAAATGAAAGCCCTATCAGTTGCCATTCAAAAGTTATTCCCAATATTAAGGTGTGTACAACAGACGTAGGCTGACAGATTGTTTGAAATTTCCTTGCAAGAAAGTGAAAGTTCTAATGACAATTTTTTTGAGCTTGTGTAATCTTAAAAGTTAAAGTCATCAAAATCTAATCGAGTCTTATAGGCTGAAATAACATAATACCAAGTATGAAAACAATTTTTCACCATATACGGTGCAGACAAGCTATTTTTGGGCCAACTTTGAGTTTTTGAGAGCCTGTCACCTTGAAAATGTGGTCAAGGTCACCAGAATCTAGTCAAGACTCTTTGGAAGGTTACAATGACATACTGCACACAGTACATCCACAATTCATACATTCTTTCAGAAAATATGATGCAGACAAGTGAATTTAGTCATTACAAATTTGGGTTTCTAGAAGCCTGTGGTCTTGAAAATCATGTCAAGGGATAAAAACCTTATCAGCTTTACATCATCTAGTTATGTAACCAGGCAAGTTTGATTGGTTCTGGAAATGCTGAGCTTAAAACAGCAAATGCCAACACCAACAATAGACATCAACGCAAAGAGGATCAGCACCAAAAACCAAAATGTAACGTCCCCTTTATTTGAAGACATAACTAAACCTCAGCCCTGAAGCAGCTGTGGTTGTGAATGACATTTACATTAAAACAAACTGGAGTTAAGTCTGTAGGTACTTATCTGATTTGGACAATTGTTAATCAGCAATGTAAAAAGCCTCAAGTACCTTTTGAAGAAATTCCTGAATTGCCCAAAATTGGCATTTCTATTGTGACAAGAGTGAGGCTAGAATACTGAAATATAAGTTTGTGATCTTACGCACTATGCCATGGAGGTCTCTGTTGTCAAAATAAGCAAAATGTTTATTGTTCAAATTGACAATGTATCAAAACACATAGGTTAAAGTGTTACCTGTTTTAAAGCATCTCTGGCTGTAACTTTTTCTTGCTCCACGGTTTCAATAAGTTCTTGTAGTTTTTGTTCTAAGGACTGTTTCTCTGATGTTTCTTCTTCAAGACTGGTTTGAAGTGCCTGTATTTCTTCATTTTTTCCATCAAGGGCTTTGTTGTTGTGTGTCACCTTGGTTTTCAGACTTTTGACCTGTAAGTAGCAGGACATCTAGTTTGTTTTCACATGACAGTTTAGGAGAACACAAACACCATCAGGGGAGACAACACTTCTAAATAAGTTTTTGTCTCCTCTATCAACAGGGGTCTACTCAAAGAGAAAAAGAATTGCTCCTGGAGAGCAAATTCATTTCTTAAAAGGCATCTACTCAAAAATGAAAGAATTTGCAAAGTCTTTCCTTTAAGAGTAGACCCCTATTTCAGAAGGTTTAGTATACAGGAAAGTAATCAGGAAGTCCTTAAAAGTATATTCTTATTAAAATAAATGGCATTACATATTCATGTATCAAGTACCCTTAATATGATTAAGCACAGCATTCCGTGTGCAATTCAATATCAGCTAGTAACATGTGTCTGCTTGACTGTACTGTGCCCTTCCTGATTTTTGTTACTTTTGGTTTTACAGCCCTTTCAAGATTATTTCTCGTATCAAGCCAGTCATTAGACAGGTAGGTGACAATTGGAGTATCCAGAGAAAACAAACATGGGGTTAAGTACAGCATTTCCTGTGTAATACCAATGTCAGCTAGTAACATGTCTCTACTTAACTGTACTGGGTCCTTCCTGATGTTTGTTGATTTTGGTTTTACAGCCCGTTCAAGATTATTTCTTGTATCAAGCCAGTTATTAGACAGGTAGGTGACAATTGGGAATATGAAGGGAAAACAAGAGGGCCATGATGGCACTGGATTGGTCACCTGATCATAGTGTAACAAGTGGGCCCCGGGGAGGGCCATTATTGGCCCCTGGGCTATAATTTGCATAATCTTGAGGGAGGTCTAAAAGGTGAAGCTTCATACCAAATATCAAAGACCGGAGCCTTCTGGTTTCAGACAAGATTTTTAAAGGATTTCCTTATATAAGTCTATATAAAACCTGTGGGACCCAGGACTAGGCATTTTTTGGCCCCAGGGCTATAATTTGAAGAATCTTGGTAGAAATCCACAAGACAAAGCTTCATACCAGATATCAAAGGCCTTGGCCTTCTGACTTCAGAAAAGAAGATTTTCAAAGGTTTACCCAATAATGGGTAATTAAGTCTATGAAAAACAAGTGGGCCCCGGGTTGGGCCCATTTTTGGCCTGTGGGCAATAATTTGAACAATTTTGGTAGAGATCCACTAGATGAAGCTTCATACCAAATAGCGAAGACCTTGGCCTTCTGGTTTCAGACAAGAACATTTTCTAAGGTTTTCCCTATATAAGTCTATGTAAAACCATTGGGCACCAGTGTAGGCCATTTTTGGCCCCAGGGCTTAATTGAACATTCTTGGTAGAGGTCTACTAGACAAAGTTTCATAACAAATATCAAAGAACTAGGCCTTGTGAATTCAGACAAGAAGTTTTTTAAGGGTTTCCCTAAATAAGTCTATGTAAAACAGGTGGGCCTCAGAGAGGGTCCAGTTTTGGCCCCAGGGCTATAATATGAACAATCTTATTAGAGGTCCACAAGATGAAGCTTCATACCAAATATCAAAGACCAGAGCGGTATGGTTTCCGGCAAGAAGAGTTTTAAAGGTTTTCCCTATATAAGTCTGGCCCCGGGCAGATCCATTTTTGGCCCCAGGGCTATAATTTGAACAATCTTGGTCGAGGTCCACCAGATGAACCTTCAGACCAAATATCAAAGAACTGAGCCATATGGTTTCAGACAAGAAGATTTATAAATATTTTCCCTATATAGGTCTATGTAAAACCAGTGGGCCCCTGTGAGGGGGCATTTTTGGCCTCAGGGCTATAATTTGAACAAACTTGATAGAGGTGCACTAGATGAAGCTTCATATCAAATATCAAAGACCTGAGCCGTCTGGTGTCAGAGGAGAAGATTTTTTGGATATTCCCTGTATAAGTCTATGTAAAACAAAAGGGCCAAGGGGCGGGGGGCATTTTTGACCCCAGGGCTATTATTTGAACAATCTTGAGAGAGGTTCACTAGATGAAGCTTCACACCAAATATCAAAGACCTGGGCCTTGCTGTTTCAGAGAAGAAGGTTTTTAAAGATATTCCCTATAAAAGTCAATGTAAAACCAAAGGGCCCAGGGGCGGGGGCATTTTTGGCCCCAGGGCTATAATTTGAACAATCTTGACAGAGGTGCACTAGATGAAGCTTCACACCAAATACCAAAGACCTGGGCCTTGTGGTTTCAGAGCAGAAGTTTTTTTAAGCTTTTTCCTATATAAGTCAAAGTGAAACCAAAGGGCCTTGGGGCAGAGCATTTTGGGTGCAAGGGCTACAATCTGAACAATAAAGGTAGAGGTCCACTAAATGAAGCTACACACCAAATATCAAAGACCTGGGCCTTGCTGTTCCAGAGGAGATTTTTTTAAGATATTCCCATGTAAGTCAATGTAAAACCAAACGGCCCTGGAGCGGGGTCATTTTTGGCCCCAGGGCTATAATTTGAAAAATCTTGATATTGGACCACAACACGAAGCTTCATACTAAATTTCAAACACCTGAGCCATCTGGTTTCAGACAAAAAGATTTTTAAAGATTTCCCCTATATAAGTCTATGTAAAACCAAAGGGCCCCAGGGCGGGGGCATTTTTGGCCCCAGGGCTTAATATGAACAATCTTGATAGAGGTCCATTAGATGAAGCTTCACACCAAATATCAATGACCTGGACCTTGCGCTTTCAGAGAAGAAGATTTTTAAAGATTTTCCCTATATAAGTCTATGTAAAACCAAAGGGCCCCGGGGTGGGGGCATTTTTGGCCCCAGGGCTATAATTTGAACAATCTTGGTAGAACTCCACTAGATGAAGCTTCATATATCAAATACCACGGCCATGTGGTTACTGAGAAGAAGAATTTTTAAGTTTTCAGTAAAAAAGCTATTTTTGGCTCCTGTGACCTAGATGTGCAATGGACCGGTACCATTTGAACAATTTTGAAGGGGACCACCTAAGGATCATTCCTGTAAAGTTTGGTCAAAATCCGATCAGTGGTTTTGGAGGAGATGTGGTTTGAAGAAAAAGTTTACGGACGGATGTACAAAAAGTGATCCCAAAAGCTCACCTCATCACTTCGTGACAGGTGACCTAAAAAAAAACATAGGAATAAGTTCAGCATTCCATGTGGAATACCAATATCACCTAGTAACATGTGTCTCCTTGACTGTACTGTGCCTTTCCTGATTTTTGTTGATTTTTGTTTCACAGCCCTTTCAAGTATATTTCTCATATCAAGCCAGTCACTAGACAGGTAGGTGAAAATTGGGAGCATCTAGAGATAAATAAAAGCATCTCTAACACTGCATGATATCCCACCACTGCAGGCCAATATGGTTCAACCCATAAACCACAATAGGCTTCCTTAAGTGTTCTATATATCTGTAAAAATTTATCAAGGTATTCCATATAGTGAGGCAGCAATAGGCCAAAAAACATTTCTTACATAGAAAATAAATACATGAATAAAATTCCAAAAACTATTTAATGGAAATTGTTAAAAAACATAACTCTGCCGAATGTTAACTCATTCTGCCCACTAACCATCTCAACCTTGCTTCTATAAATGGTCTGTATATCTATGAATTTTTATCCAAATATTCCATATAGTAAAGGAATAAAAAAAAAAAAAACAATTTAATGAGAATTGTTAACAGCCATAACTCTGGCAAAGATCGTTAACCTATTTTGCCAATTAACAATCCCAAACATGCTTCCTTTAATAGTACATATATGTAAAGTTTCATCTATATATTCCATTAAGTTAAGGAACTAGAGAATGTGACCAGTGGGTCGCGTATACCCCCTGCCAGTGCCACCCTCTGATGTATCTTTTGAGCTTGTATTTAATTAGAAGTCAAGAAGCTATAAGAATCTATAAATGTGCTTGTAAAAGCTAAACCAAACATAAAATTTCTAAATGGACCAAAGGAGTGAGGGCATCAATGTTACTGAAGCAGAATGGTGGGGTATGCATCAATGAAATCTTTGGACTGGAATGCAAACTCGATGCAAGTATCAACTGAATTTGTCTTAGAGTTTAGGATATACAGGTTTCTATAAACTTTGTCATAAAACTTTAACCAAATGTAAAATTTGTAAGTCTGTGACCTTGAGGTCAAGGTCACCTTGGGTGGGGAAGGGATATACATAACGAAATCTTTGGACTGGTATGCAACATTGATGCAAGTATCAACTGAATTTGTCTTAGAGGTTAGAACATACAGGCATCTATAAACTTTGTCATAAAACTTTAACCAAATGTAAAATTTCTAAGTCTGTGACCTTGACCTCAAGGTCAGAGTGGGGAGTGGGACATGCATCAATGAAATCTTTAGACCAGTATGAGTGTAAGTATCAACTAAATCTATCAAAGGGTTCAGAAGATATAATCTCTTAGAAACTTTGAGGCAAAACTTTAAACAACCTGTTAACGGACGGACAGACGGATGGAAGGACATTCGGACGGACGGACAGATGGAAAGACAACACACTGACGGACGGATGGACAGACAGATGGACGAACGGCAGGACGAAAACATTATACCCCCTTAGCATACTTTGTATGGGGGGGGGGGGGGTTATAATAAGAGCCCAAAAAGCATTTAATGGGATTCTAAGCGGTTTACCAGTACTCGTATGCAGTCGGTTTTGGTGCTGCGTGGAAGCATCATGCAGCCCATCTATTTCTTCAAGCAAATTATTGATGTTACCATTTTTTAGTGCTGGTGGCCATTTTGTTTATCAGAGCAAAATCCTTTTAGCTATTTTGGTAGAGGGTCACCTCAGCAACAGTCCTGTGAAGTTTGAATGAAATTGACCCAAAGTTATAGGAGTTGTTGTTTAATGATTTTTCTATTTTTAGCTCTGGTGGCCATCTTGTTCATTGAATCAGAGGGATTTTAGCTATTTTGGAAAAGGGTCACCTAAGCAACATTCCTGTGAAGTTTGATCGAAATTGGCCCAAGGGTTTAGGAGTAGCTAGCAGTTAAAGCAAGTTGTTGACGCTGCACGACACACAACGCACGACGGACATTTACCGATCAAAATAGGTCACCATGGGCACTTCGTGCTCAGGTGAGCTAAAAAAAACATGGGACATTCTGTTGTAAACTTGGTATCCGACATGTGACCCAAATAAAGTACCAACCCATAGCAGTGAAAGACCATATATTTAAGAATCAGTACTCTTAACCACTAGGCTACAGACACCTAGGAGATCATGAAGAAATTTTTGAAGAAAATCTATGTACAAGAAATTTTTTTTTTCTTTCAATAATATGCAAGAAACCTTTGCTTTCATTGATAAGTTGATAAGTAGCAGTGCAACCACTAACCAAAAATCAGTTTGTTTCAGTTCTTTGGTCTTATTTTTTTTTATAATTGTTATTTTCTTCTGACAAGACATGTGTGAACATGCATATGCAGCTACTAGTCCATGGCTAATCACATAGAGGATATTTGATTTTTTCAGTGTAAGATCGAATTTTATTTCATCGAATGAACACCAAAACTGTTATTTTCACGAGTGGCGTAGCCACGAGTGAAAATAGCAGTTTTGGTGTTCATGAGTGAAATAAAATTTGATCTTGCACTGAAAAAATCAAATTTTCTGTTTCTTACATGCTTCAAAAGGCAATATTTAGTGTCTTTAATGGTGTCGCTCACATTCGGAGAAAATTATCTTTGTTCCTGTTCGTTTCGCGTCAATTTAGTGGTGTCCATCGTGTTTAGTGGGTATACTATTGGGTGTAAACTGAAAGTTTGCACCTGAGAAATGGCCTGGGATGGTATTGTTATGAATGATTAATGAAATAATTGAGAGAGTAGTTTTCCAAAGAAGTTGCTGGCAAGTCTAACGTCGCGCGACAAAAAACGTGACGTCAGCGTCATAAATGACGTCAGTAACGTCCCCGTCACACATGAACGGGCTATGCGTCAATTAGAACACATTTCAGTATTGTTCAGTTATCTGACAAAGATAAAATTGAAATTAGAGTTAGATTTGAAGAAAAAAGTAGTCCCAAACAGTGAAAAATAAAAAATCGTATTTTCACTGTTTGAAACAGTGAAAATATCGATTTATATTTCACTGATAAATCTCTATCATTCATTGAAAAGCATGTAAGAAAATGACAAATGTGATTCTGCCGAATTACTGTGTCTAGAAACAAATTTGTTGTACACATTGTCACAAAAATTTAAAGTTACCAGTATGGACATGGAAGCATTTTACTTCAAGTGGTTGAAAAAAAAAAACAGCACTATGTATAGGAAGCTTTTTAGTCATTAAAGTGAGATAATTGAATATTAAGTTTGTGTGACTGAATGTGTCTAATCATAAGAAACAAGAATATATATGATTATGAGGTGGGGATCTTAATGGTGTCTGAGATATACGGCCTTTTATGATGTGGAGGGGCGGCCACGGCATCAGCATGTTGCTCTAGTACATAGAGACCCCAGGTTGATGATGAGTCTTATTATAGGAACACAAATATACATATTTTAGGGGTGGGGATCTAAACAGCTTCTGAGATATATGGCATTTTACGAAGTGGAAAAGTGAGGCATGGCCCCAGCACACCCCCAGAGACCCCTAGGTTGGTATCACTGAATGTCTTATCATAAGGAACAAGAATATATATGGTTTAGGGCTGGGGGATCTGAATTGTTTCTGAAATATTGGGCCTTTTACGAAGTGGAGGGGGTTGGGTATGGCCCAGGCACATCCCAGGGGACCCCCAGGTTGGTATCAATGAATGCGTCTTATCATAAGAAACAAGAATATATATGGTTTTGGGGTGGTGATCTGAATGGTTTCAAAGATATATCGCCTTTTATGAAGTGGAGGGGTGGGGCATGGCCCCTGTGTGGCCCGGGAGACCCTTAGGTTGGTGTCACTGAACGTGTCTTATCATAAGGAACAAGAATTTATATGTTTAGGGGTGGGGATCTGAAAGGTTTCTGAGATATGGGACCTTTTACGAAGTGGAGGGGGTGGGACATGGCCCCGGCAAATACTAGGGGACCCCCAGATTGGTGTCACTGAACGCGTCTTATCATAAGAAACAAGAATATATATAGTTTAGGGGTGGCAATCTGAATTGTTTCTGAGATATATGGCATTTTATGAAGTGGAATGGGGAGCATGGCCCCAGCGCACCCCGAGCGACCAAAAGCTTGATATCACTGAATGTGTCTTATCACAAGGAACAAGAATATATGTGGTTTAGGGGTGGGGATCTGAATGGTTTCTGAGATATTGGGCCTTTTAAAAGTGTGTGGGGGTGGAGGGGCATGGCCCCGGCACATCCCAGGGGACCCCCAGGTTGGTGTCACTGAATACGTCTTATGATTTGGAACAAGAATATATATGGTTTAGTGTTGGGGATCTGAACGATTTCTGAGATATTGGGCCTTTTAAAAGTGAAGGGGGTGGGGCATTGCCCGGGCACATACCAGGGGACCCCCAGGTGGGTGTCATTGAATGCGTCTTATCATAAGAAACAAGAATATATATACTTTAGGGGTGGGGATCTGAATGGTTCCTGAGATATATGGCCTTTTATGCATGGCCCCAGCACACCCTAGGGGACTCCCAGGTTGGCATTAAGCATATGGCTAAAGGAAATTCACACAAGGAATATTACTATAAAAGTTTTGTCAAAATATCTTCAAAGGCTTGGCAGTAAATGTCATTTTTCAATTTTCCCCATTATAAGTCTATGGAAACTACAAGTTGCCATAGCAACCTATCTAATAAGCCGATTTTCATAAAAAAACACAAACTTTCAATCCCCCAGCCCAAGGATGCTACAGATAAAATTTGGGCCCAATCGGCCCAGAAGCTTCAGAGGAGATGTGGTTTGTAAGTGTTGACGCCAGACGAGGACGGACAACTGCTAATCCTATAAGCTCCCCTGGTGCCTTAGGCTCTGGTGAGTTAAAAAATCAGAAGGTCATTATCCAAAAATGAACTGAACTGTGACAAACCTGTGTCATTGCAGCCCTATAGAAAACAGCATCGCATCACCTCAGATGAAGAGAGATATTGGTTTAATGGTAAATGAGGTTCTTTCCAGGATGTCAACATTGTATGCTAGTGGACTCTTCCATTGTCATATAAGGGGTGTCAGGCCTATTTTTCGTTTTTATTCTATTTCTGATGGAAAATTCTGTAAGCAAAAAGTGCGGGCACTGTATGCCAGGGTACCTGTTTTGGGGTTTCCAGTACAAAATGGGATAAAGAAGTAGCATGTTGATGTTTGTCACACCTACCTCTTTCTCTAAGTCCTTAATCTGTTTATTCTTGGCTGTTATATCACCCTTCATTGATTTACTTTTGGTTTCTAAATCACTGGAAACTTTAGCCAACTGACCTTGAAGAGCCTGGTCCTGTAATAGTAGATTTTTTTTTTTTTGTTTTACAGTCCTTTCATGATTATTTCACTCATACCGAGCCGATTGTTAATCAGAAGTGGGCGAAAACTGGAGTACCCAGAGCAAAACCACCTGACCTTCCATTGCAGAACTTGGCGTCTCATATGTGACCTGAGCCAGGCCCGAACCACAGTGTTGAGAGACCTAAAGATAAAGAGTCAGTGCTCCTATCCACTTGGCCATGAAGGCACTTGTAATAGTATAAATTATATATGTCTTAATTTACAGTAGCATCATTAATGAGTTGCAGCTTAGGCAAATTCTTTTAATGTGATTTTGAAGTAAAAATTCATCTCTGGCATAATTTTTCAATTGACACTCATGTTTTCAAAACATGGGGCACTAAGATGCTGAAATAAAATTGTTGTCCAAGGCCCAGTTCATCAAAACTGTTGTCGTCAATTAATGTATCGTTAAAACTTTGATCATTTAATATGCCAGATATTTTTTTATTTTCCCTGAAAAAGATGAGAGCAGCTTTTTTTTTTCAGCAACAGTTTATTGAATTTGTTTGTTTTGGAGTTTAATGACCTAGCAATAATGAGCTGGTCAGTCAACCTACAACACTTTTCCCGGCCATGCTTGGTCCAAGTTTTACGGGGTTAACCATTCTTTTAATATTAACTGACATCTTTTTAAACAGTCATAAGATAGTTACTTGAAAGGAATGACTTTCAGGACAAATCCTTGAAAACTTTTATCACTGAAAACAGTGAATGCACATTTTTTTAAGAAAAAGTATCAGCATATTACATATGGCAAATACCAGAATCTACCATTTCTTGCACTGATGAGGTTGTTAAGCTAAATATGCTTTGACAACTGGACCAATATGTTTTCTATGGCAATAAAAGTAAATGCTCACATTACTCTGTTTTTCTTCTTGTAAGCTTTCATTAAGTTCTTGTAGCTGCTGAATTTCAGACTTTAGGTCATCAATTTCCTCTCTGTAGATATAAAAAAGTTACACATGTTCCCTCCGTAATCAAACTAGAAAACAAGTTTCCTGTTCAATAATAATACACTGGTTTATTGAGCATATCCTTATATGCAATGAAATAAAATAAGAAAGAACACTCAAGTCTCAAACTCTGATTCAAATGTTTGGGCAATAGTTAAGGTCAAGAAGGTGACTTGCAGCTGGATGTTAGTAGCGACTGCTTATATCAACAATAAAATTATATTATGACTTCGAAGGTCCATCGAATGGAAGACCCATCAAATCAACCATACAAACATATTTCGGAAGCAACAGTTTTGAATAAATTTGAAAGGCATACCTGAAATTACCAACATTTAAGAGGAAAAAAGTTAGATAGCACATGGGTCCAGGGCTCGAGAAACTGAGGAATCCAAATCGGTCCAGCCAGATTATGCCAAATAATTACCGAAATTGCCAAACCAGTTTCGGTAATTTCCGTAAACGTCAGTAGTGATATGCAATAATTCAAATTTGTTATTAGCGTAATTAATGACACACCAATATTGTTCTAACACTTGTTCAACGAATATGAACATCAGTATCTCGATTATAAACAGCAATTCTGGCTCACATCATTCAGACACGCAAGATTTCATCTACATGTACTTTCATTTTCCCAATATCCGGGTTACTCAGTAACGGGGAACAACCAGCGTGGTGCAATCAAAGACCAGTTCGTTGGTCACTACATTTTTTTTCTTTCTAAAACCTTTAAAATATTTCTCTTATTTACGATTACATAAGTCTACTAGTACTATCTGTATCCTGATACAAATTGACAAAAATTGCTTTGTTTACAAATGGCGACCCATATTGCAGCCATGTGGTCAGAAAATGACGTCATACGGTTTCTGTTTACACAATACACATTCAGTCAAGGACGTAATACACACCTATTTTATATCATTGGTTTTAACAAAGCGTAATTCTTAAAATAAACTAGAAATGTTTTCAGAGGAAAACAATGTCCCCCCACCATAAATATATCTTAAAACACCCATTTGACTTTAATAACTAGGTTAAAGTCACCAAAATGTAAGCTGCAAACAAGCCATTTTTGGCCAAAAACTGAGTTTACTCAGGAGCCTGTGACCTTAAAAAACAAACAGTTATTAAAAAGCTCAGATCACCAGACAAATTTGGTAGACTGTAATTAAATATTGTACCAATTTTGACATTCATAAATTCTTAAATGATATAGGTTACAGATAAGCCATTTTTTGGCCCCAAAAGAACAGGTTTCGGGAGACCTTGGCCTTAGAGTGCAGACAAGCCATCTTTGGCCCAAAATTTACTGTTTTGTGGGGCCTGTGACCTTGAATAAAGGTCAAGGTCACCAAAATCTAATCAAGTCTGTGGTATGTTGTATTGATATATTATACCAAGTTTGACTATAATTTATCAATTGATAATGTGGTAGAGTGCAAACAAGCCATTTTTCGTCCAAAATTGACTGTCTTTTGGGCGCTATAACTTTGTAAAAGGTTAGGGTCACCAAAATCTAACCAAATCTGCCGTTTGTTGTAATGATATATTGTACACAACCGTTTAGCTATCAGGCTCATTTTGGAGGGAAAAATCCTCGTCTTATAGTCAAATTTCTACGGTACTGTATTAATTGTGCAACAAATAAACATGTAAATTAAATGGAAAACAATATGCTTCTTCATCCAGTGACAACTTGCAATTTCATTAATAAATGTAAGAATTTTTGGACACTGTCGGCCTGATGGTAATTGTTAAACCTCCGAATAAAGGTCACCTGTGAATAAAGGCCAAATTTGTCCTGTCCCACAGATGGCCTTTGTTCACAGGTTTGACTGTACCAAATTTGACGAAAATCAATCAATTTTTTAATGAGATAAGAGTGCAAACAAGCCATTTTTGGCCCAAAACTGACTGTTTTGGAGTTGCTGTGACCTTGAAAATGAGGTCAAGGTCACCAAAATCTAATCAAATCTGCGAATTGTTTTAATGATATATTGTACCAAGCTTGAGGAAATTTGGTCAATTCGTTAATGAGAGAAGAGTGCAGACAAGCCATTTTTGGCCCAAAAATGACTGTTTTGGGGTCGCTGTGACCTTGAAAATGAGGTCAAGGTCACCAAAATCTAAACATATCTGTGGTATGTTGTAATGATATATTGTACCACGTTTGGTTAAAATTAATCAATTTGTTAATGAGATGGCCCAAAAATGGCTATTTTTGGGTCGCTGTGACCTTGAAAATGAGGTCAAGGTCACCAATTTCTAACCAAATTTGTGGTATGTTGTAATGATATATTGTACTGAGTTTGACGAAAATTAGTCAATTTGTTAATGAGACAGAGTGCAGACAAGCCATTTTTGGCCCAAAAAATGACAGTTTTTGGGTCGCTGTGACCTTGAAAATGTGGTCAAGGTCACTAAAATCTAATCAAATCTGTGGTAAGTTGTACTTATACATTGTACCAAGTGTGACTAAAATTAATCAATTGGTTATAGGCAAACAAAACCTTTTCAAACTGTAGAAAAAAACTCCACTAACATGTTGTTAGATGGTCTAATATTTTCATGGCCATTGTTTGTATTACCTTAATTTATCCTGTGTGTGTACACTTTCTTCATGTACTTTACTTAAAGATGAATTCTTCTTTGTCAAGCTCTGAAATGGAATGCAAGATCTTACTCAATATTACTGAAATGAATTCTTGAAACCAACTTTTGCAGCTATGCATGGCATGCGACCAATGAAAATCATAGATTTTCTAAAGAACATAGAATCAACCAATTACTAAATGTTTCTTCAAAACTAATCAGAGCACTAATCAAAATTGGTCTTACTGCCAAACAGTGATGGGTCATGCAATATTTTAAAAGTATTTGATCAGATGTTTTGTACACTAACACAACAAGAGGGTCAAGATGACCTGGATCGCTCATCTGATCCTTTATGCACAAATGAAATGGGGGTTGATCCCTTTGACATTGTGGGTCAGGTCCTAAAAATCAAACAAGAGGTTGTGTGTGTGTTGGGGGGGGGGGGGCATACATGCATGCATTTGAGAGTGTGTGTATGCATGTGTGCATAAATGCGTGAGTGCAGTTAGTGTGTGCATGCATGCTTGCATGAGTCTGCATACATGGGTGTGTGAGTGTTTGAATGCATGCATGAGCCTGTGTGTGTACATGCTTGCAGGTGTGTGTGTGTGCATGTGAGTGTTCATGCATGAGTGTGTGCATGCATGCCTGAGTGTGTGCTTGCATGCATACATGCATGCATGAGTGTGTGAATGCATGGATGTGCACATGCATGCCTGGATGTGTGCATGCATACAAGCATGCATGTGTGCATACAAGCATGCATGCTTGCATGTGTGCATCTTTGGATGAATGCATGCATGTGTGAGTGCATCTGTGCATGTCCATGGATGGATGTGTGCATGCATGCATGTGTGATGCACATGTGCATGCACGAGTTTGTGTGTGCAGGCATGCACACACATGCAAGCATGCCTGAGTGTGTTCAGGCGCACATCATGTGTGAGTGCATGTGTGTATGTATGCATGTCCATGGTTGAATGTGTGTGTGCTTGAATGCATGCATGTGTGATGCACATGTGCATGCATGAGTCTGTGTGTGCATGAGTGAGTGCATGCATGCACAAACACGCAAGCACGCCTGAGTGTGTTCAGGCACGCATCATGTGTGTGTGTGCATGCATGCATGAGTGTGTGAATGCAGCATCTTTGTGCAAATGCATGCATGCATGAGTGTGTGCATGTATGTGTGCAGCATTTGTGGACGCATACATTGTGCATGCATGCCTGATTGTGTGCATGTCTGTATGAGTGTGTGCATGGGTGTGTATGTGCAAGCATGCATGCATGCATTGGTATGTACATGCATGCCTGTGTGAAATTATGTATGTGTGTGCATGCATCAGTATGCATGCCTGTGAGCAAGCATAAATGCATGTGTGGGTGAATGCATGCATGTGTGAGTGAGTGCATGAGTGTACATGCATGCCTTAGTGTGTGCATGCATGCATGTGTCAGTGTGTGCTTGAGTGAGTGCATGTTTGAATGTATGTGTGCAACCATGCGTTTGTGCGTGCTTGCATGTGTCATGCATGCATTCATGAGTGTGTGCATACTTGCATGTACATGTATTATACATGTGTGTCCATGCATAGCTCTGTGTGTGCTTGCATGCATGCATGTGCGATGCACATGTGCAAATATGAGTCTGTGTTTGCATGAGTTAGTGCATGTATGCATGTGTACATGCATGTGTGATGCCTGCATGCATGAGTGTGTGCATACATGCATGTCTAATGCATCTGTGTATGCATCCGTGAGTGTGTGCATGCATGTTTGTATGTATGTATGTATGTATGTATGTATGTATGTATGTATGTATGTATGCATGTATGTATGTATGTACAGAACAAATGCAATACTCCCGCCCCATAACAACTTTTTTGTGCAGGGAGACCTAGAAAATTTTAATTAATTTTCATATTTGTGAGTTATACCTACGATACATCTGAATAGTGCTATCAGTCGGTTCACCCAACAACCGCAGACCAAAAAAGAAAAAAGTACTGGAAGAAGTCCCGGTCTTTAGACTCCCGCACCGGCTGGAAGCGTAAGCCAACAACCGGTGCTATATCCAATTTTACCGAAGCAGAACAACGGTAACTGAGGGGAGGTTGAAGGAGTATGATTCAGATGTATCATAGGTATAACTCACAAATATGAAAATTAATAATTAAAATTTTCTAGATTTGTTTCATTAAACCTACGATACATCTGAATAGTGCTGATTGCAACATTAATGGATGGTGGGACCAAGTAAGAATAGACTTACCGAGTCGAAGAAAAAAGCTATTTTCGCCGTTAAGACAGTGATCATGGAGCCGGGTTACAAAGTCTCACACCGCGAACAAATTATCTTTTTCTTCTATTTTTTTTTTTACGTTCTTAAAATACCAAGTTTCACCATATATATACAAATTTACATGATCCTACATGTACATAAGGAAACTGTAAACAAACATCTCTAGGATACAGGCACAACTACTGATTGTGCTGCAACCACAGGACCCAAACTGGCCAGGCTACTTGCCATTGCAGAAGTTTCTCTCAAATAAAATCTAATAAAAGAATTCTCAGAGGACCAAAACCCAGCTTTGACATCATCTAAAGGAACCCTATTAGACCAAGCCCAAGACGAAGCTAGAGCCCTAACCTTGTGTGCAATGACTGATCTCAGTTCCAAATTGTTAGCAGCATATGCAAGCTTAATGGTCTGAACAATCCACCAAGAAATAGTATCACAAGATATCTCTTTCTCATAAGAATCTAAGTGAAAAATGAAGAGCCTCTTACGACCCTTTCTCCTAGGAGTGACCCTGTCAAGATGGATCCTTAAAGCTCTGACCGGAAAGAGCAAGGGATTGACATTCTGACGTGAGCCATGGGACCGAAATTGGGCAGCTTATGACTGAAGGGAGCTGGTTTTTTGCAAGAAAACCTGGGAAGGAACAGAAACTGACCGAACCGTCTTAAAACTGAGTGCAAGTTGCAGAAAATGCATGCATTTCACTGCGTCTACGACCGATGGCAAGAGCAGTAAGAAATACAGTTTTGAAGGTTAATTCTTTTAAACCGCAACTCTGAAGAGGTTCAAAGATATCACTGACAAGTGCGGAAAGAACTACAGCAAGATCCCATTTTGGAAAATGAGCCTTAGCTCTAGGGCGTTCCAATTCAAAACTTCTAACCACATCTGACAAAATTGGCTGGTTAGAAAAATCTATCCGAGAAACCTGCTTAAGGGTAGTCGAAATCGCAGAACAATATCCCTTAACAGTAGCGGGTGAAAAGTTCTTATCGTATAAAGAAATAAGAAATTCTCCAAAATCATTCACAGTAGGACTGAAGGGATCCACTTCCCTGCAGCCACACCAATCCAGCCAAGACTTCCATCTGTAATCATAGAGATTGTTGGTGGAAGTTCTCTTCGCTGAGTAGATTTGTCTGATAACTGATTCAGAAATGCCTGACGCTTGCATGTGTTGTTGCATAGCAACCAGGCGTGAAGACGGAACACCTGAGGGGTGGGATGCAACATTCTGGACATAGGTTGACACAATAGATCCCTCCTTGCTGGTAGAGATAGAGGAGGGGCTATGATCAAGGATAATAGAAGAGGATACCACACTTGTCCCTCCCAAAGTGGTGCTATTAGACAAACTAAGCATTCTTCGTTCTGAACCGTCTTCAAACACTGAAGAATGAGAGGAAATGGGGGTAAGGCATATGCCCACAGACCCTTCCAACTCAGATTCAGGGCGTCTATTGCATATGCCTCTGGATCCAGAGCGGGAGACACAAACAACTGTAACTTCCTGTTCAAGCGTGTGGCAAACAGATCCAAATGTGGGGTACCCAAATTTGGGAAATCTGATCTGCTGTCTGTTGCCTTAGAGACCATTCTGTCTGAACAATGTTCCCTTTTCTGCTCAGGCAGTCGGCCAAGGCATTGAGACGACCGGGTAAATGTCGCGCTTTGACATGGACCCTGTTCTTGGCACACCATAATGCAATCTCTACTGAAAGATTGCACAGAGTATACGAATGAGACCCCACTTGCCTGTTGATATACGCTGACACTGTTGTGCTGTCTGTCACCAGAAGCACAGAGTGACCATGTATGTGGGAAGCGAATGCCTGAAGAGCAAGCGAAACAGCTTTCATTTCCAGAAAATTGATGTGCTGAGATTTCAACTCTAGGGACCAGACTACTGACACCATCAGAGATTCCATGTGTGCGCCCCAGCCCTCTAGACTTGCATCTGTAAACAATTGCAGATCGGGGTTGGGGTGATGGAGAGGGGACATGGACATTAGAAACTCCAAGTCTGTCCACTGCTTGACTGCTTTGACGAACCAAGGACCTAAGGGAATCCTGTCGTCCCATAAAGCGAGTCTCTGACACCATCTCTCCTTGAGTTCCCACTGAAGAGGTCTCTTGAATGCCCTCCCCAGGGGTAGGAGATTGGCCATGGACTCCATCTGACCCAGAATGGAATGCAACTGTCGAGCTGTGGCATGTTTGGCTCCTAAGTGCTTGAAGAGTATCTTGCGAAAGGATATGATTCTGTCCTGTGACGGTCCTATCAAGGCAGCTCTTAGGTTGACTCGAGCTCCTAGGAACTCGAAAATCTGGTCAGGAACTACCTCTGATTTCTCCCAGTTGGGAAGAAAACCTAGATTGAGTATAATTCTCAGAAGCCTTCTGCTGTGAAGCCACGATAGGGTTTCTGATACAGAAGGTTGTAACCAGTCGTCCAGGTAAGCATGAATCCCAATACCCTGACGACGAATGTGGACCAGTACCGTTTTCAATACGCAAGTGAAGACATAAGGACTTACAGAAAGCCCAAATGGGAGAACTCGGAATTGATACAGTTTCCCTTCGAAGAAGCGAAGGTAGCGTCGAGGCCTGTGATGAATCTGAATATGAAAATAGGCGTCTTTCAGATCTAAAGACATTACCCAGTTGTCCTTCTGAAGAGCCAGTCTGATTGATTCCAACGTCTCCATTTTGAAGTGAGGTCATAGAACAAACTGGTTCAGACGAGACAGATCTATGACTGGTCTCCATCCCCCTGACCTTTTTGATACCAGAAAAATCCGGCTGAAAAAGCCTCGTTTCGGATGGAAATCCTTGACTTCCTCTATAGCATGTTTTTGGAGCAATGATTTACTTCTTCTCTCAAAATCCCCAACTTGAGGGGATCCTGAGGCATGCGAGTACACCACTTTGGAGGGAACTGAAATAGTCGTGGTAGGACACTTAACTGAATGCGATACCCACTTCGGATTATAGATAGCGTCCAAACATCCGAAGTAATCTTTTCCCAGGCCTCTAGGAAGAAAGAAATTCTTCCTGTTGGCAGGTCTGGTCTTGGGACCTGATTTCCGTAAGAGCTGTATGCCCTTACCCTTAATGTAGAGACCTGGGAACCGAAGTGGGCACCCCTATGGGGCATTGGGCTTCGGTACTTTACCTCTACCTCTACCCCTGCCCTTACCAGGATTACGAACTCCACTGTTTCTTTTTGGAATTCTGGGCAATCCTTGGGAGACACTGGAGGTTCTGGAAGAATCAGGACCTATTAAGTTCACCCAATGTTGACTTAGTTGGAGTCTCTGAAACCTTAGGACCTTTTCTCTTGAAGCCAGAAGGTTTATTAGCACTCACAACTGCCATCTGAAAAGATCTATGAGCAAGACCCTCTTTGTATTGTTTTACCACCTCCGGAAACTTCTCTCCAAAAATGGTAGAAGACTCCATCGGGTGTACTCTAAGAGACTGTTTCATGTCTGAGTCTAAATCAGAAACAGCTAAACAAGCATCCCTACGAGCCAAAAGTGGCCTCACAGCCAACCTGGATAAAATCTCTACCAGGTGTGACTGAGAAATGGCAGCCGCCTAAAGATATCTCGAAACCTCAAGCATGTCATCCTTGGAACATGACTCTTGCTGTATAGTTTTAAGCGTTCAACACAGAAACATTACTGAGTGGGATGCCACCTGGATTCCTGTTCTCGCCTGTTTCTCCCAGTTCTCAAGAGTTGAAAACTGAAGACTATGCGAAGAAGGAATTGAAGACCCTTGCTTCAAGACATCCCTCAATCCTGGGTTAACAGATGGCGGATTCATGTTAATCATAGGATTTAAAGCTTCATAAGAAGAAGCTTGAAATATCTTAGGCTTACTGTTTATAGAAACAAAAGAGCCTGTCTTGAATCCTTTTGGAAAATTGGGAAGTGGAGACATTGGGACTTCCTCTTCTCCTTTCAAACGCGTATCCATCTTCCCCATAGAAATGGACACACTGCTTGACTGAGGAAGCGCTAGAGAAGTTTCCTCAGCTTCCTCAGGATTTTTAAAGAAGTCTAGAGCCGAAGCTCCAACAGACTTGCTTTTAACTTCTGGTCTAGGACATATGTCAGAGCCTAGTCTAGACCGAAGTTTTGCAATAGCCTCCTTGTATGAAAAACTGTCCTTAGGAGATTCTGATTCCCGGTCCTCTTGATCTTCAGGGTCAGAATATCCTATTCTCTCATCTTCCCCAACACAAAGTTGAAGATGATCTCCTGAATCTTCATGAACAACAGTATGTTGACCAGAAGAATTTACTGTAGAAACAACTGAACTAGAGTTCACATTTGTTGAACCTTGAACAGTTGATGATGGGTTAGGAAATGTGTCCATACGAGAGGACAATTCCCTCAGAAGCTGGCCCTGCTGTTCCACCAATTTCGATAAAGCAGAAACAGCAGGATCATCTAAGGTCCTAGGCCTAGAGACAGACCTAGACCGATGTCTATACTGTCTAGATCGAGAACGCCTAGGTCTTGAACCTGATCTAGATAACCTAGACCTGTGATGCCTGTATCTAGACCTAGATCTCGAGGATCTACGTCTGTGACCATGATGTCTATGCCTAGGCCGGGAAAGAGATCTCGACCTATGCCTAGTCTCCAGTTTCCGACTTGATCTTCCTCTAGAATCAGATTAAGAATCAGAGCCGGAATCTGACCTATATCTCTTACTGAGTGAAACTCTAGACCTAGGCTGGATGTCTTGCCTAGGTTTAGAGTATCGGGCAGTAGCCCTGAAACCTGTGTCCTGTTCAACCGACACATAGCTGTCAGGACTAGGTTCCTGTCTGGGCATAAATTCCACACCTTCACTTTCGTGTGGCGAATCTTCATTAGCCGGAGAGAGCGAACCCTGCTGTGACTCATGATGACCACCTGTCTCTGAATTTCCTGAACCAATGGCAGTCGTAACTGGCATACCGGTCGGGAACAGAGAAGTGGAGTCCTTTCCAAGATCTTTAACAGGTACATGGGAAGGATTGTTCTTTCCAGGACCATTTTCAGGAACCTGGGAAGAAGCAAAACTCCTGGGTTTGAAGGCTGCCTTGGCCTATGCAGATTTCTGTAAACACTTGGAAAACTTTTTCCAAAGTTCATCTGGCCAATCCGCACATACATCACAAGTGGATGTCTGAGAGCATGCAGAATGGTTATCCCAATATGGCATAATCTTCGCACACTTACCATGTATTCCGGGGCAGTACTTGTTTTGATGACTCATCCTGAAATGGCTGAAAACAGGACTACATGTCAAAAGAAAATTATACCAGAAGGAAAAAACAACGAAAAGAAAACAGAGTGAGTGAGTTGAAGTTTAACGTCCCACCAACAGCTAAGGTCATACGGAGACGGGACCTGGGTTTAAAGACTCATCCGATAGTCTGGAGAAGCCCGGGATCGATCCTGCGATCCCTGGTTTACAAGGCGAGTAGCACCACGGAGGCTTCTGAAAAGAAAACAGAACAAACGAAACTAAGAACGGAAAAAACAAGAATCCGAACTTATGAACGTAGAGAAAATCCCAACTAATTCGTAAGACCGACAAAGTCAGAATAATAAAAATACAAGAAAACTATGAAATTGGTTTTACTTGATGAGAAAACACTGTAGATATTAGTCTGCGAACGGGTGAGACCTTGTTTACTCACAACGGCTTCTATACTCGAGAAAATATCTCTCCGACAAAAACGTGTCTTGTCTCCTGAAGCGCAGAGGTAAAATTGGATATAGCACCGGTTGTTGGCTAACGCTTCCGGCCGGTGCGGGAGTCTAAAGACCGGGACTTCTTCCGGTACTTTTTTCTTTTTTGGTCTGCGGTTGTCGGGTGAACCGACTGATAGCACTATTCAGATGTATCGTAGGTTTAACGAAACAAATATTAATTGTTTATGAGTTTCTTTAAAAAAAAATATATTATCCCAACTAGGATTTGATCTCAAAACCCTTTGATTGAGAGTCCTAAGCTCTAACCATTACAATACAGAGGCTGTTAATAAACTATGCACATGTGCAAATAAAAATCAAAACTGAGTTCCTTTAAGAGCAATGAAAACATTCATAAGAAAAAAGATGGGTCATACTCAGTGATTCATTTTGCCGCGCGTCCCGCGTCTTTGACGCATAGATTTGACAAAGGACGCATTGTTCTGAAAGATACGCATCATGAGGACGCATAGAATTTCAAATTACTTTATTGTATCTTTCTTTATAATTCGCTTGACAGCTTTCGAAAGCTGGACTAAAAACGGAGATTAAATTTACGGCGTCCCGCGGACTCCCGAAAATTTTTCTGTACAGCCAAAATTCTTTACCGAGACGTATAAACCCGCCCACTTTTAGCGATTTGTAAAAAGTTTGCTCCGCCTTCTTAGCTGAAACCGCTTTCTGTGTTTATTGAGTACTAAGGACGTCCCATTTTCTGCCTGCGCGGTATTATATTGACAGTCAGAATCACGTGCGTCGGCATACCTTTGATCGTCATCGGTGTGTGAAAAACGTGTCGAGTTGATTACTCGGTGTTTGCATATAATTAAACGGATTAGTAGTTGAGGATAAACTAATTATCTCATTGACGATAATTGGTTTTTAATCCTGTAAACTTGTTACTGTTTAAATTAAAACGGATCGTAATTTAGGTGTTTGGTAGTGAGATTATCATAAGCGATGCAAAGTGTGACAATATTTTCAAAGATAGATACGCATTTTTTCTTGATTAAATAGCAGGTGTTCACAAGGTGAAATGACGAAAATAATTTATAAAATCCCAAAATGTTGTCGCGATCGCTTTTTGATTTTGGCGCCCTGAAAATACGTCAAACCGGCGAATGTGACCAGGCCGGTTCGTCAGGGTCCGAGCTACAGTCATATCTGTCTGTTAGCCAAAAAGCAAAAAAAAAAAAAAAAAAAAAAAATTAAATACCGCTGACTCGTCTAAGTCTGCTCCAATTGACCAAAGTTGCACGTGTTTCTGCCTGTAGTTCCGAGTGTTGAGTACGATGAAGACTCGAAGCGTATGTTTTGCAAAGTTTGGCAAAAATTTTTTACAAAAGTATTTTTTTTTTAATTTCGTAATCCATATTATGACAGTGGGTTTGTTTTATTTTATTTGTGTTAAGTTTTACAAACAGTGTAGACAAATCAGATGCTATATTCTGTGGCGTCTGATCTGGGTCTACACGGTTTGTTAATGACCAAAAAATGGGCCACTAGGCATATATGGGGATGGGAAATGCGATTGTTTTCTTTGCTTTTTATTTATTCATTTTTTTTTTTTGGGGGGGGGGGGGGGTACTTGGAAAGTTATATAATTTATACAGGCCAAGCAAAAATATTTTTCTTTTTTGTATGCACTCCTCTGCACTGTACTGACCTCAGGTATGTCACATAGTTATGAGTATTTTTGAGTTTAACGGCCCAGTCAACACTATTCAAGTCATTTTTGAGCTTGTCAGTTTACCAATCCACACTTTTCTAGCCATCTAAAAAGATATACATGTGACTAAAAATGCAAACAAGAGATTCAAAGATTAAATAATATGTATTTCTTCATCAAAACAATTTTACGATCCGCAAACACCTTGCTTCAAAATTGGGACCTTCTGAATTTTCCAGTGGGACTTCCAGATTTCAAGGGTAGGAAGTCCGGGACTTCCTGAATTTGGGAGTTAATGGAAGCCCTGACGGGCTATATTTGTTCGGCCAATCGCTCGCAACGTTTTAATTATTTTAGGCGTAGTTGTTTATAAAGTCCCCGGATGTACAACAACGATGATCAGGATGCCACCGAAAAAGAAATCAAAGATCGAAATCGGTCAAAAAAATATCACAGGTTTTTTCACCCAGTCCCAATCATCGGAGAAAGCGATAGAGAAAACATCTGAGTCACCTACGTCTTCGGCAAAACCCTCCGATGATGCGACGGAATCAAAGAAAGAAAGGAATCATATTTTTCCTAGTCAACATTGTATGGTGTTTGTTTGTCTCTGAAAAACAAATTACATGTAAGAAAAACAGCATTTCAGAGCAGTAAAATTAGCTATCAAACTATCACCAGAATGCAGGAAATTGAGTCTAGAATTTGAAATTTTTCCGGGGGGGGGGGGGGGGGGGGCATGCCCCCGGACCCCCCTAGCAAATTCCCTCGCTTCGCTCGGTCAATGTCACAGTGGGACTCATTGTTTACAAATATGTGAGTCCCCAGGACTCATACTATCAAATTTCAAAATGAATCACTGCATACTACGTAGTTTCGGCTAATAAAGCCTCATCAGTGACCCTGTAATGGTCCGACAAAGAAAGCCAGTGGAAAAATACTGCAATTTTGCGAATTTCGAATAGGCAGTCGATTCAAAGACTGATATAAAACAAAACGGGGTCTAAATAATTAAAAAAAAAAAACTGTCTAGAATATGAGTCTAAACCAATAGTTTATTTCTGATTTCTCAGAATATTCACGCTGATCTCAAAGGACCAAAAGTAAAATATAAACTGCACTATGGTTGATGTACGGGGAGACGTTTTACGGCCGCCACACGGCACAACACCAGCTGCAGTGAAGGCAAATAAAAATCAAGCCTGAGTCTGTGTGCATAAGTGAATACATGTGTGTGTGCATGCATGCGTGTGTGTGCATGCATGCATGTGTGTGCATTCATGCATTTGTTGTGTGCATGCATGTGTGTGTGCTTGCATGCATGCATGTCTAATGCATGTGTGAGTGTGTGCAAGTGTTTGCATGCTATGTATGTATGTTTGTATGTACAGAACAAATGCAATATGCCCACCCCCTAACAACTTTGTTGTGTTGGGGGTATCGACTGTTTATGCATTAAAAAAAAAACTTAATAGTGGACCAAAAATGTTGCCACTGGAGTGTTAACAAGGTTTAAGGCGACGGAAGTAAGGGCGAGGATTGTGGCCACGTAAAATCGATTTAAGCCCCCCAGTGGAAATCTTCCACTGACCGTTCCAAGGCGGCTCTTCTGTGGCGATTTATTCATGTTGTTGTTTGTTACTTACTGTGTGTATCACTTGTGTCTTTTGGTTTTGGATGGCCATATGGCCATTTTGTGGGAAAGTAACTGTCCTTATGGCCTTCCTTTGTTTAGGTTTCCATTATGGTCTGGTCGCTTAATGTTTGTATTTCTTTCCCTTTGGTGTCTTTTATGGGTGGAGTAAGTTAATTGTATCAATTCCTGATCTTTGTTTTACTTCTACTTTTTCTATGACTTCAACTACTGACCTACTTTTTGACCCAATATGACCAATATTCGAACTTGACCTAGATATTGTCAAGATGATCATTCTGAGCAAGTTTGATGATGATCGGACCAAAAATGTGGCCACTAGTGTGTTCACAAGGTTTTTCTATTATTTGACCTACTGACCTACTTTTTGATCCGACATGACCCATATTCGAACTTGACCGCGATATTGTCATGATGATAATTCTGACCAAGTTTGATGATGATAGGCCCATAACTGTGGCCTCTAGAGTGTTCACAACGGAAAGTTTACGCACGCAAGACGTACAACGATGCCGTACATCTCACAGTCACAATAGCTCACCATGACCTAATAAAAAGATAAAACATATATAAACTGCTATTGGCATATTGTTTTTTGGTTTTCTGTATGTGTGTCCGTTGGTACGTGCGTAGGTGCATTCATGCGTAATTGCATCTGAATGTACGTCCGTCTGTACAAATGTATGTACGTCCGTCTGTAATCCTGTTAGACTCAGGTTAAGGTTTTTGTCCCAGGTAGAGCCCGAATTTTAAAGAGATCATATTTTCCTAACCATGTGATGGATTTGGTTCATATTTGGAATGATGATAGATTATAGGTCCAAAGTGTTATTCAGCGGTACCCCCATCAATGCACGTGACCTCAAGGTCAAGGTAATGAACTTAAAAATTGTTGAAGTATCCGGTTAAGGTATTTGTACTAGGCAGAACCTTATTATTTAAGAGCCCATATCTTTCAAAGTATAAGATAAGTTTGGTTCATATTTGGTATGATGATATATATAGGAGCAAAGTTTTATTCAGCAATACCCCCACTCATGCCTATGTCCTCAAGGTCAAGGTCATAGACTTAGAGTCAGGTTAAGCTATTTGTACAAGGTAGAACCTTATTATTTAAGAGCTTATATCTTCCAAAGCATATGCTGGATTTGATTCATATTTGGAATGATGATAGATATAGGTGCTAAGTTTTATTCACCAATACCCCTACTCATACCAATGACCTCAAGGTCAAGGTCACAGACTCAGAAATTGTTAAAGACTCCGGTTAAGATATTTGTACCGGGTAGAACCAGAACTTTTACGATTGATTTGGTCCATATTTGGTACGATGATAGAGCTAGGTCCAAAGATTCATTCAGCAATACCTCAGTCCATGCCCATGACCTCAAAGTAAAGGTCGCAGACTTAGAAATGTTTAATGTTAAAATTTTCAAAGAGTTAATATTTTCCAAACCAGACTTGGATTTGGTTTATATTTGCCATGATGATAGATACATGTCCAAAGGTTTATTTGGCAATAACCCCACCCATGCCTAAGACTTCAAGGTCAAGGTCACACACTTAGAAATTTTTAATGTTGATTTTTCAAGAGCTCATATTTTTCAAACTGTATGATGGATTTTTTTTTTGTGTGTGCTATGATAGATAAAGGTCCAAAGTGACATTCAGCAGTACCCCCACCACAGAACATGACCTCAAGGTCAAGGTCACAGACATAGAAATTTTCACATTTAAGTATGTTAATGACCTTTACAGTGTTGATGGGGACGTTAAACCTCAAATCAAACAAAAAACAAAAAGTATGTTAATAGCTTATATTTTCCAAACTATATAATGGATTTGCTTTATATTTAGCATGGCAATAGTTACAGGTCCGAAGTTTTATTCAGCCATACCCCCCACCCCTGACCTCAAGGTCAAGGTCACTGACATAGAAATTTTTTATGTTATGTCTTTTGAGAGCTCACATTTCCTACACCATTTGATGGATTTGCTTTATATTTGGAATGATGATCGATACAGGTCAAAAGTTTCATTCAGCTATAACTGCAGACTTAGAAGTTTTTAATGTTAATGTTTTTAAGAGCTCATATTTTCCAAACCATTTGGTGGATTGAGTTTATATTTGGATTATTTTTCAAAGGTTTAATCAGCAATCTACCAACCTATGCCAATGACCTCAATGACACTTTTCCAGGTGAGTTATTGTAATATGAGTTTTTTGGGGTGAGGTGGGCCCCCGGACGGGGGCATCTGTGTCGTACTGACATATTTCTAGTTTTTTTGTAGTTTTTTTTAATTTGGGTTTTACAGACCTTTTCCAATTATTCCACTCATCAAGCCCATTGTTAATCAAAGGTCTAAAACCTGCTCGAACATATTTATATTTATTTATTTATGATGCTTTTTTGGCTATAAGGACGGGCCTCCCTGGCCTAGTGGTTAAGAGCGCTGACTCTTGATCATTAGGTCTCTCACCGCTGTGGTTCGAGCCTTGCTCGGGTCACGTGAGACGCCAAGTTCTGCAATGGAAGGACAGGTGGTTTTTCTCCGGGTACTCCGGTTTTCGCCCACCTCTGATTAACGATCGGCTCGATATGAGTGAAATAATCTTGAAAGGGCCGAAAAACCAAACCCCCCCCCCCCCCCCCCCCCCAAAAAAAAAAAGATTTTGGGCTATAACAGTTGTAACCTGAGTGAACTATATAACCGTCCAATATTTTTTACAATTGGATGGTTCTGTTGGGCGGTCATTGGGGTATATAGTAATACTATATGCCTCTTATAATTCATCTGTGAACCCTGGTATATCCATATATATCCAAGTATTATAAAGAACCAAGTGAAAACCTGTTTTATGTGTTCTTTATATGTGTTGTGTTTACATACTATTTACGTCATAATGATTGAAAAGTGGTATTTTTTCTAGATTCAAAAGTATCATATCTATTTGAAAAAAACTGTCCATTGATCTCTTATACAGTGTTTTTGATGGATTGGATAATAAAACAGTGATTTCATGGCAGCTTGGAGTCTTTGGCCTTGGGCAATAGTGCATCAGGTCGTCCAATGCACCTCGGCGCAAAAGTTTTCATTATACTCCAAACTGCCAGGAAATAACTGTCTAATATAAAAGGAGCATGATAGCTCAGTGGTTAGTGCACTTGCCTTTGATGCTAGAGATCCTGGGTTCGATCCCCGGCAGCGGTGATAAAATTTCGGTGTCCAAACACGCTCCACTGGCATCATTTGCAGCGATGAATGCTATAAAGTGCACTGTCCTTCGGATCGGGACGTTAACTGGAGGCCCCCTGTGCAGGAAGAACCATCCCCTGTGCAGGTTAAAGATCCCTACCGTAACTACATGGTTACTGAATAGGCTTTCATCCTGCAAACCTGGAGTGTAGGAAATGTACACCTGCCGAAAATGCCCGCGAGGGTGAAGGCAGTATTCAAAGAAAGACTAAGATAGATTACCCTTTAATTGACTCTCCATTGCCTAATAAAAGGCTGGGTTTTGTAACTTTAATGTTTCAACAAGTAACAACACTTACACATCGTACCATCATAAAAACTTCAAATAGTGCGCATCCCTTATCTATCCTAGCCCATACAAAAAATGTTCTGCATTCCGCTTAATGAAGGTAACTCCACCTCAGGAGAAAGTACAGAAAAGAAAATTACTTATGTCTTTATACCTGCTCAGTGTTCAATCTAGGCTGCGCTATTGTGCCCTGGGCCCGCTTTTTACACAAGGGGCGCACTTGAGATCATTCAATGGGTCAGTCGGGCGCAACTGTAGAATATAGAGACTGTTCCTTTTAGAGTTCATTTTTGCGATTTTCTGACGATTTTTCGGCTGCCTGGTGCATATTATTGAGTTAATCAAAAACCGCATGTTGCCCAATCAAAATAACTTAGAAAACATTTTGTTTTATCTGTTTAACTAGTAACAATTCTTATTTTTTAAACCAAAATCGATGATTTGTTTACCGGGGATGCGGCCATGTTCGGTATACTTGTGTGCGCCAGGCGGCTTACGCGATATTCGTGTGCGCCGTGCGGCTTACGCTAAATACCGGACTGAAATACCGCAAAATACCGAGGCGGGCGCTATTTATTATAGAGTTCTTTTCTTCCAGGCATTCATTCTAAATAAAACATGTGTTTAGCCCTTGAGGAAGACACTTTATCCAAATTACTTTGTACTGGTTAAATGAGCAAATATGACCAACTCAGTATTAGAAAATGGATAGATAGACTAATAAAATACATTTTGTCTGTGATGTTTAACTCGTTTTTTGTCCATTTTTTTTATCATGCAGCCAAATCCAAAAGAAAAATCTGGCAACTTTATATAGTATAATTTAAGGGGCCCCCTAAGTTTCCAAATGACCCCCTTTTCCAAGGCCTGTGGGCCCGGAGGACTCCAAATCCTAGATTGAACACTGCCTGCTTTCTTGTGCAAAAAGACTGGTAGGAGAATGTCTGAGGAGCTTTCATTATTTGTAGACAGGCTAGAAGGTATTCTTTCTGATGTGGCGTGTTGTGTTGTCTTTTGGCAACACCCTAGAGGATCATTTTGTGTTCTCTCCCATAATTGTATATATTTACATGTATGTATGCATATGTCACTGTAATAAAAGACTTACTTACTTACATAGAAAGAGAGGAAAGGATCGAAGAGTAGAAAAGGTTAAAAAAAGAAGACAAGGTAGAATGAGGAAAAAGGAGAGTGTAAACATGAGAAATGAAGAAGTAAAAACATTCTCCCTCAAACTCTACCTGTGGAAAGGACAGTAGACTTTTCCCAACTGTAAGGCAATATCAGTTGGACAGCCCAATTATGAAACATATAGAACTTCTGCAGTGGCTCTCCTTTGAACTTGTCTTCCAAAATTAATTAGAAATATCTCAGCCTAGTTATATTAACTCACTTCTAATTCATTCTGTAGCTTTTTCATGTCTTTATCTCTGTTCGATGCCTCCATTTTCAGTTGAGCATTTTGATCCTTGCTGATCTTCAACTCACACGCTGTTGTTTCATGGTTATTTCTGATAAAAAAAAATAAAGATCACAATGGCCAATATGTGCATTCCTGCATGCTAAACAATGCTGGGTGTTGGTTCTGCAGGCAATACAAAACTAAAATTGATCTTTGTTACACACCATGTGACTGATTTTTTCAAGTAAAGGATCTCTGAACTGCAGACTGATATACTACATAGGAAATGGAAGCACCTTCAGGGGTGGCAATTCTTTCAAAAGTATTTGTTATCTCCCATGTCAATAGGGATCTACTTTGATGGGAAAGAATTTGTTCATCAGGAGCAAATTCTTTCCTTTGAAAGTAAACCCATCTTTCAAATGGACTGAGTTTATAGAAAAGTGAACAGAAAAATTGTCTTCACTGTAACAAGAGGTCCAAGATGGCCCTGTATTACTCACCTGTCACCAGATGATTATAAGCAATGCTTAAAAAAACAAGAGTTGGCATCTTGTATGTCACTATTTGGACACCTTGTGGACACTGATAGTCAGGTCCTAGTGCACCAGTAGGAGATGAAGCGGCTTAGTCTTACCTACACTCCAATACCTAGCCCTTCTGATTTCAGACAAGAAGATTTTTTAAAGGTTTTTCCTATATAAGACTATGTAAAACCGAAGGGCCCCGGCACAGGGGAATTTTTGATCCAAGGGCTATAATTTGTACAATCTTGTAGAGGTCGGGTAGATGAAGCTTTATACCAAACACCAAAGACCTGCGCCTTCTGGTTTCAAACCAAAAGATTTTTAAAGGGTTTCCCAAGATAAGTCCATGCAAAACCAGTGGGCAATGGGGCAAGGCCACTTTTGGCCCCAGGGCTATAATATGAACAATCTTGGTAGAGGTCCACTAGATACAACTTCCTACCAAATATCAAAGACCTGGGCCTTCTGGTTTCAGACAAGAAGATTTTTGAAGGTTTTTCACTATATAAGTCTAAGTAAAACTGGTGGGGCTGGGGACCATATTTTGGCCCCAGGACTATAATTTGAACAAACTTGGTAGAGATCCACTAGACCAAGCTTCATACCAAATATCAAAGGCCTGGGCCTGGGGGGGGGGGGGGGGGGGGTAATTTTTGGCCCCAGGGCTATAATTTGAACAATCTTGGAAGAGGTCCACTTGATGAAGCTTCATACCAAATATCAAAGACCTGGGCATTCTGGTTTCAGACAAGAAGATTTTTGAATGTTTTCCCAATGTAAGTCAATGTAAAACTGGTGGGCCCCGGTATCGGGGCATTTTTGGCCCCCTGGGCTATAATTTGAACAATCTTAGTAGATGTCCACTTGATGAAGCTTCATACCAAATATAAAAGACCTGGGCCTTCTGGTTACAGACAAGAAGAATTTTAAAGGTTGTCCCTATATAAGTCTATGTAAAACCAGTGGGCCCTAGTGCGGGGGCATTTTTGGCCCTAGAGCTATAATTTGAACAATCTTGGTAGAGGTCCACTAGACACAACTTCATACAAAATATCAAACACTAGGGCCATCCGGTTTCAGACAAGAAGATTTTCAAAGGTTTTCCATATATAAGTCTATGTAAAACTGGTGGGACCCAGCCTGGGGGAATTTTTGGCCCCAGAGCTATAATTTTATTTTTGTCTGTTTGATTTAAGGTTTAATGTCCCCATCAACACTGTATAGGTCATTTTAGAGACGTTGCTTCCAATATTGTGGGACTTTTACCCGACATTTAGATGAAATGACATCTCATGCACTAACGCCCAATGAAACCAATAGGGTTTATAAGCATGGATGGATCGACTCGCACCACTTTACCTGGGCAGGCTTAGATCCCCTAAGCGGTTTACCAGTACTCGTGGGAGGCCAGTTCAGCTCTGAGCTATAATTTGCTCAATCTTCATAGAGGGTTTCCCTATATAAGTTCATGTAAAACCAGTGGGCCATGGGGCGGGGCCATTTTTGGCCCCAGGGCTATAATTTGAACAACCTTGGTAGAGGTCCACTAAATAAAACTTCATACCAAATACCTGGGCCTTCTGGTTTCAGGCAAGAAGATTTTTAAAAGGTTTTGTCTTATTTTCTCCTAATTGTTGCCATTCGTTGCCATGGCAACTGGAGTTCTGCATGGTATTGAATTCTTTGAACAAATTTGAGAGAGGACCACCCAAAGATCATTTCTGCCAAGTTTAGTCAAAATCTGTTCAGTGGTTTATGAGATGTCGTTTTAAGGAATTGTGGACGGACCGGCGACGAGGACGGACGTTGAGTGATCACAATAGCTCTCCCAGAGCCTTCAGCTCAGGTGAGCTAAAAATAGATGTATTATGGCATGGTTCTGTCCATCTGTCTGTCGGTATACATTCTTGTATGCTCAATAACCGTCAGGGATTTCTTCCTTGAACCAGAGTGGTGAGATACCTAATGATTTGAGTCAGTGCTTTTAGCCACTAGGCCATGGAGGCCCATTCAGTGAAAATATGCCATTGTCAATGTTGTTGACCTGGGGAAAAGAACCACACAATTATTATTAAAATTGGATTTTCCTTATTGAGTTTACTGCCCCAGTGAATATCATTAAGTCTGCCAAGCTAGCCGGTTTCTCCTTGTGAATCTTGGGCAGACTCTGAACTTCCAAGCACTTCACATCTTATATGTTTGATCATGAAATATGCTGCTTCAGTCATTTCAGTGTATGCCATAATAATAACACTTTCTGCTGTGGGTAAGCTCACTTTAAGTTCTGACATTGCTGTTACAAGAAGCTTGTAATATGATCTTATCAAAAAGAAGAATATCACACCAAACAGGTGAATATACTTTTGTTACTTTGACCTTTTAGAGTTAGGTTACACTGGAAGGTATATGATAACAACAGCTGTAACTGATACTGCAAACTTTCAATGGTTAAATGGAAACCAAACTTCATTCAGTGTATGTCCATTCAATCTACTGGCCACGGATTCACAGATAGCCAGTGCTGGCTGAATTAAGGGGCCAAGCTCAATAGGGAAAAGTAACAGATAAAACTCATTTTCTTGATCAATTTGGCAGTAGTTTGCAGTTTCAAGACACAATATGGAGACAAAACTTTTTTTGTTTTTTGCCGATTCAGTATCATGTTTAAATCTTGAAAATCATGTTAAGGTCACCCAAGCATAACAAACTGCCTAGTCAATTTGCCACTATGAGCCCATGTTGTTATTGAAAACAACTCTTAAAAATCATGTTAAGGTCACCCAAGCATAACAAACTGCCTAGTCAATTTGCCACTATAAGTCCCATGTTGTCCTTGAAAACAAAATCAAGATTACTTAAACAAGTTTAACATTGGTCTGTATCAGTTAATTGTTCAACCTGACCTTCGTTGTTTCACCATGTCTAAGAAAGAGCTCAGGAAATGCATTAACCCATTTAGTACCAGAATCACCCAAACGGGTACCCTGGCAAACATTGCAGGCCCAGATCAGATGCCGCAGAACGCGGCGTCTGATCAGGGCCTCCACTGTTTGCTAAAAGTTCAGTCATTTTCCAAATAAATTTTGATGAAAACATCCTGACACCCCTGAATTTTGAAGTGAACTCCAGCTATATATAAGGAGGAAGATTCCATTTGGTACAAAAAGGGTTAATATCAGTTGGCCATGATATAAACTGCTTACATTTCATGTTTCAGGGTTTCATCTGCCTGACATAGCTGTGCAGTTAAACATGCAATCTGTTCACATCTGTCATTAAACTCCCTTTGTAATTCACACATTGATGCCTAAAATAATAAGCAAGAATTTTACAGGTATGAGATGATACCAATTGACTACCTATGTTTTCTGAAGCCTTTTTCTCTGAGCTGAGTGTTAAGTTCCACTGCCCTTTCAAGGATATCTCAAACAAGAATTCCACTGAAGGCTATGTCGCGCTTTGTTTGTACAAAGTATCATACATGAAGCTCTTAAAGCTCTTGAGAAATAGACTTGAACATTATGGTGAATGCTAGGGTTGACACAGCAGTTCACCGAATCAGTGAACTAGGAAATGTAGGTCAATGTCAAATATGCATGTTTGCATTAAAGTTGCCATCCCTTGATGCAAGTTTGTACAAATGAACAAACAAGCAGATGGAAAACTGGACTTCTATACTGAGCCATGCTTGAAGTATGGGCAACAATAAAAGTTGATTGCTTCAAAAACATCATAATGTACAATACAATATTTTCCAGGATCTGACAGTATGCCTTTACTTGTCTGCAGGTCATCTCCTGTCCGTTTGTTTATCTTAGGTGGGGGAGTATTCATATCTGGCCCCAAAGTTATAACAGGAATTCTGACGAGGTCTTTGTCGCACCTGTGGGAGTTGAAAGTCACTGAAACATGAATTATAGGTCATAGTCAAACTTGGATGCTTGCTTTAAAGTTGTCATCCCTAGATGCAACTTTGTACCAAATATCAATAAGAAAACTCTTATAATCCTTAAAAATGGACATGACCATTAGGCTGAACGCTAGGGTTGACACAATAGTTCACAAAGTCAGTTTACAATGAAATATAGGTCAAGGTCAAATATGGATGACTGCTTAAAATTATCATCACTAGATGCAAGTCTGTACGAACTATCATAAATAAAGGTTTAATAGTTCTTGAGAAATGGACTTGAACAATAGGGCGAATGTTATGTTCACAAAGTAAGTTTACCATGAAATATAGGTCAAGGTCATATATGGATGCTTGCATTAAAATTGTCATCCATAAATGCAAGATTGTATGAAATATCATTAAAGAAGCTCTTATAGTTCTTGAGAAATGGTATTGAACATCAGAGTGAATGCTTCGGTGGTCACAATAGTTTCCAAATACAGTGAACCATGAAATGTAGGTCAAGGTCAAATATGGATGCTTGTAGGTCAAGGTCAAATATGGATGCTTGCATTAAAATTGCCATCCCTAGAATACCAAGAATCATCAATGAAGCTCTTATAGTTGTTGAGAAATGGACTACATTAGGGTGAAAGGTAGGGTGGTCCCCATAGTTTGCCAAAGTCAATGAACCATGAAATGTTGGTCAAGGTCAAATATGGATGCTTGTGTTAAGTTGCTATCCATAAATTCAAGTCTGTAGCAAGTATCATTAATGATGCTGTTATAGTTGTTGAGAAATTGACTTGAACATATGAACCGTAACTCTGAGTTTCCTATGGCTGAACAGATGAAAGGACAAACAGCTTAACATTTTGACATCTATATTGCACCATACTTAAAGCAGGCACGACAAAAATGAAAATTATTATATACCCAGAAAATGTCCCGTTTACTTTGTACAGAAGTTACCGGTCAATATTTTTCCATATTGCCCGTAGTCAAGTTCATATTGCCCGGAGATAAGCAGTATCGTGCATAACAGGACTACTTTCAAATTTCTCAGTTTTGAATCTTAAAAATCGGCAGCCATCTTGTCGTGCGAATCGACTGAAAGAACGTAAAACAAAACGAATACAGGTTCTGACAATGTTTATAAACCGCATTTTATGCTGTCAAATATGACCTGCCTGCAATCTGTTTAGATTTTCAATACTTTCTTCTAAGAAATCAGGAGTATTTTGAAAGAAAAATAACCGACGCTTCGGAAAAAATGGCATCCTGTGTTTGGAAACGTCAATGTTTTTAATGACGTCACATCCACCAACGTTAACGTCGTCTTCACTTTGGCGCCGTTGGGCGTGGTTTTTCAACGAGTAGGGAGACACTTAACGACCTTCATTATTTTCCATTTCAAACCACTTTAAATATGTATAATCTGATTTTACGTTCAGAAATTCATACCAGGCAATCCTGAATTCTAGCCGACATTTGAAATTTTGGGTATATAATAAAAAGGTTATTGACTTTATATTGTGAAATATTCGGCACTCGTTCATATGGCGAAGACGCACTCGCAAGCTCGTGCGTCCTTCGCCATATGAACTCGTGCCGAATATTTCACAATATAAAGTCAATAACCTATAAATACTCAACTCAACTGAGCAAGCAATTTCTTTTACTCAAAATTTAAAATACCAACAATGATATCATTTTATAATGATCTGCTTGAAACCGATTAATATTCATTGCAAAAAATCTTTGATTAATAAAGTCAATTTAAGTTCTCCTTAATGCCAAACAGGGGAGCTCCTCAGGCTCATTCAGTGTATTGTTTCACACCACTTATTGGCTAGTTAGAACTCACCCTATTGTGTTTCCTAACAGAGGTAAACATTTGCTCTATAGAAACTACAGGAAAACTCATCCTAAGAAAATTTTCAGTAAAATATTACTAACAGCACATACGCCTATGGTTTTGACATTCATGTTCTTTTCTGTTGACATTCATGTCCGAAATTGTCCTTAACAAACAATGCTTTATTGCACCACGATAAAATCAAGTTGTTATCAATCTATCCAGCAACTATGCGCTATCCAGCAACTATGAATATTAATTCACTCCAATTACATTGTTGTGGATCAGTATTTAGCAATCTGCGGTCAAACAACATCCCTTAATCATGATAAAACATGGTAAAGAAATATTTTGGTGCAAGTGTAATGCGGAAATACGTCAATTAATCATACTTTATAACAGGACATATGTACCTTATTTGATGTTATACTTAATTAAAGGACATATGTACCTTATTTGATGTTATATCAGTGTCAAAAATTTTGATCTTTTCTACCATTTCCATCTTTTCTGACTCTACACTGGATACATGGTCTCTCAGCTCATTTATCTGCATCTGTGAAATAAGAGACCCTGAGGTTATAATTGTCAAATGCTCAAAACATCAGGTTACCAAGTCCCTGAAATGAACAACCCTCTAACCCATTTTATATGCAGAACAGTGGGGTTTACAGGGGTATACAATATTAATCTTATTTTTGCTTAACAACAAATTGTTGGTGGTTGTTAGAACCATCTTAATTAGACTGTTCTAACAAGCACCCACAATTAATATATAGACTGGAAATAGAAAAAATACTAGAGCTGTCAGTGAAACTGACTAGGGCCCCGGCAGCGCTATCAGAGGAGTAGGAAAATTTGTGGACGGACAAACAGACAGACAGACAGACAGACGGACGGACAGAGTGATTACTATAGGGCACCCACACTTTCAGTGCGGGGCCCTAACAAGAGGTACATGCTGGCCCTGGATCGCTCACCTGATCAGTAGAGTAACAAGTGGGCTATAAGGCCAGAAAAAAAAATACCTGTGTTTCAGGTGACTCTTGAAAAAATAAAAGGGTTGGTAGGTAGGAACAAGAGGGCCATGATGGCCCTGGATCGCTCACCTTATGCATAGAGTAACAAGTGGGCCCTGGGGAGGACCATTATTGACCCCAAGCTTATAATGTGCATAATGTTGAGGCAAGTATAGTAATTTCCTCTACAGGGGGAAACTTACCATATCTTCTTCTGTTAATCTAGCCTTGGATTAAGTCTTCTAATATAGTTTTTGGTAGAGATGTCTCCAACCACGTCTACTTCCCTGCAAGTCTGGGATAGAAGAGAAAGCGCGGGCGCGTTCGTCCCCGAGGCTAAACCAATCAGAATCCCTCAGATGGTACCCGTTCTTCTGGAACCTGCACACCGCAAACACCGGTCCACAATGGCCAGTAACTGACCGCATTGTCCTGGCGGTCCTACTATTTGCCGATCACTACACTCCCCCCCATTTTATTTGAAAGGCCTACACTCCAGGGTACCTTTAATCATATTTTTTTGCGGATACCCTATGTAGTAAGAATCGCTTTGCAGCCAGGACTTCAATTTATAGGTCCAGCAGGCTTGATTGATGTTCTCGTTGTACCAATCGGTTCTGATTATACACTGCACATGTCACCTCGGAGGTGCTGCTTCCACTTTGTGGGAATTCTGGATGAAATGACATCCAAAAAGCCCTACCGCCCAATGAAACCATAGGGTTTTTTATACCTGGACGGCCTGACTCGCACCACGTTGCCTGGGCAAGCTTAGATCCTCTAAGCGGGTTACCAGTACTCATGTGCGGTCAGTCTTCCGCTGTTTTTCCTTAATTTCCCGCCTAAGTATCAGATACCTAGACGAGTGAACTCAATGATTTGCTAAGGAATTTTTCCGAAAAGCTCCTTAGTAACACTGTGGAGAGGTGTCAGACACCCCCCAGTATCCTCTGTTTTCACTCGGAAGGGATGTCAGACATCCCAGACACCATAAGACTGTCAGACAGTCACTCGACCTCCTAGACGGCATTTACATCTGGGTGAAGGACCAGTCACAGTCTGGCTCCTTCCGGTCCTGATACAGCCTTCTGGCATTCCTGGTTGCCATGGCGAGGACGCTCCTCCAAGATCCACCCCGAGCCTGGGCAACTGCATCAGCTGTCATGCCAATCTGCACGGGGGTGGAATGCTTACGACCGTCAAACTTGAGGAAAGGAGAGCAGGTCTCCAGAAGGATCCGCTCATCCTCTATCATGCGCAGTGCAGCCACCTGACCTGCATTGAATTCCCTCACTCGTAGGGTAAACCCAAAGTAGGTAAGCGGGAAAGACCGCAGCCATCTTTTCACAACTTCCGCACTTCCAGTGAAGCACTGGAGGTGAATCAGTTGTGTTCCCGTGAGCCGTGCATGAAGTGTGGCGCGCAAGATATCATAAGCCTCGCTTTCATCCTCGCCCTTCATCCCCCGACATTTCAATACCAGCACCTTCGGCTGGCCCCGTGGCAGACAGTCTACGAGCTGCAGTAATCCTGCTGTCTGCCCCGCCCAGAGGTTCACTGACAGAGAGTGGTCCACTCCTATCTCCCCCAAAGCTGCTACGTCTTGGGAAAGGAGCAGAGACTTCAGTTTCTGTAGCTGGGCCTCAGTTGCAGGTCTCTTTGGGGGACACCCTAAAGACACGAAGTATCCACGGGACCTCAGCCAACGTATTCGCTCAGGAGAGGGATACTCATCTGGGTCGGAGTGCATCAGCACCACCGACCGCAGGTTCACCTCAAATCCTGGCAAGGGGACAGCTGTGTCAAAGACCATGACCGGATCTACGTCAGATGGCAGATGCAAGTCCTTAATCAACAGCCCGAGGTAGCAGCTTGCATCAATTGCATCTGGGGTTCCCAACAGACGCCGTCTATCTTGAAGCGGGACGTCATATTGACGTCTGAGCTGCTCCTGTTGGTTGGGCTCCATCTGTGAGAACAGCATCATGGCAGGCACCCAATGGGTTAAGATGGCGGGACTGTTTCCAGAAGGTTGAATCTCTATGTGATCCGGAACCTTTATACCCGTCACTAGCCCAAACTCTGCCATGGCCCGACGCTGTGCAAGGCTAAGCTGTTTCTGCATCCGAGCCACGACCCCTAGGCTTTCTACGTACCAGACCAAATCCTGCAATCGGCGTCCGACGCCTAACAGGAGGCCGAGCAGAAACCTCAGCACACCCACTCGCTGATTTGAAACATTTTCCCCGGACAGCTCCTCATGGAAAACCAACGGCAGGTGGCATTCATAGGAGTGGCTCTTGGTGAACGGGCCATTGCACCCGTACACAGGGCATCCTGAAGGCTGCATCCCGGACTGGGCAGGTGCTGCAGCCCCCAGAGTACCTTCCACTCTAACAAAAATGCCCTCGCCCCTCGTCTCCACTCTACGTTGGATCCCGGTCTCTCTAGTCCGAACGCCAGACGAAGGGCTTGACCTGCTCGGCGACTGGTCCCGCCTAGGTGCTGGGAGAGACAACTGACGTGCCCTTCCTGATGCTCCTGCCATACTGGTGGAGGAGTGAGGCCTGTCAGACAGGCGCTCCCTGTTTCCTCCACTACTAAGTCCGTGGGGCATCACAGTCTCAGCTGGAGCCGCCCGATCCCGGACTGGCGAAGTTCCACGCCAACGTACCCCTCCCGAGTTCCCAGCAGAAGATTGAGCTCCACTGACGCGACCACTAAGTCCGTGGGGCATCACAGTCCTCCCGACTGGAGCCACCCAATCCCGGACTGGTGAGGAAACACGCCCACGTGCTGTTCCTGGTCCAGTTGACCTCCAGGTAGAAGGGGGCATTGTGTTTTCGACTGACGCGGCCGGAGTCCTAACTGGTGATGACCTCCGTTGCCGCCCCGCTCTAGGTCCCGAACTCCCGGCAGAAGAGTGAGACCTGTTTCGTCCATCTCTGCCAGCACCCCGAGGCATCAGTCACTTGGACTGGAGCCGCCGGAGTCCCAACTGGTGACGACACACGTCGCCGCACCCCTCCCGGTCCAGAACTCCCAGCCGAAGAGCGAGATCCTTCGGACAGACGCTCTCTAGTCCCACTGTTGCTACCGCGGGGCGTCACAGTCACCTCAACTGGAGCCGCCTTGCGGTGCTGCCTTCTTCCTCCTCGGTGGCGACGAGTCCTCTTCCGACCTCTCGCGGGCCCTTCTGACTGAGAATTGGGCCCCTCAGCTTCTTCCGTCACCCCTCTGGAAGTGCTGGGCTGGGGCGAGTCTTGGCGTCTTCCCTCATGCGCCGGGATACTGAAGAGCATCTGCTCTCCATCCAGCAAGGTCCAGCCCTCGGCTGAGGGAGGCATGCTCTGGTTCTCCCCAGGACCCGACGTAAGCGCTGGTTGCTCCCCCTGCTGGCTACCGGTATCTTCCAGCTGCTGGGGAGCGGAGTCGAACTCCGCGTCACACTCAGCATGGATAGATATGTCTGGGCTTGACGCCAGCAACCTGTCCTCCTCCTCTTGAGTTACACTAGGCGACCCCTCCTGCTGGGCGTCAGACACCCATACAGGAATGGACGGGTCCTCCTGTAGCCTAACATCACGGGTGGGACCTAGATGGAATGTCCTGTTGCTCTCCTGGATCCATCTAGGCACAGGACGCTCTCTGCGTGGACCCAGCTGCCAGATATTTTCACAAATCCAGTTGTGATTCCTAAACCCCTTATCCTTCGCTACCTGGGCCGCCCTCTTCAACCACTGATGGTCCCGCTGCTCCTTGGCAAGTCTGACTTGCTCAAGGAGTATTTCCACAAGTCTCTCGTAAGGGGCACGAGCATCGGCGAGCTCCTCCACAAAACGTCTGGCACTTCTCACCAACACTCCCCTTGCGGTGGCCTCCTCCGCCTCCTTGATGATGGCCTCCTTCAACTCTGTAAAGTATTTGTAGTCAGCCTGCAAAGACACAAGGAAAACATTCCTTAGTCCCTCCCTGCCCTTCTTACTGCCGCAACCTATTCTGGCAGTCCCGACAGGTATAACGATCAATGTCTAGAGCATCAATAGGAGAGATATCCACACACGAACCATGATACCATTCATCACAGTCGTCACATTGTATCATGAATCTCCCCTCCCAGGGTTTTCTGCACAGACAGTACTCTTTACCGGAGTTGAGAATTTCCTCCTCTGCTGGGGGTCTCTCCTTCCACTGCCTCAGCCAGGCCGGAAGAGACCTATCCTTGCACAATTTGATTCTGTCGTGGTTAAGGACCATAACGGCATTTCTTACCTTGACTCTAAACAAATAGGAAGAGAACTTCTTTACTATGACTCCTGGACCTCTCCAAGGAGGGCGTAATTTCTTACACTGGCCCTTCATTGATGCTTCATCCAGAATGTAGACCACATCACCTACCTCATAGTTGCGCTCTAGCAGTCTCAAGTCATAATTTCTTTTCATTCTCCTAGTGGCTGTCTTTAAACTGGACCTAGCCACCTCATGAGCCTTCTGCAGAGTAGAGGTCAGCCCAACCAGATACTCACTAGAATCTTGAAATCTCTCACCTGCATGAGGGAACATCAAGTGCGCAGGCATGTTCACTTCTCTTCCCAACATTAATTTATTTGCTGTAAAGCCTGTCTGACGGTTGACTGAGGCTCTCAGAGCACCCGCAAGTTGCTGCAAGTGCTTGTCCCACTGGTCCTGTTTCTTACCTATAAAGCAGCGGACGGCATCCATCAAGGTTCGATTGTAGCGCTCTACTTGTCCATTGGAAGAGGGTCTGTATGGTGTTGTCCTCGCCTTGTGTATCTGGAGAGCTTTACAAAGCTCTACAAAGAGTTTGGACTCGAAATTTCTACCCTGATCCGAGAAGACTTGGAAAGGAAACCCAAACCTTGAGAAGAAATTATCCACTGCAGCTCTAGCCGTCTCTTCAGCCGTTTGTGTTGGGAGTGGAATACATTCTACCCACTTGGTAAACTGATCTACCATCATGAGGACATATTCGTTACCATTTTGTGTTTTGGGAAGGGGTCCGAGAAAGTCTAAATGAACCCTCTCCATAGGTGCTCCGGCTTGATACTCAGTCAGAGGACACCTCCCTTTTCTGTCTGACTTCTTACATTTGTTACAAACCTCACATCCTGCCACATACTGGGACACAAACTTACCCAAACCGAACCAGGCAAACTTTTCTTTGACTCTTTCTTTGGTTCGAGCCACCCCCTGGTGACCCGCTGATGGAAGGTCATGGTTCCACTGAACTGCCAACTCACGCAGCCCATTAGGAATAACTAATTTCTTATCCCCTGACATTGTCTCATTTTGGTATAGGACGCCGTCGATGAGAACAAACTGCTCCTTGTTGAGCCAGTACGATTTTGCTGCCGGACTGGCAATGAATAGCTCACCTTCCCCTGGGATCACAGAGTGATTCAACCACTGCAAAATGAAACTAAGGGTGTCATCCTTACCCTGGGCTTCCTTGAGGTCCTCCAGGGAGAACGCCCAGCTCGATGGTCTGTCTCCAGCCTTTGCCTCTACCTTTTTCCTGTTTGCGACGGCCAGCACATGCACTTCCTCACCTGAGAAAATGATGTCAACATGAGCTAGATCATCACCCCCTTCGCAGGCGGCCTCAACATGGAGACACGGTATTGCTAGGTCTAATTCTACGGCTTGAACTGTCTTGCCAATTTCACCTACCTGGTCTGTTGCATTCCCCTCCATGGCGTTGACGTCCCGCCTTCCATCCTTGCCTCTCGTGCTTTCTACACCAATGATGTGGCCATCATCATTGACAATACCCAGCACCCCCTGAGAGGCCAGTGGAACCGCCTCGTCAACAGCTTCTGTGAAAGCTCCCCAACTCTGGTCCGCTCTAACACAGTACTTACAGCCTCCACATGGCAAATCCTCTGGACGTACACCCCTCTCAAATGACGGACACTGTCCCTCTCTTGCCGGCATCCTGGACAACGAGTCCGCATTTATGTGCTTTCGTCCTTCACGGTGCCTCAACACCATGTTATATTGAGATAGCTCCTCGAGCCATCTTGCTAATTGCCCCTGAGGCTCATGAAAATGCATCAGCCAAGTTAAGCTTGAATGGTCAGTCCTTACCATGAATGGTTTCCCTAGTAAATAGTGTCTAAACTGGCGTGTGAATCGCACCACAGCCAATAGCTCCTTTCTCGTCGCACAGTACTTACGCTGGTCAGTGGTTAAAGAGTAGCTGCCGTAAGCTATTACCTTCTCCTTACCATCTTGAATTTGAAGCAGCTCTGCTCCAATAGCAAAGTCTGAGGCATCTGTGTCCAATACAAATGCGTCGGTTCGATTGGGTAAACCCAGCACAGGTGGATTTGTTAATGCGTCTTTCAGGGCCGTAAAAGCATTCTCTTGTTCCAGGCCCCATTGGAATTTGTGTTTACCTACTACCTGGTACAATGGTGCTGCCAAGCATGAGAAGTCCTTCACAAACCCTCTGTGATAGTTTGCTAGTCCTGCAAACCTCTCCACATCTTTGGAACATGTCGGTGTCGGCCAGTTTTGTACTGTTTGTATATCCACGTCAGACATAGCTATACGGTTGTTACTCACCCTTCGCCCTAGAAACTCTACTTCTTTCTGAAAGAAAAGACATTTCTTAGGCTTAAGTTTCAGCCCATGCTCTCTGAACCTTGTAAGGGCGTCAGCCAAGTTACTCAAGTGATCCTGGAAGGTGTGGCCCAAAACTAATACATCATCTAAGAAAGCAAGAACAGTCTTCCAATTTAAACCCCTGAGCACCAAGTTCATGACCCTTGCATATGTCGCAGGTCCATTGCAGAGCCCGAAGCCCATTTTCAAATGCTCAAACAGCCCGTATCTGGTGATAAAAGCTGTCTTCTTCCGGTCTTGCTCTCTAATTTTTACCTGCCAATAAGCAGAGTTAGCGTCGAGTTTCGAAAACCAAACGCTACCTGCAAGAGTATCCAAGCAATCATCGACCAAGGGCAGCGGGTAGACGTCTTTCACTGTGACGTCATTCAAAGCCCTATAGTCAATGCACCATCTGACTGAACCATCCCGCTTTCTTATTAAAACTGGGGCTGAAGCCCATTCGGAAGTGGATTCCTGAATAACCCCAGCTTCTAACATTTTCTTAAGATGAGCTTCTTCCTCACCTGCGAAGCATGCTGGTGTGCGTCTTATGCGCTGCTTGATAGGCCTAGCCTGACCTGTGTCTATTGCATGTTCGATTCCACTAAAATGACCCAAGTCGAATTCAGTTTTAGCGAAAACGTCCTGAAACTCATTCAACAGATCAGCCAGCTGCATGCTTTCTGGTTCTGTGAGGTGTTCCTTAGATGTTAGAAATACCTGCTCTAGATGTTCTGGTACCCCAGCCCCACTGGTAAAGTTTGAGTCGCACTCGCCATCATCCACTATTTGGGTGTTTGATTGAACTGGTTCCCGGTCTGACTGGTCCAGGTTCGACCGACTTACTTCCTGTATTAAGTGGTTTTCCTCCTGCCCATCTGTACTCACCTTGACCTCAGTGTCAATGGGGTATGCCCTTGCAATATGCAAACCCTTTTTAATGAGGCGATACCTATCTGAAGGATTCACTAAACACAGCACCGGTTCCTCACCTGCACTCCTTACCACCCTAGGTGCGAGTACCTTAAGGTTGTCCACTGGCTCTATCACATAATCCGGTAGTTCTTGATCCACGGAACACTTGACCCTTTTTACCGAGTTTGGAGGAATTACCTGTCTCTTGGCAACGGTTACCCTGGCAACAAGTGGCGCACCCCCAGAGCTACCCATGCTCAGTGTTATCTCTTGGTCATCAAAGATTATGGTTCCCTTGGGCATATTCAGCAAAGACTTACCTGTGTGGAACAGAATGTCAAAACCCAATAACATCTCTTGTTCTATCGGCGCAATGTACACATTCTCACTGTACCACTTTGAACCAATTTTAAGTCTAACTGGCCCTACAACAAAACCTTTCATTGCCATTTCCCTACCTGCGGCTAGCAGAGTAACTTCTCTCAACTTCTTCGGTGGATGTTTCAAAGCATGATATACCTTATCTGATATGATCGTGACTTCTGCTGCTGAGTCCACCACCGCAGTAACTGGCTTATCTCCAACCTGAATGGCCATGGTGAATTGAGAAGCTGACCTCAACTGGCGGACATTAACTATTTCGGGTTCAGAACCCTCAGGTACCTTGGAACCTCCCTCAACCATCTTAGGAGTGACCTGGGTCCCTGACCCCTGTCCCTCACCTGCAATGGTCGAATCATCAGGATGTGAATGCAACTTGGTCAAATTATCTGTGTCCCCAAAGTGACTACCCATACCTTTGTCCTGCCTTAATGTACTTGGTGCCTCCTTGATGTCTTCAGCTTCCCGGGTTCCTGATGAAGGGTTTATGTCTGGCTGTGGCTTTGTCCTACAAATACCATACTGACCTTCCTCCCCCTTCAGAACCCCTTGTTCCTGGCCTATTCCTGTGTGGGTCGAGGCTCGGCCCCCTCCCCCGACCCTTGCTGGTTTAACTGTTTTGTTTTCTTTTCGTTGCAGTCTCTTGCAAAGTGACCTAACCCCCCACAGACAAAACAAACTAAATCAGCAGGTGCTTGCCCCTGCCTTGGTGGTCGCGGTGGACGGGGTCGTCTACGCCCTCCACCCCTAGGTTCAAAACCATTCGATCTGATCGACTGATTGGCCAGGGGCTGCCTATTGACTGCTGGTTTACTGACTGAGGCAGATACCTGATCAAGTTTCCTCTGCATGTCTAAGCGGAAATCAGCCAGTAATTTTTCCATCGTATTAAGGGTTAATGTGGGGGCACCTCCACTCTGAGATGCCGGTGCAGGCACAGGTTGCTGCACAGCATAGACTCGCTGATCATCTGATTCCGAATCACTGATTCGAGCTCGCTCCTTCTTTTTACCATATACTGCCTGATGCACATGCTGAGACCACCTCGCATTATTAATTGCTTCCTCCATGGTTAATGGAATAATATTACTCACCTGACTTGCCACAGCCTTATCAGATAAACCTTGGCAGAAACGAGCAATTGCCTGTTGATGACAATAGCTTTCAGGAAGCTCCCTAAAAGCTCTTGCCGCCAAAGTCAAGACCCTGTCGGCCCAGTCCTCCAAAGTTTCACTCGCAGACTGGGAGGCTTGCTGAAATCGAGCTTGAGCTGTGGCTGGCAATTCCCTAGCTCCAAACCTGTGTTCCAGTTTAGTCAACAAAGTCTGATAGGTCATGCCTTTTTGATCTCCCAGGACTGAATAAAAATCAGCAGCTTTACCCGTCAAACTCCATGAAAGAGCAGTAAAACATTCATCAGGCGTCCACTCAAGGGCCTTAGCACATTGATTAAATTTCTGTTTGAATGCTTCCCAATTGCCTTTCCCATCAAAATATAACCCTTTTGGAAAATTCTTAATGATGTCGGTAGACCGCTTTCTTTTCTCAGACACGGTGCAAGGTTTGTGGCGATGAGCCCTGCTAACCGTCAGTTTACTAGCTGCCGACATATAAGAATCTTCACTGTCCGAGGACTCATCTGAACTACGACCTGTATTGGTGGAAAAATGCAACTTTGTAGGTGCTATTATTTTTTTCACATGAGGGGTAGAACAACTGTCAGACAGCGGTACCCCTGGGGAACGCGCTGGTATCGACGGTAAACTTTCAAGATCATCTTCGCGCAAGTCTGCGACCAACCCGTGTTGATCCCGACGCGAACCCTGTGATGCCGTAAACGATGCCGCCCAAGATACAAAGTCTTTCAACTTGTCCAAATCCGCACCAGACAAGTTCTCTGTGGTAGAAGAGGTACCTGGATCAGCTTTAACCTGGATCTGCTTTGGAGAGGAAAAATGTTTCCACAATGAGTCTAAGTTAAGACCAGAGAAAACCGAGTCCTTCATTGAGCTAGAGGGCATGGTTGGGTGGAGGACAGGGTCAAAGCCCGAGGTAGAGGGCTGCCCTTCACCGTCCTCGACACCCATCACCGAGTCCAACGCCCTATTCAGTGTAAAATCTAATCGATCCCATGACTCAGCCGGCAGTGTACCCTTTGTCAGTAAATTCAACACTTTTTTGGAAATATTTCCATTACTGGCCCGGACTGAAATAATTGCACTGGCTACCTTTTCCCCTATGCCGCAAACAGACATCAGCTGCTCCTTGGTAGCAAAATTAACAGCCACTAACTCAGGCCTATTGACATCTAACATACCTGTGCCCTCGTCCACCAGAGTGTTATCCTCACCAGTAGCCATCATCAAAAATTGCCGTAAACTCGCGTAATATTAAGAAACACAACTAGGAAGTCTTGAAATAATTTTATTTCCAACTATGTCAAAGCAACCCTTGTTTCGACACAAAACAAACTATTTCCACAAAGTCATGCAAACACCAGCATTGACAGGTTCCCGTTGGCACTAATATTCCAGTAAGGTGATAAGCACACTTGCCACAAACACTCACCTTCAGTCACAAGTAGGCAAATATTAACACAGGGAGGCGGGTGGGGGTAGTTTCTGTGAAATATGGATTTTGCACACAGAAACTAACACAAAAATTAAGTCTGGGTCTAAAAAATGGCGGGGGGATACATGTCGCTGCGACACACCAAGTACTCAATGTCAAACATAAAGTAAATTTGTCAAGCACTCACCACATGAGGCTAAAATGATCCCAGAACGTCTTTGTTTACATTTGCAAACTCAAAGCGGAAGAGGAAAGTGCATCCAATATGGCGGCTGCGCAGAAATGATGCGCAGAAATGGCCAGGTTCGCGCAAAGTGACGAAGTTTTCCGCGAAGTTTGCAAAGTTTTTCAGGGCAAGAATCCGATTAAAATCGCCGCCGTCGATACCTTACTAGTTCCCCCGATGCATCTGCAATATGTTACAAGTCCAGATTCCCGATAGGTCTAGGTTCACAACTCGTTATGCTTGCAGACGACCCTGGCGCTGCAAACAGTCTGCTGTCTCGCCTGAGTGAGTCGCAAGTTTGGCGTGAATTCGGGTTTTCTAAACACTTTCTGACACCATTATAGTAATTTCCTCTACAGGGGGAAACTTACCATATCTTCTTCTGTTAATCTAGCCTTGGATTAAGTCTTCTAATATAGTTTTTGGTAGAGATGTCTCCAACCACGTCTACTTCCCTGCAAGTCTGGGATAGAAGAGAAAGCGCGGGCGCGTTCGTCCCCGAGGCTAAACCAATCAGAATCCCTCAGATGGTACCCGTTCTTCTGGAACCTGCACACCGCAAACACCGGTCCACAATGGCCAGTAACTGACCGCATTGTCCTGGCGGTCCTACTATTTGCCGATCACTACACAAGTCTAAAAAGGTGAAGCTTCATACCAAATATCAACAAATGCTATAATTGTCCACTAGATGAAGCTCCATACCAAATATCAAAGACATGGGTCTTGCAGTTTCAGAGAAGAAGATTTTTAAAGATTTTCCTATATAAGTCTATGTAAAACCAAAGGGTCTCAAGGCGGGTGGATTTTGGGCCCCAGGGCTATGATTTGAACAATCTTGATAGAGGTCCACTAGATGAAATTTCACACCAAATATCAAAGACCTGAACTCCGTTCAGAAAATCTGAATCATCGATTTTTTCGTTTCTCCCTTTTAATACTCATTTTAGCCAATACATCACTATGGGAAAGTTGTAGACCTCACCCTCCGCCGATTTATCCAACAAGTCGTATGCCTCTGCGACAGTCAGGAAAGGCTGAGATTATTTGGAGAAAATTGTAAAATCTAAATTTTCGTTCACAGACTAAGACATTCTGACAGGTTCGACACACCCTTTTAAACCATATATAGAAGTGGTTACTGCTCTTGTAAATTACAAGGGCGTCTATATTTTATTTGCACGATCACTTCATGGAAAATCATTAGTTGTGACACCACATCTGATATCGGTATAATTCATTTTGACCACTGTTTACAGCACATCGCGCTAGTGGCACCCCACGTTCTTAGTGAGCTTCTATCTAGCCATTCGAATGCAAGGTATGTCGTAATTGCATATCTATTTATAAAGTGCATCACATGGATTTGAATATGTATTATTTTACCTGACAATCATCATCAAATGGACTTAGTCTGTGGTCTCATTTCTTTGTTTTGCAATTTTCTCCAAATAATCACAGCCTTTCCTGACTGTCGCAGAGGCATATGACTTGCTGGAGAAGTCGGCGGAGAGCCAGTTCTAAAACTTTCCCATAGTGATGTATGGGCTAAAATGAGTATTAAAAGGAAGAAGCGAAAAAATCGATGATTCAGATTTTCTGAACGGAGTTTAGGCCTTGTGGTTTCACAGAAGAAAATTTTTTAAGATTTTCCCTATATAAGTCTATGTGAAACCAAAGGGCCCTGAGGCGGGGGCATTTTTGGCCTCAGGGCTATAATTTGAACAGTCTTGGTAGAGGTCCACTAGCTGAAGCTCCATACCATATATCAAAGACCTAGGCCTTGTGGTTTCAGAGAAAAAGATTTTTCAAGATTTTCCCTATATAAGTCTATTTTAAAACCAAAGGGCCCCGGATGGGGGGGGGGGGGGGGGGGGGGGGATTTTTGGCCCCATGGCTATAATTTGAACAATCTTGGTAGTGGTCCATAAGATGAAGCTTCATACCAAATATCAAAGACCTGGGCCTTGCAGTTTCAGAGAAGAAGATTTTTAAAGATTTTCCCTACATAAGCCTATGTAAAACCAAAGGGCCCTCGGGCGGGGGCATTTTTGGCCCTAGCACTATAATTTGAACAATCTTGGTGGGGGTCCATGAGATGAAGCTTCATACCAAATAGCAAAGACCTGGGCCTTGCAGTTTCAGAGAAGAAGATTTTTTAAGATTTTCCCTATATAAGCCCATGTAAAACCAAAGGGCCCCGGGGCGGGGGCATTTTTGGCCCCAGCACTATAATTTGAACAATCTTGGTAGGGGTCCACTAGATGAAGCTTCATATCAAATATAAAAGACCTGGGCCTTGCAGTTTCAGAAAAAAAGATTTCTAAAGATTTTCCCTATATAAGCACATGTAAAACCAAAGGGCCCCTGGGGCGGGGACATTTTTGGCCCCAGCACTATAATTTGAACAATCTTGGTAGGGGTCCACTAGATGAAGCTTCATATCAAATATTAAAGACCTGGGCCTTGGGGTTTCAGAGAAGGAGATTTTTAAAGATTTTTCCAATATAAGCCCATGTAAAACCAAAGGGCACCGGGGCGGGGGCATTTTTGGTCCCAGCACTTTAATTTGAACAATCTTGGTAGGGGTCCACTAGATGAAGCTTCATACCAAATATCAAAGACCTGGACATTGCGGTTTCAGAGAAGAAGATTTTTTAAGTTTTTGGTGAAAAAATCTATTTTTGGCTCCTGTGACCTATATGTGCAACGGACCGGAACCATTTGAACAACTTTGAAGGGGGACCACCTAAGGATCATTCCTGTGAAGTTTGGTCAAAATCCGATCAGTGGTGTTAGGAGGAGATGTCGTTTGAAGAAATTGTTTACGCACGGAAGACAGACAAAAAGTGATCCTAATATAAAACACAAGAGGACCATGATGGCCCTGGATCGCTCACCTGATCCATAGAGTAACAAGTGGGCCCCGGGCAGGGCCATTATTGACCTCAGGGTTATAATGTGCATAATGTTGAGGGAGGTCTAAAAAGGTGAAGCTTCATACCAAATATCAACAAAGGCTATTATTTGAACAATCTTGGCAAAGGTCCACTAGATGAAGCTACACAACAAATATCAAAGACCTGGGCCTTGCGGTTTCAGTGGAGAAGATTTTTTTAAAGATATTCCTTACATAAGCCTATGTGAAACCAAATGGCCCCGGGGCAGGGGCATTTTTGGCCTCAGGGCTATAATTTAAACAATCTTGATAGAGGTCCACTAGATGAAGCTTCACACCAAATATCAAAGACCTGGGCCTTGTTGTTTCAGAGAAGAAGATTTTCAAAGATTATCTCTATTATAAGTCTCTGTAAAACCAAAGGGCCCTGGGGCGGGGCATTTGTGGCCCCAGGGCTATAATTTGAACAATCTTGGTAGAGGTTCACTAGCTGAAGCTTCATACCAAATGTCAAAGACCTAGGCCTTGTGGTTTCAAAGCAGTAGTTTTTCAAGATATTCCCTATATAAGTCTATGAAAAACCTAAGGGCCCAGGAGCAGGGGGCATTTTTGGCCCCAGGGCTATAATTTGAACAATCTTGATAGAGGTCCACAAGATGAAGCTTCATACCAAATATCAAAGACCTGGGCCTTGCAGTTTCAGAGAAGAAGATTTTTAAAGATTTTCCCTATATAAGCCTACGTAAAACCAAAGTGCCCCGGGGTGGGGGCATTTTGGCCCCAGCACTATAATTTGAAGTCTTGGTAGGGGTCCACTAGATGAAGCTTCATACCAAAAAGCAAAGACCTGGGCCCTGCAAGATTTTTTAAAGACTTTCCCAATATAAGCCCATGTAAAACCAAAGGGCCCTGGGGCGGGGGCATTTTTGGCCCCAGCATTATTATTTGAACAATCTTGGTAGGGGTCCACTAGATGAAGCTTCATACCAAATATCAAAGACCTGGGCCTTGCGGTTTCAGAGAAGAAGATTTTTAAAGGTTTTCCCTATATAAGCCTATGTAAAACCAAAGGGCCCCGGGGCGGGGGCATTTTTGGCCCCAGCACTATAATTTGAACAATCTTGGTAGGGGTCCATAAGATGAAGATTCGTATCAAATATCAAAGACCTCGGCCTTGCAGTTTCAGAGAAGAAGATTTTTAAAGATTTTCCCTATATAAGCCCATGTAAAACCAAAGGGCCCCAGGGCGGGGGCATTTTTGGCCCCAGCACTATAATTTGAACAATCTTGGTAGGGGTCCACTTGATGAAGCTTCATACCAAATATCAAAGATCTGGGCCTTGCGGTTTCAGAGAAGAAGATTTTTAAAGATTTTCCCTATATAAGCCTATGTAAAACCAAAGGGCCCCGGGGCGGGGGCATTTTTGGCCCCAGCACTATAATTTGAACAATCTTGGTAGGGGTCCACTAGATGAAGCTTCATACCAAATATCCAAGTCCAGGGCCTTGTGGTTTCAGACAAGAAGATTTTTAAAGATTTTCCCTATATAAGCCCATGTAAAACCAAAGGGCCCCGGGGCGGGGGCATTTTTGGCCCCAGCACTATAATTTGAACAATCTTGGTAGGGGTCCACTAAATGAAGCTTCATACCAAATATCAAAGACCTGGGCCTTGTGGTTTCAGAGAAGAAGATTTTTTAAGCTTTTGGTGAAAAAAATCTATTTTTGGCTCCTGTGACCTAGAAGGGCAACGGACCGGAACCATTTGAACAACTTTGAAAGGGGACCACCTAAGGATCATTCCTGTGAAGTTTGGTCAAAATCCGATCAGTGGTTTAGGAGGAGATGTCGTTTAAAGAAATTGTTTACGCACGCACGGACGGACGCACGGACGCACGACGGACGACGGACAAAAAGTGATCCCAAAAGCTCACCTCGTCACTACGTGACGGTGAGCTAACAAGAGGGCCCAGAGGGCCCTGATTCGCTCACCTGTGAGTCACTGTCTCGAGTACATTCTATTTTTAGCTATGGTGGCCATCTTGTTCATCAGCAGAGTGATTTTAGCTCATTTGGTAGGGAGTAACCTAGGCAGCATTCCTGTGAAGTTTGAATCAAATTGGCTTTAGGGTTTAGGAGGGCTCACGTTTGAATCAAATTTACAATATTTTTTCTATTTTTAGGGATTGTTTTAGCCTTTTTGGTAGAGGGTCATCTAAGCAACATTACTTCAAAGTTTGAATAAAATTGGCCCAAGGGTAGAGGAGGAATTGTCGTTTGAAGATGATCGGACCAAAACTTGGGCCTCTAGTGTGTCAACAAGGTTTTTCAACAATCTGACCTACTGACCTACTTACTGACCAGATTTGACCCATATTCGAAATTAACTGAGATATTGTCAAATGATAATTTTGAGCAAGTTTGATGATGATCGGACCAAAACTGTGGCTCAAGTGTGTTCAGAGGGTTTTTCTATGATTTTACCTACAGAACTACTTTTTGGACCAACATGACCCATATTCGAACTTGACTCAGATATTGTCAAGATGATCATTCTGGGCAAGTTTGATGAGGATCTGACCTAAACTGTGGCCTCTAGTGTGTTCACAAGGTTTTTCTATGATTTGACCTACTGACCTACTTTTTGACCTGACATGACCCATATTCGAACTTGACCGATATATTGTCAAGACAATCATTCTGAGTTAGTTTGATGATGATTGGACCAAAACAGTGGCCTCTAGTGTTTTCACAAGGTTTTTCTCTGATTTGACCTACTGACCTACTTTTTGACCCGACATGACCCATATTTGGACGTGACCAAGTTAAAGATATTATCAAGATGATCATTCTGAGCATGTTTGATGATGTTCAGACCAAAACTGTGGCCTCTAGTGTGTTCACAAGGTTTTTCTATGATTTGACCTACTGACCTACTTTTTGACCCGACATGACCTGTATTCAAACTTGACCGAGATATTAGCAAGATGATCATTCTGGGCAAGTTTGATAATGATTGGACCAAAACTGTGGCCTCTAGTGTATTCACAAGGTTTTTCTATGATTTGACCTACTGACCTTCTTTGTGACCTGACTTGACCCATATTCGAACACGACCAAGATAATACCAAGATGATCATTCTGAGCAAGTTTGATGATGATCGGACCAAAACTGTGGCCTCTAGTGTCTTCACAAGTTTTTTTTTTATTTGGCCTACTGACCTACTTTTGACCCGACATGACCCATATTCAAACTTGACCAAGAAATTTTGTGGCGGTACAAATTGTGTGCAAGTTCAGTTAAAATCAAATCATAAATGAAACAGCTATCATACAGACAATACCAAAATAGGCAATTTTTCCCCTGTCAGGGGCCATAACTCTGTAACACCTGATGGGATATAGCTGGTTCAAGAAAGGAACCCAGATCTCATGGTGGTACAAGTTGTGTGCAAGTCTGGTTAAAATCAAATCATAAATGAAGATGCTATTGTGCCGACAAGAACAAAATAGGCAATTTTTGCCCTTTCAGGGGTCGTAACTCCATAACACATGATGGGATATGGCTGATTCAAGAAAGGAACCCAGATCTCATGGTGGTACAAGTTGTGTGCAAGTCTGGTTAAAATCAAATCATAAACGAAGATGCTATTGTGCGGACAAGACCAAAATAGGCAATTTTTGCAATTTCAGGGGCCGTAACTCTGTAACACATCACAGGATATGGCTGGTTCAAGAAAGGAACCCAGATCTCATGGTGGTACAAGTTGGGAGCAAGTCTGGTTAAAATCAAATCATAAATGAAGATGCTATCATGCGGACAAGACCAAAATAGGCAATTTTTGCCCTTTCAGGGGCCGTAACTCCGTAACACATGATGGGATATGGCTGATTCAAGAAAGGAATCCAGATCTCATGGTGGTACAAGTTGTGTGCAAGTCTGGTTAAAATCAAATCATAAATGAAGTTGCTATCGTGCGGACAAGACCAAAATAGGCAATTTTTGCAATTTCAGGGGCAGTAACTCTGTAACACATGATGGGATATGGCTGGTTCAAGAAAGGAACCCAGATCTCATGGTGGTACAAGTTGTGTGCAAGTCTGGTTAAAATCAAATCATAAATGAAGATGTTATCGTGCGGACAAGAAATTGTTTACGCACGCACGGACGCACGCACGCACTGACGACGGACGACGGACAAAATGTGATCACAAAAGCTCACCTTGTCACTACGTGACAGGTGAGCTAACAAGAGGGCCATGATGGCCCTGGATCGCTCACCTGATCCATAGAGTAACAAAGGGGCCCCCGGGGAGGGCCATTATTAACCCAGGGCTATAATGTGCATAATGTTGAGGTAGGTCTAAATAGGAGAAGCTTCATACCAAATATCAACAAAGGCTATAATTTGAACAATCTTGATTAGGGTCCACTAGATGAAGCTAAACACCAAATATCAAAGACCTGGGCCTTGTGGTTTCCGAGAAGAAGATTTTTTTAAAGATATTCACTATATAAGCCTATGTAAAACCAAATGGCCCCGGGGCTTGGGTGTTTTTTTGGCCTCAGGGCTATAATTTAAACAATCTTGATAGAGGTCCACTAGATGAAGCTTCACACCAAATATCAAAGACCTGGGCCTTGCTGTTTCAGAGAAAAAGATTTTCAAAGATTATCTCTATATAAGACCATGTAAAACCAAAGGGCCCCGGGGCGGGGGCATTTGTGGCCCGAGGACTATAATTTGAACAATCTTTGTAGAGGTCCATTAGATGAAGCGCAATACCAAATATCAAAGACATGGGCGTGACAGTTTCAGAGAAAAAGATTTTTCCAGATTTTCCCTATATAAGTCTATGTAAAACCAAAGGGCCCCAGAGGGGAGGGGGCATTTTTGGCCCCAGGGCTATAATTTGAACGATCTTGGAAGAGGTCCACTAGGTGAAGCTTCACACCAAATACATGTATCATAGACCTGGGCCTTGCGGTTTCAGAAAAGAATATTTAAAGATTTTCCCTATCTAAGTTTATGTAAAACCAAAGGCCCCCGGGCCGGGGGCATTTTTGGCCCAAGGGCTATAATTTGAACAATCTTGAAAGAGGTCCATTAGATGAAGCTTCACGCCAAATATCCAAGATCTTGGCCTTGCGGATCCAGAGAAGAAGATTTTTAAAGATTTTCCCTATATATGCCTATGTAAAACCAAAGGCCCCCGGGGCGGGGGCGTTTTTGGCCCCAGGGCTATAATTTGAACAATCTTGACAGAGGTCCATTAGATGAAGCTTCACACCAAATATCCAAGATCTGGGCCTTGCGGTTCAAGAGAAGAAGATTTTTAAAGATTTTCCCTATATTAAGCCTATGTAAAACCAAAGGCCCCCGGGGCCGGGGCGTTTTTGGCCCCAGGGCTATAACTTGAACAATCTTGGTAGGGGTCCACTAGATGAAGCTTCATACCAAATATCAAAGACCTGGGCCTTGCGGTTTCAGAGAAGAAGATTTTTTAAAGATTTTCCCTATGTAAGCCTATGTAAAACCAAAGAGCCCCGGGCTGGGGGCATTTATGGCCCCAGCTTTATAATTTGAACAATCTTGGTAGGGGTCCACTAGATGAAGCTTCATACCAAATATCAAAGACCTGGGCCTTGTGGTTTCAGAGAAGAAGATTTTTAAAGATATTCCCTATATAAGCCCATGTAAAACCAAAGGGCCCCGGGGTGGGGGCATATTTGGCCCCAGCACTATAATTTGAACAATCTTGGTAGGGGTCCACTAGATGAAGCTTCATACCGAATATCAAAGACCTGGGCCTTGCGGTTTCAGAGAAGAAGATTTTTAAAGATTTTCCCTATATAAGCCTATGTGAAACCAAAGGGCCCCGGGGCGGGGGCATTTTTGGCCCCAGCACTAAAATTTGAACAATCTTGGTAGGGGTCCACTAGATGAAGCTTCATACCAAATATCAAAGACCTGGGCCTTGCGGTTTCTGAGATGATTTTTAAAGAATTTGCCTATACAAGCCCATGTAAAACCAAAGGGCCCCAGGGCGGGGGCATTTTTGGCCCCAGCACTATAATTTGAACAATCTTGGTAGGGGTCCACTAGGTGAAGCTTCATAGCAAATATCGAAGACCTAGGCCTTGCGGTTTAAGAGAAGAAGATTTTTTAAGATTTCGGTGAAAAAATCTATTTTTGGCTCCTGGGACCTATATGTGCAACGAACCGGAACCATTTGAACAACTTTGAAAGGGGACCACCTAAGGATCATTCCTGTGAAGTTTGGTCAAAATCCGATCAGTGGTTTAGGAGGAGATGTCGTTTGAAGAAATTGTTTACGCACGGACGGACGGACGCACGACGGATGACGGACAAAAAGTGATCCCAAAAGCTCACCTCATCACTACGTGACGGTGAGCTAACAAGAGGGCCATGATGGCCCTGGATCGCTCACCTGATCAATAGTGTAACAAGTGGGCCCCACAGAGGGCCATTATTGGCCCCAGGGCTTTAATGTGCATAATGTTGAGGGAGGTCTTAAAGGTGAAGCGTCATACCAAACATCAACAAAGGCTATAATTTGAACAATCTTGGCAAAGGTCCACTAGATGAAGCTACACCCCAAATATCAAAGACCTGGGCCTTGCGGTTTCAGAGAAGAAGATTTTTTTAAAGATATTCCCTACATAAGCCTATGCAAAACAAAATGGCCCCGGGGCTATATAAGTCTATGTAAAACCAAAGGGCCCCAGGGTCATTTGTGCCCCTGGGCTATAATTTGAACAATCTTGGTAGAAGTCCACTAGATGAACCTCCATACCAAATATCAAAGACCTGGATCTTGCAGTTTCAGAGAAGAAGATTTTTAAAGATTTCCCTTTAAAAGTCTATGGAAAACCAAAGGGTCTTGGGGCGGCGACATTTTTTGGCCCCAGGGCTATAATTTGCACAATCTTGATAGAGGTCCACTAGATGAAAGTTCACACCAAATATCAAAACCCTAGGCCTTGTGGTTTCACAGAAGAAGATTTTTTAAGATTTTCCACATATAAGTCTATGTAAAACCAAAGGGACCTGGAGCGGGAGCATTTTTGGTTTCAGGGCTATAATTTGAACAATCTTGATAGAGGTCCACTAGATGAAGCTTCATATCAAATATCAAAGTCCTAGGCCTTGTGGTTTCAGAGAAGAAGATTTTTAAAGATTTTCCCTATATTAGTCTATGTAAAACCAAAGGGCGCCAGAGCGGGGGCATTTTGGCCCCAGGGCTATAATTTGGACATCCTTGGTAGAGGTCCATTAGATGAAGCTTCATACCAAATATCAAAGTCCTGGGCCTTGCGGTTTCAGAGAAGAAGATTTTTAAAGATTATCCCTAAATAAGCCTATGAAAAACCAAAGGGCCCCGGGGCGGGGGCATTTTTGGCCCCAGCACTATAATTTGAATAATCTTGGTAGGGGTCCTTCAGATGAAGCTTCATACCAAATATCAAAGGCCTAGGCCTTGTGTTTTCAGAGAAGAAGATTTTCCCTATATAAGTCTATGTAAAACCAAAGGGCCCCGGAGCTTCATACCAAATATCAAAGACCTGGCACTTGCGGTTACAGAGAAGAAGATTTTTAAAGATTTTCCCTGTATAAGTCCATGTAAAACCAAAGGTCCCCGGGGAGGGGCATTTTTGGCCCCAGCACAATAATTTGAACAATCTTGGTAGGGGTCCACTAGATGAAGCTTCATACCAAATATCAAAGACCTGGGCCTTGCGGTTTCAGAGAAGAAGATTTTAAAGATTTTCCCAATATGAGCCTATGTAAAACCAAAGGGCCCCGGGGCGGGGGCATTTCTGGCCCCAGCACTTTAATTTGAACAACCTTGATAGAGGTTCACTAGATGAAGCTTCACACCAAATATCAAAGACCTGGGCCCTGCCGTTTCAGAGAAGAAGATTTTTAAAGATTTTCCCTATATAAGCCCATGTTAAAACAAAGGGCCCTGTGGCGGGGGCATTTTTGGCCCCAGCACTATAATTTGAACAATCTTGGTAGGGGTCCACTAGATGAAGCTTCATACCAAATATCAAAGACCTGGGCCTTGTGGTTTCAGAGAAGAAGATTTTTTAAGTTGTCGGTGAAAAAAATCTATTTTTTGCTCCTGTTTCCTAGATCTGCAACGGACCGGAACCATTTGAACAACTTTCAAAGGGGACCACCTAAGGATCATTCCTGTGAAGTTTGGTCAAAATCCGATCAGTGGTTTAGGAGGAGATGTCGTTTGAAGAAATTGTTTACGCACGCACGGACGGACAAAAAGTGATCCTAATAAAAAACACAAGAGGGCCATGATGGCCCTGGATCGCTCACCTGATCCATAGTGTAACAAGTGGGCCCCAGAGAGGGCCATTATTGGCCGCAGGGCTTTAATGTGCATAATATTGAGGGAGGTCTTAAAGGTGAAGCTTCATACCAAACATCAACAAAGGCTATAATTTGAACAATCTTGGCAAAGGTCCACTAGATGAAGCTACACATCAAATATCAAAGACCTGGGCCTAGCGGTTTCAGAGAAGAAGATTTTTAAAGATTTTGCCTCTATAAGCCTATGCAAAACCAAAGGGCCCCGGGACGGGGGCATTTTTGGCCCCAGCACTATAATTTGAACAATCTTGGTAGGGGTCCACTAGATGAAGCTTCATACCAAATATCAAAGACCTGGGCTTTGTGGTTTCAGAGTAGAAGATTTTTAAAGATTTTCCCTATATAAGCCAATGTAAAACCAAAGGGCCCAGTGGCGGGGGCAGTTTTTGTCCAAGCACTATAATTTGAACAATCTTGGTAGGGGTCCACTAGATGAAGCTTCATACCAAATATCAAAGACCTGGGCCTTGTGGTTTCAGAGAAGAAGATTTTTAAAGATTTTCCCTATATAAGCCTATGTAAAATTAAAGGGCCCTGGGGCAGGGGCATTTTTGGCCCCTGCACTATAATTTGAACAATCTTGGTAGGGGTCCACTAGATGAAGCTTCATACCAAATATCAAAGACCTGGGCTTTGTGGTTTCAGAGTAGAAGATTTTTAAAGATTTTCCCTATATAAGCCCATGTAAAACCAATGGGCCCAGTGGCGGGGGGAATTTTTTGTCCCAGCACTATAATTTGAACAATCTTGGTAGGGGTCCACTAGATGAAGCTTCATACCAAATATCAAAGACCTGGGCCTTGTGGTTTCAGAGAAGAAGATTTTTAAAGATTTTCCCTATATAAGCCTATGTAAAACCAAAGGGCCCTGGGGCGGGGGCATTTTTGGCCCCAGCACTATAATTTGAACAATCTTGGTATGGGTCCATTAGATGAAGCTTCATACCAAATATCAAAGACCTGGGCCTTGTGGTTTCAGAGAAGAAGATTTTTAAAGATTTTCCATATATAAGCCAATGTTAAACCAAAAGGGCCCCGTGGCGGGGGCATTTTTTGTCCCAGCACTAAAATTTGAACAATCTTGGTAGGGGTCCACTAGATGATGCTTCATACCAAATATCAAAGTCCTCGGTCTTGTGGTTTCAGAGAAGAAGATTTTTAAAGCTCTTCCCTATATAAGCCCATGTAAAACCAAAGGGCCCCGGAGCGGGGGCATTTTTGGCACAAGCACTATAATTTGAACAATCTTGGTAGGGGTCCACTAGATGAAGCTTCATACCAAATATCAAAGTCCTGGGCCTTGTGGTTTCAGAGAAGAAGATTTTTAAAGATTTTCCCTATATAAGCCTATGTAAAACCAAAGGGCCCCGGGGCGGAGGCATTTTTGGCCCCAGCACTATAATTTGTACAATCTTGGTAGGGGTCCACGAGATGAAGCTTCATACCAAATATCAAAGACCTGGGCCTTGTGGTTTCAGAGAAGAAGATTTTTAAAGATTTTCCCTATATAAGCCAATGTTAAACCAAAGGGCCCCGTGGCGGTGGGGCATTTTTTGTCCCAGCACTAAAATTTGAACAATCTTGGTAGGGGTCCACTAGATGATGCTTCATACCAAATATCAAAGTCCTGGGTCTTGTGGTTTCAGAGAAGAAGATTTTTAAAGCTCTTCCCTATATAAGCCCATGTAAAACCAAAGGGCCCCGGAGCGGGGGCATTTTTGGCCCCAGCACTATAATTTGAACAATCTTGGTAGGGGTCCACTAGATGAAGCTTCATACCAAATATCAAAGACCTGGGCCTTGTGGTTTCAGAGAAGAAGATTTTTAAAGATTTTCCCTATATAAGCCTATGTAAAACCAAAGGGCCCCAGGGCGGGGGCATTTTTGGCCCCAGCACTATAATTTGAACAATCTTGGTAGGGGTCCACTAGATGAAGCTTCATACCAAATATCAAAGACCTGGGCCTTGTGGTTTCAGAGAAGAAGATTTTTAAAGATTTTCCCTATATAAGCCAATGTAAAACCAAAGGGCCCCGTGGCGGGGGCATTTTTTGTCCCAGCACTACAATTTGAACAATCTTGGTAGGGGTCCACTAGATGAAGCTTCATACCAAATATCAAAGACCTGGGCCTTGTGGTTTCAGAGAAGAAGATTTTTTAAGATTTTCCCTATATAAGCCCATGTAAAACCAAAGGGCCCCAGGGCGGGGGCATTTTTGGCCCCAGCACTATAATTTGAACAATCTTGGTAGGGGTCCACTAGATGAAGCTTCATACCAAATATCAAAGACCTGGGCCTTGTGGTTTCAGAGAAGAAGATTTTTAAAGATTTTCCCTATATAAGCCTATGTAAAACCAAAGGGCCCCAGGGCGGGGGCATTTTTGGCCCCAGCACTATAATTTGAACAATCTTGGTAGGGGTCCACTAGATGAAGCTTCATACCAAATATCAAAGACCTGGGCCTTGTGGTTTCAGAGAAGAAGATTTTTTAAGTTTTTGGTGAAAAAAATCTATTTTTGGCTCCTGTGACCTAGATGTGCAACGGACCAGAACCATTTGAACAACTTTGAAAGGGGACCACCTAAGGATCATTCCTGTGAAGTTTGGTCAAAATCCGATCAGTGGTTTAGGAGGAGATGTCGTTTAAAGAAATTGTTTACGCACGGACGCACGACGGACAAAAAGTGATCCCAAAAGCTCACCTCGTCACTACGTGACGGTGAGCTAAAAAAGTTTCTTTTTATTTCTTTCTTTCTAAAATGAATTATTTAATGCAAAAATTTAAAAGAACTCCAGCTATGTTCTTTGTTATAAATATAGATATGTCAACTGTTTCAACATCAGAGACTGCCAGTATCAGGTAAAGGTTCCCCAAAATTGGAAGCAACATCTCTAAAATGACCTAAATAGTGTTGATGGGGACGCTAAATCTCAAATCCAACAAACAAATCAGAGACTGTCTTCAAAACTACAGCAAAAATCCATAGGTGTGGGATACCATAGTCAGAGGCCTCAAAGAATTTATCATTCTATGCTGTGATTGCTTTGTAAGCTTTTGTGCTCCCTCAGACCACAGCCCTACTCCTTTCACTACCTCACATCTACCACAAAAATGTGGACAGCAGTGAATAGATAACAAAATTAAATTAACAGAATTTAGGACTATGAGAAACAATGACAAATGATTAGAGCAAATGATGGACCTGCAGGCGATGGTGGAACAAAAGTAGTGTGGGTGATATGCTTGAGGAGCTGGAATGGCCATCGCTGGGGGCCCGTCGCGATTAGTCCTCTTTAACCTTCTCTTATAAGATACACTCCGGTATAGTGTCTCTTAATAAGGATAAATACTTGACCCCAATGATTAGTTTAACTCAAAGGAGGGCATCAAAATTAAACAAGTCAATATTGCAGGTACCAGACCTATAGTGATGCCCGAAAGAACTCCTTCCCCAGAAGTATTCCGCAGTGGAATAGTCTCCCCTCCTTTGTGGTAGATGCCAAAACTGCAGAGGAGTTCAAAGCCCGTGTGGTGTAGATTGGGTGACTCAGAGGTTTGCGTTTTAGTATAAGTCTGCAAGCAGATTGTAAATAGTTGGTAAGGGTAAGGATAGGATAGGGTAAGGTAAGGGTATGGTAAGGTAGGGTAAGGGTACGGTAGGGCAGGCAGCAGGCAGGCAGACAGATGGCTGTTGCTCTGTTGCTATTAATGTTTTAAAGAGATAACTTGCTTGATATTTAAGTTTAAAGCACGGTCAGGGAAGGAAGTTTGCTTGTCTGTCAACAATTGACTTTGTTTTGAGCAATTTTTATACTGTTTCTGACCTATGTTTGGCAAATAGATGGTCTGTTTGAAAAAAAAAAAACTAATACCACATACTGATGACATTTACAAAATCGGCATCTTGGCCACTTGAAAAGCAAACAGTTTCCCTCAAAAACTTGTCAGAGCACTCTTGACTTTCGTTTTGTAGCATTTCTAAACCATTTCACTACTTTTAAACAAAAGATATGTACCTTGATTGGTTAAATACTTTTCCTACTTTCATTTTCAATTCGCTCAATGTACCCGTATTCGGGTGTGTATTACCCGCCTTTGCGTACTACCTGCACCTCTTTTTTGCCAAAATCTGGGGGTAAACTGTTATTCTGTTGTATTATCCGCATGGAACATTTGCTGAAATTTTGGTGGATGCGTAAGTGAGAAAACGCAAGAATTTGGCCAGTTTTTGTAACACACAACGGAACACGCGATCGTCTTCAAAAGGCGGGAAAATGCATGTGCGTGCGAGTATCACCAAAAAGCATGTATTTTACATTAAAATGTTGAAAAAACTTTACCTGTTCACCATTGTTATTTATTTATTAACCCACATATGCCCGCGGCCCTATTTGGGACATCGGCAAACAGTGCAGTCCCAGATCAGACACCTCAGAAAGATGCCGCAGACGTCTGATTTGGATTTACACTGTTTGATGATTTATAACGGTTCAATTATGACACTATTGTTAATCCGTCTTATAATTGCCACCCTGCGGTGCGTGTCGATAAGGTGTGAAAATATGGTCAAGTTATGTCTCTAATTTGCGTATATTCCCCAATCATAAAATTTAATCCACAATCAATGTGAAAATTATTTAATTGCTCCTAAGACGAGTTGCTACGACTACTCTACTATCTCGTGAATGGTTATGTTTTGGCGCCAAATAGCAGACGCTTGGTGAGAAAAGTTGAACGCTTTAATTTGTGTTGACACATCTGTATGCTGTTGTTGGTTATTGGCACGGAGCTTACCGAAAGCGCTGTTTTCCACAACCGTTTTGCTATCGAGAATTTTTTTACCGTTTCCAAACATTTTTGTATGAAAGAGATACGTGTGGTGTTGCTGGGGTCCGATGACGTCATTTACCGTTCGCGTGCATAAAAAAAACTAGCGGTGGTTTGTGGGCGGCGGTTTGGATGCCAGAAAAGTTTGATGTACACATAGAACTTGCTTGTTTATTTCGTTTAAAATCAGTTTTAGGAATGATACTCACTAAATCGGGCTTGCTAGCAATGGAGGTTGTTATATTACTCATGTGTAAGTAAAATTGAGTGGACAATTAAACATTACTGATGTCGGGAATTGTAAAAGGATAGAGCATAACATGAGATGCATCGTATTTTCAGCTGACAAAAGTAAAAATTAAATTGTCCAAAAATAATTCAGGCGGATTACCCGCACCCTGAACTTGGGCCTGTAATTTGAGGGAAAAAACTGCGGGTAGTAAACCCCCGAATACGGGTGCTGAAATGGAACAAAATGGCGGGAAATAAAGCGAATGGCGGGAAATTGGCAAAAATCGTAAAAGAAAGATTCAGGGTCGGCAGCTTCTGGGGAGGGTCGGTCGGGTCACCTGAAACACAGGTATTTTTCTTTCTGGCCTAATGTGCATAATGTTGAGGGAGGTCTAAAAAGGCGAAGCTTCATACCAAATATCAACAAAGGCTATAACTTGAAAATCTTGGCAAAGGTCCACTAGATGAAGCTACACACCAAATATCAAAGACCTGGCCCTTGCGGTTTCAGAGAAGAAGATTTTTTTAAAGATATTCCCTACATAAGCCTATGTAAAACCAAATGGCCCCGGGGATTTTTGTCCTCAGGGCTATAATTTAAACAATCTTGATAGAGGTCCACTAGATGAAGCTTCACACCAAATATCAAAGACCTGGGCCTTTCTGTTTCAGTGAAGAAGATTTTCAAAGATTATCTCTATATAAGTCTATGTACAACCAAAGGGCCCGGGGCGGGGGCATTTGTGGCCCGAGGGCTATAATTTTAACAATCTTGGTAGAGGTCCACTAGATGAAGCTCATACCAAATATCAAAGACATTGGCCTTGCACTTTCAGAGAAGGTTTTTAAAGATTCCCCTATATAAGTCTATGTAAAACGAAAGGGTCTCGGGGCGGGGGCATTTTTGGCCCCTGGTCTATAATTTGAATAATCTTGCTAGAGGTCCACTAGATGAAATTTCACACCAATTATCAAAGACCTAGGCCTTGTGGTTTCACAGAAGATTTTTAAAGATTTTCCCTATATAAGTCTATGTAAAACCAAAGGGCCCCGGGTCTGGGGCATTTTTGGCCCCAGCTCTATAATTTGAACAATCTTGGTAGGGGTCCACTAGATGAAGCTTCATACCAGGGCCATGCGGTTTCAGAGAAGAAGATTTTTAAAGATTTCCCCTATATAAAAGCCCATGTAAAACCAAAGGGCCCCGGAGCGGGGGCATTTTTGGCCACAGCACTATAATTTGAACAATCTTGGTAGGGGTCCGCTAGATGAAGCTTCATACCAAATATCAAAGACCTGGGGCTTGCGGTTTCAGAGTTGAAGATTTTTAAAAATTTACCCATATAAGCCAATGTAAAACCAAATGGCCCCTGGGCGGAGGCATTTTTGGCCCCAGCATTATAATTTGAACAATCTTGGTAGGGGTCCACCAGATGGAGCTTCAAACCAAATATCAAAGACCTAGGCCTTGCGGTTTCAGAAAAGAAGATTTTTAAAGATTTTCCCTATATAATCCCATGTATTACCAAAGGGACCCAGGGCGGGAGCATTTTTGGCCCCAGGGCTACAATTTGAACAATCTTTGAAGAGGTCAACTAGATAAGCTTCAAATCAAAGACCTGGGCCTTCTGGTTTCAGACAAGAAGATTTTTAAAGATTTTTGATCCCTATATAAGCCCATGTAAAACCAGTGGGCCCCCATGTGAGGCCATTTTTGGCCCCAAGCTATAATTTCAACAATCTTCATAGAGGTCCACTAGATGAAGCTTCATGCCAAATATCAAAGACCTGGGCCTTCTGGTGTCAGACAAGAAGATTTTCAAAGGATTTCCCTATATAAGCCTATGTAAAACCAGTAGGCCCCGGCACGGGAGAATTTTTGGCTCCAGGGCTATAATTTGAACAATCTTGGTAGAGATCAACTAGATGAAGCTTCATACTAAATATCAAAGACCTGGGCCTTCTGGTTACAGACAAGAAGATTTTTAAAGGTTTCCCCTATCATAATAAAATTCAACAAGCAAATTCGTTGAATTGATATCCCCCGCCGAATGGGTTTTTCGTGTAGAATGGCAAGAAAATATATCTGGCCAAAATTGAGGATGGTTCTAAGAAGCAAACTAGAGACAATGAGGAAGGGCCCCGCTGAACATTTACTCCCTGGATGAGAGGCTGTACCCTGACCTACTGACCTAATTATCAGTAGAGATTAACTTGTCTGTCAAAGTTGAGGTTTATTTACCTGTTATGTGGTTTCAAGGATACCAAAATAAAATTCGCGAATATTAAAAAAACCCGATATAATCACCGAATAGACAAAATTCCTCAATTTCAATCATTTAAGGGGAAATAACTCTGGATAAAAAAAGTCAATCCAGGTAAATCCAAAAAAAAAATTGCGCGTGCATCACGGCAGCATAATAATACATATTTATTTCAAGTTTCATTTTATTCCATGCAATAGTTGCTGAGAAGCGGTTCCAGACAAAGTGAGACGACGAAAAATCCAGAATTTTAATCATTTAAGGGGCCATAACTCTGGGTGTAAAAAGTCAATCCGAAAAAAATTTGTGCGTGCATCACCACAGCATAATAATACATATTTATTTCAAGTTTCATATAATTCCATGCAATAGTTGCTGAGAAACAGTTCCCGACAAAAAAGTGAGACGACGACAAATCCAGGATTACAATCATTTAAGGGGCCATAACTCTGGATGTAAAAAGTAAATCCGGAAAAAAAATGCGCGTGCATCACCACAGCATTATAATACATATTTATTTCAAGTTTCATTTAATTCCATGCAATAGTTGCTGAGAAACGGTTCCGGACAAAGTGAGACGACGAAAAATCAAGAATTTCGATCATTTAAGGGGCCATAACTCTGGATGTAAAAAGTCAATCCAGAAAAAAATTGCGCGTGCATCACCGCAGCATAATAATACATATTTATTTCACGTTTCATTTAATTCCATGCAATAGTTGCTGAGAAACAGTTCCGGACAAAGTGAGATGACGAAAAAATCCAGAATTTCAATCATTTAAGGGGCCATAACTCTGGATGTAAAAAGTCAATCCGAAAAAAAATTGCGCGTGCATCACTGCAGCATAATAATACATATTTATTTCAATTTTCATTTAATTCCATGCAATAGTTGCTGAGAAACGGTTCCGGACAAAGTGAGACGACGAAAAATCCAGAATTTCAATCATTCAAGGGGCCATAACTCTGGATGTAAAAAGTCAATCCGAAAAAAAATTGCGCGTGCATCACCACAGCATAATAATACATATTTATTTCAAGTTTCATTTAATTCCATGCAATAGTTGCTGAGAAACGGTTCCGGACAAAAAAGTGTGACGGACGGACGGAAGGACGGATGGACGGAAGGACGGACGGACGGACAACGCCAAAACTATATCCCTCCGCCTTCGGCGGGGGATAAAAATGAGTTCCTTTAAGAGCAATGAAAACATTCATAAGAAAGAAGATGGGTCATACTGAAGTTCAACTTTTCTCGCCAAGCGTCTGCTATTTGGCGCCAAAACATAACCATTCACGAGATAGTAGAGTAGTCGTAGCAACTCCTCTTAGGAGCAATTAAATAATTTTCACATTGATTGTGGATTAAATTTTATGATTGGGGAATATACGCAAATTAGAGACATAACTTGACCATAAAAAACCAGTGCGCACCAGCGCGGGGCATTTTTGGCCCCAAGGCTATAATTTGAACAACCTTCGTAGAGGTCCTCTAGATGAAGCTTCATAACAAATAGCAAAGACCTGGGCCTTCTGCTTTCAGATAAGAAGATTTTTAAAAGTTGTCCGTATATAAGCCCATGTAAAACCAGTGGGCCCCCGTGTGGGGCCATTTTTGACCCCTGGGTTATAATTTGAACAATCTTCGTAGCGGTCCACTAGATGAAGCTTCATACCAAATATCAAAGACCTGGGCCTTCTGGTTTCAGACACGAAGATTTTCAAAGGATTTCCCTATATAAGCCTATGTAAAACCAGCGGGCCCCGGCACAGGGGAATTTTTCGCCTCAGGGCTATAATTTGAATAATCTTGGTAGAGATCAACTAGATAACGCTTCATACTAAATATCAAAGACCTGGGCCTTCTGGTTTCAGACAAGAAGATTTTTAAAGGTGTTCCCTATCATAAGCCTGCATAAAACCAGTGCGCACGGGCGCAGGGCATTTTTAACCCCAGGGCTATAATTTGAACAAACTTGGTAGAGGTCCTCTAGATGAAGCTTCATACCAAATATCAAAGACCTGGGCCTTCTGGTTTCAGATAAGAAGATTTTTAAAGGTTTTCTCTATATAAGCCTATGTAAAACCTGTGGGCTCCGGCGCGGGCCATTTTTGGCCTCAAGGCAATAATTTGAACAATCTTGGTAGATGTCCACTAGATGAAGCTTCGTACCAAATATCTAAGACCTGGGCCTTCTGGTTTCAGGTAAGAAGATTTTTAAAGGTTTTCTCTATATAAGCCTATGTAAAACCTGTGGGCTCCGGCGCGGGCCATTTTTGGCCTCAAGGCAATAATTTGAACAATCTTGGTAGATGTCCACTAGATGAAGCTTCGTACCAAATATCTAAGACCTGGGCCTTCTGGTTTCAGACTAGAAGATTTTTAAAGGTTTTTTTCTTATTTTCTCCTTTTGTTGCCATGGCAACCAGAGTTCTGCATGGAATGGAATTCTTTGAACAACTTTGAGAGAGGACCACCCAAAGATCATTTCTGTCAAGTTTGGTCAAAATCTGTTCAGTGATTTAGGAGGAGATGTTGTTTAAAGGAATTGTGGACGCGGACGGACGACGGCGACGACGACGGACGAATGACCGATCACAATAGCTCCCCCGGAGCCTTCGGCTCAGGTGAGCTAAAAACACAAAACCTGTTAAGGCAAATATGGTGAATATTTTCATAAAGTCTCCACCTCCTAGAGCTTACGGTTTCTGAGGAGATGATTTTTTAAGTATTGTTTTTTCTATTTTTTGCATTTTAGTTTCCATGGCAACCAATGAAAATGATCACAGGCCTAAAAGCATATATATGGCAGATAGTAGATTGCCTAACGAACATTTCTATGAAAATTTTGTCAAAATATCTGCAGAGGCTTGGCAGTAAATGCCATTTTTCAATTTTTCCCATTATAAGTCTATGGAAACTCTAGCAACCAAACTAATGAGCCGATTTTCATAAAAAACATAAACTTTCAATCCCCCAAGCGAAGAATGCTACAGATAAAATTTGGGCCCAATTGGCCCAGTGGCTTAAGAGATGTCGTTTGAAAGTGTTGACGCAGACGACGGACAGCTGCCTATCCTATAAACTCCCCCGGAGCCTTTGGCTCTGGTGAGCTAAAAAGTGTGACGAAAATTTTATCTAAGAAAACTTTTCATTGATGGTATATTGTAAAACCTATCAATGGATGTAACTTCAAGAGTTATGTGCCCTTGGCCCTGATTCCGGAATACACAATATGTGTGTACCAAATATTAACTTTGTAACCCGAACAGTTCTTGAGAAAAGTGTATCATTAAGGGTAAATTGTAAAACCTATCAAACGCAAATAGTTTTGCTGAAAAAAAAATAATGTAAGCAGGCGTAGTGTTTGCAAAAGCAAAACAGATGCTCATCATTGTTTTAGCAAAATACCTATTAGATATCAAACTTGCTAGAGATGATTACCTTTTGTCCATTAACGAGCTCATTAAGTTAATGATGCTTTGAAAAACTGGTCCAAACTGGAACTGTCAGAGGATCTGACTATAGCCCCGCTATAGCGCTATCAGAAAAGAAAAATAAAAGAAAAAAAATGTTTTCAGCTTTCAGCCTCCAATTAAAGGTGGCAGAAAGGCAATCCAGAGTTATGGTTCATGTGCTCTGCACATCGTCTCATGGTGCTTTACATTTGTGTGAAGTTTCATGAAAATATCTCAAACAGTTTTTGCGTTATGGAGCGGACAATTTAAAATTGTCATTTTTCAATGTTCAAAGGGCAACAACTCCAGAAGTAGGCAATCCAGAGTTATGTTCATGCGCTCTGAACATCGTCTTATAGTGCTTTACATTTGTGTGAAGTTTCATGAAATACCTCAAACGGTTTTTGAGTTCTTGAGCAGACAAGGTTAAAAATGGGATTTTTCCATGTTCAAAGGGCAATAATTCAAAAAGTAGGCAATCCAGAGTTATGATTCATGCGCTCTGCACATTGTCTCATGGTGCTTTACATTTGTGTGAAGTTTCATGAAAATACCTCAAACGGATTTTGAGTTGCGATGAATAATGGGTGCCTTTTTTCAAAGTTCAAAGGGCAATAACTCCAAAAGTAGGCAATCCAGAGTTATGGTTCGTGCGCTCTGCATATCATCTCATAGTGCTTACCATTTGTTTGATGTTTCATGAAAATATCTTAAACGTTTTTTGAGTTATCATGAATAACAGAATTACAGAATCACAAAAGGACAAGGCATATCCAATATAGCCCCCTCTTTTTCAAAGCGGGGCTATGATAAGCTCTTGATTGATGGCTATCCATGTAGTGCCCAGTAAAAACACCCCAGACTGTGCAAGCTGATCAGTCTTTGTTCGAACATTTTGTTAGGTACATTTTCACATTACCTGGCTCATTAAAATTGTTAAACCCTGGGAAAGCATGGCCTTTGTTACAACTTTCATGTTGTAAGACATGTGAGAAGTAAAGATTCAGATCAGACTACACAACATAATATGATCTGAGTCTTCACTGGTTGCACACATCATCTTGTAAGGTTTGGCGTGTTACTACTCAGTATCCATTTCATACCAAAAGAGAAGAGGATTCTTGTTGACTGTTTGTTAACTGGGCCTGAACGTCACTGACGGTGGCATTCATCTGGCTAAGAACCAAACAATTCTCCTCATGCTGTGCTAGTAGTTCTGCCTGTAAGCATAAAATAAACAACACTTACAAGAAATGTAACTCTTACTGATCATACGTGGGTCATTCAATAAATAATGCAACATCCATTATCCCCACGCTTTTAAAGAAAGCGTTGGGGATATTGTGAACACCTCCGTCTTTGTCACGCTATCTCCTCCTTAACCACTATTCAGAATGAAACCCAATTTGGTACATTGCTTCCTTACATGATGAGAACGTGCGAGAGCAATATTAAAATTGGCTCCGCCAACAGGGAGAAAGCGTGGGGATTTGTGATGGCTTGCCATCGACTGCTCGCTCTAGTTCAAAATTTTTGTAACATGAAAATCATGTTAATGTTTACATCTCAAAACAAGCTAAACACAATTCGAATCTGCCACCTTATATATAGCAGGAGTCCATTTCTTAATTTACGGTTGTCAGGTTGTGTTTTCATTCAAAATTTGTGTGGAAAAAGGCTGAACTTTTTGCAAACAGTGTAGGCCCTGATCAGATGCCGCGTTCGGCGCCATCTGATCTGGGCCTGCACTGTTTGCCCTGGTACCCGTTTTGGGGTTTCCGGTACTAAATGGGTTAAAGCACAGTTCTGATATAACATAGCTGAAAGATGGATCCCCAAAAAGCTGCACTTCCAACATGATAAATCTCAAAAATGCCATATTTCAACAAAATATTGAAACTGTACTGTTGTTCCTTCTTCTGTAGTCTGTAAGGCTGCCATGATTTATGGGATAAATCAATTATTCCACTGATAAAGTCCACAAAAATGAGTTGTCATTGGTATATTAATTGATTTATTGATATTACAGTTTAATACCCAATTAATTGTTATTGATATATTAATTGATTTATTGATATTACAGTTTACTACTAAATGTTGTGTCTAAAGTTTGATGTGTGGCAAACAGTGCAGACCCTTTTGGGACATCTGGGTCTACACTATTTGCTCAGGACTATCTGTCCATGATCTGCATACTGAGATAATGGCCAAATGTGATCGACTCAGTATAAGAAGATAGATAGATAAGTATAGCATATGGCAAGAGTCATGCGCTGGCAGAAAACCAACTAATTGATTATTGATCACAATGGCAGGGCTGATAATCGGCCAAATGTGATCGACTCAGTATAAGAAGATAGATAGATAAGTATAGCATATGGCAAGAGTCATGCGCTGGCAGAAAACCAACTAATTGATTATTGATCACAATGGCAGGGCTGATAATCAACCAACATTTTCGCTCCAATTAGCCAGCCCTATTAATCTGAGTCTCTTCAAAATCAGGATCTTTTTTTAAACCTTTTTGTACTTAACAGAATCCACCACTTCATACATAACAGGTATAGCGTAGCTATACACCTTTGACTGTGATCGTATAGTTTTTCTTAATTATAAAATATAACTAAAGTCATATTGAGAGTTTCAGCAGCTTTATTAGGCAGGCACCTCATACGAGTGCACAACTCCTAAACCAGACTAACGGTCTGCAAGCTGATCAAGTAGACATCCGAAGTCATCTGAAGTCTTGGTCAGAAACCCCAGTATTTATAATCACTACAAAAATCTCACGCAATATCCCTCTCTCATTGCATCATGCTTGTTATCACAACTCTTGCCAAAATCTCTTCTAACTATAAAGCTATCTGTCATGATTTTGATGACTGCACCAATATTATGATCTTTAAAATGCAGTTTCATCAGGTTTCTAAAGTACTTCACATGAACACCTGCTTAAATAACCTTTAAAAGGAAATGTCAGAGTCATATGATATTACGAAATTAAGCTGGCTCATATTCAAGTTATGATTTGAATGGCTGCCAGGTACATGTATGTGCAATTCAAGTGCATCTCTCCATTTTATGCAAAGTTATATAATTGATGTTTCAGGGTTTTAAAATGAAGCTGTTTCATAATAAGAATTGAAGCTTAATATTTTCATAACAGTACTGAGACAGAAGCTTACTGCCTTTTCAACACTCATTCAGTCATATCATCATTCTTACAAACCTTCAACAACATTCCAGTCATACACATGATAACATGCCTATGCAAAATATCATGTGCATAACATGACTATGTTATACAGGAGTCCACTTCAAAATTAAGTGATAACATGTTGAGTTGATTTGAGAAATCAATTCAAAATTGGCTGAACTTTTTTCAAACAGTGAAGGCCTTGATCAGACTTTGCCAATGAACTGTTTTGGGGTTTCCATAATAAAATGGATAAAAAAGAAAGCATTAGTTCCTCAGAAGGAAAAAATAAAATTTTAAGAAGTCGATCTTAAAGAGGTCATGACCCGGAATCTGAGAAAATAAATTTTAATTTTAAAGGATACAAAACACTACAGTGAGTGCCGCTTACATTTTGTTTCTCAAGTTCCCTTACTCTGTTTTCCAGTTCTGTCTTCTCAACAAGCAACATATCTATTGAAGGAAAAGAAAGGAAGAAACAATGTCAGGAAAGCTATGAAAACTCATGACAATACATCAATTTAATGCTGACTGAATTCTGTAAGCACAGTATTAAGAAAACTTCAAATATCATATACAATAAGAAGTCTTCTAATTTTAATGGTTAAAATAGAACCTAAAAACTAATAAGAGGGTCAAGGTGGCCCTGAATCACTCACCTGATTTGAAGATGTTGGGTGACAGCCATTCCATGAAGCATAACTGTTGCACCGAGATGATAGCATGGGCAACATTTTTGCAAAATTCTAATAAAACTGGCTTAAGAGTTTCTATTTTTTAGCTTTGTCTGCCATTTTGTCCATTAGAACATAAACATTTTAACTATTTTGGTAGAGGATCACCTAAGCAACATTCCTAAGAAGTTTGAATGAAATTGGCCCTTGGCTTTAGTAGGAGTTGTAGCTCAAAGATTTGTCTATTTTCAGATCTGGAGGCCATTTTGATCATTAGAGCCAAACCCATTAAACTATTTTGGTAGATGGTAATCTAAGCAACATATAATGGAATTTGATTGATCTTGGCAAAGGGTTATAGGAGCTTTCGTTTAAAGATGTTTACCATTTGCAGATCTGACGGCAATCTTGTTCAGTTCATATTTGAAGCAAACAGTGAAACTTTGCCATTTTTAGCTCTGGTGGCCATTTTGCTCATCAGAGCAGCACCCTTTTAGCTACTTTGGTAGAGGGTCACCTAAGCATTCCTGTATAGAGGAACTTCGTATGAAATGACCCAAGGGTTCAGGAGGAGTTGTCATTTAAAGATTTCCTATTTTAGCCCTTGTTCATAAGAGCAAAACAATTTAAAGCTATTTGGTAGGGAGTCACATAGGCAACACTATTGTGACGTTTGAATCAAATTGGCCCAAGGGTTTAGGAGTTTGCATTTGAAGCAAATTTATGATGCTTTTCTAATTTTAACTGTGGCGGCCAACTTGTTCACCAGAGCAGAATGATTTTAGCCATTTTGGTAGAATGCCATCTAGGTAATATTCCTGTGAAGTTTGAACTGGCCCAAGGTTTTAGGAGGCCATTTTGCTTATTGGAGTTGAATCTATTTTGGTAGAGGGTTACCTGAGCAAAATTCCTGTGAAGTTTGATTGAAATTCGCCCAAGGGTACAAGAGGAGTAGTTTAATATTTTTCTATTTTTAGCTCTGGTGGCCATCTTGTTCATCTGAGCAGAATGACTTCAGCTATTTTGGTAGGGAGATACCAGGCAACATTCCTGTGAAGATAATTCCTGTGAAGTTTTAACCAAATTGGCCAAAGGGTTTAGGAGGAGTTTGCATTTAAAGCAAATTGTTGATGACGCATACTGTACAATGGACATTAATTTCTTTTATAACAATTGAATAAACTCTTCAGGGTTAAAAGCGAGCTGGCTGCTTTGCTTTCTGTTGCATATATTCTTTACGTGTAAAGTGACATTTTATTTGCTCTTCCTCTTGATGCCATTGGTAGATTGTTTTGTGATAATGGCTCTTTCTGGCCATCTTCATTTATAGTTTGCTAGTTACCATATTTATCCTAAATATTCGGACACCTGAACTCCTTACCATACTTGTTCCAAAATTTGAACAAGTACAAATAACTCCCCGATTTTGTGTCTGAAAATAGATGGGAGAGTGGCAAACATTGTAGAACCTGATAAGATGCTGTATTTTGCAGCATCTCATCTTGGTCTACACTGTTTGCTCTGACCTCTCTGCCCCCCCCCCCCCCCCCCCCAAAAAAAAAATACGGTAAATATGGTAAGTTTAGTCCATTTAACCATCAGAGAGCTTATTCTTTCATCAGCATTTGACAACTGTCCTTCATGAGTCCATGGAAAGGTGATACCATGTGTGTGTATTTGAGATTTATGTACCACCAACCAGTAAGGTCATATGGAGATGAGACCTCCATTAATAATAATAATAATCAACCTTGTTTACAGAGGGTATCACATTTAGTGAACTAGTACTTATCTTCAATGTGGCCCGCTTTTCTTCCTCTTCCTGGGTAGAAACCAGTACTAAGTAAAGTGGATAAAGTCTCTTGCTCAAAGAAACAACACTTGCAGCTCACAGAGATTGAACCCACTACCTCTCGATCTCAAATCTGATGCTTTACCACTGCACCACAGCGCTCCACATTTAAAGACTCATTCAAAAGTCTGGAAAAGCCCAGAATCAAACCCATGAGTCCTGGTTTATATGAGGCAATTAGCTTATCAAGTATACCTCAGAGACTTCATCCATGGAAGGGAGAAAGTGACTAGAAAATATTTAATGATAAAGCTCGCAAAAGTGGTCTCCTCCTTTCATCCATTAATGTAGTCTTGCTCTACAACAATTACATTTTTCCAGCAAACATGTACGCGAGCTGCATCAACAACATACTTATGAGAAATCATACCTTTTGAGCTTTTAACTTCTTCAAGCTTACTGTTGGCTTCTTGCAAGTCTATTTCCATAAACCGCAGTCTGAAAAGGAAAAGGTACTGGAGATGTCACCTACTTATTTTCTTTTCTCTTATTCTTTTGTGGGACTGTGATATAAAGCTGGTAAATGTTTTGTTGCATTCTGTGTACTCAACCAACATTCTGTTGAAAAGATTTCATTTGATTTCAAAGACTTGTTTGTAAAATAAGAAAGAATTCCAAGTATAAAACATGCAGAAAATACAAACTGTACAAATCTAACTAAACAACTTAAACCTCATAAAAGCAAAGGAGTAAGCAACCTTAGAATAGTATTTAGTATCTCTGGACCAGCCTCACAAGAAGGATGCAAACCATCAAATAGTGTTTCAGATGACAGCAAATTCACTGAAGCATGTGCTAGTAAAGTTTGGCCTTTTCAAGAATACAGAGCTTCTTTAACACAGGTCATAGAAACCGGGGTACACAAAGAACATTCATTGACACACTTAAGCTTCCCACTAAAACAGAGCTCAAATCCACAGTGGCAAGAGACCTAAAACTTTTAAAGTCAGTGCTGTGTGAATTGACATGTAATGAACAGGAAATCAGCATACTTATTTCATGATGACCAGCCTGACTCTTCATTTGGCTTTGGCATTATTTAGTATTAAACACAGGAAAGGTAAATAGATTAAGGAATCTGTTCTGATGTCTCTATTCTTAACTTCTCCATGAAGGCAGCATATGGACAAAGTAAGTCATACAAGAAAACATTATACCAAAGCGGTTATGTCACAGCATAAAACAAAGAGTATCATGAGGTCCTGATAGCTCCCCTGAGCCCTGAATATCATTTGGTCCCTTTTTTTCCTCATTTATGTGACTACACGATACAGCCCCCACCCATAGGGGCTTGAAGAAATATATGGGCTGCATGATGCTTCCACGCAGAGCTGAATCCGGCGCGCACACTAGTACTGGTAAACCGCTTAGAGGATCTAAGCCTGTCCAGGAACCACGGTGCGAGGCGGAACGTCCATGCTAATAAACCCTAATTGTTTCATTGGGCGACAGGGCTTGAGATGTCATTTCATCTCAATGTCGGGTAAAAGTCCAACAAAATTGGAAGCAACATCTCCAAAATGACCTTTACAGTGTTTACGGGGATGTTAAACCTCAAATCAAACAAAGACTACACAACAACCTCATTATAACATAGTTATGGATATAACACGGTTTCATGATGGATCCTAAAAATGTATAGATTATATAGAAAATTGTCATTTTTCTATAAAAAAAATCTATAATGTATAGATTATATAGAAAAATTATCATTTATGGTCATTTTTCTATATAATCTATACATTTTAGTTTGGATATAACACGGCTGTTTAACTAACACGGTTTCTGCTTTGGACCCCATTAAAGCTGTTATAAAGAGGTTTTGGTGTACCAGGTATGATCTCTGGTTCTGAAAAATAGGTTGTCAACCTTGGGTCATTATGAAATATTGTAGAACTCAGAGACCTGAGACTACATACAAAGTTTAAAAAAATCTGCACAGCAGTTCTGGAGTAGATTTTTTTAAGTTTTTTTTTATCATATAAGGCCATGGCAGCCATTTTGGCCATTTGACCTGGACCATTTAAACAAACATTCCTTCATCCATTACCAAGGCAGCTGTATATCAAGTTTAAGTTGAAAAGTTAATGGACACCTTGGGCCAAGGTCGCTGAATGACCTTGAAATTTAATAGCATTCACAGATATTCATACAGTACCTGTTCTGATTTCATAATCACAATAGTTTTAGAAAAATACTTTTTTATCATTTTTCCCATTCAAAAGCCTGAGGGACAAAATTTGTCCTTGTCCAAAGACAGGTAAAGGTCAACCTAGGGTCATCAATGGAACGAATTGATAGTGCAGTGGTTAACGCGTTCGGCTTATGATAGAGAGGTTGTGCGTTTGAATCCGGCCACCGGTATTGAGGTGTGTCCTTGGGCAAGACACGTAATGACACTGCCCCACTCCACCCAGGTGTAAATGGGTAGCAGTGGTGTAAAAGCCACTGCCTCTCTCGCGCGCACGTGTGAAAACAGGAATGAGTGTTCTAGAGCGATTCAGGTGTGTCCTTGGGCAAGACACGTAATGACACTGCCCCACTCCACCCAGGTGTAAATGGGTAGCAGTGGTGTAAAAGCCACTGCCTCTCTCGCGCGCACGTGTGAAAACAGGAATGAGTGTTCTAGAGCGATTCAATAAGCTTGAAGCTTTCATCACAACTGAACTAAAATAAATTAGTATAAACTAATGAAACGAATTTAGTTGTACTCAGTCACCTAAAGCTACAAACTTAGTTTCCAGGCAGTTGGTTTCAGAGATAAACATTTACAAATGTCAATGGACTTGCAATCAAAGTGACCCTGGGCCAACATTTATAGCTGTTCATTTTATACCTATTCTCATGTCAAAGACCACAATATTTTTCTAAAATTGCCTTGTTTTACCTTTGTCCACTTGAAAAACCTAGGAAACCAAACCTGACAGTGTAAAGTAGACCAAGGTCATCCTGCGGTCATCATTTTTGCAAACTTGTTAGTATTCAGTCACCCGATGCTATATACCAAGTTTCAAGCCAATCAGCCCGGTGGTTCTGGAGAAGAAGATTTTTTAAGGTTTTCACCATATTTGGACATGGTGGCCATCTTGGTCATGTGACCTGGACTATTTGTGCAAATTTTCTTTGAGATCGATCTCTTCTTTTTCAATGTAATTGCCCTCTAGAACCTCACTTGGACCGACGCTGTTCCAGTGCCATTAGCCCAGAACGGAAGAAGCCAGGGTCCTTGCCTTGGACCCTCTCCTCAACTGCCGCCACAACTTTTTCGTAGGGCAGGAAATGACGTACACGGATATCCTTTTTCAAGTTTGGGAAAAGGAAATAGTCACTAGGAACTAAGTCTGGAGAATAGGCGGGGTGGGGTATTAGCTCATACCCATACGTCTCAACAGCATCCATTGCAATTTTGCAAGTGTGGACTTTTGCATTGTCGTTTTGGAACAAAACCCCTTTGGAGAGTTTACCTCAGCTTTTTCACGATTGCAGTTCTCAGTTGGTCGACCAAATTTGCATAATACCCACCTGTTATTGTACTTTTCTTTTCTAAAAAGTCCAACATAATAATGCCTTGAGCTTCCAAAAATACAGTTGCCATCACCTTGCCAGCAGAGGGGTTGCGTTTTGAGCTTCTTTGGCGTTTGGAGACCCCGGCCCTACCTACTGGCAACTTTGAGTTTTATTCTCTAGCAAATAATAATGGGCCCAGGTCTCATCTGCAGTCACCAGACGCAAAAGAAAATCATCTTCCTTTGACCTAAACCTCCTCAACAATGCCCTGCAGACTGATGCTCTGGTTGCCATTTGTACGTCACTAAGGGATTTTGGGACCCAACGGGCTGTTAGCTGTGCATACCCAAGAAATCAGGTAAAATTGTTGAAACACTACCATGTGAAATGTGTAATGCATTCGCTATTTCTTCCCCCTTAATTCGCCTATCAGAGTACACCAGATCCAGAGCCAGCCTCAGTAGCTCAGTCAGATGCGTGTCTGGCTGGTGATCAGGAGGACACACGCAGTTCAATACCTGGCGCAGCCGGCAACATTCTTTCATTAAGATTGATCATGAAATCTTTTCTAGTCATTCTCTCCCTTCCGCTGATTCTGAAAGGGCAGTTGTCAGTTTCTGGCAAAAGAATGTGCACTGTACTGGTTAACCGCTTACGTATAAGCCTGCCTAGTAAAAGTGTGGATAGGTGGAAAAATGGCTGAAAAATGACCTAGTGTTGACTGGGCCGTTAAACCCCAATACAATCAAACAAATACCAGATCACGTATATTGTTTCTTCATCGGTGGCAGCTGATGAGCGTCCAGACCTGGTTTCGTCTTCTAAAGACGTTCACCTCATTTGAATTCCCCAACCTAGAATTTAACTTGGGCATACAATGGTGAAGAAGAAATATAAACATTGGTCAACTGGCAGTTTATTTCCTGACCTGTTTTCCCTTTCAAATACAACTTAACAAGTACTGAATAACAGCATGGTACTCAACTTTTGACAAAAAGCTTGCTTTTGCATCACTACCCATGTCTGACGTTCAATTTCTTATGGGTGAATGACATAGTAAGGGTGCAATTTTGTCCTCATGCCTAAAACATGTATTGAAACAAGGCATGATTCTTGGTTGTCTCGGCCAGTTGGAAATGGGATAGGCTGGTTACTCATTGACTTGGCCTCATACATACCTATTAAAGATGATACAGAAGCACTTTACTTTTTATATTCATTTTTGAAGCATTGTTCTCTTAAATAAAGAGGAATAATGCCTTGAACAGTATTCCTGGTTTATTTTGGTGGCTTTCTGTTCATGTTTGTCTTCAGAGTGCTCACTTCTATGCCCTGCAGTGCTTAATTGTTTCCAATATTGATTTTGCCTCACTAATTGAATAGCTAATTGGTATGATACACCTGTCAAGCAAATTGATGATGTCACTAAGTTTTGTGATGTCATCACCATGTGCTCAGCTGAGAACCAGCCTTTGGGCAACTTCCTTTTCCTGTTAACTCAAGGACGAACAAACTGCAGCAAAAAATTGAGCTCTTATAAATCTGAAGAAATCAGTCATTTTTTGGAGATGCCTGGAAGAGGAAACCCTAGAAAGGATGCCCTAAGGGTCAGGAGGTCTGAGAGGCAGGCTGAAACCAACCAAAATTCTGGAAGAGCAGCAAAGAGACAGAAAAAGGCTGACCAGCTCCCAGACCATGAGGTTGAGGATACCATTTCTCTGAGTGGTGGTGGCTCTGAGCCACAATCAGGTAGAAGTATAAATGAAAAGGAGAAGCCAGAAGGTATCATTCACTTTGATAATGTGTTTAAAGACATGCAGCTTGACTGTTTTGAATCCACACCAGAAATTCAGCCCATGAGGTGCGGCGATGAGGGTCTAGCCATTCATCTTCCGCAGCAAATCAAGGAAAAAATCCAGAATCAAAAGTATATCAACCTTGCATTGCTGCTTAAAACTAGCATAGAGCTTGCTGATTTTTGTTCTGGATTTTTGAACTTGAAACATTTTTATCAAAAAATAATCTTATTTATGAACTTCAGTCTGGTTTTCGTGGAAACTTTTCAACGGATACTTGTCTCATACACCTGACAGATCATATAAAACAAAATACTTCAAAAGGACAGTACACTGGCATGATTATGCTTGATCTACAGAAAGCATTTGATACTGTTGATCATGATATTCTATGTCAAAAGTTAAGTGCTATGGGAGTGGCGTCCGTTGAATGGTTCCGTTCTTACTTATCAAATAGGACTCAATTGGTAAATGTCAATGGTACTTCTTCAGACTTTCAGGGAGTGACATGTGGGGTGCCTCAGGGAAGCATTTTGGGTCCGCTACTCTTTCTCTGCTATGTCAATGACATGAGCATGAGTATTAGTAGCGGATGCAAACTGATGCTATATGCCGATGATAGTGCTATTCTATATGCACATAGGAACCCACAGGTTATCTCTGAAAGACTGGGACAGGAACTTGAGTCGTGCAGTAAATGGTTAGTGGACAATAAATTGTCACTACATCTGGGCAAGACTGAATTAATACTTTTTGGATCAAAGAGAAAGTTAAAGAAAATTAATAATTTTTCAATCTCATGTAACGGTCAGACCATAAATAATCAAAAATCTGTTAAGTATCTTGGAGTTAATTTGGACCAGGAATTGTCTGGAGAAGCAATTGCAAATGAGGTTATCAAAAAAGTTAATTCAAGACTTAGGTTCATGTATCGTCAGGGGTACTTTTTGACATCATCAATGCGGAAAACTTTATGCAATTCTCTGATTCAATGTCACTTTGATTATGCCTGTTCTTCATGGTATAGTAGCCTGTCAAAATATTTTCAAAAAAGGTTACAAGTCACTCAAAATAAAGTTGTAAGGTTCATAAATAAGTATCATTCTAGGAGATCTATAAGAAGTGAGGATTTATCTAATTTAGGCATGCTAAACGTGGAATATAGGGTTAAACAAATGAGATTAAATCATGTGTATAGGATTTATAATAAGTGTTGCCCAGAATACATGAGAGATAATTTTATACAAGTTTCTGAAGTACATACCCACAATACAAGACACAGTCAACACAATTTTAAAGTTCCATCAGTGAACAGTATCAGTAAATGTACTTTTTATTATAATGCTGTGCAAGACTGGAATCAGTTACCTGAAAACATCAAAAATAAAAAATCTTTGTTTGGTTTTAAGAAAGAAGTTAAGTCATACTTAAGCAGTATTCAAACTCTGAAAGAAAACTATGAATGGGTAATGTAGATATTAAGTATCATATGAATTATTGCTGTGATATTATTCAGAATCTAGTCCTTGGTGCTTTACTGTGATAATTGGCAAGTTCGAAATAATTGTGATATTTTGTATTTTATCCCATACTACCAAAATCTTGATCTGGTCTTCGGCTCTTAACAGGACCCCATTGGAAATAAGTTATTTTATAACTTTATGGGCTATCCTGTGTATATACATTGTCTTAACTCTTAAAAAAGAATATATATATATATATATATATACATGTATATGTGTATGTATATATATGTATATATATATGTATATCAAACAGTACATTTTTTAAATTGTATTAAATTAGTAATCTCTTGTGATATGTTCTATTTTATTGTCTTAATTGTGCTAGGATATTTGATATCTTAAATAGTCATTTTTTGCTAATTGTCAAAGTCTGTGATTCTGTGCAATATAAATTGTTTTAAGTGTATCAATTAGAATTGTTTTATGTGATGTGACATGTATGTACACAAATAAATCTTACTTACTTACTTACTTATCTTGCATTACAATTATGCAAAAGGTTTAATAGAATCTAGGCAAAAAATATCCAAGCAAACCATCCAAAATATTGATGAATGGACAGATGCATTTCTCATCTTTGCCAGTGTATACTTGCAGACATTTCCAGAAAAAGCTATTGAGATTTTAAAGTACATGTCAGTCATTAGGGAAGCTGCCGTAAGGTACCCCACAAAATCATGGGTAGAGTATGATCAACAATTTCGACTGCGCCAGGCTAACGAAGCAACAAGGCAGTCCTGGGGCTCATTAAATGCGGAACTATGGCTAAGGATAATGTCAAATCCTTCTCAAAGCAATCCAACTGTACATACATTCCAAAGCAAGCAATCAACCCCTGCAAATCCCACAAGCAGTACAAATTCACTGACATGCCATGCCTTCAATAATGGCAATTGTACCTGGAATATGTGTAAGTTTAGACATGTATGTGCAGCCTGCAATTCTTCATTGCATGGTCAGTCCAGTTGTCCACATACTCTGCAAGGATTTCCAGTCAGGCAGCAGCAGACTACAGCAGTGCAAGGTAATGTATCCTTTCGGGGCAGAGGATGTTCAAGAGGAAACCCCATGTTCAGAGGTAACAGATACAATCGAAGATAGAACACTGTGCAGTGCAGCCTTACAAATGAATACCCTGGGTAAAACACCTGTAAATTTGCAGGCTTTGAAACAGGAGCTTGCTTTCTACTGTCCCAATGAGGCAGAAATTATTCTGAATGGTTTTGTGCATGGTTTCCCATTAAATTATGTAGGGCCCCGTATACCATTTGAATCAAAAAACCTTAGATCAGCCCTTGCAAGGCCAGAAATTACACAGCAGAAAATTGATAAGGAAGTCAATGAAGGGAGGGTTGCAGGCCCTTTCCCCTACCCACCATTCCCTAACGAGTCTCTCCACTCGGCTTAGTAGAAAAGAAAAATGGGAATGACTTCAGACTGATTCACCATCTTTCTTATCCCAGGAACCAGTCTGTCAATGATTTCATAGACCCTAAGCTGTGCTATGTCAAATATGCCAGCTTTGATGAGGCGGTAGCCATTGTGCAGGATTTAGGCCGAGGCTGTTTGTTGGGCAAATCTGATTTGAAAAATGCTTTTAGACTGCTTCCCGTTGCAATAATTGATTTCAATCAGCTGGGTTTTTGCTTCAAAAATCAGTATTATTTTGACAAAGCACTTCCGTTTGGTTGTTCGATCAGCTGTGCCAAATTTGAGAAATTTGCTACTTTCCTCGAATTTGCAGTGCGCAGACATTCGCCAGTTGGCAGACTGCTGCACTATTTAGATGACTTCTTTTTTGGGGGTAAAAAGGACACAAATGATTGCGAAATTATCAATGGGCATTTTGAAATCTGCATGAGAAATTTGGGGGTTAAGGTGCACGGAATCATTCAGAAAATCCATACTGTATTGTCAAAAAGGAAGGTAACCTTGAAAACAATGCAGTCTCTCATTGGAGTGCTGCAATTTGCATGCAGAGCTATAATTCCTGGTCGTCCGTTTTGCCGGCGTCTCATCAATTCAACGTGCGGTGTTTCAAATCCACATCACTACATTCGTGTGACACAGAATGTCAAGAAAGATCTACAAATGTGGCTTGCATTTTTCAAACAATACAACGGCATATCTGTTCCACAACCAGTTCTGGATTTCTAGTGCCGATGTTGAATTGTATTCAGACAGTTCAGGAAGCATAGGTTTTGGCATCTACTTCTCAGGTAAATGGTCATATGCTGCATGGCCAGCAGAGTGGCATGAATCTGGTCTTACTGGGGATATAATGGTACTAGAACTGTTCCCAATTCTAGTGTCATTGTATCTCTGGGGCAAGGAACTGTGTAACAAAAAGATCCTGTTCCACTGTGATAATGCTGCCGTGGTATATGCGGACAAGAGGCTCAATGAGCCTAAACCGCTCACCTGAGGAACTTAAGTTTTAACAATTCACAGACTTGACTACTAAATCTGCTAATAGAATCCAGCCCATTGACCCTTACAGGATATAAGTCATCATTATTGCATTGCATTCCAAGTTTGAGACTTCTAGCTTCTATAGTTCCTGAGAAATCTTTGACGAAAATTTAACATTGGTCAAAATGGAGAGAAAGAAGAATGGAAGAACAGATGAACAAATAAGCTGAGAAGGCCCAATGTCTCTTACACAAAATAAGTCATCATTATTCTATTGAATACCAAATTTGATGCTTCTAGCTTTTATAGTTCCTGGGAAATCTTTGATTAAAAATTTAACATTGGTCTATTGTCTCTATATGGAGAGAAAGAAGAATGAAGGAACAAATGAACCAGACTAGCTCCAAAACCTAATGCAGCCTTTCCCCTTGCCCAATGGTGCTACACATAAAATTTAAACAAGATTGGTCGACTGCCTTCTGAGATATGCTTCATTGAAAGTGTGGACGACGGATGGACGGACGACAGACGACGGACTCCGGAGCCTTGGTATACTATCAGCTCACTGGAGCCTTTGGCTCAGGTGAGCTAAAAATTCAAGTCGCTATTTCTGTCACAACATTTTCCCTACGTTAAGTCTATGGGCAAATTGTTTTGTCTCTCAAGGTCACGTAACTCCGAGGTCAATATTCCGATTCGGCCCAAAATCGAACTTAACCGAGATTTTATGCCTGTCCTCGTTACCTGCAAGTTTGAAGCTGATATGAATAAAAATAAAGTTGCTATCGTGGTCACAACGTATTTTTTTATGCTCAAGGGCAGGTAACTCCAAGGCAAATATTCCGATTCGGCCCAAAATCGAACTTAACCGAGATTTTATGTCTGTCCTCGTTCCCTGCAAGTTTGAAGCTGATCTGAAAAAAATTCAAGTCGCTATCGTAGTCGCAACATTTTCCCTAATTAAGTCTATGGGAAAATTTTTTGTCGCTCAAGGTCACGTAACTCCGAGGTCAATATTCCGATTCGGCCCAAAATTGAACTTAACCGAGATTTTATGCCTGTCCTCGTTACCTGCAAGTTTGAAGCTGATATGAATAAAAATAAAGTTGCTATCGTGGTCACAACGTATTTTTTTATGCTCAAGGGCAGGTAACTCCAAGGCAAATAATCCGATTCGGCCCAGAATCGAACTTAACCGAGATTTTATGTCTGTCCTCGTTACCTGCAAGTTTGAAGCTGATCTGAAAAAAATTCAAGTCGCTATTGTAGTCACAACATTTTCCCTATGTAAAGTCTATGGGCAAATTTTTTGTCGCTCAAGGTCATGTAACTCCGAGGTCAATATTCCGATTCGAACTTAACTGAGATTTTATGCCTGTCCACGTTACCTGCAAGTTTGAAGCTGATCTGAATAAAAATAAAGTTGCTATCGTGGCCACAACGTATTTTTTTAATGCTCAAGGGCAGGTAACTCCAAGGCAAATAATCCGATTCGGCCCAAAATCTAACTTAACCGAGATTTTATGTCTGTCCTCGTTACCTGCAAGTTTGAAGCTGATCTGAAAAAAATTCAAGTCGCTATCGTAGTCACAACATTTTCCCTATGTTAAGTCTATGGGCAAATTTTTTGTCGCTCAAGGTCACGTAACTCCGAGGTCAATATTCCAATTCGGCCCAAAATCGAACTTAACCGGGATTTTATGCCTGTCCTCGTTACCTGCAAGTTTGAAGCTGATCTGAATAAAAATAAAGTTGCAATCGTGGTCACAACGTATTTTTTCATGCTCAAGGGCAGGTAACTAGGCAAATAATCCGATTCGGCCCAAAATCGAACTTAACCGTGATTTTATGTCTGTCCTCGTTACCTGCAAGTTTGAAGCTGATCTGAAAAAAATTCAAGTCGCTATCGTAGTCGCAACATTTTCCCTATGTTAAGTCTATGGGCAAATTTTTTGTCGCTCAAGGTCACGTAACTCCGAAGTCAATATTCCGATTCTGCCCAAAATCGAACTTAACCGAGATTTTATGCCTGTCCTCGTTACTAGCTACAGTGATGACAACATTTTCCCCATGTTAAGTCGATAAGCAATTTTTCGGGCGCTCAAGGGGACGTAACTCTTGAGTGAATTATCTGATTCGGCCCAAAATCGAACTTGACCGAGATTTTATGCCTGTACTGGTTATCTGCAAGAATGAAGTCGATCAGAAAAAAATTGACGGAGCTAGAGTGATGACAAGCTTTTTCCTATGTGAAGTCTATGGGAGCTAGATGTTGCCATGGCAACCAGAGTTCCACTCAGATCTGCCTGAAAACCTAATGTAGCCTTTCCACTTGCCCAATAATGCGACACATGAAATTTGATCAAAGTTGGCCAAGTAGTCTTTAAGATATACATTTTTGAAATTCACATTAACCCTAATGCAACTAGAGCCAGTGTTTATGAAACACAATGCCCCCAACTGCTTGACCCTAACACTGCTTGTCCCTAACAGTAATTGAGATATCTTGTTTTTATGTGGCTGTAATGCTGAAATTACACAAGAAAAGCTGTAGTTAATCATCTACTCATCATCCCTGACCAGTCTGTGAAGTTTCGGGGAAAAACCTAAAATAGTTTTTTAGATATCTTGCTTACAAACTTAAAACGCGAAAAATTTCAAAGGGCCATAACTCAAGAAAAAAATTTCGGATTTTTTTCAAAAGTTAATCAGTTCATCTACTCATCATCCCCAACCAGCCTGTAAAGTTTCAGGGCAATAGCTCAAACAATTTTTGAGATATCTTGCTTACAAGCTGAAAACACGAAAAAAATCAAAGGGCCATAACTCAAGAAAAAAAAATTGGATTTTTTTCAAAAGTTAATCAGTTCATCTACTCATCATACCCAACCAGTCTGTGAAGTTTTGGGGAAAAACCTCATATAGTTTTTGAGATATCTTGCTTACAAACTTAAAACGCGAAAAATTTCAAAGGGCCATAACTCAAGAAAAAAATATAGGATTTTTTTTCAACAGTTAATCAGTTCATCTACACATCATCCCAAACCAGCTTGTAAAGTTGCAGGGCAATCGCTCAAACAATTATTGAGATATCTTGCTTACAAGCTGAAAACACGAAAAAAATCTAAGGGCCATAACTCAAGAAAAAAAATCGGATTTTTTTCAAAAGTTGATCAGTTCATCTACTCATCATCCCCGACAAGTCTGTGAAGTTTCGGTGAAAAACCTCAAATAGTTTTTTAGATATCTTGCTTACAAACTTAAAACGCGAAAAATTTCAAAGGGCCATAACGCAAGAAAAAAATTTCGGATTTTTTTCAAAAGTTAATCAGTTCATCTACTCATCATCCCCAACCAGCATGTAAAGTTTCAGGGCAATAGCTCAAACAGTTTTTGAGATATCTTGCTTACAAGATTTCATAGTATTTTTTGCAAAGGGGCATAACTCAAAAAAGGGGCATAATCCTGACGAGAAAAAAAACACGGGTCAATTATTTTTTCATGAGGAATCCATATATGAAATTTCAAAAACCTAGCACCCATGGTTCTAAAGTTATGCTATGCAGTAAAAAGTGGGACGGACGTAAGGACGGAAGGACGGACGGACGAACAGGGCAAAACCAATATGCCAAAACGCGAAAAATTTCAAAGGGCCATAACTCAAGAAAAAAATTTCGGATTTTTTTCAAAAAATCAGTTCATCTACTCATCATCCCCAACCAGCCTGTAAAGTTTCAGGGCAATAGCTCAAACAATTTTTGAGATATCTTGCTTACAAGCTGAAAACACGAAAAAAATCAAAGGGCCATAACTCAAGAAAAAAAAATTGGATTTTTTTCAAAAGTTAATCAGTTCATCTACTCATCATACCCAACCAGTCTGTGAAGTTTTGGGGAAAAACCTCATATAGTTTTTGAGATATCTTGCTTACAAACTTAAAACGCGAAAAATTTCAAAGGGCCATAACTCAAGAAAAAAATATAGGATTTTTTTTCAACAGTTAATCAGTTCATCTACACATCATCCCAAACCAGCTTGTAAAGTTGCAGGGCAATCGCTCAAACAATTATTGAGATATCTTGCTTACAAGCTGAAAACACGAAAAAAATCTAAGGGCCATAACTCAAGAAAAAAAAATCGGATTTTTTTCAAAAGTTGATCAGTTCATCTACTCATCATCCCCGACAAGTCTGTGAAGTTTCGGGGAAAAACCTCAAATAGTTTTTTTAGATATCTTGCTTACAAACTTAAAACGCGAAAAATTTCAAAGGGCCATAACTCAAGAAAAAAATTTCGGATTTTTTTCAAAAGTTAATCAGTTCATCTACTCATCATCCCCAACCAGCATGTAAAGTTTCAGGGCAATAGCTCAAACAGTTTTTGAGATATCTTGCTTACAAGATTTCATAGTATTTTTTGCAAAGGGGCATAACTCAAAAAAGGGGCATAATCGTGACGAGAAAAAAAACACGGGTCAATTATTTTTTCATGAGGAATCCATATATGAAATTTCAAAAACCTAGCACCCATGGTTCTAAAGTTATGCTATGCAGTAAAAAGTGGGACGGACGTAAGGACGGAAGGACGGAAGGACGCCAAAACGCGAAAAATTTCAAAGGGCCATAACTCAAGAAAAAAATTTCGGATTTTTTTCAAAAGTTAATCAGTTCATCTACTCATCATCCCCAACCAGCCTGTAAAGTTTCAGGGCAATAGCTCAAACAATTTTTGAGATATCTTGCTTACAAGCTGAAAACACGAAAAAAATCAAAGGGCCATAACTCAAGAAAAAAAAATTGGATTTTTTTCAAAAGTTAATCAGTTCATCTACTCATCATACCCAACCAGTCTGTGAAGTTTTGGGGAAAAACCTCATATAGTTTTTGAGATATCTTGCTTACAAACTTAAAACGCGAAAAATTTCAAAGGGCCATAACTCAAGAAAAAAATATAGGATTTTTTTTCAACAGTTAATCAGTTCATCTACACATCATCCCAAACCAGCTTGTAAAGTTGCAGGGCAATCGCTCAAACAATTATTGAGATAAACCAGCTTGTAAAGTTGCAGGGCAATCGCTCAAACAATTATTGAGATATCTTGCTTACAAGCTGAAAACACGAAAAAAATCTAAGGGCCATAACTCAAGAAAAAAAAATCGGATTTTTTTCAAAAGTTGATCAGTTCATCTACTCATCATCCCCGACAAGTCTGTGAAGTTTCGGGGAAAAACCTCAAATAGTTTTTTTAGATATCTTGCTTACAAACTTAAAACGCGAAAAATTTCAAAGGGCCATAACTCAAGAAAAAAATTTCGGATTTTTTTCAAAAGTTAATCAGTTCATCTACTCATCATCCCCAACCAGCATGTAAAGTTTCAGGGCAATAGCTCAAACAGTTTTTGAGATATCTTGCTTACAAGATTTCATAGTATTTTTTGCAAAGGGGCATAACTCAAAAAAGGGGCATAATCCTGACGAGAAAAAAAACACGGGTCAATTATTTTTTCATGAGGAATCCATATATGAAATTTCAAAAACCTAGCACCCATGGTTCTAAAGTTATGCTATGCAGTAAAAAGTGGGACGGACGTAAGGACGGACGGACGAACAGGGCAAAACCAATATGCCCCCACAACTTCTTCGAAGTTGGGGGCATAAAAACACACAAGGGCAGGTAACTCCTAAGTGAATGATCCGATTCTGCCAGTTATCGAACTGGACCGAGATTTCATGGCTGTGCTGGTTATCTGCAAGAATAAAGCCAATCTGAAAATAATTGAAGCAGCTACGGTGATGACAACATTCTCCCCATGTTAAGTCAATAGGCAATTTTTTCAACGCTCAAGGGCACGTAACTCCTGAGTGAATAATCCGATTCAGCCCAAAATCGAACTTGATCGAGATTTCATGCCTGTCCTCGTTATCTGCAAGAATGAAGTCGATCAGAAAAAAATTGACGGAGCTAGAGTGATGACAAGCTTTTTCCTAACGCTCAAGGGCACGTAACTCCTGAGTGAATAATCCGATTCAGCCCAAAATCGAACTTGATCGAGATTTCATGCCTGTCCTCGTTATCTGCAAGAATGAAGTCGATCAGAAAAAAATTGACGGAGCTAGAGTGATGACAAGCTTTTTCCTATGTTAAGCCTATGGGAGCTCTTTGTTGCTGTGGCAACCAGAGTTCTCATCCGATCTGCACGAAAACCTAATACAGCCTTTCCCCCTACCTGATGATGGTTCATATGAAATTTGATCAAGGCCGGCCCACTGGTTCCAGAGATATACTTCCTTGAAAGTGTGGACGACGGACGACGGCTCGTGGTATACTAATACCTCACATGAGCCTTCGGCTCAGGTGAGCTAATAATGCTATGACATCCAGATCTGACAAGGTCATGACCCTGCTGAGAGCGCTAACTCTTCAGTGTCTGCAACTAAATGTAGTTGCCAAAGCACAGCATATTCCAGGTAAGTGCAACATCACTGACAGCCTATCCCGTTTTCAGATCGACAAGTTCCGGGAGCTTGCACCAATGGCAGAAAAAGAACCAGATGTCATTCCGAGCCATCTATGGAACATATTCAATCTAGATCCCGAAAGCTTTTGTCAGCCAGCTTGGCAACAAACACACATATAGCCTACAAAAATGCACTTACTGCTTTCAATAAGTTCAGAATACATCACAGCCTGGGAACCCAGTGGCCTGCTGCTATCATTCACATCCAATATTTCATATCAAGTTGTTTTGAGAAGGGTCATTCTCCAGCCACTATTTATACGTACTGTTCTGGTTTAATTTATTTCCACAAAATAAATAACCTACAAGATCCAACAAGCACTTTTATCATTCAAAAGATGCTTGACGGATGTCGCAGATCCCGCAAACAGAAAGACAACAGAGCACCTATTTCAAAGGATTTGTTGAAGGCCATTTGTGGTAAATTAAATGAAATTTGTTCTAGCCCATATGAGACATTACTTTTCAAAACTGCATTTTCCTTGGCCTATTATGGTCTGCTTCGAATCAGTGAGTTAGTTTATACAGGCCCACTACATGCTGATAGGCCACTCCAGCTGAGTGACTTGTCATTTGATACTCACAATAAGATACTTTATATACAAATAAGAAAGTCTAAAACTGATCTGACAGACAGGGAAGACTATAAAACTAAAAATATATCCTGCTGAGAAAGGGAGCATTTGTTGTGTTAATTCTGTGCTGCAGTTCATGAAAATTGGTCCAAAGCTTGGTGGCTCTTTACTTTGTCATATAAATGGGGAACCTTTAACAAGGTACCAGTTCTCCAGCATATTGACTAAGTCTATCGCAAAACTGGGCTTACCACCAGCTATCTTTAAAACACATTCTTTAGAATTGGCCGTGCTACAGATCTGGCTAGCGACGGTGTAGAGCCAGAGACCATAAAAAGGCAGGGACGCTGGAGTAGCGGCTCAAGTGCTTTTTGCAAGTACATTCGCAACTGAGTACCTTACCCCATTATTACCAGATGTTTATGTCATGTTTTTATTCCAGAAATCTGGATAGTTGGAGATTCCATTGTTAAACATGGTGGCAACTACGCCTGTAAACTAGGATGTGATCAGCTTGGCCAGAGCCAGTTTAGAATAGTGTGGTTAGGCCAGTCTAGTATGCATTGGGACCAGCTGCTACCTGCCCTCCAGCTTCAGATGATCACCAGAGGTCACCCTAGGATGATCATCCTACATCTAGGTGGGAATGATATTGATACAATTCCTCAGTTTTCATTAATGCATTCAATTAAGAAGGATCTGACATACATTCATTCAGTTTTCTATGCGACACAGATAGTTTGGTGTGACATATTGCCAAGGCTAAAATGGAGAAACAATAAATCAGATGACACCAAATTACTCAATCTGAAAGCTCAGAGAGTTAACAGAGCTGCACATCAGTATATGGCAGAACTTCCCCGAGGAAGTGTGATTAAGCCTCATATTCTTTGGTATATGAATGAGTTGTTTAGCAAAGACGGCGTTCACATGTCAGATTTTGGTAATCTCACTTACGTGCAAACATTCAGAAATTTAATAAAGCTATTTATTGCAGATATCAATAACCAAAAAATGTAAAAGCAATGCATTAAATTTCTTAAGAATTTGGGGGAAAATATAAATATTTTCGTGGCGGAAATTCTAAAGAAATTTCACCTCCCCTTGAAGTCGGCTTAATAAAATTATGCACTGATGTCTGCTTCATTAAAATGAATGGCTTGCTGAACTTAGGTTGGGATAAAAGCATATTACAAATATTTGCACAAGAACAAAATAATTGCAGTTTAAGGCGGGGTTGTCATGACAGGGGACTGTCAAAGGTTGTACGTACATCAGGGTAATGCAGGTAACTGGCAATGGGTGAGGATACAGTCCCCCTCTACGTCATGTTCAACCCTGGAGCCGAGGCTGAGGTGATGATAATTAGTAAAAGTTGGGAAAGGCTATGTCCGGTCAAATATATACAGAATTTAAATTGCTTGCTGCCTTCCGGGTGAGCTGAGACTTCTAAGAGTCTGACATGGTTCAACGATGCAGACTCCAATTTTTCCTGCCTTGCGGCCAGTCAAACCCACCCCAAGTTATAAATAAAAGTTCACAGTCTTTAAAGTCTTCTTTATTTAAGCCATCCTAAAATAAAGAGGAACTAGACAAAAGTGCCCAGTTGGGCACGTATACCCCCGGCCAGTGCCATCACCTCAGCTGAAACAAGAACTACAAAGGGAAATAACTCTAGAAGGCCTGACCCCTTGGCCCTTATTTTCTTTCCCACAATACTACTAGTCATACTGATCATGTTTGCAAAATTTGAAGTTTCTATGTACAGTAGTTATTGAGAAATCTTTGACACAAAATAAAAATATACACTACTAGACTATCAAGTGAGCATATGCTCACTAATACCCCCGGCCAAAGCCATCGGTAACTTTCTGGCAATTCAAAGCCATCAAGTTTGACAAAAACCTATTATGAACACAGAATTAATCTTGCAAAAGTAAGGAGAATACCATTACATCTAAATAACTCACCTGATAACTAATGAGATCTTGAACAGATGTTTTTCAAAGGGCAATAACTCTTGAAAGGAGCATAATCCGGACGAGAAAAAAAATACGTGTCGGCTAATTTTCCATGAGGAATCCATATATGAAATTTCAAAACCCTAGCATACACGGTTCTAAAGTTATGCTATGCATCACTTTTACCATACAGTACAATGGCACAAATTACCAAAATGACAAAGGGCCATAACTCACAAAGTATTTTTCGGAATTTTGTCAAAAGTTAATCAGTTCATCTACTCATCACCACCAATCTATTCACCAACTTTCAAGGCTCTAGCTCCAATAGTTTTTGAGATATCTTGCTGACAAAATTTTATAAAAAAAATATAACAAAGGGGAATAACTCTAAAGAACCTGGCCCCACAGCCCCAATTTTCTTTCCCACAATACAACTAGTTATGCATGTTGTTTGTACCAAATTTCAAGTTTCTAGGTACAGTAGTTCCTGAGAAATCTTTGACACAAAATTTAAGGTAACTCACAAAATACACATCTCAGTAGCAAATATAACAAAGGGGAATAACTCTAAAGAACCTGGCCCCACAGCCCCAATTTTCTTTCCCACAATACAACTAGTTATGCATGTTGCTTGTACCAAATTTCAAGTTTCTAGGTACAGTAGATCTTGAGAAATCTTTGACACAAAATTTAAGGTAAGTCACAAAATGCACATCTCAGTAGCAAATATAACAAAGGGGAATAACTCTAAAGAACCTGGCCCCACAGCCCCAATTTTCTTTCCCACAATACAACTAGTTATGCATGTTGTTTGTACCAAATTTCAAGTTTCTAGGTATAATAGTTCCTGAGAAATCTTTGACACAAAAAAAAGTTTACACACACACACACAGAAAAGACGAAAACTATATACCCCCATGGCATACTCCGTATGCCGGGGGTATAATTAAACAGCAAGAACTACAAAGGGAAATAACTCTAAAAGGCCTGACCCCTTGGCCCTTATTTTCTTTCCCACAATACAAGTAGTCATAATGATCATGTGTGCAAAATTTCAAGTTTCTATGTGAAGCAGTTCCTGAGATATCTTTGACACAAAATAATTGGCCAGTGCCATCACCTCAGCTGAAACAAGAACTACAAAGGGAAATAACTCTAGAAGGCCTGACCCCTTGGCCCTTATTTTCTTTCCCACAATACAACTAGTCATACTGATCATGTTTGCAAAATTTCAAGTTTCTAATGTACAGTAGTTATTGAGAAATCTTTGACACAAAATAAAAATATACACTATTAAACAGCAAGAACTACAAAGGGAAATAACTCTAAAAGGCCTGACCCCTTGGCCCTTATTTTCTTTCCCACAATACAAGTAGTCATACTGATCATGTGTGCAAAATTTCAAGTTTCTATGTGAAGCAGTTCCTGAGATATCTTTGACACAAAATAATTGGCAAGTGCCATCACCTCAGCTGAAACAAGAACTACAAAGGGAAATAACTCTAAAAGGCCTGACCCCTTGGCCCTTATTTTCTTTCCCACAATACAACTAGTCATACTGATCATGTTTGCAAAATTTCAAGTTTCTATGTACAGTAGTTATTGAGAAATCTTTGACACAAAATAAAAATATACACTATTAAACAGCAAGAACTACAAAGGGAAATAACTCTAAAAGTGCCATCACCTCAGCTGAAACAAGAACTACAAAGGGAAATAACTCTAAAAGGCCTGACCCCTTGGCCCTTATTTTCTTTCCCACAATACAACTAGTCATACTGATCATGTTTGCAAAATTTCAAGTTTCTATGTACAGTAGTTATTGAGAAATCTTTGACACAAAATAAAAATATACACTATTAAACAGCAAGAACTACAAAGGGAAATAACTCTAAAAGGCCTGACCCCTTGGCCCTTATTTTCTTTCCCACAATACAAGTAGTCATACTGATCATGTGTGCAAAATTTCAAGTTTCTATGTGAAGCAGTTCCTGAGATATCTTTGACACAAAATAATTGTTTACGGACAGACAGACAGACAGACGGAAAAGACAAAAACTATATACCCCCATTGCATACTTCGTATGCCGGGGACTATATACCCCCATTGCATACTTCGTATGCCGGGGGTATAATAATGCCTTGAACAGTATTCCTGGTTTATTTTGGTGGCTTTCTGTTCATGTTTGTCTTCAGAGTGCTCACTTCTATGCCCTGCAGTGCTTAATTGTTTCCAATATTGATTTTGCCTCACTAATTGAATAGCTAATTGGTATGATACACCTGTCAAGCAAATTGATGATGTCACTAAGTTTTGTGATGTCATCACCATGTGCTCAGCTGGGAACCAGCCTTGGGGCAACTTCCTTTTCCTGTTAACTCAAGGACGAACAAACCCTCCCATCCCTCCCTGAATAATTAATATGTTAATAGTTTGAACTGATTTATTTGGTATTGCATGTGCTACGATGTGGGCATTCTTCAGACATACATACTCTTATTCATGTTATATTAACCACATGAAGTTACAGTGCAGAATGGTTTTACTGAGCAAATGATGCTGCCCATGAGTTTAATATTTTCAGGTGCCATGGATTTGGTAGTGAACAAATGTGCTCCAGAACAGATGCTATGATGTGTGACACACAATCAACGAACAATAGGACTCATAGATGACCTAGTTATTACAAAGTGTTGTACCAGACAGACTCATTTGAGGATTAAGCTTCAAATACATTCTCCTTATCGAACAATATGTGAAAGAATGCTTTGATAGATACTTTCAAGTGATTGAATATCTTATAGGGACAGTGTTTACTACATTGAAACAGCATCATGTGCCATCAATTTCAATAGAAGCCTTTAAACATTTGAATGTCGGGAAATGAGTAGTCGCAAGGCAAAGTTTACGATGAAATCGGAAATTCTAAATAAATTTCAGCTCCCCTTGAAGTCGGCTTAATAAAATTATGCACCGATGTCTGCTTCATTAAAATGAATGGCTTGCTGAACTTAGGTTGGGATAAAAGCATATTACAAATATTTGCACAAGAACAAAATAATTGCAGTTTAAGGCGGGGTTGTCTTGACAGGGGACTGTCAAAGGTTGTACGTACATCGGGGTAATGCAGGTAACTGGCAATGGGTGAGGATACAGTCCCCCTCTACGTCATGTTCAACCCTGGAGCCGAGGCTGAGGTGATGATAATTAGTAAAAGTTGGGAAAGGCTATGTCCCGTCAAATATATACAGAATTTAAATTGCTTGCTGCCTTCCGGGTGAGCTGAGACTTCTAAGAGTCTGACATGGTTCAACGATGCAGACTCTAATTTTTCCTGCCTTGCGGCCAGTCAAACCCACCCCAAGTTATAAATAAAAGTTCACAGTCTTTAAAGTCTTCTTTATTTAAGCCATCCTAAAATAAATACATAAACTGCATGTGACTGGAGTCACCTAAACCTAGAGAAGTAGAGTCACATAAGCATCATTTTGTAGGCCCAAACAGACGGACGGACAGACGAAGGCCATTCCTATAATTCCCGCTCCGCTTCGCAGCCGGGGATTAAAAATGCTTTATTACCTATTTCTGTTATACTTATAAATTAATTACCTATTTCTGTTCTGAGCTACTTCCAATTTCTGTTCCTCAACAGTCTTTTGTAGCATAAAAATTTCTTTGGAATGATCTTCCTTTGAGATATCTAGCTGAGCTTGTACTGCAGAGATAACTTTGTTAGCTTTGTCCAGCTCATCCTGTGTATCCTTCAGCTGAACTTCGACTGAATCTTTTCTTTCCTGAAATACAAGCCAAATCAAATATTGAGGAAATGTGCTTTGTGTAACTAACGATTCAATTTACCAACAGTAGCATAGTGTGTTTACACAAATGAAAATGTTCGCCTTTTCGTGCCAAGCATTTGTTTAGTTGCAAAAAGCGTGCATTTTCCTGCAAAAAAAAAAAAAAAAAATGGCTGTCATGAGACAGTGAAAATCATCATCATCAACGGATTTTTGATTAACGTGCAGGTACAGGGGCAACGTCCACATAAGTGGGCCCCCTTCCAGGTAGCTGGCTTGCTGCACGCATGGCAGATCTTACACCAGATCTCCAGGCTTGTCTATCATGAGGATCGATAGCAGAGAGCAGATAGCAGAAAAGTCCATATTTATTATGCATTAGATGTTGCTTATTGCCTTACAAGCAATTAAATCATTTTCACACTGATTGTTGATTAAAATTTATGAGGGATATAGGCAAATAAGCAAATAAGAGATATAACCTTATTTTTACACCTTGTCATGTGGAACATTGTAGGCACATTCTAAAACTCAAAAGTGTCAGCTTAGGGAGATAAGAACTCACGGTAAAGAATACAGTTTAATTTACAGTTTAATGATCTGACTATAAAATGAGGCCAAATTTTCATATTCACCTTTTTGAACAAGATCAAGGCAAACATTAAAGTTTTCTGCTACCCATATTGCTCACCTGACTTCATGATGTGACATACCTTGTAAAAGTCGTGTGGATCACTGATTTAAAAGATTTGACAGCCTTGTTCCATGTTTTAGTTAGTTGGTAGAGGGTTACTTGGCAACATTCTTATGATGTTTGGAAGAAATTTTTCAAATGGTTAATAAGCTGTCATTTAACGATTTTTCTACTTTCAGTCTTGCAGCCATCTTGCTCATTGGAGCAAATCCTTTATAGCTGTTTCAAGTAAAAGTCACTTGACTATTATTCCAATCAAGTTTGATTGAAAATGGCAAGAGGACTTGTCATTTAACTGTTTTTAAGCTGAAGCAGCCATCTTGTTCACTGTAAAGAATACATTTGAGCTTTCTTAGTAGAGTCACCTCAGCAAAATTTATGTAGTTTGAATGAAATTGGCCTCCAATGAATAGAAGTTGTCATTTTTTTCCATATTGATCAATGGCAGCCATCTTATTCTTTGGAGCAGAACGGTTTTAGCCATTTTGCAGGGGGTCACAAAGAAACATTCCTGTGAAGTTGGAATGAAATCGAACCAAAGGAAGAGTTATGATTTTCAAGGTTTCAGTTTTCACTCTGGTGACCATCTTGTTCATTAGACTGGAACCATTTAATAAGCTATTTTGGTACAGGGCCACCTATCAAAGTAAACTTCCTGTGAAGTTTCAATATAATTGGATCAACAGTAAAGAAAGAATTGTCATTTAAAATAGAAGTGGAGGCAATGATCAGGAATCAATACAATCAACTCACAGCTCCCATCAGAGACACCAAAGGGAAAGAAATACAAACATGAAACAATATACCCTAATGGAAACATCAATAGCTGAAAGCCAAAAGGACAGTTACTTTCCCACAAAATGGCCAATAGGCTATACAAAATAAAATAATATAAGCGACACAAACACATAAAGACAAACCATAACAAAAATAAACTGCGACAGAAGAACCGCCTTGGAACGGTCAGCGGAAACGAATTCCACTGGGGGCTTAAATCCATTTTACGTGGCCACAACCCTCGCCCTTACCTCCGTTGCGATTTGTGCAGCCCGCATGAAGGCCCCCTAACTCACCAGTGCAGCATCCCCGTGAACACAAATAAACAAACAACCACAGAGATGAAACAACGGTGAGGACCCGACAGCAAGAAACCACTGAAACGCCGGAGCAAAAGAAAACCAACAGTTAGACTCCGACGGGCCTAACCAGAGACAGAGCATCAGGCACCAGCCAACATTACCTTGAATTAGATCTCTCTAATTCTCAATAAGCCTTTACGCTGGAACCATCATAGAATCTAAGGCCTGATCCAACGGCGTGCAATTAAAGAGGGAAGTAAAGTTGTCAACCGTGATTTGGTTAACTACCATGCATGCAGTTTTTATATCGAAGAATGATTTTACAAAATTGGGTGCTGAAGTCATTGCAGTTATATATTTTTCAGAATTTATATACTAAGTCACCATAAAATCCGGGTTCCAATAGACCTTGTTGCAGAAGAGATTTAAGTCCAATATTGAATTTTGAAAATAAATCAAACCTTTTTCTGTTTTTAGCTATGGTGGCAATCGTGCCCATTGAAGCAGACCTATTTAATTTAGTTTGGTAGAACAACACCTATGCAACATTCCTGTAAAGTCTGAATGAAATTAGGCCAATGGTATAGGAGCAGTTGGCATTAAAAAAATGTTTTTTTTTCTATGTTTAGCCCTGGCACCAATCCTGTTCACTGGAACAGAACCATTTTAACCTTTTTCGACATTCCTTTGAAGTTTAAATGAAAGTGGGCAATGGGACCAAAGATACAGGGGCAGTTGTCATTTTCAGGTTTTAGTTCTACCTTTAACTATAGCAGCCCATTTGTTCAATTTATTGGTACAGAACAATTTAAGCTGTTTTGATAGAAGGTCACTTGATCAAGAATCCTATGAAATTTGAATGAAATTGGACCAACATTATAGGAGCTGTCATTTAATACATTTTTTTTTATTTTAGCTCTGCCAGCCATCTGGCTTATTGCAGTGGAACCATGTCAGCTATTTTGGTACAGGATTACAAAGCAATATTCCTGTGAACTTTGAATGAAATTGGACAAAAGGCATGTGTATAATCATCATTTCAAGATTTTAACTATTTCTATCCAGGGCTTCTTCATACTTTCGGATGAGTCTTTAAACTGAGGTCCCATCTCCGTATGACCTTAGCTGTTGGTGGGACGTAAAACTCAAACACTCACTCACTCACTTAACTATTTCCAGCTCTGGTGGCCATCTTCTTCATTGCAGCAGAATCAATTTTAATAGCTTTTTTTCAGTATAGGGTCTCCTAAGCAACATTACTGTGAAAGGTCAACTGAGCAACATTCAATGAAATTAAACAAAAACTATAGGGAGTGTTGCCATTTCCTATTTTTCTACTTTTAGCTCTGGTGGTCAGCTTGTTCAATCTGTTTTGGCTATTTTGGAAGAGGGTCATAAAAGCAACCGTCCTGTGAACTTTGAATGAAAATGGACCAAAAGTATAGATGAAAACATCATTTAAAGAATTTTACTATTTTTAGCTCTGATGGCCGTCTTGTTTATCAAAACGGAACCATTTTAAATGTTTTTGTATATGATCACCTAAGCAACATTTCCTGTGAAATTTCAATGAAAGTAAACCAAGGGTATAGGAGGAGTTGCCATTTAACCATTTTCTATTTTTAGCTCCGGTGGCTATAGTTGCCATTTAATGTTTTTTTTATCTATTTTTAGCTCTGGTGGCTATCTTGTTCACTGGGACGTAGGTGTTTTTGCTTTTTTGGAAGAAGGTCACCTAAGCAACATTGCTGTGAATTTTTAATGGAACTGAACCAAAGGTGTTTGAGGAGTTATCATTTAAATGTTTTTCTGTTTTCGGTTCAGGCTGTCATTTTGTTCAGCAGAGCAGAATTGCTCTAGCTGTTTTGGAAGCGGGTAACCTAGGCAACATTCCTTTGAGGTTTGAATAAAATTGGCAAATGGGTATAGGAGGATTTGTCATTTAAAGCGAATTGTTGACGATACACGATGGGCATTTAGTGACCACAATAACTCGCCGTGAGCACTAAGTGCTAAGAAGAGCTAAAACCCTTGGTGCCTGACCAAAAATCTTTGGATTGCCATCTACTGGACGCCTTTTAAGTTTATTCTTGCATCACATGAAAGCCATATCAGTTCAACTTATTTTTTACAAACCTGAACATTCCTTAGGTCTTTAGTGAGACCTTCATGTTTCTCTTGGTTCCTGCTATGTTCTTGTTTTGATTCATTCAGCTGGGCCTCCAGCTTATCTGCAGATAAACACCAAAACATACATGACGATATTGAACATATCTGAAAATCAGACACATCAGCGCATTAAACTACAATCAGAGTAACTAACCAGGACAAAGATCATCATGCACTTCCCCATTGACCCATTACGATAACACATCTCTCTGTGATACAGTGCATTCTGTCATGTCTACAAAATTATTATTTTTCTAATGTTATTTATTCTCTAAACATAGAATTTGAGTACTTGTTAGAATTGCCTAGCCTTAATCTATGTCTTCAAGCAAGAATAACGTATACTCCCTATACTCCCTATTTTTTTCTGCATAAAGTGGGGTTTAAAGTGGTGTTCATTACACAGATTTGTTAACAGGATGCTAATACAAATGTTTTTCTTTACTGCTCTGTGGACAGCTCAACAACAACAAAAAGCAAAATATTGTAATTAACAAACTCATATTGCCCTGTCAAGCCATTGCCTGTATATTCACTCAGTGAAGACTCAAATCAGTCTGAACATGACAGTCTGCATGAAAAAAATGTGTGAATGAACACCTGCACAGCATAAAATGACGACTTATCAGGCTGCAAACATGCACAGGAGTATCTGAGTCTGCTCATTATCATAACACATCTGTGAGCTACATTACGATAACTCACCCGTGCGTCATAGTGCATTTTTCACATATCCAAAATGGCTACTTTTCTGATGAAAATCCTTGATATTTTTCCTGTAAATGCTCAAAACAGAGGTTGTGGGTACTCGTTAGAACCGCCTCATTGAGGCGGTTCTAACGAGTACCCACAACCTATGTCTCGGAGCAGAAATAAGAAAAATAATGAATACCCCCGTAAACCCGAAATTTCTCTATATAAAGTGGGGTGTAAGGGGGTGTTTATTTTACGGACTTGTTCACATGATGAAAATGGCATCTCTATCTCTAGAGCTAGCATTTTTCAGATCAAAATGTTTGACAATTTTTGTTTTGTTTGTTTAACCCTTGTCCTGCTGAATATTTATATATGCCACACCCACTATCGATTATCAACCAATCAGAATACTTGATGCAAATTATTGCAACAAATTCACAATCTGAATGGCAAACAATGTAGATCCTGATCAGATGGCTTCGTCAGTAGCCATCTGATCTGGATCTACATTGTTTCAAAGATAAGGCATATCTGGGATTAGCAGGACAAGGTTTAAGTTGAGGTTCAACATCCCCTTCAAAACAAAATAGGTCATTTTGGAGACATTGCTTCCAATTTTGTGGGAGTTTTACCCGACATTGAGATGAAATGATATCTCAAACCCTGCTGCCCAATAAAACTCAAAGGTTTTATATGCATGGGCAGAACAACTTGCTCCACTTTGCCTGGTGAAGCTTAGACCCTCTTAAGTTGTTTACCAGTATGCATCTGCAGTTGGTTTCAGCTTTGACTGGACCCAATCTTTTTCTCCCAGCCCCAATGGGCGGGGGCCCTGGTAGTTTTCTTTTAGATTTTTTTTAATTTGTAGTCCAAATATAGTAAACGTTAGAACTGCCTCATTGTACTCGCAATCAATGTTTTGAGTGAAAATAAAGAAAATAATGTATACTCCTCTAAACCTAACATTCCTCATGACAAAGTGAAGTTTAGGGATGTTCAGTTATTAACCAGATGTGTGTAAAGCATGTTTTTGTGTGACATGGCTCAAGAAAGACCGAGTTTTTGTGTTTTATGTCTCACCAACAGCTAAGGTCATACGAAGGCGAGACCTCTGTTTAAAGACTCATCCGAAAGTCTGGAGAAGCCCAGGATCTTAAAGACAAATGGTCAAGAATCTTGTTAAAACTGCTATTTCTTACCTATTGTAGTCTGTAAAACATGCATCTTTTCATTATTTCTTTCAACTTCAGCATGAATATTTCTGATTTCTATGTCTTTTTCATCACACTTCCCCATTAATGTCTTCAGCTGTTGAAACAAAATAACAATGAGCTAGCTCAATACAAAACCTACAGTAGGACCTGCAAGACTCAGACCAGCCAGTAGGGCTACAATCTTCACCTAATTCTCATTCTATAGCCCAGACAGTCAAAAGGCAGCAGAGGCTAAAGTCATCAGTGGAGACTCTGATCTGAGTCTTCTTTGGCCATGTACTACAATAGGTTCAGTTTTATGTCCGCTCATATTGACAAAACCAAAGTTGAAAATTATTACATGCATTACTAAATGAAGAAGAAAATCATCATCATAAAAGGTTTTCAAGATATTTCAGTAACAAGACCTTTCAATGGACTTTTATTATAAGTCAGTGAAACAAAAGAACTACCTAGTTGCTTATCAATGTATTTTATGCACCTGGAATTGCCAGACAGGCAGATATCCAATTATTTATCAAATTGTGCAGATCAGCTAAGCAAGTTGCATTTCTGTTACCAACTCCAATCTGAATTCTTTCTTTCTTTCTCTTTCTTTCTTTCTTTCTTCAAATACTGCCTACGCCCTCGCGGGCATTTTTGGCAGGTGTACATACATACACTCCAGATTTGCAGGATGAAAGCCTGTCCATTAATCATGTAATTATGGTAGGGATCTTTAACCTGCACACGGGATGGTTCTCCCTGCATAGGGGGCCTCCAGTTAACATCCTGTTCCGAAGGAAGGTGCAATTTGTGGCATTCATTCCTGCAAATGATACCACTGGAGCATGTTCGGACACAACAATTTTATTACCGCCACTGGGAATCGAACCAGGGACCTTAAGCATCAGAAGCAAATGCACTAACCACTGAGCTACCAAGGTTCATGTACTGACAAAGTCACAAAAAGCTGGCATTCTATCCAATGATCTGTTGAATTTTCATGATCTGTATAATTATGGGTATAAAACTATACTGATACTGAATACCATCCGTCTAGAAAACTGTTGTTTCCTTACTAAATAATACTTTCAAAAGGAAAACGGTCTATAATATTCTTTTTCTCTTTGAATGAATCCTTTTCAGATTTAAAAACCTTTGGTGCCTAAACTGATCTATGTATGTTTATACGGAACTGAGTAAAATAATCAAAGTACCAGACCAATGAAATTTTTTACTAGACAAAACAGAAGTGGAGGCAATGATCAGGAATCGATACAATTAACCCACAGCTCCCATCAGAGACAACAAAGGGAAAGAAACACAAAGATGAAACAACAGGCCCTAATGGAAACATCAACAGCGGAAAGCCAAAAGGACAGTTACTTTCCCACAAAATGGCCAATAGGCTACCCAAAATAAAACAATATAAGCGACACAAACACCCAAAGACGAACCATAACAAAAAACAAGAGGGCCCAGAGGGCCCTGGTTCGCTCACCTGTGTGTCACTGTCTCGAGTACATTCTATTTTTAGCTCTTGTGGCCATCTTGTTCATCAGCAGAGTGATTTTAGCTTATTTGGTAGGGAGTAACCTAGGCAACATTCCTGGGAACTTTGAATCAAATTGGCCTAAGGGTTTAGGGGGAGTTTCCGTTTGAATCAAATTAACAATATTTTTCTATTTTTACCTCCGGTGGCCATTTTGTTCATCCAAGTGGGATTGTTTTAGCCTTTTTGGTAGAGGATAATCTAAGCAACATTGTCGCCAGGAACCTACATGCTAAATATGAAGGCTGTATCTCAAATGCTTTAAAAGTTATGACAAAGTAGGTCAAAGGTCAAGGTCATGGGCCAAAAGTTATGAATGGCTGAGAAAACCTTGTCACAAGGAACATGCATGCCAAATATGAAGGCTCTATCTCATATGGTTCAAAAGGTATGATAAAGTAGGTCACAGGTCAAATCTTTATGAGTGGGAAGCCCTTGTCAGAAGGAACCTACATGCCAAATATGAAGGCTCTATCTCAAACCGTTCAAAAGTTATGACAAAATAACCAACTGATCTACTTTTTGATTAGACATGACCCATATTCGAACTTAACTGAGATATTGTCCAGATGATCATTCTGAGCAAGTTTTATGATGATTTGACTGAAACTGTGGCCTCTTGGAGTGTTCAAAACGTTTTTCTATGCTGACCTACTTTTTGACCCGACATAACCCATATTCAAACTTGACACAGATATTGTCAAGATGATCATTCTGAGCAAGTTTGATGATGATCGGACCAAAACTTGGGCCTCTAGTGCGTTCACAAGGTTTTTCAACAATCTGACCTACTGACCTACATATTGACCAGACATGACCCATATTTGAAATTAACCGAGATATTGTCAAACGATCATTTTGAGCAAGTTTGATGATGATCAGACCAAAACTGTAGCCGCCAGTGTGTTCAGAGGGTTTTTCTATGATTTGATCTGCTGACCTACTTTTTGACCCAACATGACCCATATTTGAACTTGACTGAGATATTGTCAAGATGATCATTCTGGGCAATTTGATGATGATTGGACCAAAACTGTGGCCTCTAGTGTGTTCACAAGCTTTTTCTATGATTTGACCTACTGACCTACTTTTTGACCCGACATGACCCGTATTCAAACTTAACCCAGATATTGTCAAGACTATCATTCTGAGCAAGTTTGATGATGATCGGACCAAAACTGTGGCCTCTAGTATGTTCACAAGGTTTTTCTCTGATTTGACCTACTGACCTACTTTTTGACCCTACATGACCCATATTCGAACTTGCCCGAGAAATTGTCAAGATAATCATTTTGAGCAAGTTTCATGATGATCAGACAAAAACTGTTGCCTCTAGTGTATTCACAATGTTTTTCTATGATTTGACCTACTGACTGACCTACTTTGTGACCCGACATAACCCATATTTGAACTTGACCGATATATTGTCAAAATGATCATTCTGGACAAGTCTGATTATGATCAGACCAAAACTGTGGCCTCTAGTGTGTTCACAAGGTTTTTCTATGATTTGACCTACTGACCTACTTTTTGACCCGACATTGCCCGTATTAAAACTTGACCGAGATATTGTCAAGATGATCATTCTGGGCAGGTTTGATAATGATTGGACCAAAACTGCGGCCTCTGGTGTATTCACAAGGTTTTTCTATGATTTGACCTACTGACCTACTTTTTGACCCGGCATGACTCATATTCGAATGTGACCAAGATATTATCAAGATGATCATTCTAAGCAAGTTTGATGCTGATTGGACATAAATTGTGGCCTCTGGTGTGCTCAGAAGTATTTTCTATGATTTGACCTACTGACCTACTTTTTGACCCGATAACACCAATATTCGAACTTGACTGAGATATTGTCAAGATGATCATTCTGGGCAAGTTTGATGATGATCGGACCAAAACTGTGGCCTCTCGTGTCTTCACAAGGTTTTTTTCTGATTTGACCTACTGACCTTAGTGACCTACTTTTTGACCCGACATGACCCATATTTTAACTTGACTGAGATTTTGTGGTGGTACAAATTGTGTGCAAGTTTAGTTAAAATCAAATCATAAATGAAACAGCTATCATGCAGACAAGACCAAAAATAGGCAATTTTTGCCCTTTCAGGGGCCGTAACTCCGTAAAACATGATGGGATATGGCTGGTTCAAGAAAGGAACCCTGATCTCATGGTGGTACAAGTTGTGTGCAAGTCTGGTTAAAATCAAATCATAAATGAAGATGCTATCGTGCGGACAAGACCAAAATAGGCTATTTTTGCCCTTTCAGGGGCCATAACTCTGTAACACATGATGGGATATGGCTGGTTCAAGAAAGGAACCTAGATCTCATGGTGGTACAAGTTGTGTGCAAGTCTGGTTAAAATCAAATCATAAATGAAGATGCTATCGTGCGGACAAGAAATTGTTTACGCATGCACGTACGCACGCACGGACGACGGACAAAATGTGATCTCAAAAGCTCACCTTGTCACCACGTGACAGGTGAGCTAAAAACGCGACAGAAGAACCGCCTTGGAACGGTCAGCTGACATGATTTTGTAATGACGGATGTAACACTGAAACCTCCACACCAAAGAAGCTCACCCTAAAGCATGCTCTTTTGTTTGATTTGAAGTTTAACATCCCCGTCAACACTGTAAAGGTCATTTTGGAAAATCTTGCTTCCAATTTTGTGGGACTTTTACCCAACATTGAATTGAAATGACATCTCCAGCCCTGTCGCCAAATGAAACCAATAGGGTTTATGAGCATGGACGGTCCGACACTGGCACCGCTTTGCCTGGGCAAGCTTAGATCCTCTAAATGGTTTACCAGTACTCGTGTGCGGTCAGTTTCAGCTCTGCGTGGACGCATCATGCAGCCCATCTATTTCTTCAAGCCCCGATGGGCAGGGGCCAAAAGCATGCGCTAGATCATTCTTAGTAGGTGTAAACATTTTTTCAAATAGATGCCATTTTGCTATTTAAGTTTCAATAAATGAAAAGCTGCAGCTTTTATGATTCAACTCTAGAATAGCAATCATCATTTTTTAGTTGGAACATTTGATCCCTGCAATAAGAAACCCTGTCTATTCATCATTTTTGCATTATTTGCTCGCTCCCAGCTTACACATTATCAATACTGGAAAAACAGGTAACCAGACCCCCTGACCTTCCGGGTCAGGGAGGGTCTGATTACCTGTTTTTCTAACACTGATAACCTTCAGACTAGGAACCAGCAGATAATGCAAAAAGGTGAATGGCATTTTCTACCACGTAGAACACAAACCATTCTGCTCAGCTACACAGACTAGCAAGCATTGTAAAATTCTGAATATAGAAACTAGAGGTATCGTACTCTCTGAGCAGTGAACACAAAGGTGCATGTTTATCTGGCTCATTTAGTTTGTTGCTCTCCAAATCTAATGTTAGGCTGTGTTGGTAGTTCTACAAATGACTGTCATTGACAAATTATTTAACCCTTTACCACTCAGAAAATTAGCAAATATAGATTCTTAACAGAACACTGATATAGGTAAATCAATAATCAATAGTCCATATATGGCTGATAGGCCTGACAGTCTTATCTGAACAGAGATATTGGCATTTTTGTGTGATTTACACCCTTATGTTACAAAAATGATTATTTTAGTATTTTTGTACATTTGGCAATATTTATGTAAATGTAAAGTTTCTAGGAAATTAAATTTTCTTTCCAATGGTACTAAATTTATTATAGTTTCTCTTTGCGTTTTTGAAAATATGAAGTGTCAAAGTAAGCAAAATATTTTCTTTAGCAAAAATTTCTGTTTTGGGTTGGTCAGAGAAAGTATTTTTAACCACCATAGCCCCAGAAAAGAGGGGGTATCCACGTATTATTTTTCTTATTTCCGCACAAAAATATATTTTGTAGGTAATCATAAGGGCATGTCACTGAGGCTCTTCCAACAAGTTTCCATAACATACTTTTTTATGCAGAAATAAGATCATGTTCATAAGTCTGTGAAATGAACATCTATCTGAACCCGGTATACATTATTTTCCTTATTTTTGCACCAAGACCAAGGTTGTGGGTACTCGTTAGCACTGCCTCAATCGGCACCCACAACCTATGTTCTGAGTATAAATAAGAAAAATATCAAAGTTTTCAATGGAAAAGTAGCCGTTTTGGAGAAATTAAAAAATCTGCTATGACACATGTGTGTGTTCTGTTTATGAAAAAATCAGTACTTCTGCATAAGATTAAAATAACTAGAGCTGTCAGTGAAACTGACTAGGGCCCCGGCAGCGCTATCAGAAATTTGTGGACGGACAGACGGACAGACAGACGGATGGACAGAGTGATTACTATAGGGCACCCACACTAGGGCACCCACACTTTCAGTGCGGGGCCCTAACTATTACAGCCTATCTATCCTTTTTTCACCCCCATCCCCAACTTTACCCTTTTTTAAATCAGTGTATCAACCACCCCATAGCCAGCTCACCCCAAAGAGCCGTCTCTGTATTTTTATTTTTTTTTTTAGAAATCGTTTGTTTGATTAGAGGTATAACATCCCCATCAACACTATTTAGGACATTCTGGAGATGTTGCCTCCAATTTGGTGGGACTTTTACCCAACACTGAGGTGAAATAACATCTGATGCGCATGATCATTGTACAGCGTCTGGTCTGGGTCTGTGCCGTAGCATGTGCTGTCTACAACCCTGTAGACCCTGATCAGATGCCTTATAATAATTGTCTGGGCTCTGATCCCGATCTGCACTGTTTGCACCTTTGTGTTCTGTCTATTGTCATACAGACAGACGGGTGGATGACGCCAGGCTGATAGCTACTGGTCTGGGTCTGTGCCGTCTACAACCCTGTAGACCCTGATCAGACGCCTTATAATAATTTTCTGCGCTCTGATCCCGATCTGCGCTGTTTGCACGTTTGTGTTCTGTCTATAGTCATGCAGACAGAGGGGTGGATGATGCCAGACCGTCGCTTTATATCCCGAACATGTTCAGGCTAGGGATAAAAAAACACCACCGTCGATGTTAAGTCCCTGCTTAGACGCCGCATTATCTTTGTGCATCGTCTTGTCCGGGTCTGTGCCGACCCATATGCCGTCTACAAACCTGTAGACCCTCATCAGACGCCGTTTAATAATTGTACAGGTCTGATTCGAATCTGCATTGCTTGCATCTGTCTGTTGTGTCTACGGACGGACGGACGGACATGTGAACGGATGCCAGACTCAATTTTGTTTGCGGAAAGACGGACGGACGCCAGGCTGATTGTTATATCCCCGAACCTATTTGGTCAGGGGATAAAAAATAAATCGCACCGGCGGCGGTCAGACCATGATCAGACGTCGCATGATCATTGTACAGCGTCTGGTCTGGGTCTGTGCCCTCGCATATGCCATCTACAAACATGTAGACCCTATATAGACGCCGTATAATCATTGTATGGCGTCTGATTCAAATCTACACTGTTTGCACCTTTGTGTTCTGACTATTGTTATACAGACGGTTGGGTGGATGACGCCAGGCTGATCGCTATATCCCCCGAACATGTTCAGACTAGGGATAAAAAACACCACCGTTGGCAATAAGTCCCTGATCAGACGCCGCATTATCGTTGTGCAGCGTCTTGTCCGGGTCTGCGCCAACCCATATGCCGTCTACAAACCTGTAGACCCTCATCAGACGCCGTTTAATAGTTGAACAGGTCTGATTCGAATCTGCATTGCTTGCATCTGTCTGTTGTGTCTACGGACGGACGGACATGTGAACGGCCGCCAGACTCATAATTTTGTTTGCGGACGGACAGACGCCAGGCTGATTGTTATACCCCCGAACCTATTTGGTCAGGGGATAAAAAAACAAAATGCACCGGCGGCGGTCAGATCATGATCAGACGTCGCATGATCATTGTACAGCGTCTGGTCTGGGTCTGTGCCGTCGCATATTCCGTCTACAAACCTGTAGACCCTATCCGCACGCCGTATAATAATTGTATGGCGTCTGATTCAAATCTGCACTGTTTGCACCTTTGTGTTCTGTCTTTTGTCATACAGACAGTTAGGTGGATGACGCCACGCTGATCGCTATATCCCCCAAACCTGTTCAGACTAGGGTTAAAACAACACCGTCGGCGATAAGACCCAGATCAGACGCCGCGTTGTCGTTGCACAACGTCTTGTCCGGGTCTGTGCCGTCTAAGATACCGTCTACAAACCTGTAGACCATCATCAAACGCCGTTTAATAATTGTACATCTGATCCGGATCTGCATTGTTTTCATGTCTGTTGTGTCTACGGACGGACATTTGAACGGACGCCACTCATAATTTTGTGTCTACGAACGGGCGAATGAACGGACGCCAGGCTCCGAACCTGTTCAGACTAGGGGTAAAAACACCACCGTCGGCGATAAGACCCTGATCAGACGCCCCATTACCGTTGCACAGCGTCTTGTCCGGGTCTGCCCCGTCCCAGATGCCATTCAGCAATAGTACGGCGACTGATCCGGACCTGCATTGTTTGCATCTGTCCGTTCTGTCTACGACGGACGAACATTTGGACGGTCGCTATATCCTCCAAACCTATTCGCGGAAAATAAAATAAAATGAACCGTCGGCGGTTGGAGCTGAATCAGACGTCGCGGCAATAATTGTGGAGCGTCTGATCCGGGTGCCGTAGCATTTTAAGGTCCAAAAACCTGAAGACCCTGATCAGGTGCCGCTTAATATTTGCATCTGTTTGTCTGATAAAGTGTCGGCGGTGAGACCCTGATCAGACGTCGCATATTTTTTTTTTCGGAAATTAATATTCATTAAAGGGGCTGAAACTATTGACCAATGAAAGGTCTTCTACCCATCTGTGGGTTTTATTGCCCTTTCGATGACCACCTGGGTACACTTTTGGGTACTGTTGCGTAATTTATTGCGGCTCAAAGCTCTGCACGCTCCGGGTGGCATGCGCTGTATAAACATTCCTCGGGTATCATAATCCCCAATTAACTAATTATCTTGGACCATAAATCCCTTGAATCCAACTGATTATACAGCGCTAATTGTCTTTACATAAATCATGCAAATCATGCGCGACCGACACACAAATATTGCGTCATTCAGTAACAGCCCAGTAATTTTCCATTACGTCTGGCAAGGTCATCGTGATTCAGGAGAAGAAACCCCTGGCGTGTTTGGTTGCAAATTACACAAAAACTTTGTATAGAAACATATTTGTTTTTTTCTCAAATATTGTTGGCAAAATACCAAACTTAACATTTATAAACATCCGGTGTTTTTATATTTAGGAAAAAGGTAAAAATAACGCGATTGATTTTGAGACACGAGCAAACACGTATTTGTTCAAATGGCGACACACGGGAATATACGTATCTGTACGTTAATCGATAAACACGTAAACGTACGGGTCGGAGTGCTAATGGATAGAGTCGGGAAAATACGTATCTGAGTGGTAAAGGGTTAACACAATAAAGCAGTCTGCTCGTTAACTTGTATACTTATATGAAAAAAAAAAATCGTGCTGCAGCTAACGCTGTTTGAGATCTACCAAACTTAACATTTTCAGCAAATATATCCTACCTTTTCTTCTGCTTGTTCCCTCTGGCTTTTCATTTCTGTTTTTATTCTATCCCTCTCTTTGCAAACAACAGTCACTGCAAAAGAGAGCTGCAGACTTTCATACAAAGCAGTTTTCACAATGTATTACATACCAAAATTTTGCCCTGGCTATAACAGTAATAACAAAGTTATCACCTGGGAATACTGAAAGAAAAAAAGAACACAAAGAGCAAGGAGATTCCACTTTTCAACCTTGCTGTTATTGCATCTACCTATATTGCACAGTGGTGGGGAATCAAGACAATTCATCAACAAGATAACTCACCAACAAGGATTTTGGAGACAATTCACCGACACAATTGAAGACAATTAAATCACTGACACTTTTTGAAGTCACAATTCACTGACACATTTATTCAAAGAGAGGCCAGATCAAACACTTGACAAACAATGTAGACAAAGATGAGATGCCACATTCTGCAACATGTCATCAAGGGACTACACTGCGATTTATCCAGCTATTTAAGACACAGCATCGGGCAGGTAGTAGATTGAACTTGTTCAAATGTTAGAAAAAGTATTGTAAGGAGTTGAGGTGTCCAAATATATACAGTACAGTAAAATTCCTATATTAAGACCACCTTCGGGACTGTTCAAAAGTGGTCTTAAAGACCCCTTTTGAACAGTCCCAAAGGTGGTCCCTGACCAGAGGACATTGCAGGCAGATATCACGAAGAAAAAATAAGTGTACCCTTCAAAATAAGCTTTTTATAGCAGAATGAGCCCTAATTTTAGGTGGTCTTAATAGCGGAATTTCACTGTATACAGACACTTCACAAATATGCTTCTAGATTAAAATTTCATTTCAAAAACAGGCTGGAGCAATTAATTTCCCAGGGTATAGGATTGGAACATTTAAATAGTTTTCAGTCTAAAATATCAATGACTATAATGACAAGGCCACTTTTGGTAAATTCATGGCAGTCGATTTATTCAGACCATCAAAATCCACAAAATTCAGTTGGTTAACAGTATATGGTTCTGTTTTAAAACTGTTTGTTTGGCTCAAAAAAAAAGATACTTCAATATCAGTTATCAGGAGTCAATTGTCTTTTTTTTTCCTTCTGTCCATTTAAACTTTGTCTGTTTTTGAATACAGTATATGTTGCATATGCAGAGCAGTATTTTCTTCAGATATTCATTACTAACATAAAATTGTCCTATTTAATAAAGGCTGTCACATTTTATTTATGCCTGGAGGGCAAAGCTTGCTTTACCAAGTAATCCATAAAAATCCTAAGAAATCAGACACCTTTTAGATTTGCTGTAGTTCTAAAATATTTATAAATTTGTTTCACAATCCAGCAAGGAATCCAGAAGGCGCAGACAGAATGGCAAACACTGTAGACTCTGATCAGCCTGCATCTGATTTGAGTCTGCACTGTTTTCTTAGGTCTGTCTGTCCTAATACTAAGGATCATTATGATCCTGATAACACCCTTCCTTCTGGGGTCTTGGTCTGAACATTTTGAGGCGTCATTCGTTTATGGATTTATGAGTTTGGATTATGGCTTTGTTACTATGACCACAACTACTTAACCCATTGTATACTGGTGGACTCTTCCATTGCTATATATGTTGGTTTATTTGTCATATAAGGGGTGGTAGCCTTTTTTTTCATTTTTATTATATTTTTGACAAACAATTCTGGTAGCAAATACATGTAGTGCAGGCCCTGATCAGAAGCTGTGTCCTGCGGCATCTGATCTGGGTCTGCACTGTTTGCCAAAGTAGCCCTATAGGGGTTTCCCGCATGCAATGGGTTAACATGACTGCTGTATATGTTATATGAAATACAGACATACACACATACGTTCATTTGTCAGTCTACTGTGATCATCTTTGTGGGCCAATTCCAGGCTGTCAAACTTCTGTGACAACTCCTGTTCAAAAAATAAGGAGCAGAACAAATTATCAATATCAAAATAAGCCTATCAAGTGTTAGGACAGATATAGAAGTATAGGATCTGAATTTAATGTCCTCAAGCTGGTTTTTATTCCACAATGTCAAGAGGAAGTCTTTCCTCGACCCTTTCAAGAGTACCTGATCCTTGCATATGTGATGGGCAAAATCTCAAAAGCTGAATGGCCAAGTGAAAAAACTTTCTGCAAGCAGATTTTGGCTTTTTCGTGTTTGTCCACAAAGGGAATCGAAATCACAGTCAATGCCATGAGAAGGGTAGGGATTAAGAGCACACACTCTTAATTGCTGCTTTTGGTTTGGTTTGGAATTTTAATGCCCTAATAAACACACTTAAGATCAAGTTGAGATGGTCAGTTTACCTTACACCACTTTTGTTGGACAGGCTTACACATAAAGATGTTGCTAACCTAGCAGTGAATTGAAACTGTGACACCCTAACAACCAGACAGACATGCATCCAGCCTGTGCCACCAATGAATGCTCTTAGTGAAGGCAGTTCAAACTATTCTTCCTTTCATATCAAGAGTTATAACTACATGCATAATATATATATTATGGCATAGTTTCGGGCAATATTTTTTTTTTTAATAAATTGTGCGTGTGTAAATGCATGCTTGCTTCACTTCTATTTTGCATATATGTTGTGTTCCATCAACAGTTAGTCATATGGTTATCAGCCTCAGTCTCATCTGAAAGACTGCAGAAGTCCTGTATCAAACTTGTGACCACTGGCTTACACTTGGCAAGAAGCTTATTCAGTACTCCCTAGAGGCTCAAAATATCAAAACAAAATTCCTGAATAGAAAATAAAATTTTCCATGTTTTGATTTTAACATAAAATCTTAAACTTTTGTCTGGATAAAACACACACGTTAATAGCATTTACTCATTGCTAGCAGAAACAGCGGTCAGCCTTGTCACATGTAACCTTGTACTCTGTTGCTAAATCATCCGCGAACAATGCTCTGCCAAGAGAACACAAGCCAATGCAAGATGGCCTTGTGATGTGCAATATGTAAGGGCATCCAGAAAACAGTACTTGGCAAATATAGTCACTTATATACATTTTTCAACAATTAGCCAGGGTCCAGCTGTCTAAAGCTGGGTCATTAGTTAATGCTGTTATAACTTCCTTTTCTTTAAAGCAAAGAAAGATTTTGCTGAGAAAGTGAGCAGCTTTTTCATTACTACCCATTTTGTTTTTGCTGCAACATCTGCTTCTTTCAACTACAACAATTTGATTTACGAATTGTCAGATCAAAAGGTTTTTGTTTACCTTTATGTCTTTGATGGCAAGAATGTACTCAATACATCAGAAAGCCCTGTAAAGACAAGTCAATCATTATTGACCTGATAACAGTACAGTGGATGATGTAAGTTTCAATAATTATCATCATGACACAATATGTTTGGTGCGATTGACTAATCAGTGGTCATCACTGACAAGTGGGTGTGCTCTTGAACTAGTACAGTGAACCTTTTGATTGTCAAAATATTTCAGACTGCTATTCATATCTTTGATCTTTACATGAAAAAGAAACATTTGACAGCAGTGCCAAGAATAGAATGTTGAAGCTAAAACAAAATCGGTAGAAATTCTTTTTTCCAGCAAAACATACACTGTATTAGATATTGAACATGCTAGAAAAGTTAATATTTTGAGCAAGTGCTAAATGATTGCTTAGCCAGTTAACAATGCTTTAAACAACTGGGTCATAAAAGTATTGTGACTGTTTAATGTATTCCAATACATGAATTTAGTTGTAAAGTGCTGGTTTCTACCTCAAACTGTTTCTGATGTTCTTTTTCCTGATACTGCAGTTGTATTTTCTCACTTTCACCTGAAAAACAAAGTCGGGATCTCAAACGGGTGGTAATTTCTGGAATCGGCCAAATATTAGTCAGCAATAATTAGCTTTTGCAAGTGATTGATCATAAAATAAGACTGCTAGAAATATTTAGACTAAGTGTTGTTCTGTGTAACATACATTTGGAAAAAAATAGACTACACAGATAAATGACCATAAATGGTCAATTTTCCATATGGGTGATTCCACAAATGCTGCTAACCTTTAAGGGTACCGCTACTAAATTACTAATATTAATTTCCTTAAAATGGGCACCTCACAAGTAAATATCACAAATTTTTATTTAACAGCAGTTCATCAGTGAGATACATATAAGATAAAATGAGGTTTTCTATGCTAAAAGCAAACATATTGTATCACCCTACTTAAAATAGGATGGTTTTCGGGCTCTAAATATTGGACATGATACAACTACTTTTTAGCCTACAAATACACAAGGCTATGCTATGATTTTTTTTTTTTTGTTTCTTTTAGTTTCTCACAGGTCTAGTCAGATTAAAATTCGAGATTGCACTAAATTTCGAGATTGCACTAAGTCCTCACCGTTGTCTCACCTCTGTGGTTCTTTGATTATTTGTGTTCACGGAGATGTTGCACTGATGAGTTAGGAGGCCTTCATGCGGACTGAACAAATTATTTGTCTAAATCGCGGCGGAAGTAAGGGCGTAAAATTGATTTAAGCCCCCCAGTGGAAATCTTTCCACTGACCGTTCCAAGGTGGTTCTTCTGTGTCGGTTTATTTATGTTGTTGTTTGTTACTTACTGTGTGTATCACTTGTGTCTTTTTATTTTGGATGGCCATATGGCCATTTTGTGGGAAAGTGACTGTCCTTATGGCCTTCCTTTGTTTAGGTTTCCATTATGGTCTGGTCGCTTAATGTTTGTGTTTCTTTCCCTTTGGTGTCTTTGATGGGTGGAGTAAGTTAATTGTATCGATTCCTGATCTTTGTTTTACTTCTACTTTTAACATGTTAATAAAAGTAAGAACCAGTCAAACTTCTAATGTTACTGGCAATGCCTGATTTCATTTTTACCTTATTGAGTGTCCAAGCTATAACTTACATACAAATATGCAAAGTAGTTGCTACATTTTCTCCCTGGTGATGCCTTAAATGTAAGCACATGAGGCCCAATAAGGGAAAACAGTCTAGTGTCCAACAATGTAACCTGAGTTACAATCCCCATTTGGTGCCCTTCTTGCATCGAAACCCAAGTACATAAATGGAACAAATGACAATTTCTAGGGTGAAATATTAGCAGATACTGAGCCATATTATTATTTCATTTAACTGAAATTAAAACAAAAATGTCTATTTTTAAAGCAGGTCATCAAGATAACTGTAAATTTAAGTACATGTACACATAGGTTACATTAAATTTTGGTGAACCACTTCAAATTGTTTGGTTGACACATTTTGTGACCCCATGATAATTTACAGAACATATGGGTAAAGGATGCATTCTAAGTTATCAATATTATTATCAAGATACTGCACCTACAGCTATTTGTCAAGTTGTAGTGAATAAATGTCATGCCATAATAAAATTGCACCGTCATTCATTACCAGTTTGGTGTCATTTATTGTAACCTGTGTGATATAAAGTATTATATTTCTGTAGCCTACTCTTGCTGTGAGTGTTGTAATTAACCAAATTTAGACATAACCTTGTGGTTATTAAAGCCACTGTCAGAGCACTGACTACATTAAAACATGGAGAAGAGAGTGTCAGCTGATTGTGCAAGAGTTCAAGCTAATGTAGGTTACATGGAGTCCAAAATTTCCAACCTATGAAAGCACCTATAATGCTGATTGTTTTGCATTACTTTTTAGTTGTTTTCACAACTTCTTAACAGTTACTTATTTTTAACAGTCTTGATTTTCAAACAGTTACTTGCTTCAAACAGAAAGGACACCAAGTAACCAGCATAAAATAGTGTCCTGGCCATCCCTTGTAACCTATGTAACAAATGTAGAAAACCCCAGACAGCTTTACCAATATTTTATATTCATGTATGGAGTACATAAATATAAGCCATTTTTGTACCTATTATTAAGTACTTATGGCATAAGTGTAACAACCATTTTTATACCGCAATCAGGCATTCTAGTAACCAAATAAAGGGGGTCTAATAACTGCACGCTATAATCGGTAGTGACCTATAATACCTTCTACTGACCTATAATATGTCTAGTGACCGTTTATAGACCGGACCTACTTTTCAGGTCTCTAAGTTATAAGTGTAAACATAACAAGCAACCTTTTATACATGGGAAAACAACGAAACTGCAAGTTAAAATCTTTGCAATATTTATTTCAACAGATTTTCATAAATTTCAGCAAAATTCTTACCTTCTCGGCCTTTCCTGGTTTGAATGGCCCATTGGAATAACTGCGCACTGCTACTGCAGTTGCGTCTCAACCTCGAAAATAATTTCTAAAGCTAAAATATTCTATTTATTTGCAGATTTTCATACAGAATGTAAAGCGCTGAGAAACTTTTCGAGCGTCCATGTTGTTTCCTACGTCGTTGTGGCACGGTGACGTCAGAAACTTTGCACTCGTTGACGTCACGTTATACTACGTGTGCGCGCTATGGCACTGAATGTTGTTTAACATGCCACACTGTGTGCTGTCTTTTTTGCTTAAATTTGCTAAAATTATTGCAAAACCCCTTGATTGTTTTGAAATGCGGTATAAACTAAATACATTATTAGTGTCTTTAATAATAAAATATAATCGGTTCGCCGCAACAATTTTATAGGGGCTCGCTAAACCTCACCCCTATTAAATTGTCTAAGGCTCACCGTTTATATTATATTATTAAAGACACTAACCATGTATTTACTATGTTAAAGAAAACATGCGTATGTCTAATGCTTGTAAACTTTACCGAGGAAAAAAGAAAATTTTACGGCGAAAAATTGTGATATTTTTCTTATTTCTGCTCAAAGTATAGATCATTGGAAATGGTTAGAACAGCCTCATCAAGGTGGCTCTAACGAATACCCATAATCTATATTTTAGAGTATAAATAAGAAAAGTAAGGTTTATCCCTGTAAACACCAGGTTTAGGAGGCCTTCATGCGGACTGAACAAATTATTTGTCTAAATCGCGACGGAAGTAAGGGCGAGGATTGTGGCCACGTAAATTCAATTAAAGCCCCCCATTGGAATTCTTTTCCGCTGACCGTTCCAAGGCGGTTCTTCTGTCGCGGTTTATTTTTGTTATGGTTTGTCTCTGGGTGTTTGTGTCGCTTGTTTTATTTTATTTTGGATAGCCTATTGGCCATTATTTGGGAAAGTAACTGTCCTTTTGACTTTCCGCTGTTGGTGTTTCCATTAGGGTCTGTTGTTTCATGTTTGTGTGTCTTTCCCTTTGGTGTCTCTGATAAGAGCTGTGGGTTGATTGTATTGATTCCTGATCATTGCCTCCACTTCTATTTTACTATATAAAAGTGAGGTTCAAGGGGGTCAAAAGTATATAGGCGTGTTTTCGTGATGGAGTTTACATAGACAAGAGTTTAATCAATCATGGAAACCATTTGTGCAAGTACAGTAATACCTGTCATATTGGCTACCTCTATGTTTAAGCATGAATGTATTCAATTACATTAAAACTTACCTATATTATCAGCAAGCACCTGTCTTAAGCACATCATATTTTATCTTGGGTGCTTGCCTAGCATGGATGGCCTCAATTAAGTAATCTTCAAGTTCATCAATTAACTGGCAAACCGATGCCAATAGTATAAAATATACAACACAAATTCTGTGAAAAATTGACACAAATTTCACTGGAAATGGCCAATAGTTAAGGCTATCACCATTAATGTTATAATCTATCAATAGATTCCACAAAAATGAATATCGTTACTTATTTGCTCAGCTAGTAATCGATTATTTAATAAGCATAATTCACTATCCAATATTGTACCTATATTTGAAAAAGAGTGCAAATTCTGATGAAATGCCGCATTCTGCGGCATCTCATCTGGGTCTACACTGTTTTTGTATAGGCCTGTCTGTCCAAATTCATATGGTATGAAAAATAGAAGTGAAGGCAATGATCATATATAACATATGGTAAGAGTCATGCTCAGGGCGCTTCAGTAATTACTAATTGATTATCAATCACAATGACGGGACTGATAACTGATTACTTTTTCAGCTCTGATTAGCCAGCCCTATCAAGAGTGTTAATTTCTGTTTGCCATCTGAACAGTTTTAATTGAATTTTCCATCCTGAAAATGAGCTTTATATTTTACAAAAGAGATATCAAACCCTTACTAGTAATATAAATGTTTTGAGCCTGCAACATCCTGCTCATGAATACAGACTAACAGCTAGGCACCCAGAGACCCAAGGCACCTACGTTTACTGCTGTTTTAAGTTCTGTTTTTTACTCCTTATGACCCTGATTTCCTTACTTATAACTTTTCTATCTTTGAATTGTTTTAGCAAAAATTAATCAGAAAATTGCAAACAGTGTAGAAACTGATAAGACAGCACATTATGAGCTATCTCATCTGTTTACACAGGTATCTGTATTGATCAACAGGGCTGAAATGGTTAACTGTACCCATACTTACAACTCTGCAATTTAGAATCAGTTTTTACACAGTGGTCCTTCAGAATCGAACAAAGATTTCTTGTTGCAGCAACACTGAAACCAATGTAAAGGAACATACTGTACAAAACAGAACTAAGCATATATAGGAAGTTTTAAGGTGAATGGATATGCCAGGTATATTTTGATATTTTTACAAGGGAAACAGCTTATGGACCCCATTTTCGCTGAATGGCTACCACTTTTGAAAAAGAGGTTTACTTGGGAGCAAATTCTTTTTTTAATGAGTTAAACCCAATTGACAAGAAACTAAAAATTACATTTGGACATTACCTCCCTGGCATGCAAGAGTATCCATTCACCAAAGAAACTCAACCTACACTACATGCACTCCACCCCACCATAAGGTTCAGTAAATGGGTTTGGAAGGATGCCATTTTTGTATATTTACATTCTCAGTGCATTTACAGAAAACCCTGTAGTCAAATACTGGAACAAACCAAACTTTTCCGTCGCATATCATCCAACAAGGCAGCTTAGTGAACACTCAGATCTGCCTCTGTACACGGCTACGCACTCAGTCAGAGTATAATGAGGCGGTTCTAACAAGTAACTATAGTTTACACATGCTTTTGAGCAAAAGTAGGGATAAATAATATATACTCCTGAAAAGCCCAGTTTTCCTAAAATCAAGCAGCGTTTACCGGGGTGTTCATTTCTCGGACTTGTTAACACTATAATAGCACAGTGGGCTTAGAGATTTCATTTCAATCATGAAAACAAGCCCTTGAAAATACTTCTATTAAAGACAGGAGCAAACCTCATGCCTAATTTGGGCATGTTTGGTTGAACTAAATATGTCTAATGTTGGCATAAGGGACATATATATTTTAAAACACAATAAGTTTCTTAATAAACACAAGTCGGCAATTTGTTCCTCTTTATCATGAAAGCAAAATAATTGACTATGTTAGCAACTTAGCGTGATCTTTTTGCACTGTTTCAACTTCAGTAGACTTCAAAATCTTGCATTCTTATTGGTGTTAAATGTACTTCTTGAAAAAGTAGTTGTGTGCTCTTATAAGAAAGTGTATAGACATGAAAGTATATAAACATTGCATGTACATAGTTTAAAAGAAACACCCAGACAGCTGCAAAATATCAAAATGACAATAAGCCTTGTTTCAAATGTTGATTCCCTTATGAAGGACCATAATTAATGTTGCTAGAACTTGTTGCCGGCTCCATCTGTTTGTACAATAAAATACGTTTAACCATATATTTATAGCAAATGCTAAGGACACATATTTGTGCAGGTAAAAAACTTATCCTGCTTACTATATTTCTGACCACAATAAACATAATGATTGTTTCTTAGCAACAAATTTTTAAAACCTACCTTTGCAATATTTCTTCGCGGTTGCTCATTTCCTCTTGCAGTTTTAAACTAAGGTCTTCATTCTGGAGCTACACATAAAAATAGTAAATAAAGGCACTGCAAACACTTCAGTTTTTTATGTTTCTAGAGCTGATAACCTTATCCAAAAGCTTTGATACAATCTGTGGCAATAACCTTCTTCATTTCCTGGTACTTAAATGGGATTATTCAATTAAGTTAAGAAACTTTTAGCAAAAAAAAAATATTTTTTTTTTTCAGATACATAAGCAGATAGCTCAAAAACTGAAATGGCAAAAGTAGTGATAATAGGCCACAATATAGGCAATATTTAGCATTTTTTAAAACTGTCTTTTGTTGCATATTTTGTTACTCATGCCATAATGGAAGCACCTTCTCCATTTCTCCCTAAATGTACATTTTTAACAGCCACAATGTCAAGTACTTGATCAACTTATAATGAAAAGGACATTCAGTGTGTCAACAAATTGCTGTCAAGTGTCAAGGAAAGAAAGTCATTAAATGAACATGCAATGTTGTTTTCAGAAATCAACAACAGGTTTTCATTTCAAATTTACCAATGCATGTAATATTGGTTGAAAATTAATTTGAGCAGCTCACTGCAAAAACGTTTAAACCCCTTTCTATAGAAGGTAAGAGAAATAATGGCTCTATTACCTTTGTGTACAAGGGCCATGTTGCATATTTATTTTTTGTATTCTTGGGCAGTCTGATGGCAATACATGTAGCTTTGGAAGCTTTTTTACCATTCACAGCACATTCTTTTATGACTAACAGAAGCCCAGTCGCCCAGGGTGCCTAAATTTTTGCCTGGGCGCCTATGTTTTGAATGAAATTGCCTATTAACTTAATGTAAAATTTGGATTTATGGCAGTCTGGGCGCCTAAAGCAAAATGAAATCTTTAGACCAGTATTTAACTTCAGTGTAAGTATCAACTAAATCTATCAAAGGGTTCAGAAGATACAATGTCTTAGAAACTTAAATGCAAAACTTTAACCAAAATGTTAACGGATGGATGGATGGACGGAGGGATGGAAAGCTGGACATGGATAGATGGACGGATGAATGGACGAATGGCAGGACGGAAACTATATACCCCATAGCATACTTCATATGTCGGAGGTAAAAAAACTAGATCTGACCAATATGAAATTTATGTCATACACATATAGACCTCATTAAAAATGCACATGCAAAATTTGAAATCAACTGGTGAAGGAATGTGGGAGTAGTTTTCATCACTAGATTATTCTATTTAAGCAACAATGACTTGACCTTGACAGCTACATCTCATTATGAATGCATATGAAAAATTTGAACTCAATCGATATAGAAACATGGAAGTAGTTGGCATCACAAGATCATTCTATTTTTAGCAACACTGACCTTGACCTTGATATGACCCTTATGATATTATCATGCACATCTGAATCTTGAAACGCACATCATGCACATCTACATCTCATTATGCAAAATGTGAACTCAACTGGTGAAGAAATGTGAAAGTTATTTGCACCACAAGGTAATTCTATTTTTTAGCAACTTACAGTGACCTTTACCTTGACTCATATGAAATTTATGACACACACATCTATACCTCAATTTGCATGTATATGCAAAATTTTAACTCAGCTTGTGAAGAAAGGTGGAAGTTATTCACATCACAAGATTATTCTATTTTTAGCAACAATGACCTTGACCTTGATTTGATGCACATGAAATTAATGTCATGCACTTTAACACAATATTTTGAATGCAGATGCAAAATTTGAAATCAAATGGTGAAGGACTGTAAAACTAGTTCGCATAATAACAAGATTATTGCCATGGACTTCTATTCTATTTTTAGCAACAGTGACCTTGACACATATGAAATTTAAGTCACGCACATCTACACCATATTGGGAATGCATATGCAAAATTTGAAGTCAATAGGTGAAGAAATGTGGAAGTAGCTCATAACAAGAAACAAGAGGACCATGATGGTCCGATATTGCTCACCTAAGGGTTTTACATACTAAATACTGAAGTTTCACAAGGTTGATTGTTTTAAGACTGTTTAAATTTTATGTTCAAAAATTTAGCCACAGTATTATAATTTGAACATTATTGGTCGAGACCCACCAGATATTTGTTTGTATTGGATTTTAACGGCCCAGTCAACACTAGGTCATCTTTGAGCCGGGCAGTTTACGTATTCACACTTTTTCTGGGCAGGTTTATACGTAAGCGGATAACCAGTACAGTGCACATTCTTTGGCCAGAAACTGACAACTGCCCTTCCTGAATCAGTGGAAGGGGAAGAATGACTGTAGAAAAGATTTCATTATCAATCTCCATGAAAGAATGTTGCTGACCTCAGCAGGTATCAAACCCGCTTCCTCCTGATCACGTGCATCCAACTGAGCTACCGAGGTCAGCTCTCCACCAGATGTACCTATGTTCCAAATATCAAAGGCCTAGCTTTTCTGTAACAGACAAGAAGATTTTTTTAGTTTTCTTATATAACCTTTGTCTATGTAAAAATCTTGGCAGAGGTCCACTAGATAAAGGTGAATACCAATGATCAAAGACATGGGCCTTCTGGTTTCACACAAGAATATTTTTAGAAGTTTTCTTTCAATGTAAAAAATGACCCTAGGAAGGGTCATTTTTGGCCCTAGGGCTATAAATTGAACCAACCTGGTAGAGGTCCACCAGATAAAGCTGTTTACCAAATATCAAGGACTTCTGGTTTCAGACAAGCAGATTTTAAAAGGTTTTCCCTACATAAATGTATGCAAAATATGTGGGCCCCTAGGCAGGGCATTTTTGGGCCCCAGGGCTATAAATTGAAAATCCTTACACGGGGCCACTAGACGAAGATGTGTACAAAATATAAAAGGCCTGCGCCTTCAGAGAAGAAGATTTTTAAAGGTTTTCCCGATGTAACTCTATGTAAAATGTATGGGACCCTGGGCGGAGACAGTTTTGGTCCCAGGGCTATAATATGAACAATCTTGGTAGAGGTCCACTAGATGAAGCTTCATACAAAATATCAAAGCCCTGGGCCTTATGGTTTCAGGCAAGAAGATTTTTAAAGGTTTTCCCTATATAAACAAGAGGGCCATGATGGCCCTGGATCGCTCACCTGATCCATAGAGTAACAAATGGGCCCTGGGGAGGGCCATTATTGACCCTAGGGTTATAATGTGCATAATGTTGAGGGAGGTCTAAAAAGGTGAAGCTTCCTACCAAATATCAACAAAGCAAAGACCTGAGCCTTGCGTTTTCAGAGAAGAAGATTTTTTTAAAGATATTCCCTACATAAGCCTATGTAAAACCAAATGGCCCCGGGTTGGGGGCATTTTTGGCCTCAGGGCTTTAATTTAAACAATCTTGATAAAAGTCCACTAGATGAAGCTTCACACCAAATATCAAAGACCTGGGCCTTGCTGTTTCAGAGAAGAAGATTTTCAAAGATTATCTCTATATAAGTCTATGTAAAACCAAAGGGCCCCGGGGCAGAGGCATTTTTGGCCCCAGCACTATAATTTGAACAATCTTGGTAGGGATCCACTAGATGAAGCTTCATACCAAATATCAAAGACCTGAGCCTTGCGGTTTCAGAGAAGAAGATTTTTTAAGATTTTCCCTATATAAGCCCATGGGGCCCGAGGGCTATAATTTGTTCAATCTTGGTAGAGGTCCACTAGATGAAGCTCCATACCAAATATCAAAGACATGGCCTTGCAGTTTCAGAGAAGAATTTCCCTATATATTGTTTCCTAGAAGAAGATTTTTAAAGATTTTCCCTATATAAGTCTATGTAAAACCAAAAGGCCCCGGGGCGGGGGAATTTTTGGCCCCAGCACTATAATTTGAACAATCTTGGTAGGGGTCCACTAGATGAAGCTTCATACCAAATAGCAAAGACCTGGGCCTTGCAGTTTCAGAGAAGAAGATTTTTAAAGATTTTCCCTATATAAGCCCATGTAAAACCAAAGGGCCCCGGGGCGGGTGAATTTTTGGCCCCAGTACTAAAATTTGAACAATCTTGGTAGGGGTCCACCAGATGAAGCTTCATACCAAATATCAAAGACCTGGGCCTTGCGGTTTCAGAGAAGAAGATTTTTAAAGATTTTCCCTATATAAGCCCATGTAAAACCAAAGGGCCCCGGGGCAGAGGCATTTTTGGCCCCAGCACTATAATTTGAACAATCTTGGTAGGGGTCCACTAGATGAAGCTTCATACCAAATATCAAAGACCTGAGCCTTGCGGTTTCAGAGAAGAAGATTTTTTAAGATTTTTTCCATTATGAGTCTATAGGAGCTAAGGGGCCGCAGGGCGTGGCCTGTTTGGACCCCAGGAGCATGATTGGCAGGAATTATGTAGGTGACCACTTGCCGTTGCTATGTGCTAAATATCTAAGCTCTGGGCTCAGTGGTTTCAGAGAAGAAGATTTTTGAAGCTTTTTTCCATTATGAGTCTAAAGTAGCTAAGGGGCCCCAGGGCGTGGCCTGTTTGGACCCCAGGAGCATGATTGGCAGGAATTATGTAGGTGACCACTTGCCGTTGCTACATGCTAAATTTCTAAGCTCTGGGCTCTGTGGTTTCAGAGAAGAAGATTTTTGAAGCTTTTTTTTTTCATTATGAATCTATAGGAGCTAAGGGGCCCCGGGGCGTGGCCCATTTGGAACCCAGGGGCATGATTGGCAGGAATTATGTTGGTGACCACTTGCCGTTGCTACATGCTAAATATCTAAGCTCTGGGCCCTGTGGTTTCAGAGAAGAAGATTTTTGAAGCTTTTTTCCATTATGAGTCTATGGGAGCAAAGGGGCCCCTGGGCGTGGACCATTTGAAACCCAGGGGCATGATTGGCAGGAATTATGTAGTTGACCACTTGCCCTTCCTACATGCTAAATATCTAAGCTCTGGGCCCTATGGTTTCAGAGAAGAAGATTTTTGAAGCTTTTTTCCATTATGAGTCTATATGAGCTAATGGGCCCCGGGGCGTGGTCCGTTTGGACACCAGGGGCATGATTGGCAGGATTTATGTAGGTGACCACTTGCTGTTACTACATGCTAAATATCTAAGCTCTGGGCCCTGTGGTTTCAGAGAAGAAGATTTTTGAAGCTTTTTTTCCATTATGAGTCTATGGGAGCGAAGGGGCCCCGGGGCGTGGACCATTTGGCACCGAGGGGCATGATTGGCAGGAATTATGTAGTTGACCACTTGCCCTTCCTACATGCTAAATATCTAAGCTCTGGGCCCTATGGTTTCAGAGAAGAAGATTTTTGAAGCTTTTTTCCATTATGAGTCTATAGGAGCTAATGGGCCCCGGGGCGTGGTCCGTTTGGACACCAGGGGCATGATTGGCAGGAATTATGTAGGTGACCACTTGCTGTTACTACATGCTAAATATATAAGCTCTGGGCCCTGTGGTTTCAGAGAAGAAGATTTTTGAAGATTTTTTTTCCATTATGAGTCTATGGGAGCGAAGGGGCCCCGGGGCGTGGCCCATTTGGAACCCAGGGGCATGATTGGCAGGAATTATGTAGGTGACCACCTGCCATTGCTACATGCTAAATATATAAGCTCTGGGCCCTGTGGTTTCAGAGAAGAAGATTTTTGAAGCTTTTTTTTCCATTATGAGTCTATGGGAGCGAAGGGGCCCCGGGGCGTGGCCCATTTGGAACCCAGGGGCATGATTGGCAGGAATTATGTAGGTGACCACCTGCCATTGCTACATGCTAAATATATAAGCTCTGGGCCCTGTGGTTTCAGAGAAGAAGATTTTTGTAGCTTTTTTTCCATTATGAGTCTATGGGAGCGAAGGGGCCCCGGGGCGTGGCCCATTTGGAACCCAGGGGCATGATTGGCAGGAATTATGTGGGTGACCACCTGCCATTGCTACATGCTAAATATATAAGCTCTGGGCCCTGTGGTTTTAGAGAAGAAGATTTTTGAAGCTTTTTTTCCATTATGAGTCTATGGGAGCGAAGGGGCCCCTGGGCGTGGCCCTTTTTGAACCCAGGGGCATGATTGGCAGGAATTATGTAGGTGACCACTTGCCATTGCTACATGCTAAATATCTAAGCTCTGGGCCCTGTGGTTTCAGAGAAGAAGATTTTTGAAGCTTTTTTTCCATTATTAGTCTATGGGAGCGAAGGGGCCCTAGGGCGTGGCCCATTTGGCACCGAGGGGCATGATTGGCAGGAATTATGTAGTTGACCACTTGCCCTTCCTACATGCTAAATATCTAAGCTCTGGGCCCTATGGTTTCAGAGAAGAAGATTTTTGAAGCTTTTTTCCATTATGAGTCTATAGGAGCTAATGGGCCCCGGGGCGTGGTCCGTTTGGACACCAGGGGCATGATTGGCAGGAATTATGTAGGTGACCACTTGCTGTTACTACATGCTAAATATCTAAGCTCTGGGCCCTGTGGTTTCAGAGAAGAAGATTTTTGAAGCTTTTTTTCCATTATGAGTCTATGGGAGCGAAGGGGCCCCGGGGCGTGGACCATTTGGCACCGAGGGGCATGATTGGCAGGAATTATGTAGTTGACCACTTGCCCTTCCTACATGCTAAATATCTAAGCTCTGGGCCCTATGGTTTCAGAGAAGAAGATTTTTGAAGCTTTTTTCCATTATGAGTCTATAGGAGCTAATGGGCCCCGGGGCGTGGTCCGTTTGGACACCAGGGGCATGATTGGCAGGAATTATGTAGGTGACCACTTGCTGTTACTACATGCTAAATATATAAGCTCTGGGCCCTGTGGTTTCAGAGAAGAAGATTTTTGAAGATTTTTTTTCCATTATGAGTCTATGGGAGCGAAGGGGCCCCGGGGCGTGGCCCATTTGGAACCCAGGGGCATGATTGGCAGGAATTATGTAGGTGACCACCTGCCATTGCTACATGCTAAATATATAAGCTCTGGGCCCTGTGGTTTCAGAGAAGAAGATTTTTGAAGCTTTTTTTTCCATTATGAGTCTATGGGAGCGAAGGGGCCCCGGGGCGTGGCCCATTTGGAACCCAGGGGCATGATTGGCAGGAATTATGTAGGTGACCACCTGCCATTGCTACATGCTAAATATATAAGCTCTGGGCCCTGTGGTTTCAGAGAAGAAGATTTTTGTAGCTTTTTTTCCATTATGAGTCTATGGGAGCGAAGGGGCCCCGGGGCGTGGCCCATTTGGAACCCAGGGGCATGATTGGCAGGAATTATGTGGGTGACCACCTGCCATTGCTACATGCTAAATATATAAGCTCTGGGCCCTGTGGTTTTAGAGAAGAAGATTTTTGAAGCTTTTTTTCCATTATGAGTCTATGGGAGCGAAGGGGCCCCTGGGCGTGGCCCTTTTTGAACCCAGGGGCATGATTGGCAGGAATTATGTAGGTGACCACTTGCCATTGCTACATGCTAAATATCTAAGCTCTGGGCCCTGTGGTTTCAGAGAAGAAGATTTTTGAAGCTTTTTTTCCATTATTAGTCTATGGGAGCGAAGGGGCCCTAGGGCGTGGCCCATTTGGCACCGAGGGGCATGATTGGCAGGAATTATGTAGTTGACCACTTGCCCTTCCTACATGCTAAATATCTAAGCTCTGGGCCCTATGGTTTCAGAGAAGAAGATTTTTGAAGCTTTTTTCCATTATGAGTCTATAGGAGCTAATGGGCCCCGGGGCGTGGTCCGTTTGGACACCAGGGGCATGATTGGCAGGAATTATGTAGGTGACCACTTGCTGTTACTACATTCTAAATATATAAGCTCTGGGCCCTGTGGTTTCAGAGAAGAAGATTTTTGAAGATTTTTTTTCCATTATGAGTCTATGGGAGCGAAGGGGCCCCGGGGCATGGCCCATTTGGAACCCAGGGGCATGATTGGCAGGAATTATGTAGGTGACCACCTGCCATTGCTACATGCTAAATATATAAGCTCTGGGCCCAGTGGTTTCAGAGAAGAAGATTTTTGAAGCTTTTTTTTCCATTATGAGTCTATGGGAGCGAAGGGGCCCATTTGGAATCCAGGGGCATGATTGGCAGGAATTATGTAGGTGACCACCTGTCATTGCTACATGCTAAATATATAAGCTCTGGGCCCTGTGGTTTCAGAGAAGAAGATTTTTGTAGCTTTTTTTCCATTATGAGTCTATGGGAGCGAAGGGGCCCCGGGGCGTGGCCCATTTGGAACCCAGGGGCATGATTGGCAGGAATTATGTAGGTGACCACCTGCCATTGCTACATGCTAAATATATAAGCTCTGGGCCCTGTGGTTTTAGAGAAGAAGATTTTTGAAGCTTTTTTTCCATTATGAGTCTATGGGAGCGAAGGGGCCCCGGGGCGTGGTCCTTTTTGAACCCAGGGGCATGATTGGCAGGAATTATGTAGGTGACCACCTGCCATTGCTACATGCTAAATATCTAAGCTCTGGGCCCTGTGGTTTCAGAGAAGAAGATTTTTGAAGCTTTTTTTCCATTATGAGTCTATGGGAGCGAAGGGGCCCTAGGGCGTGGCCCATTTGGCACCGAGGGGCATGATTGGCAGGAATTATGTAGTTGACCACTTGCCCTTCCTACATGCTAAATATCTAAGCTCTGGGCCCTATGGTTTCAGAGAAGAAGATTTTTGAAGCTTTTTTCCATTATGAGTCTATAGGAGCTAATGGGCCCCGGGGCGTGGTCCGTTTGGACACCAGGCGCATGATTGGCAGGAATTATGTAGGTGACCACTTGCTGTTACTACATGCTAAATATATAAGCTCTGGGCCCTGTGGTTTCAGAGAAGAAGATTTTTGAAGATTTTTTTTCCATTATGAGTCTATGGGAGCGAAGGGGCCCCGGGGCGTGGCCCATTTGGAACCCTGGGGCATGATTGGCAGGAATTATGTAGGTGACTACCTGCCATTGCTACATGCTAAATATATAAGCTCTGGGCCCTGTGGTTTCAGAGAAGAAGATTTTTGAAGCTTTTTTTTCCATTATGAGTCTATGGGAGCGAAGGGGCCCCGGGGCGTGCCCCATTTGGAACCCAGGGGCATGATTGGCAGGAATTATGTAGGTGACCACCTGCCATTGCTACATGCTAAATATATAAGCTCTGGGCCCTGTGGTTTCAAAGAAGAAGATTTTTGTAGCTTTTTTTCCATTATGAGTCTATGGGAGCGAAGGGGCCCCGGGGCGTGGCCCATTTGGAACCCAGGGGCATGATTGGCAGGAATTATGTAGGTGACCACCTGCCATTGCTACATGCTAAATATATAAGCTCTGGGCCCTGTGGTTTTAGAGAAGAAGATTTTTGAAGCTTTTTTTCCATTATGAGTCTATGGGAGCGAAGGGGCCTCGGGGCGTGGCCCTTTTTGAACCCAGGGGCATGATTGGCAGGAATTATGTAGGTGACCACTTGCCATTGCTACATGCTAAATATCTAAGCTCTGGGCCCTGTGGTTTCAGAGAAGAAGATTTTTGAAACTTTTTTTCCATTATTAGTCTATGGGAGCGAAGGGGCCCTAGGGCGTGGCCCATTTGGCACCGAGGGGCATGATTGGCAGGAATTATGTAGTTGACCACTTGCCCTTGCTACATGCTTAATATCTAAGCTCTGGGCCCTGTGGTTTCAGAGAAGAAGATTTTTTAAATTTTTCCCATTATAAGTCTATGGGAGCTATATGTTGCCATGGCAACCAGAATTCCAATCTGATCAGCCCAAAAACCTTATGCAGCCTTTCCCCCTACCTGAAGATGCTTCACATAAAATATGATCAATATTGGCCATGGGGTATTAGATATATACTTATTTTAAATTGTTTACGGACGCACGGACGCACGGACGGACGCACGACAGACGACGGACAAAATGTGATCACAAAAGCTCACCTTGTCACTACGTGACAGGTGAGCTAAAAATATAAGTGGAGGCAATGATCAGGAGTCGATACAATTAACCCACAGCTCCCATCAGAGACACTATAAACCTATGTAAAACCAGTGGGCCCCGGTGCAGGGCCATTTTTGGCCCAAGGGCTATAATTTGAACAATCTTGGTAGAGGTCCACTAAATGAAGCTTCATACCAATTATTAAAGACCTGGGCCTCCTGGTTTCAGACAAGAAGATTTTAAAGGTTTTCCCTTTATATAACTGTATGTAAAACCTGTGGGCCTTGGCGCAGGGCCATTTTTGGCCCCAGGGCTAGAATTTGAACAATCTTGGTAGAGGTCCACTAGATGAAGCTTCAAACTAAATATCAAAGACCTGGGCCTTTTGGTTTCAGACGAAAAGAGGGGGGTGGGTTATAATTTGAATAATCTTGGTAGAGGCCCACTAGATGAAGCTGCATACCAAATATTAAAGATCTGGGCATTCTGGTTTCAAGCAAGAAGATTTTTAAAGGTTTTCCCAATGTAAGTCTATGCAATACATGTGGGGCCCAGGGCGGGGCCATTTTTGGCCCCAGAGCTATAATTTGAACAATCTTTTTGGTCCCAGAGCTATAATTTGAACAATCTTCGTAGCGGTCGATTAGATGAAGTTCATACCCAATATCAAAGACCTTAGCCTTCTGGCTGCAGATAAAAAGATTCTCAAAGGTGTTCCCTATATAAGCCTAGATGTAAAATCAGTGGGTCCCAGGGAAGGGCCATTTTTGGCCCCAGGGCTATAATTTGAACAATCTTTGTAGAGGTCCACTAGGGGAAGCTTAATACCAAATATCAAAGACCTGGGACAAGGTGAGAGTACCTAAATTTTAATATAGTGGAAAGCGGAAATGGCAAGTAATGCATGTACAGCTGAGAACAAACTCTAGTGCTCTTAACAGTGACCTGTATAGAAAGAATAGGTCTGAGACTGCCTCTTGTGGTTGTGGTGAAATTAAAAATGCTTACCATTTCTTTTTCAATGTCTTCTAAAGATACCAGAATCAACGGCATGAATTATTCCAAGCTCTGGCATTTTTACCAGTGATAAATCTAAGGACTGTTATATGGTGACGAATCAAGATGTTTTGAAGAAAATTTAGGTATTTTCCATAATGTTCTGAAATTTATAGAAATCAGCAAACATTTTGACAACTGTTCCCATCACTCTCATCCTCCCTCGTAGCTGTAAAATTTTCACGGTTAAGAGTTTGTAGTATTTTCACAATGAAAGTGTTTACAGAAACTGGGCCCCGGTATATGAAGACGTGCTGGACATTGCTTTTGCTATTTTTCTACTTCGTTTTTCCTCTAAATTACCAGGATATTAGAATTTTGTCTGAAGTTCTTTTTTTTTTTCTCAATACATCTCGATGTAGCTAATATGTTAATTAATTTAAACATGTCTGTACACTCTATTTATCCGCCATTAATACCTATTTGTTTGTTTGTTTGTTTGATTTGAGGTTTAATGTCCCCGTCAACACAGTATAGGTCATTTTGGAGATGTTGCTTCCAATTTTGTGGGACTTTCACCCGACATTGAGATGAAATGACATCTCAAGCCCTGTCACCCAATGAAACCAATAGGGTTTATAAGCATGGACGAACCAACTCACACTGCTTTTCCTGGGCAGGCTTAGATCCTCTAAGCCTTTAACCAGTATCTTTCCTCCAGGAGATGAGCTTTATAAGCTATTTGTAGCTTTTGCTCAAATCCTTACAATATAACAAGTTCTTTTCTGTGGATGATATGTCATATATTGAATGAATAAAACCTGGTTTCAGACAAGATTTTTTTAGGTTTTCCCAATATCGGCCTATGTAAAACCAGTGAGCCCCAGCACGGGGCCATTTTTGGCCCCAGGGCTATAATTTGAAAATATAGATAGAGGCCCACTAGATAAAGCTACATACCAAATATCAAAGACCTGGTCCTTCTGGTTTCAGAAAAGTAGATTTTTTAAAGGTGTTTTCTTATTTTCCCCTTTCTGTTGCCATAGCAACCAAAGTTCTGCATGTAATGAAATTCTTTGAATAATTTTGAGAGAGGACCATCCAAAGATCATGTAAGCCAAGTTTGGTCAGAATCTGTTCAGTGATTTAGGACATGTTGTTTAAAGAAATTGTGAACGGATGGACGGGCATATGGATGGACGACCACGACAAAAACAGACGGTGACCAATCACAATAGCTCCCCCAGAGCCTTTGCTTAGGTGAGCTAAAATGTGTCACAGAAGGATACAAAGCCCAACCAAGCAATACACAGACTCCTATATATGCCAGCTCTCAAACATCGTTTGTGGGGTATAAATCAGGGAAACAGACTAGAAGCATTTGCTTTAGGTGCTCAGACTGCCATAAATCTAAATTTTACATTAATAGGCATTTTTATTCAAAACTTAGGCACCTTGGCAAAAATTTATTTGCCTTTGGAGACTGGGCGCCTGTTAGCCTGTAACCCTGATTTAAAATACTAGAGTACTAGATATTGTCCTAGCTAGAACAGTTAACAATTTGACCACTAACAAGCTAGTTAAGCTAATGATGCTTTGAACAACTGGGCCCAGTAAGTGTTCTTAACCACATCAGGTCTTGGCTGTGTACCTGCAAATCCAGAAGAGACTTCCTGAGAGAATCTATGGTATGGACAGCTTCATTAAGTTTCTGATCCTGAAATAAAGAAACATCCATTTTTATATTAATTCAACGCATGCCAAAAATTTATATGAAACTGTCAAATATGGTGTCACTGATTAAAAATAGCTAATGTACACAAGACTATCAAATCAGCATATTCTATTAAAGAACTACACAACACTAAATTTCTGAAGCTCAAACAGCCCTACCCAGGATGAATGCTACAATATTTCTTCTACAAAACTGCAACACACAGGTAAAAGCAAGGTATAATATACCTTGCACACAGTGAACTTTGCACACAGTGAACTATCGTATCAAAATATGCTGGCATAGATTTTTGTTGCTTCTTCCAAAACAATGAGTCAGTTCTCTGACAGTTTGCTAGCCAACATGCACACAGGCACGCTCATCGTGTGTGTATAACCTACATACACAATTACCATATAAACATCTGTTAGCTATGTACAGGTATGTTGATCTTTCAAATGCGTATGAACTTAAGTGTAGGTTCTGCACGACACTGTGTCTACTAATATTGAATATAATACAAACAGTTAAATAGAAGTGAAGGCAATGATCAGGAAGCAATACAATTAAACCACAGCTCCCAACAGAGACACCACGGGAAAGAAACATAAACATGAAACAACTAGACCCTAATGGAAACATCACTAGTGGAAAGCCAAAAGGACAATTACTTTCCAACAAAATGGCCAATTGGCTATCCAAAGCAAAATAATATAAGCGATACACACACTCAAAGACAAGCCATAACAAAAATAAACCATGACAGAAGAACCGCCTTAGAACAGTCAGTGAAACGAATTCCATTGTTCAGTCCGCATGAAGGCCTCCTAATTCATCAGTGCAACATCTCCGCGAACACAAAATCAATCAACCAGAGATGAAACAACCGTGAGGACTCAACAGCAAACAAGAGGGCCCTGGTTCGCTCACCTGATCCAATGTATAACAAGTGGACCCCGGGCAGGGTCAATTTTGGCCCCAGGGCTATAATTTCAACAATCTTGGTAGAGGTCCACAAGATGAAGCTTCATATCGAATATGAAAGTAGAAGTAAAACAAAGATCAGGAATTGATACAATCAACTTACTCCACCCATAAAAGACACCACAGGGAAAGAAACACAAACATTAAGCGACCAGACCACAACGGAAACCCAAACAAAGGAAGGCCATATGGACAGTTACTTTACCACAAAATGGCCATATGGCCATCCAAAATTAAAAGACACAAGTGATACACACAGTAAGCAACAAACAACAACATAAATAAATCGCCACAGAAGAACCGCCTTGGAACGGTCAGTGGAAGATTTCCACTGGGGGGCTTAAATCGATTTTACGTGGCCACAATCCTCGCCCTTACTTCCGTCGCGATTTAGACAAATAATTTGTTCAGTCCGCATGAAGGCCTCCTAACTCATCAGTGCAACATCTCCGTGAACACAGAAATCAAAGAACCACAGAGGTGAGACAACGGTGAGGACTCGACAGCAAGAAACCACTGAAATGCTGGAGCAAAAGAAAACCAACAGTTAGACCTGGGCTTTCTGGTTTCAGAGAAGAAGATTTTAAAGGTTTACCCTGCATAAAGAAGTCTATGTAAAACAAGATTTTCCCTATATAAGTCTATGTTAAACCAAAGGGCCCCGGAGCAGGGGCATTTTTGGCCCCAGGGCTATAATTTGAACAATCTTGGTAGAGGTCCACTAGCTGAAGCTTCATAACAAATATCAAAGACCTAAGCCTTGTGTTTCAGAGAAGATGATTTTTAAAGATTTTCCCTATATAAGTCTATGTAAAACCAAAGGGCCACATGGCGGAGGCATTTTTGGTCTCAGGGCTATAATTTGAACAATCTTTATAGAGGTCCACTAGCTGAAGCTTCATAACAAATATCGATGACCTAAGCCTTGTGGTTTCAATAAAGAAGATTTTTCAAGATTTTCCCTATATACGTCTATGTAAAAACCAAAGGGCCCCGGAGCGGGGGCATTTTTGGCCCCAGGGCTATAATTTGAACAATCTTGGTAGAGGTCAACAAGATGAAGCTTCATACCAAATATCAAAGACCTGGGCCTTGCAGTTTCAGAGAAGAATATTTTTCAAGATTTTCCCTATATAAGCCCATGTAAAACCAAAGGGCCCCCGTGTGGGGGGCATTTTTAGCTCCAGCACTATAGTTTGAACAATCTTGGTAGGGGTCCACTAGATGAAGCTTCATACCAAATATCAAAGACCTGGGCCTTGGGGTTTCAGAGAAGAAGATTTTTAAAGATTTTCCCTATATAAGCCTATGTAAAACAAAAGGGCCCTGGTGCGGGGGCATTTTTGGCCCCAGCACTAAAATTTGAATAATCTTGGTAGGGGTCCACTAGATGAAGCTTCATACCAAATATCAAAGACCTGGGCCTTGCGGTTTCAGAGAAGAAGATTATTCAAGATTTTCCCTATATAAGCCCATGTAAAACCAAAGGGCCCCCGTGTGGGGGGCATTTTTAGCTCCAGCACTATAGTTTGAACAATCTTGGTAGGGGTCCACTAGATGAAGCTTCATACCAAATATCAAAGACCTGGGCCTTGGGCTTTCAGAGAAGAAGATTTTTAAAGATTTTCCCTATTTTAGCCTATGTAAAACAAAAGGGCCCTGGTGCGGAGGCATTTTTGGCCCCAGCACTATAATAACTATGAACAATCTTGGTAGGGGTCTACTAGATGAAGCTTCATACCAAATATCAAAGACCTGGGCCTTGCGGTTTCAGAGAAGAAGATTTTTCAAGATTTTCCCTATATAAGCCCATGTAAAACCAAAGGGCCCCCGTGCGGAGGCATTTTCAGATCCAGCACTATAATTTGAACAATCTTGGTAGGGGTCCACTAGATAAAGCTTCATACCAAATATCAAAGACCTGGGCCTTGCGGTTTCAGAGAAGAAGATTTTTAAAGATTTTCCCTATATAAGCCTATGTAAAACCAAAGGGCCCCCGTGCGGGGGCATTTTTGGCCCCAGCACTATAATTTGAACAATCTTGGTAGGGGTCCACTAGATGAAGCTTCATACCAAATATCAAAGACCTGGGCCTTGCGGTTTCAGAGAAGAAGATTTTTCAAGATTTTCCCTATATCAGCCCATGTAAAACCAAAGGGCCCCCGTGCGGGGGCATTTTTAGCTCCAGCACTTTAATTTGAACTAGACTATCAAGTGAGCATATGCTCACTAATACCCCCGGCCAAAGCCATCGGTAACTTTCTGGCAATTCAAAGCCATCAAGTTTGACAAAAACCTATTATGAACACAGAATTAATCTTGCAAAAGTAAGGAGAATACCATTACATCTAAATAACTCACCTGATAACTAATGAGATCTTGAACAGATGTTTGAAATGTCAGTATCACAAGTTGTCTGTTTAGTCTTTTTAGAACAAAGGCTATTTCTCTTCCAATTGTCTGATTCAGTAATAACTCCTGAAAATTATTGGAGCTAGAGCCTTGAAAGTTGGTGAATAGATTGGTGGTGATGAGTAGATGAACTGATTAACTTTTGACAACATTCCGAAAAATACTTTGTGAGTTATGGCCCTTTGTCATTTTGGTAATTTGTGCCATTGATCTGTATGGCAAAAGTGATGCATAGCATGAGATATCTTGCTGACAAAATTTTATAAAAAAAAAATTCTTAGAGCAATAACTCTTGAAAGGGGCATAATCCTGACGAGAAAAAAAAATACGCGTCAGCTAATTTTCCATGAGGAATCCATATATGAAATTTCAAAACCCTAGCATACACGGTTCTAAAGTTATGCTATGCATCACTTTTACCATACAGATCAATGGCACAAATTACCAAAATGACAAAGGGCCATAACTCACAAAGTATTTTTCGGAATGTTGTCAAAAGTTAATCAGTTCATCTACTCATCACCACCAATCTATTCACCAACTTTCAAGGCTCTAGCTCCAATAATTTTCGAGATATCTTGCTGACAAGATTTTATTAAAAAAATTTCAAAGGGCAATAACTCTTGAAAGGGGCATAATCCGGAGGAGAAAAAAAATACGCGTCAGCTAATTTTCCATGAGGAATCCATATATGAAATTTCAAAACCCTAGCATACACGGTTCTAAAATTATGCTATGCATCACTTTTACCATACAGATCAATGGCACAAATTACCAAAATGACAAAGGGCCATAACTCACAAAGTATTTATCGTAATATTGTCAAAAGTTAATCAGTTCATCTACTCATCACCACCAATCTATTCACCAACTTTCAAGGCTCTAGCTCCAATAGTTTTTGAGATATCTTGCTGACAAGATTTTATTAAAAAAAATTTCAAAGGGCAATAACTCTTGAAAGGAGCATAATCCGGACGAGAAAAAAAATACGTGTCGGCTAATTTTCCATGAGTTATGCTATGCATCACTTTTACCATACAGATCAATGGCACAAATTACCAAAATGACAAAGGGCCATAACTCACAAAGTATTTTTCGGAATGTTGTCAAAAGTTAATCAGTTCATCTACTCATCACCACCAATCTATTCACCAACTTTCAAGGCTCTAGCTCCAATAATTTTCGAGATATCTTGCTGACAAGATTTTATTAAAAAAATTTCAAAGGGCAATAACTCTTGAAAGACGCATAATCCGGAGGAGAAAAAAAATACGCGTCAGCTAATTTTCCATGAGGAATCCATATATGAAATTTCAAAACCCTAGCATACACGGTTCTAAAATTATGCTATGCATCACTTTTACCATACAGATCAATGGCACAAATTACCAAAATGACAAAGGGCCATAACTCACAAAGTATTTTTCGTAATATTGTCAAAAGTTAATCAGTTCATCTACTCATCACCACCAATCTATTCACCAACTTTCAAGGCTCTAGCTCCAATAGTTTTTGAGATATCTTGCTGACAAGATTTTATTAAAAAAATTTCAAAGGGCAATAACTCTTGAAAGGAGCATAATCCGGACGAGAAAAAAAATACGTGTCGGCTAATTTTCCATGAGGAATCCATATATGAAATTTCAAAACCCTAGCATACACGGTTCTAAAGTTATGCTATGCATCACTTTTACCATACAGTACAATGGCACAAATTACCAAAATGACAAAGGGCCATAACTCACAAAGTATTTTTCGGAATTTTGTCAAAAGTTAATCAGTTCATCTACTCATCACCACCAATCTATTCACCAACTTTCAAGGCTCTAGCTCCAATAGTTTTTGAGATATCTTGCTGACAAAATTTTATAAAAAAAATATAACAAAGGGGAATAACTCTAAAGAACCTGGCCCCACAGCCCCAATTTTCTTTCCCACAATACAACTAGTTATGCATGTTGTTTGTACCAAATTTCAAGTTTCTAGGTACAGTAGTTCCTGAGAAATCTTTGACACAAAATTTAAGGTAACTCACAAAATACACATCTCAGTAGCAAATATAACAAAGGGGAATAACTCTAAAGAACCTGGCCCCACAGCCCCAATTTTCTTTCCCACAATACAACTAGTTATGCATGTTGCTTGTACCAAATTTCAAGTTTCTAGGTACAGTAGATCTTGAGAAATCTTTGACACAAAATTTAAGGTAAGTCACAAAATGCACATCTCAGTAGCAAATATAACAAAGGGGAATAACTCTAAAGAACCTGGCCCCACAGCCCCAATTTTCTTTCCCACAATACAACTAGTTATGCATGTTGTTTGTACCAAATTTCAAGTTTCTAGGTATAGTAGTTCCTGAGAAATCTTTGACACAAAAAAAAGTTTACACACACACACACAGAAAGTTTACACACACACAGAAAAGACGAAAACTATATACCCCCATGGCATACTCCGTATGCCGGGGGTATAACAATCTTGGTAGGGGTCCACTAGATGAAGCTTCATACCAAATATCAAAGACCTAGGCCTTGCGGTTTCAGAGAAGAAGATTTTTAAAGATTTTCCCTATATAAGCCCATGTAAAACCAAAGGGCCCTGGTGCGGGGGCATTTTTGGCCCAAGCACTATAATTTGAACAATCTTGGTAGGGGTCCACTAGATGAAGCTTCATACCAAATATCAAAGACCTGGGCCTTGCGGTTTCAGAGAAGAAGATTTTTTAAGTTTGCGGTGAAAAAAATCTATTTTTGGCTACTGTGACCTATATGTGCAACGGACCGGAACCATTTGAACAACTTTGAAAGGGGACCACCTAAGGATCATTCCTGTGAAGTTTGGTCAAAATACAATCAGTGGTTTAGGAGGAGATGTCGTTTGAAGAAAAGTTTACGGATGCACGCACGGACGCACGCACGCACGGACGCACGACGGACGACGGACAAAAAGTGATCCCAAAAGCTCACCTTGTCACTACGTGACAGGTGAGCTAAAAACCACAGAAATGCTGGAGCAAAAGAAAACCAAAAGTTAGACTGATGGGCCAAACCAGAGACAGAGCACCAACCAACATTACATTAAATTAGATTCTCTCTAATTCTCAGTAAGCCTTTACGCTGGAACTGTCATAAAATCTGAGGCCTGACCCTGAGGCGTGCAATAAAAGAGGGAAGCAAAGTTGCCAACCGTGACTAGGTGTCAACCGTGACTAGGTTAACTACCTTGCCTGCAGTCTGTCATATAACATTTATGTTGTATACAATCTTTTTATATCGCAGAATTATTTTACGAAATTGGGTACTGAAGTCATTGCAATTATATATTTTTCTGAACTTATATACTAAGTCACCATAAAATTTGGGTACCGATAGACCTTGTTACAGGAAAGTGTGTCTGGAACTAGAAACCTAGCTGTCTAGAATTAGAAATGTGCCAATATGACACAGATGCCCCAGCCCAGGGGCCCACCCCATCCTGATGCAACAACAGCTGTCATCAGACAGTATAACTCACCTAAACAAGAGCTGTCACATGACAGGATAGCTCGCCTGTTTCCCGCCTTCAAGATTTAAGGTAAAACTATTGAGCCATGAAATATAGATCACACTCACCTACATATATTTTGAGGTAAATCATCAGGTCACATGGAACATATATTCAAGATATTACATTTCAAAATCAAATTGTGTCTGAATTATAAGGCTAATCATTGAACCATAAAAATAGGTCACACTGATCTACATATATTGCTATGCCAATCATCTGGTCACATGGAATTGAATATTCAGATATGAAGTTTCTCCATCCAATAGAATTCAAGATATAAGCCAAAGTCACTGAACCATGTAATATAGGTCACACTGACCTAGATATATTTTGAGGTCAATCATCCGGTTGCATTGAAGTAATATCCCAGGTATAACATTTTTATCAAAATATTATTCAAGATAATAGGCAAAATTGACCTAGATATATTTTGACGTCAATCAGCAGGTCACATGGAACAAATGATCAAGATATGACATTTCTTTATCAAAAAGTATTCAAGACAATCTAGGCAAAATCAGTGAACCATGAAATATAGGTCACACTGACCTAGATATATTTTGAGGTCAATCATGGGGTCACATGGAACTAATAATCCAGGTATGACATTTCTCCATCAAATAGATAATAGGCAAAATCACTGAACCATGAAATATAGGTCACACTGACTTAGATATATTTGGTGGTCAATTATCGGGTCACATGGAACTAATAATCCAGGTATAACCTTTCTCCTTTGAATAGTATTCAAGATAATAGGCAACGTCACTGAACCATGAAATATAGGTCACAGTGACCTAGATATATTTTGAGGTCAATCATGGGGTCGCATGGCACTAATATCCAAGGTATGACATTTCTCCAACAAATAGACTTCAAGATAAGGCAAAATCACTGAAGCATGAAATATAGGTCACAGTGACCTAGATATATTTTGGGGTCAATCATGGGGTCACATGGTACTAATGTCCCAGGTATGACCTTTCTCCAACAAATAGTCTTCAAGATATAAGGCAAAATCACTGGCCCGTGAAATGTAGGTCACCACTTGACACAATGTCACATGGTTGGCTGATATATAACCAATTGTGTTTATAAGTTATTAGCATAATGGAAACGTATATAACAATGAAACTTTTGACCTTTGTTTATCATGATTCCAAACTCGAAGCACATCCATCGTATGGTTTGGAAAATATGAGCTCTAAATACATTTAACATAAAAAAAAATTCTAAGTATGTGACCTTGAACTTTAGAGCTGGGAATCGCTAGAAAAGATGCATCAAGATACTATCCCGATACCAGACAGGCGATACGATACACTATCGTGATTTGTTTGTTTGTTTGATTTGAGGTTTAATGTCCCAGTCAACACTGTAAAGGTCATTTTGGAGACAGTGCTTCCAATTTTGTGGGACTTTAACGCGACACAGGGTTTATAAGCATGCACGGGCCCACATGCACCACTTTGCCTGGGCAGGCTTAGATCCTCTAAGCGGTTTACCAGTACTTGTGTGCGTATCGGTTTCAGCTCTGCGTTGAAGCATCATGCAGCCCATATATTTCTTCAAGCCCCGATGGGCGGGGGCCTTACAGTTATCTTGATACTTGCTTTGAACAGATTTGCTATGTTTTATTAGGCAAATTTGGACTTTTGTTATTGAGTAGAAAACAAAAAAGTTCCTGTTCATTAAAAATACATTGGTTTATTAAGCATGTTTATATATGCAATAAAATAATGACTTGACAAAAACAAAATGTTTCCATACAAGTGATTTAAATGCTGATCCTGCACGTTCAATATCTGGTTCAGCATCCATTGTTTATATGTTAGTAGCAACTGCTTGTATCAACAATAATATGGTAATATGACTTTACAGGTCCATCTAATCGCACAGACCCATCATCCAAGAAACACACCATCAACCACACAAACATATTTCGGAAGCAACAGTTTTGAATAAATCTGAATAAATATGAATGGCATAACTGAAAATACCAACAAAAGTTATGCAGCACATGGGTCCATACTCGAGTCACTCGACCAGACTGTAATGATATTAACTGTTGGTTCCAGTAGTTACTGTGTCCCGGTAGATACATTAACTGTTTTTATTGGATATAAGTGGCGCCTTTTGGATACATATTTTTTATCAGCGTAAGGGGCTCAGAAAAAAAATGTGTCACTTGTGTTTCAGACGTTTGTTGATATAAAGCAAAAGTATCGTCAAGTATCAATACAGGGAATTAGTACCGCGATACAGAATCGCAGCAAAAATATCATGATATATAGAAGCATTGATGATATCGCCCAAGCTGTATTGACCTTGCGGTCAGGGACAGGCATATGGCTGAATTATTCTGTGGACCTGTAACTATCATCATACCAAATATGAAGCATATGCATTAATTAGTTTACATGGTTTTTGCCCCCGCCCATCGGGCTTGAAGAAATATATGGGCTGCATGATGCTTCTACGCAGAGCTGAAACCGACCCGCACACGAGTACAGGTAAACAGCTTAGAGGATCTAAGCCTGCCCAGGCAAAGAGGTGCAAGTCGGCCCGTCCATGCTTATAAACCCTATTGGTTTCATTGGGCGACAGGGCTTGAGATGTCATTTCATCTCAATGTTGGGTAAAAGTTCCATAAAATTAGAAGCAACGTCTCCAAAATGACCTTTACGCTGCTGACGGGGACTTAAACCTCAAATCAAACAAAAACAAAACATGGTTTGGAAAATAACAACTCTTTACATACTTGAAATTTAGAAAAAATTGTGTCTGTGACCTTCACCTTGAGGTCATGTGCATGGGTGGGGTATTGTTGAATAACATGTTGGACCTGTATCTATCATCATACCAAATATAAACACAATATCATATGGTTTAGCAAATATGAACTCTTAAATCAACATTAACAAGAGCTATAATGCCCCCGAAAAAGTGCGGACTTACAAACGCACAAACCCACAAACGAACAGTGCAAAAACTATATGCCCTCCTTTGGAGGCATAAAAATTTCTAAGTCTGACCTTGTGACCCTGACCTTGAAGTCTTAGGCATGGGTGGGGGTATTGCCCAATAAACCTCTGAACCTGTATCTATCATCATAGCAAGTTTAAACTTAATCCATCGTATGGTTTGGAAAATATGAGCTGTTTAAAACTTTTAAAACAAGAACTACAAAGGGAAATAACTCTAAAAGGCCTGACCCCTTGGCCCTTATTTTCTTTCCCACAATACAACTAGTCATACTGATCATGTTTGCAAAATTTCAAGTTTCTATGTACAGTAGTTATTGAGAAATCTTTGACACAAAATAAAAATATACACTATTAAACAGCAAGAACTACAAAGGGAAATAACTCTAAAAGGCCTGACCCCTTGGCCCTTATTTTCTTTCCCACAATACAACTAGTCATACTGATCATGTTTGCAAAATTTCAAGTTTCTATGTACAGTAGTTATTGAGAAATCTTTGACACAAAATAAAAATATACACTATTAAACAGCAAAAACTACAAAGGGAAATAACTCTAAAAGGCCTGACCCCTTGGCCCTTATTTGCTTTCCCACAATACAAGTAGTCATACTGATCATGTGTGCAAAATTTCAAGTTTCTATGTGAAGCAGTTCCTGAGATATCTTTGACACAAAATAATTGTTTACGGACAGACAGACAGACGGAAAAGACAAAAACTATATACCCCCATGGCATACTTCGTATGCCGGGGGTATAATAAAAAATTTGTAAGTCTGTGACCAGACCTTGACCTTGAGGTCATGGGCATGGGGGGTAAGGGTATAGCTGAATAAAACTTTGGACCTATATCTATCATGATACCTAACATGAACCAAATCAATCATAAAAGGTCAGGTTCCAACTGGTACAAATACCTTAACCTGAGTCTTTACCATTAAACATTTCAGTTCAGAGTCTGTGGACTTGACTTTGAGGTCATGGGTATGGGTGTGGTAATTGCTGAATAAAACTTCGGACCTATATCTATCAATATACCAAATATGAACCAAAGCCATCAAATGGTTTGGAAGATATGAGCTCTTAAATAACTAGAAATGTTTTCAGAGTAAACTAGACTATCAAGTGAGCATATGCTCACTAATACCCCCGGCCAAAGCCATCGGTAACTTTCTGGCAATTCAAAGCCATCAAGTTTGACAAAAACCTATTATGAACACAGAATTAATCTTGCAAAAGTAAGGAGAATACCATTACATCTAAATAACTCACCTGATAACTAATGAGATCTTGAACAGATGTTTTTCAAAGGGCAATAACTCTTGAAAGGAGCATAATCCGGACGAGAAAAAAAATACGTGTCGGCTAATTTTCCATGAGGAATCCATATATGAAATTTCAAAACCCTAGCATACACGGTTCTAAAGTTATGCTATGCATCACTTTTACCATACAGTACAATGGCACAAATTACCAAAATGACAAAGGGCCATAACTCACAAAGTATTTTTCGGAATTTTGTCAAAAGTTAATCAGTTCATCTACTCATCACCACCAATCTATTCACCAACTTTCAAGGCTCTAGCTCCAATAGTTTTTGAGATATCTTGCTGACAAAATTTTATAAACAAGAGGGCCATGATGGCCCTGGATCGCTCACCTGATCCATAGAGTAACAAGTGGGACCCGGGGAGGGCCATTATTAACCCCAGGGCTATAATGTGCATAATGTTCAGAGGCATCTAAAAAGGTGAAGCTTCATACCAAATATCAACAAAGGCTATAATTTGAACAATCTTGGCAAAGGTCCACTAGATATGCTACATACCAAATATCAAAGACCTGGGCCTTGCGGTTTCAGAGAAGAAGATTTTTATTAAAGATATTCCCTACATAAGCCTATATAAAACCAAATGGCTCCAGGGCGGGGGCATTTTTGGCCTCAGGGCTATAATTTAAACCATCTTGATAGAGGTCCACTAGAGGAAGCTTCACACCAAATATCAAAGACCATGGCCTTGCTGTTTCAGAAGAAGATTTTTAAGGAATATCTCTATATAAGTCTATGTAAAACCAAAGGGCCCCAGGTCGGGGCCAGTTTTGGCCCTAGCACTATAATTTGAACAATCTTGGTAGGGGTCCACTAGATGAAGCTTCATACCAAATAGCAAAGACCTGGCCCTTGCGGTTTCGGAGAAGAAGATTTTTAAAGATTTTCCCCATATAAGCCCATTTAAAACCATAGGGCCCTGGGGCGGTGGCATTTTTTGCCCAAGCACTATAATTTGAACAATCTTTGTAGGAGTCCACTAGATGAAGCTTCATACCAAATAGCAAAGACCTGGGCCTTGTGGTTTCAGAGAAGAAGATTTTTAAAGATTTTCCCTATATAAGCCCATTTAAAACCAAAGGGCCCCGGAGTGTGTGGGGGGGAGGGGGGGGGGAGAAGGACCATGGCCGTGTGGGATGAAGCTTCATACCAAATATCAAAGACCTGGGCCTTGCGGTTTCAGAGAAGAAAATTTTTAAAGGTTTTCCCTATATAAGCCCATGTAAAACCAAAGGGCCCCGGGACGGGGGCATATTTAACCCCAGCACTATAATTTATACAATCTTGGTAGGGGTCCCCTAGATGAAGCTTCATACCAAATATCAAAGACCTGGGCCTTACGGTTTCAGAGAAGAAGATTTTTAAAGCTCTTCCCTATATAAGCCCATGTAAAACCAAAGGGCCCTGGAGCGGGGGCATTTTTGGCCCCAGCACTATAATTTGAACAATCTTGGTAGGGGTCCACTAGATGAAGCTTCATACCAAATATCAAAGACCTGGGCCATGTGGTTTCAGAGAAGAAGATTTTTAAAGATTTTCCCTATATAAGCCCATGTAAAACCAAAGGGCCCCGGAGCGGGGGCATTTTTGGCCCCAGCACTATAATTTGAACAATCTTGGTAGGGGTCCACTAGATGAAGCTTCATACCAAATATCAAAGACCTGGGTCTTACGGTTTCAGAGAAGAAGATTTTTAAAGATTTTCCCTATATAAGCCCATGTAAAACCAAAGGGCCCCGGAGCGGGGGCATTTTTGGCCCCAGCACTATAATTTGAACAATCTTGGTAGGGGTCTACCAGATGAAGCTTCATACCAAATATCAAAGACCTGGGCCTTGTGGTTTCAGAGAAGAAGATTTTTTAAGTTTTTGGTGAAAAAAATCTGTTTTTGGCTCCTATGACCTAGATGTGCAACGGACCGGAACCATTTGAACAACTTTGAAAGGGGACCACCTAAGGATCATTCCTGTGAAGTTTGGTCAAAATCTGACCAGTGGTTTAGGAGGAGATGTCGTTTAAAGAATTGTTTACGGACGCACCCACGGACGGACGGACGCACGCACGACGGACGAAAAGTGATCCCAAAAGCTCACCTCGTCACTACGTGACGGTGAGCTAAAAAAATATAACAAAGGGGAATAACTCTAAAGAACCTGGCCCCACAGCCCCAATTTTCTTTCCCACAATACAACTAGTTATGCATGTTGTTTGTACCAAATTTCAAGTTTCTAGGTACAGTAGTTCCTGAGAAATCTTTGACACAAAATTTAAGGTAACTCACAAAATACACATCTCAGTAGCAAATATAACAAAGGGGAATAACTCTAAAGAACCTGGCCCCACAGCCCCAATTTTCTTTCCCACAATACAACTAGTTATGCATGTTGCTTGTACCAAATTTCAAGTTTCTAGGTACAGTAGATCTTGAGAAATCTTTGACACAAAATTTAAGGTAAGTCACAAAATGCACATCTCAGTAGCAAATATAACAAAGGGGAATAACTCTAAAGAACCTGGCCCCACAGCCCCAATTTTCTTTCCCACAATACAACTAGTTATGCATGTTGTTTGTACCAAATTTCAAGTTTCTAGGTATAGTAGTTCCTGAGAAATCTTTGACACAAAAAAAAGTTTACACACACACACACAGAAAGTTTACACACACACAGAAAAGACGAAAACTATATACCCCCATGGCATACTCCGTATGCCGGGGGTATAAACAATGTCCCCCACCATAAAAATATCTTGAACACCCATTTGACTTTAATAACTGGGTTAAAGTCACCAAAATGTAAGCTGCAAACAAGCAATTTTTTGGCCCTGGCCCAAAATTGACTGTTTTTGGGGCGCTGTGACCTTAAAAAAGGGTCAAGTTCACCAACATCTAATCAAATATGTGGTATGTTGTAATGATATATTGTACCAAGTTGACTCAAATCAATCAATTCCTAAATGAGATAGAGTGCAGACAAGCCATTTTTGGCCCAAAAATGGCTGTTTTGGGGTCGCTGTGACCTTGAAAATGAGGTCAAGGTCATCATGACCTAATGACTGCTTTCCTCCTTCCTAGTGATGTGTCTATGCAAGTTTGGTCAAAATCAATCCATAGGTTCAGGAGATATAGTGCTTCAAACAGGCTTCACGAGGCCGCCATTTTTGGCCCAAAAATGATATTTGGGGTCGCTGTGACCTTGAAAATGAGGTCAAGGTCAGCATGACCTAATGACGGTTTTCCCCCGTCCTAGTGATGTGTCTATGCAAGTTTGGTCAAAATCCATCCATAGGTTCAGGAGATATAGTGCTTCAAACAGGCTACAGGGACGCCAACGCAAACTGGATCCGCATCGAAAAACAATATGTCCCCCTCCCCTCCGGTGGGGGGGGACATAATCAGGTTCTACCTGGACAAATATCTTAACCTGAGTCTCTAACATTAAAATATTCTGTCCTTGACCTTGAGGTCAAGGGCATGGACCGGGGTACTGCTTAATAAAACTTTGGATCTATATCTATTATCATTCCAAATATGACCCAAATCCAACACATGATTTGGAAATATGAGTTAGGTTCTACCTGGTACAAATGCTTTAACCGGAGTCTAACAGGATTACGTATGTATGTACGCAAGTATGTACAGACAGCTGTACAGAAGGACGTACATTTGTATGCACGTACCCATAGACGCACAGAAGGAAAACTGCAAAAACTAATGCCCCCGGCATAAAGTAATCAAAGATTGGGTACCATGTAATCAGGACTCAGTTTGACATAAGTGACAGTGTTGAGATAAGGATTGTTGAGATAAAAAGGACCAACTGTTTATATATTACTGTTACTATAAAAAAATACCTTCTGTTTGATATCAAATTCTGTCTGATTTTTCCACTTCCTGATCTTATCAGCTTCAAGATGGAGTTTAGCATGAAGAGATGAGATTCTTTCACCACCACTGACAGTGGACTCTTGTTGTTTGTTCTGGTGTTCTGAAAAATGACACCTTTCATTACACGCTAAATTAAAACAAGAACCTTTGTTTGATACAACACAACCTCTTTATAGTCCAAGGCAGAAACAGTGTTAGTTAAACAGTCCTGTTATTCCCAAACAAGAATAGATCATACAGAAAAACTGCTGTTTATGGTCATTTTTCTAAAATGAACATTCTATTCATCTTTATACATGTACTTTTGGGATCATTCTTTAAACTGTGTTATATCCAAAATCATGTTTTAAGAAACAGTGTAATAAAGAGGATAAATCAAATATGTCTATCTTAGCTTCACAAATTAGAACTGAAATGAAAATCTCTGAACATGAGAGACATAATCCTATGTATGTATGCTGTTATCTTATACAGATTCTATGCAGCTACTGTTTTCCTGGGATCAAATCTTTTCAACAAACAGTGGCACCCTTAAGCCTTATCTTGCTGAATATTCATTTAAGCCACACCCATTTCTGTCTATCAACCAATCAAATTACTTGATGTAATTTATTGCTACAAATTCATAATCTGAATGCCAAACAGTGTAGATCCTGATCAGATGGCCATCTGATCTGGTTCTACACTGTTTTCAAAGATAGGGGTTGACGTGAACAGCATGATAAGGGTTAAATAATAGATAACAACTTTTTTGCTGGATTGAACTTGATGCAGAAAAAATATATCAGCTATATTCATCTGGAAATAAGTAGCTTTTATGAAGTAGGTGTTTAATCTAGGCTGTGTCACTGGCCGATTTTCTTACATGAATGGCACACAAAAATTATTCCATTGGCCTGTCAGTTTTTACAATTTTGTCAATCTTTATTCTACAGTGCGTATTTGCAATGTTTGACTGTCTGATGCCAATTGTTTTGTGCATCTCAAACCATATGTCTTCTGATCGAAACAACAGAGAAAAGCATTTTTTTACTTTTCTTTCAAACCGTATATAAATGTTTTACTGTGGCCAGTAAACCTAGCATACATTCTAAAGCTATGTATTAACAAGAGGGCAATGATGGCCCTGGATCACACACCTGATCCATATAACAAGTGGGCCGCGGGGAGGGCCATTTTTGGCCCCAGGGCTATAATGTGTATAATGTTGAGGAGGTCTAAAAAGGTGAAGCTTCATACCATATATCAACAAAGGATACAATTTGAACAATCTTGGCAAAGGTCCACTAGATGAAGCTACACACCAAATATCAAAGACCTGGGCCTTGCGGTTTCAGAGAAGATTTTTTGAAAGATAAATGGCCCCGGGATGGGGGCATTTTGGCCCCAGGGCTATATTTTAAATTATAGATAGATAAATGATAGAGGTCCACTAGAGGAAGCTTCACACCAAATATCAAAGACCTAGGCCAGTTGCTGTTTCAGAGAAAAAGATAAAGATAAAGATAAAGAAGCTTTATTTAACGTCGCATATTCGAAACAAATAACATAAGCTCTGTAGAGCTTTTATTGCGACAAACAAAGTATCCGCTAACAAATACTTACCTGCCTTCATTTATCTTCCTAGGATGAATCCGGGACGTTTCGCCTCCAAACCGTTTCCTCCCCTAGTCGTTTCGCCCCCAAGACGTTTCCTCCCTGGTCGTTTCCCCCCTAGTCGTTTCGCCCCCCAAGTCGATTCGTCCCCCTAGTCGTTTCGTCCCCCTAGTCGTTTCGCCCACTTTTCACTCTGAGGCTAGTTTTAAATGTTGAACTTTTATTAGAGGTGAGAAGAGGCAAATATTTAAGTAGCATCATCGCCCTGTCCCGTCAGCCTAAGTATCTGTATCTGTTCGTTAAGGGACTTCATTCATACTTGAACACTATATCTCTGATGGCGCGTGAAAAAGAGAAAGTGGGAAATATTGGAAAGAAAGAGAAATAGTGGATAGACAAGCAAGAAAAGAAAGATTCCTGCCTGCTTTTTCAAACTAGAATTTGTTTTTCTACAAAAACACAGATGTCTCCCCCGTTTTTGACCTCTAAGTATAACCTTGACATTGGAGGTATTGAGCCAGGTCTTGTGTGCAACACATCATCTAATGAAGATAAACATTTCTGCAAAGTAACTTTAAAAATGTTCATAGAAAAATAAAAAGTTATTGGCCATACACAAAAAAGCCCTTTTTTACCTTTGACCTCTAAGTATGGCCTTGACCTTTGAGGTACAACACATCGTCTCATGATGGTTAACATTTCTGTCAAGTAATTTCAAAATTCATCAAAGAATAAAGAAGTTATTGACTGTCCCTTTTTTTTACCTTTGACCTCTAGGTATGACCTTGACATTGGAGGTATATGGACCTTGGTCTTGTACATGACTTATGGTCTAATGACGGTGAACATTTCTGCATGGTTACTTTATAAAGTCCATCCAGAAATAAAAAAGTTATTGACTGGACACAAAAAAAAACAAAAAAACTTTTTTACCTCTGACCTCTTAGTATGACCTTGATCTTGGAGATACCGACCTAGGTCTAGCTTGCACCATATCGTCTCATGATGGTTAACATTTCTGCCAAGTAATTTCACAATCTATCCAGGAAAAAGAAAGTTCTTGACTGAACAGTAAACTAGAAATGGTGTTTGTAAAACACAATGCCCCCAACCTTTGCTTGTCCCTAGATGGCAAAATATTCAACAAATATTGTTAAAGACTCAAAAACATACAACAAGAATTCTGCCGAAGGCTATTTCGCGCCTGTGGGGCCCATCCACCCGCCCAACCACCCACCCGGACATCGCTATTTTAAAGGACGGAATTTTTGAAAAACCCGTCCAATAAAACCGAAAATTATCATGATTACAATAATAATTCAAAGTGTGTGGCCTTGGCCCCAAGGTTATGCTAACAAATAAATCAAAGGACAATAACTTTTGAAAGGGGCATAATGCGGATGAGAAAAAAATATGTGTCAGCTTATTTTCCATAGCAAACCATATATAAAATTTCAAAACCCTAGCTTACACGGTTCTTAAGTTAATCCGGATGAAAAAAAAATACGTGTCAGCTTATTTTCCATCAGGAACGCATATATGAAATTTCAAAACCATAGCATACAGGGTTCTAAAGTTATGGATTGCATCACTTTTAGCATACATTACAATAGACACAAATTACCAAAATTACAAAGGGCCATAACTCAAATTTTGCCGAAAGTTAATCAGGTCATCTACTCATCACCACCAATCTTTTCATCACCTTTCAAGACTCTAGCTATAATAGTTTTTGAGATATCTTGCTGACAAGATTTTATTTAAAAAACTTCAAAGGGCAATAACTCTTGAAGGGGGCATAATCCGGATGAGAAAAAAAATACGCGTCGGCCTATTTTCCATCAGGAATGCATATATGAAATTTCAAAACAATAGCATATACAGTTCTTAAGTTATGCTATGCATCACTTTTAGCATACATTATAATGGGCACAAATTACCAAAATGACAAAGGGCCATAACTCACAAAGTATTTTTCGGAATTTTGTCAAAAGTTAAGCAGGTCATCTACTCATCAACACCAATCTACGTGTATTCGCCAACATTCAAGGCTCTAGCTATAATAGTTTTTGAGATATTTTGCTGACAAGATTTTATTCAAAAAACTTCAAAGGGCAATAACTCTTGAAAGGGGCATTATCCGGATGAGAAAAAAAATGCGTGTCAGCTAATTTTCCATTAGGAATGCATATATGAAATTTCAAAACCATAGCAAACACGGTTCTAAAGTTATGCTATGCATCACTTTTAGCATATATTACAATGGGCACAAATTACCAAAATGACAAAGGGCCATAACTCACAAAGTGTTTTTCGGAATTTTGTCAAAAGTTAATCAGTCCATCAACTCATCACCACCAATATGTTCACCAACTTTCAAGGCTCTAGCTCCAATAGTTTTTGAGATATCTTGCTGACAAGATTTTATTTAAAAAAAATTTCAAAGGGCAATAACTCTTGAAAGGGGCATAATCCGGATGAGAAAAAAAATACGCGTCAGCTTATTTTCCATTAGGAATGCATATATGAAATGTCAAAAACATAGCATACACAGTTCCAAAGTTATGCTATGCATCACTTTTAGCATACATTACAATGGGCACAAATTACCAAAATGACAAAGGGCCATAACTCACAAAGTATTTTTCGGAATTTTGTCAAAAGTTAATCAGTTTATATACTCATCACCACCAATATACTCAACAACTTTCAAGGCTCTAGCTCCAATAGTGTTTGAGAAATTTTGCTGACAAGATTTTATTTAAAAAAATTTCAAAGGGCAATAACTCTTGAAAGGGGCATAATCCGGATGAGAAAAAAAATACGTGTCAGCTAATTTTCCATGAGGAATCCATATATGAAATTTCAAAACCCTAGCATACACAGTTCTTTAGTTATGCTATGCATCACTTTTAGCATACATTACAATGGGCACAAATTACCAAAATGACAAAGGGCCATAACTCACAAAGTATTTTTCGGAATTTTTGTCAAAAGTTATTCAGTTCATCTACTCATCACCACCAATATGTTCACCAACTTTCAAGGCTCTAGCTCCAATAGTTTTTTAGATATCTTGCTGACAAGATTTTATTAAAAAAATTTCAAAGGGCAATAACTCTTGAAAGGGGCATAATCCGGACGAGAAAAAAAATACGCGTCAGCTAATTTTCCATGAGAAATCCATATATGAAATTTCAAAACCCTAGCATACACGGTTCTAAAGTTATGCTATGCATCACTTTTAGCATACATTACAATGGGCACAAATTACCAAAATGACAAAGGGCCATAACTCACAAAGTATTTTTCGGAATTTTGTCAAAAGTTATTCAGTTCATCTACTCATCACCACCAATATATGCACCAACTTTCAAGGCTCTAGCTCCAATAGTTTTTGAGATATCTTGCTGACAAGATTTTATTAAAAAAATTTCAAAGGGCAATAACTCTTGAAGGGGGCATAATCCGGACAAGAAAAAAAAATACACGTCAGCTAATTTTCCATGAGGAATCCATATATGAAATTTCAAAACCCTAGCATACACGGTTCTTTAGTTATGCTATGCATCAAAAGCGTAACAGACTGACGAACGGACGAATGAACCAGAACCAATATGCCCCTCCAACTTTTTCAAAGTTGGAGGCATAAAAAGGCCCCTTTTTGTCCTTTGACCTCTTAGTACGACCTAGACATTTGAGGTACCAACTTGGGTAATGCACACAACACATCGTCTAATGGTGGTTAACATTTCTGCCAAGTAATTTCAAAATCCATCTAAAAATAAGAAAGTTATTGACAGAACACAAAAAAAGGCCCTTTTTTGACCTTTAACCTCTATGTATGACCTTGACCTTTGTGGTACCAAACTGGGTCATGCGTGCAACACATCATCTCATGGTGGTTAACATTTCTGCCATGCAATTTCAAAATCCATCTATAAATAAGAAAGTTATTGACCAAACACGAAAAAAAGGCCCCTTTTTTGACCTTTGACCTCTAAGTATGACCTTGACACTTGAGGTATCAAACTGAATCATGCATGCAACACATCGTCTCATGATAGTCAACATTTCTGCCAAGTGATTTAAAAATCCATCTCAAAATAAGAAAGTTATTGACAAAACACGAAAAAAAGGCCCCTTTTTTTACCTTTGACCTCTAAGTATGACCTTGACCTTAGAGGTGCTGACCTGGGTGATGCACACCACACATCGTCTCATGGTTGTTAATATTTCTGCCAAGTAATTTTAAAATCCATCTCAAAATAAGAAAGTTATTGACAAAACACGAAAAAAAGGCCCCTTTTTTGACCTTTGACCTCTAAGTATGACCTTGACCTTCGAGGTACTGACCTGCCTGATGCACACCACACATCGTCTCATGGTTGTTAATATTTCTGCCAAGTAATTTTAATATCCATCTCAAAATAAGAAAGCTATTGACAAAACACGAAAAAAGGCCCCTTTTTTACCTTTGACCTCTAAGTATGACCTTGACCTTCGAGGTACTGACCTGCCTGATGCACACCACACATCGTCTCATGGTTGTTAATATTTCTGCCAAGTAATTTTAAAATCTATCTGAATATAAGAAAGTTATTGACCAAATACGAAAAAAAAGGCCCCTTTTTTTACCTTTGACCTCTAAGTATGACCTTGACCTTTAAGGTACCGACCTGATTTATGCGCACCACACATCGTCTTATGGTTGTTAATATTTCTGCCAAGCAATTTTAAAATCCATCTGAAAATAAGAAAGTTATTGACCGGACACAATTTTCCCATACATATATGCATACCAACAAAATTCCAAGGGAGATAATTCAAAAAGTATAAATGCGAGAGTTATAGTTCTTGCGCACTGCACGTCGTCTAATGCTGATTTATATTTATACTAAGTTTCGTGACAATAGCTCGAACGGTTTTCAAGTTATAGAGCGGACACGAAAGTGTGACAGACGGACAGACGGACAGACAGACGCCCGTGGGAAAAACAATATGTCTCTCCGAAAAAAAATTTTTCGGGGGAGACATAATCATCATTGGAAACCAGACCTCTCCGGCTACAGAAGCGTCGCCCAACCGGCACAGGTTCAAAAATCCCTCAGACTTTACTTACAGACCGGCCCCTACATAGCTGTTAAAACGATAGAGTAGACGGTCCCTGCTTGAAGGATACCAAGTCAGGGGCCTCAGAAACAGATGCTGGTAAAGAATTCCAATCGGGTATAGTCCTAGGGAAGAAGCTGTACTTGAATACATCAAGCTTACCGTGTTGCCTGATCAGGGTCTGCACTATTTGCTTACAGTTCAGGAATTACTGGGTCGGACGCCGCAAATCTGATCAGAGTATATATATATACAAATTGCTGACAGAACATTGTTTGTTTGTTTGTTTGATTTGAGGTTTAACGTCCCCGTCAACACTGTAAAGGTCATTTTGGAGACGTTGCTTCCAATTTCGTGGGACTTTTACCCGACATTGAGATGAAATGACATCTCAAGCCCTGTCGCCCAATGAAACCAATAGGGTTTATTAGCATGGATGGTCCGCCTCGCTCCGCGGTTCCTGGACAGGCTTAGATCCTCTCAGCGGTTTACCAGTACTAGTGTGCGGGCCAGATTCAGCCCTGCGTGGAAGCATCATGCAGCCCATATATTTCTTCATTGATGAAAGGAATCGACTTGATGATTGCTTCCACTTCTATTTATTACGTTGCATCAGCGTTGACGCGTCGTTGCGTAGAAGACATTTGCGGCAATACTCAACCATGTATTACCTATTGGGCACACAATCTGTATGCAACGTCGTATCAACGCCGATGCAACTTTATTACGTTGCATCGGCGTTGACGTGATGTTGCGTAGACGGCATTCGCGGCAATATTCAACAATGATTTACTGGCCGACTCTGTTAACGAACCAACCGACTAATTTAAAACAAAACTGGTAAAGGTGCTTAAGCGATAATTAAAGTCGTTTGACTTTGCAAAGAGCGCATGTTTTCACACCTTATCATTAAGGGCATTAATTGCGTGATTAATGTGTCAAATCAAATAAACAATGTGATTAACGGTATTGATCAAAACAGGTAATACTTATCATAATTCCTAATTAACATTTTCATTCAAAGAACAGGTTCTTCTCTTTCTCTCTCTCTCTCTCTCTCATATGAATCTTTTATATATAAAATATAGTAAAATAGTTTGGGGGCGAAACGACTAGGGTTTGGGGGCGAAACGACTAGGGTTAGGGGGCGAAACGACTAGGGGCCAAAAAAGGGGGCGAAACGACTAGGGGGGAAACGACCACGGGGGAAACGTCTTGGGGGCGAAACGTCTTGTTACCCCTAGGACTACCCCTGATAATGTGAGCGTCAGCCAAGGGAGCTCCTAGTACCATTTTTCACGCCTTTGGTATGGCGCAGCCGGGGATCTAACCCGCGACCTTCCATTCCCGAAGCGGACGCTCTATCACTGAGCTATCGGGGCCGGTAAGAGAAGAAGATTTTCAAAGATTTCCCTATACATGTATGTCTTTGAGTGTTTATTGCTTATATTCTTTCTTTTGTTTCGGATAGCCAATTGACCATTTTGTGGGAAAGTAACTGTCCTTTTGGCTTTCCGCTATTGATGTTTAGGGTCAAGTTTTAATGTTTGTGTTTCTTTCCCTTAGATGGGAGTTGTGGGTTAATTGTATTGATTCCTGATCATTGCCTTCACTTCTATCTTAATATGAATGAATCATCAAATTTGACTCAAACAGCAGTGCACAAATCATGCAGTAAATCACACAAACATGTATGCAACTGAAATATTTGCAACACAAACAATTTAATAGAAATGTGTACAAATGTGTTATAACCTTTACCTCAGGCTTCTTACAAATGCTTAACAACATGTAGAAAATCTTTCCAGTCACAACTAACAATATCAACAACAGAACTCATGATACAAATGCTTGTCTGAGAATTTAGCACTATTTTAAAACTAGAACGGTTAGAGGTTCTGACTATAGCCCCGCTATAGCGCTATTAGAAAAGAAAAATACAAGAAGAAAATGTTTTCAGCTTTCAGCCTCTAATTAAAGGTGGTAAAAATGATTGAAATTGGTATTGTAGAATCATCTAATAAACCAAATTAATTACAGGATACCATTGCAACTGCAAATTTGTGCTTTACATTATAGTGCTTTACATTTGCTTTACAGTTGCATGAAAATATCTGAAATAGTTTCAGAGTTATGGAACACACACAAATTAGTACTGTACTGAGTTTATTCCAAGTGTCATTTTTCAATGTTCAAAGGGCAATAACTCCACAAGTAGGCAATCCAGAGTTATGGTTCATGCGCTCTGCACATCGTCTTATAGTGCTTTAAATTTGTTAGAAGTTTCATGAAAATACCTCAAACGGTTTTTGAGTTATGGAGCGGACAAGGTCAAAATTGCTGTTTTTCAATGTTCAAAGGGCAATAACTCCAAAAGTAGGCAATCCAGAGTTATGATTCATGCACTCTAAACATCATCTCATAGTGCTTTACATTTGTGTTAAGTTTCATGAAAATACCTCAAACGGTTTTTGAGTTATCATGAATAACAGAATTATGGTTGCCATTTTTCAATGTTCAAAGGGCAATAACTCCAAAAGTAGGCAATCCAGAGTTATGGTTCATGCGCTCTGCACATCGTCTCATAGTGCTTTACATTTGTGTGAAGTTTCATGAAAATACCTCAAACGGTTTTTGAGTTATCACGAATAACGAATTACGAAATCACGGAAGGACAAGGCAAATCCATATAGCCCCTACTTTTTCAAAGCAGGGCTATAATAATTACAGGAAGCTATCAGTGAGCATGCTCAGAGTTGAAAGTCAGTAATCTCTAAACTAATCAAACGAAGAAGTTTTGAAGGTCACTTGTAAGTGACTTGCAAGTTCCAAAGACTTGCAAGTTGTGAGATTCCCACATATACACCACGTACCGTATTCGCCCTAATTACCGCACAGTGCGCTTAGTTCTTTCAAAATCGTGTCAAAAGATCACAGCGAAAAATCTACCTAATAATTTAGCGCACACTCGATGCGAAAACAATAGCTTCCAAGATGATGCATACTGATATTTAATGGGACAGAAAAGGATACTCAAGCATTGCCTTCACTGTTGAAGAAATAACGTTAAGTTTTTTTTATAGATTTACTGTGAGCGCTTCCAGGGGGAGGTTACTGTAAAGTGTGCGCTTATGCATTTCTTTTTCAAAAATAGCTTTGCTGTGCGCTTATAGGAGCATGTGCGGTAATTAGGGCCAATACGGTATATGTGACTTGTACATGACATAAGTTTTCAGTTTTATTAAAGTTACAAATCACGTACTTCCACAACTTACAACTTTTATGACACTTATATATATACAGTACTTGGTGTACAAGTTCTTGCAAGTGAATTTCATAAGGGTCCTTACAAACAAAATTTCATTCCCCCTTCCCATAGAGGTTCCACATGTAATTTGGTTTTAATCAACCCACCAGTTTTGTTTGTTTGAGTAGGGTTTAACGTCCCCGTCAACACTATTAAGTGGAGAAGAAGATAAAAATATGGAATCTGCGTCATCCAGGAAAAAGGTCATTAGATTACCTTGACCTTTGAAATTAATAAACTTCCATTCAGCTGATTGCAAATATCATTTCTGATGCCACAGGCTACCAGGCAATCAGAAAAATCCACTGTTTTGCCTTTTTTTCCATACAGATGTCAAAGTGACCAAATTTGACCTTTATATATAAAACAGATCAAGGTCAACCAAAGGTCATCATTTGAACAAAATTGGTAGAGCCTCAGTCCCTGATGCTGCACACCAAGTTTCAAGGACATTGGCCAAAAGAAGAAAAACTTGTATAGGGTTTTACCATATATGGGCATGGCAGTCATATCGGTCATGTGACCCAGTACTTACGAACAAACTTTCGTCCCCCACCCCTTCCCATAGAGGCTCAGGGCTTCAGATATATTTTTTTTCCAAAAAGTACAGTACTCGTCTTTTTTTTTTTTCAAAAAAAAGGAGTAAAAAAGGAGTAACAAGAAATTTTAAAGAGTACTGACAAATAAACCAAAAAACTTTATTTTGTAGCCTCAACGTAATGTTTTGTATCTTCTGATTTGTGGCCAGATGTACTGTTTGTTTTTTTATAGATACACATATTCAATATCTGTGTCCATATTCAATATCTGTGTCAATAAGAAAACAAGCAGTAAGCCTGGCCACAAATCAGTCAAAACAATGCCGTATCAAAATCTCTTCTAAGCAGTTTGTTGACCCAGAAATCTAGCTTTTGGGGTTCAGAACTTTCCTTTGGAGGATAGCAGGACTTTAAATGCTGATTATTGTGACCAAAGAGTTTTGGGGGTGAAATAAAAGAATATGAGCTTCACTTTATTGTCAAAGATATGGATTGAGAAACTCATATTCTTTAAACTTTTATTCCTTTTCCAAACCATATTCTCAATTTCACCATATATTGTCCATGGATATATTTTCTTCCACCCTTCGATTGTGGAAGTTTGAATTTTGGACCCATCGTGTTTCCTTACAGGCAATGTTACAATCAGAATCAGTTACTGGGTCAAAAATCTGCCAGGACCTTTTTCACAACAAGTGCGGCAGAGACAGGCTCCTGCTCATTTGAAAAGAACTTAAGGATTGTCTCTGAATTATTTTCAGCTCTTTTTGTAGGCTGTTTTGGAGGTTGTCCTCGTCTCATACTTTGTCAATATTCACGCTACTTTCGGTTTAGAACGGGTTGTAACGATTGTAACTGAGGTGGTGTACGCTGTTTTTCGGAGTCGCAGCAACAAGGACAAGGTTTCCGCCATTTACCGATTGGCTTACGCTACAATATTCGGTGCGATTTATTCATTGACCGAAACAAAGGGAGGCTACTCAATTCATTTGGATATCCTCTACGGTTTTCTTTGACTTTGTAAACAACGGGAGGAAAAATACAAAATACACTCTCGAAAAATATTTAATGTGTAATGCTTATTTGTTTATCGTACCTGATACGCACCAGATTTGAACAAGAGCTGTCGCATGACAGCATAGCTCGCCAGGGATTTTCCTACCCTTCAGAATCAGGGTCCAGGGGCCGCTGGGTTTGGGAAAAAAGCTGGCTAATATTTATAGTTGGGAATTTAAATCAGCTGTAACTTTGTCAATTTTAGTTCAATTTTCATGAATTTTTTATCAAAATGTAGTATAACATCAGAAATTGGGAAATTTGTTATAAAATTTGGGAATATCTGTCTCTTAATTGGGAAAAATAGGGGCCGATTACCGGCCCTAAAGTTGCACTAGGAAAATCCCTGCTCACCTGTTTCGCGACTTCAAGACATAAGGTAAAATTTATGAACCATGAAATATAGGTCACACTCACCTAGATATATTTCAGATCAATAATCAGGTCACATGGAACATATATTCCAGATATTACATTTCATAATCAAATTGTGTCTGAATTATAAGGCAAAATCATTGAACCATGAAAAAAGGTCACAAGGACCTAGATATATTTCTATGTCAATCATCGGGTCACATAGAACTAATAATCCAGGTGAGACATTTCTCCATCAAATAGTATTCAAGATAATAGGCAAAATCACTGAACCATGAAATATAGGTCACACTGACCTAGATATAATTCAAGCTCAATCATGGGGTCACATGGAATAAATAATCCAGGTATGACATTTGTCCATCAAATAGTGTTCAAGATAATAGGCAAAATCACTGAACCATGAAATATAGGTCACACTGACCTGGATATATTTTGCGGTCAATTATCAGGTCACATGGAACTTATAATCCAGGTATGACATTTCTCTATCAAATAGTATTCAAAATAATAGGCGAAATCACTGAACCATGAAATATAGGTCATACTGACCTAGATATATTTAGAGGTCAACAATGGGGTCACATGCAACTAATAACCCAGGTATAATATTTCTCCATCAAATAGTATTCAAGATAATAGACAAAATCACTGGAACGTGAAATGTAGGTCACCATGACCTAGACATATTTTGCGAGCAATTATCGGGTCACATGGAACTAATAATCCAGGTATGACATTTCTCCATCAAATAGTATTCGAGATAATAGGCAAAACTGATGAACCATGAAATATAGGTCACAGTGACCTAGATATATTTTGAGGTCAACAGGGAGTCACATGGAACTAATATCCCAGGTATGACATTTCTCCAACAAATAGACTTCAAGATAAGGCAAAATCACTGGACCATGAAATGTAGGTCACCATGACCTTCACCCTTTTACACTTGAACCAATGTCACTTATGACTTGCTGATGTATAACCAATTATGTCTATAACTTGTTAGTATAATGGAAAGGTAAACAACTGATTATAAAGGTGTCCTGGATTTTGACCCCTAGCCCCACCCCATCCTCACTGCCAGGCATGAACCCAGGGGTGTGTTGTCTTGGAATCTCAGAAGACACTCCCAGGTATCCAAGTTGTAAATATGAATGCTTTGTGATGAGTGACTGTTGAGATATAAGCATTTCAAAAACTTTAAAACAGAATTGCAAAGTTGTTCTAGATTTTGACCCCTAGCCCCACCCCGGGGCATGAACCCAGTGGTCTGTTCTCTTTGAATATCAGGGGTCCCTCCCAGGTACTTAAGTTCCAAATATGAGTGGTCTGTGATGAGTGACTGTTGAGATATAAGCATTTGAAAAACTTTAACGCAGTGTGACGGGAACGCAAACGCGCACGCCAACCGAGGTGACAACAATAGCTCTCCATGTACTTCGTACAGGCGAGCTAAAAAAAGGAGTATCCTCCCAAATATTTTCGTAGTTTACGCGGTATGCAGCCTTATCCAAAGCCCTGGAGGCTCCACATGTAATTTGGTTTCAATTGGCCAAGCTGTTTCAAAGGAAATGTCGTTTGAAAATGTTGACAATGCAGAGGACGACGATGCACCACTGCCTACACTATAAGCTCGAGCCGAAGCTGGTGAGCTAAAAATACAAAATACATATTACAAACCACTGCTTCTAGAAATCTGGCCATGGCGATTTCTTGTTGTTCCTGGCTGTGTAAACTGTAAAATAAATTAAACTGTATCAACATATATATATTCAGTTTCATACTGGCTTTGTTTGTTGAGGCATGTATTTTATCTTGTCACTCCATTCCCGTTTTTTGGTTGTTGTTTTTCTGTTTGTTTGTTTTTTTCTTTTTTTTTTACTTTCTTTTTTTTTTTTGCTGTTGTTGTTTTGGCTTGTTGTTGTTGTTGCTTTGTTGTTGTTTTGACTAGAGATGGCTATGTTCTCTGACTATGCCTTGTCCTGTCAGTAACTTTTATTGACAATTTGTTTTTCAAACCACAGACAAAATAACACCAGATACAATATTAAGGCAAGATTTCTAACTAGGGACACAGGCTGCCATGTATTACACATGTACAATGAATTCCACATTAATTTCCTCAAAATTTAGACACAAAGTTCTAGAAATTTAAGGCTATGAGAAAACTGACCTAGTGAAGATTGAAATTTCATAAACTCTCAAGTTGAAGCCCATGCAGAAGGATTTTTACTGCTTACCATCCTAAGGCAGTTGTTCCTTCATATCATTACGAAAACACGCCTATACTAATGCATTGTAAAGTTTACCACCAAAAATACGAAAATTTTCATTTGAAAAGTTGTAACATTTTTCTTATTTCTGCTCAAAATATAGATTATGGGTACTCCTTAGAACCGCCTCATCATCGAGGCGGTTCTAACGAGTACCCATCAAAATATAGATTGTGGGTATGTTAGAACCGCCTCATCAAGTTCTAACGAGTATCCACAATCTATATTTTAGAGCAGAAATAAGAAAAATAAGGCTAACCCCTGTATACCCCAGTTTTATTATACAATAACTTGGGGTTTAAGGGGTCAAAATTATATAGGTGTGTTTTCGTGATATTGTAACTGGCTTTAAGTTTCAGTATATCATATAATTATAGCATGTATATATATGATATACATATGTATGTATATGTATGTCTTCTTGAAAATCTGTTAAAACAGTGAAACCGCGGTAGAAGTCTACTGAATAATAAAGAATTGTGTGGCAATATCGGACTTTTTTGATTTTCTATATATATATATATATATAAATATTTTATTTTTTATTTTTCGGCATGGATATACGTGCATATGGAGTGATGCACTGGCTATGTAGTAAAATTAATTCATCTAAAATAATTTCACAAGAACTGACATGCCATTTTAGAAATTTCGTCACTTTTGTCAAACTCAACAGAATTATCATGTACATTTTTGATTAACATGTCCAGATATTTGCATTCTGGGACTTTGTCTATCCTCATGCAGGTTAGTTTGGGAGAGATGGATTTATTTTTTAAACGATTCTCATGACAAAATCGAAGTGAAGGCAATGATCAGGAATTGATACAATTAACCCACAGCTCCCATCAGAGACACAAAGGGAAAGAAACACATACATGAAACAACTAGACCCTAATAGAAACATCACTAGTGGAAAGCCAAAAGGACAGTTACTTTCCCACAAAATGGCCAATTGGCTATCCAAAACAAAATAATATAAGTTATACACACACTCAAAGACAAGCCATAACAAAAAATAAACCACGACAGAAGAACCACCTTGGAACGGTCAGTGAAACGAATTCCACTGGGGCGCTTAAATCAATTTTACCTGGCCACAATCATCACCCTTGGCCTTACTTCCGCCGAGAGTTAGACAAATAATTTGTTCAGTCTACATGAAGGCCTCCTAACTCATCAGTGCAACATCTCAGTGAACACAAAAATCAATCAACCACAGAGATGAAAGTTTAACAACGGTCACGAGGACTCGACAGCAAGAAACCACTGAAATGCTGGAGCAAAAGAAAATCAACAGTTAGACTCCGATGGGCCCAACCATAGACAGACAATCAGGCACCAACCAACATTACATAAAATTAGATTCTCTCTTATTCTCAGTAAGCCTTTACACTGATACGTCATAGAATCTGAGGCCTGACCCACCAGTGTGCAATTAAAGTAGGAAGCAAAACTCTCTTGAAGAGGTGGCAGTGATCCCAGTTTTTTTTATTTCGAAAGCTTTACAAACATGAAATGGTTTCATAATACTTTGATGGTGAAATTGCTGTTTTTTTATGGCAGAAATACCAAAGGAACAGTATTGAATACAAATTTTGAAGACTTGTTAAAAACTGATTAATCAGTGGAGTACATTCGAGTTGAAGTTTAAAGCAGGGCAAGGTTTTACAAGGATTTTATATACACCAAAACAAGTATAGCAGCAGTTTGAATTATAACTGAGATCTATTTGAGGCTGTGTACAGTGTTACGAGATGAGATAAAAGCCTATCTGGTGCTTTTGCAAGTCTAAATTATTTTTAGTAGGTATATGGCAAAGCAGCATGACTAAAGTATTTTAGATGAAATATGGTGGGCAATTGTAGCCAGTATCTATATTTCTCACAATTTTATTGAGCTAGCATGGGAATGCATGATTTTCCTGTGTAGCCGATAAACATAAATACCCTAGGGATTATCGTATGTCGGCAGCAGGTCAGAATCAGTACAACACTCCACAATTTTGTGCCGGCCAGATGCGGAAGCTTTAACGGTATGTTAAATATATGTTTAGTTTTATTTTTTTGTATGAACATGCTTATATGTTTTGAAGGGGTTTTCTCCTTACTATACCCCAACTTTCTGAAGCCTCTTCTGGATTCATTTGAGAAGCCTCTGTGGAGTTGTGGTTATGCTACTTGGCTTGTAAACCAGGGATCGATTAAAACGATCGATCCCGGGCTTCTCCAGACTTTCGGATGAGTCTTTAAACTGAGGTCCCGTCTCCGTATGACCCTAGATGTTGGTGAGATGTAAAACTCGGGCATTCGCTCATTCTGGATTCATTTAGGCTTTATTAACGCCGGGGTCACTTGTTGGATCTATAGATTTTGACTACTGGTTGTTAGAAAACCTAAGTCCCGTCTCTGTATGGCATTAGGTGTTGAGAGGACGTAAAATTTAAGAGACAGGTTTAACCATATCTTCATCAACAGGGCGCACACATAGACAAGAGCCTGTCGGGTTATCCGTGATGATGAACCGTGATGTAACGATGCTGTTTCTGTTTAAGAAATCTGTTTGTACCTGTATGCACATGTAAATCACATGCTGTTTGGTTTTTTTTTTCATATATTTAAGTCTATGTAAAATATGTTGGCCCTTAGGTGGGGCTATTTTAGTTCTGACGGCCATCTTATTCATCTGTACAGAACAGTATTATCAATGTTGGTAGAGGGCCGCCCAAGTAACATTCCTGTGAAATTATTTCAAAATCCATTCAGTGGTTAAGGAGGAGGATTTGTTCGTGTTTTGTTTTTTGTTTTTCTATTTTTAGCTCTGACAGCAATCTTGTTCATCCAAACAGAAAGGTTTGAGTGAAATTGGTAAAGGGTCATCCATGGAACATCCCTGTGATATTATTTCAAAATCCATCCAGTGGTTAAGAAGTCTTTTCAAGCTTTTATCTATTTTTAGCTCTGGTGGCCATCTTGTTCATCAGAGAGAAACAGTTTAGGCAATTTTAGTTGAGGGTCACCCAAGGAACATTCCTGTGAGATTATTTCATAATCCATCCACTGGTTAAGGGGAAGCTGTTTAAAAGGTTTTCTATTTTGAGCTCCAGTGGCCATCTTGTTCATCAGAGCAGAACGGTTTGAGCAATTTTGGTAAAGGGTCAACCAAGCAGGGTGTCAAGTGACTTTAAGTGCAAACTACAAAAGTGTCCACAAGACACGGGTGCCCCTGCCTGAAAATATGTTGATGTTAGTACTTGACCTTTGACCCCTAAGTATGACCTTGACCTTACAGGTACGAACCTGAGTCTTGCGTGCAACAAATTGTCTCATGACTGTTAATATTTCTGCCAAGTAATTCCCAAATCCACCCAGGAACAACAAAGATATTTCTTTACCTTTGACCTCTATGACCTTGACCTTGGACGTACCAACCAGGGTCTTGCGTATTACACATCAACTCATGATGGTTAACATTTTTACCCAGTAATTTCAAAATCCAGTCAGAATAACCGAACACAAGAAAATCAATTTTTTCTTTATCTTTGACCTCTAAGAATGACATTGACCTTGAAGGTACCAACCTGGGTTTTGAGCATGACACATCGTCTCAAGATGGTTAACATTTCTGCCAAGTAATTTCAAAATCCATCCAGAAATAACAAAGTTATTGACCGTGTTTAAGTTTCGGACCCTTTTTTTTAACCTTTGACCTCTAAGTATGGCCTTAACCTTGGAGGTATGGACCTGAATATTGTGCGAGACAGATCGTCTCGTGATGGTTAACAATACTGCCAAGTCATTTCAAAATACATCCAGATATATAAGAAAGTTATTTTAATACTGTGTTTAAGTTTAAGACACATTTTTTTTACATTTGACTTCAAAGGACGACCTTGACCTTGGAGGTACGGATCTGGTTTTTGCGTGGCTTATTATGGTTAACATTTCTGCCAAGTAATTTCAAAATCCATCCAGTTATTGGCTGTGTTTAAGTTTCAGACCCTTTTTTGACCTTTGACCTCTAAGTACATCCTTGAGCTTGGAGGTACAGACCTGGGTTTTGCGTGTGACACATTGGCTCATGATGGTTAACATTTCTGCTAAGTAATTTTAAAATCCATCCAGACTAACAAAACCTTTCACATCACTGTCTATAATGTTCTTCCTCTCAGACTATGTTTCCACCATGTACATGTATCAGTGATCTGCATAAAAGAGCTATTATTACAAAAGAAGTAAAACTAATTAAATAAAATCAAACCAAATAAATAACAAATACTTTCTTTGCCACTTAGTCCTCATTTTCTAATGTCTCATATTCCTTTGAGCTCATTAAGTTACGTTTTACTGGGATTCTGCTGCTTCGTAAAAAATGAAACAACCACCACTAGTCGCACAGCATATTTTTATGAGCTTGCCGCTAGTCGGACAGTCATTCAAATGTGAGGGGTGCAGTTCAAGTGGTCATGGTTTACAAAATCCAAATATTAAGACACTAGCAGATGTCAAAGAATACATGTGTTTAAAAATTTCATTGTGGTGTAAGTAGCTGGTTGACCTTAGTTTCGAATATATTGACCTGGTTTCATCGCATTGACTGGCGACAGAGGCAGCAAAATCCCCGATTGAGGCGTGCAAGATGAGGTCTACAAAAAAATGCACCACTATCGGAAGAAATGAGGATCATACTAATAAAGTAGTAAAAGTACACACATTTCTTTCCCCGATGTTGAAAACCGCATTCTAAAGGCACATTATGTTGCTTTTTTACCTCACAGAAAACTTCCAACAGTAACGGTTGTTTATACGCTGCTAATGATCTTTAGATGTACAGTTTAATGCCGCTTCCGACATGGCTACTGTCCGGTTATACAGTGTGAAGAGCGAAGCTTCTTCCTTTTTTTTATCTTTTTGAAACTTGCAAATTACAATAACATGCATATCGAAAATGGATCTCATCCGACCAACCGTAGCAGAGTTACACCCCCTTGATTCTGCACAACCATTTTTGATCTTGTAAACAGTGTAGCGTATTTATTTTTTGCCAAATCTTTATGAAACTGGCAGATAAGAATGACATGCATAAAATCTCGGAAAATGGGTCAGATTGGACAAAGCCTTTTTTTGACCTTGTGAGCAGCTTAGTATCCTCATTTTTTGTCAGATCTTAATGAAACTTGCACGACCCTCCTTGATTTAACTGGTGGTTTTCTTCTGCTCTGAGGTATGATTGCTGTTGAGTCCTCAACCCTGATTCATGATGGTATTAATCTATACATGACCATTTTACTTAAGTATTTTATAATGACTCACTGTTGTGCTAAAAAGCCTCCATGCGGACAAATTTGTCATTGTTAAATTATGTTTGATACTGTACTGGAACTGAGGGTTGAAATTCATAAACTCTGGAATTGAAGCTCCCCAGTAATTATACTACTGACCGTCCAAAGGTGGACGTTCTTTTGCAGTGACTTATTTCGTTAATTGGCTTTGTGCCATTGGTTCATGTTTCGTTTGTTTTTGTGTCTGCCTCCATGTCACTTTCTTTAATAGGTGACTTGAGATGGCTGTGTTCTTTGATTGTAGCCTTTCCTGACTGACCTTTTCTAACTAGTTCGCCAGATAACAATGACATGCATAATTTAAAATCTTGTGAGTCAGATGGGACCAACACTAGCTGAGTTATATCCCCTTGATTCCCAAAAAATGGCCATTTTTCATCTTCAAATGACAATCCCTTCTAAACTCTTGAGCCAGTTTCATTGAAACTTTGCAATAATGTTGCCTGGGTGACCATAGATCCCAGTGTAACAGTTATGCTTCAGGGAATGAAATGGCTGTCAGTTATCCACATATCTTTCAGAAGCAATGTGGCATCTTGAAATCAGGTGAGCGATTCAGAGCCAGCTCTTGTTTTGTAATTGTCTATATAAGCTTTACAGATTTTGGGTATTAAAGTGAAGTTGAGTGTCAGTGCATTACATACCTCTCTGTTAGTCAAGGGTTTGAAGAAAGGCTGTTCCCTCTGTGGCTGCATCATGGTCTAAAAACAGAAATTTATAGAAAAGTAAATTGTCTATTGTGTCATTAAAATGCTTCTTAAAGTATAGCACAAGATTTGTACATGTATGTAGAGATTATTTTCTGGTGAAATAAAATTTGCTCTAACTTGCTAAAAATCTCCCCCAATTTGTAAACAAGAGGGCCATGATGGCCCTAGATCGCTCACCTGATCCACTGTAGCAATGTAAATGGTAGGTAATACAGTAAGGTGCCTTGTCAGAAGGAAAATACATGCCAAATATGAAGGCTCTATCTCAAATGGTTCAAAAATTATCATAAAGTAGGTCAAAGGTCAAGGTCACAGACCAAACTATTTGTATGGTTGTGAAGCCATTGTCACAAGGAATATACATGCCATATATGAAGGCTCTATCTCAAATGCTTCAAAAATTAAGTTAAAGTAGGTCAAAGGTCATCATAAAACAATTTTTTGTTAGGGTGGGAAGACCTTTTCACAAGGAACATACATGCCAAATATGAAGGCACTATCTCAAATAGTTCGAAAGTTATGATAAAGTAGGTCAAATGTCAAGGTAAAGGTCACATTTTATGTATGAATAGGAAGCCCTTGTTGCAAGGAACCTACATGCCAAATATGAAGGCTTTAAAAAATTGTGACAAAGTAGGTCAAGGGTCAAGGTAATGGGTCAAAATTTTGGAATGTTTGGGAAAACCTTGTCACAAGGAACATACATGCCAAATACGCAGGCTCTATCTCATATGGTTCAAAAGTTTTGTTAAAGTAGGTCACAGGTCAAATATTTTATGAGTGGGAAGCCCCTGTCACAAGGACCCTACATGCCAAATATGAAGGTTCTATCTCAAACGGTTAAAGAGTTATATGACAAAATAACCTACTGATCTACTTTTTGATTTGACATGACCAATTTTCGAACTTAACTGAGATATTGTCCAGATGATCATTCTGAGCAAGTTTTATGATGATTGGACTAAAACTTTGGCCTCTTGGAGGGTTCACAACGTTTTTCTATAATTTGACCTGCCGACCTACTTTTTGAACCGACATGAACCATATTCAAACCTGACCCAGATATTGTCAAGATAATTATTTTGAGCAAGTTTGATGAGGATCAGACCAAAACTGGGGCTTCTTGTGTGTTCACAAGGTTTTTCTATGATCTTACCTACTGACCTACTAATTGACCACACATGACCCATATTCAAAATTAAACAAGATTTTGTCAAATGATCATTCTGTGCAAGTTTGATCACGGACAGACCAAAACTGTGGCCTCTAGAGTGTTCACGTTTTTCTATGATTTGTCCTGCTGACCTACTTTTTGACCTGACATGACCCGTATTCAAACTTGACCGAGATATTGTCAAGATGATCATTCTGAGCAAGTTTGTTGATGATCGGACCAAAACTGTGGTCTCTAGTGTGTTCACACAGCTTTCCATAATTTGACCTACTGATCTACTTTCTGACCCGACATGACCCTTATTTGAACATGACCTAGATATTGTCAAGATGATCATTCTGAGCAAGTTTGATGATAATTAGACTAAAATTGCAGTCTCTAGAGTGTAAACAAGGTTTTTCAATGATTTGACCTACTTTTTGACCCCATATGACCCATATTCGAAAGTGACCTAGATATTGTAGAGATGATCATTCTGAGCAAGTTTGATGAGGATTGGACCAAAACTGTGGCCTCTGGAGTGTTAACAACGTTTTTCTATTTGACCTACTGACCTACTTTTTAACCCGACATGGCCCATAATCGAACTTGACCGAGATATTGTCAGGATGATCATTCTGAGCAAGTTTGAGAATGATTGGACTAAAACTGTGGCCTCTAGAATGTTAACAAATTTTTCTATGATTTGACCTACTGACCTATTTTTTTTGGCCGACATGATCCATAATCGAACTTGACTGAGATATTGTCAGGATGATCATTCTGAGCAAGTTTGAGGATGATTGGACCAAAACTATGGCCTCTAGAGTGCTAAGTTGCTAACCAGGTTTTTCTGTGGTTTTCTTTCAGTTTTGCTCCAGCATTTCAGTGGTTTCTTGCTGTCGAGTCCTCACCGTTGTCTCACCTCTGTGGTTCTTTGATTTTTTGTGTTCACGGAGATGTTGCACTGATGAGTTAGGAGGCCTTCATGCGGACTGAACAAATTATTTGTCTAAATCGTGATGGAAGTAAGGGCGAGGATTGTGGCCACGTAAAATCGATTTAAGCCCCCCAGTGGAACTCTTTCCTCTGACCATTCCAAGGTGGTTCTTCTGTGGCGGTTTATTTATGTCGTTGTTTGTTACTTACTGTGTGTATCACTTGTGTCTTTTTATTTTGGACGGCCATATGGCCATTTTGTGGGAAAGTAACTGTCCTTATGGCCTTCCTTTGTTTAGGTTTCCATTATGGTCGGGTCGCTTAATGTTAGTGTTTCTTTCCCTTTGGTGTCTTTGATGGGTGGAGTAAGTTAATTGTATCGATTCCTGATCTTTGTCTTACTTCTACTTTGACCTATTGACCTACTTTTTGACCTGAAATGACCCATATTCGAACTTGACCAAGAAATTGTCAGGATGATCATTCTGAGCAAGTTTGAGGATGACTGGACCAAAACTGTGGCCTCTAGAGTGTTAACAAGGTTTTTCTATGATTTGACCTGGTAAACTACTTTTTGACCCGACCTGACCCATATTAGAACTCGACCAAGATATTGTCATGATGATCATTCTGAGCAAGTTTGAGGATGATTGGACTGAAACTGTGGCCTCTAGAGTGCTAACAAGGGTTTTCTGTGGTTTGACCTACTGACCTACTTTTTGACCCGTCATGACCCATATTCGAACTTGACCAAGATATTATCAAGATGATCATCCTGAGCAAGCTTGAGGATGATTGGACCAAAATTGTGCCCTCTCGTGTTAACAAGGTTTTCCTTTGATTTGACCTGGTGACCTACTTTTTCACCCGACATGACCCATATTTGAACTTGACCGACATATTGTCATGATGATCATTCTGGCCAAGTTTGATGATGATTGGATCAAAACTGTGGCCTCTAGAGTGTTAACAAGAAAAGTTTACGGACGCACAACGAACAACGACGCCGGACATCTCACAGTCACAAAAGCTCACCATGACCTTCGGTAAGGTGAGCTAAAAAAGGGGTGACTATGTGTAGTGTAGGGTATACTGTAACCAGGTTGTCTTGAAGGGTTCGACATTAACCCAGGACCGATGGACACTGTCTATTGAAAAGCTGGTCAGGTCTAGTAAGGTCAGTGGCTGGCTGGTCCGAATGGTCCAGTTTAAAATCCATATTTTTAACCCATTTACCATGAAAGGTTTGTTTTCAGTTTGTTGCTCGAGTTTTACTATGTAAATAACGGCCTAGTGCAAACTAGAGCTGTCAGAGGATCTGACTATAGCCCCGCTTCAGCGCTGTCAGAGAAGAAAGTTATTTAAGCTGCAGAGAAAACAGTTTTTAACAAGAAATAACTGTTGAAAATTTTACATTATCTGGAAAAACTCTAAGAGTTGTGAGCCCATTACCAGAATGTCCATGTTTATACTAAATTTCATCTTCCATTTTTCAATGTTCAAAGGGTAATAACTCCTAAAGTAGGCAAATCAGAGTCAGGGTTCCTGCGCTCTGCACATTGTCTCATGGTGCTTTACACTTGTGTGAAGTGTCATGAAAATATCTCAAATGGTTTGTGAGTTATGGAGCCGACACAGTCAAAATTGCCTTTTTAAATGTTCAAAGGGCAATAACTCCTAAAGTAGGCAAACCAGAGTTATGGTTCCTGCACTCTGCACATCATCTCAAGGTGCTTTTCATTTATTTGAAGTTTCATGAAAATATCAGAAACGGTTATGGAGCGGACATAGTTAAAATTGCCATTTTTTAATATTCAAAAGCCTATAACTGAAAAAGTAGACAATCCAGAGTTTGGGTTCCTGCGCTCTGCACACGTAATATGGTGCTTTACATTTGTGTGAAGTTTCATAAAATTATCTCAAACGGTTTTTGAGTTATCGAGCAAAGACGGCTAAAATTGATATTTTTCAATATTCAAAGGGAAATAACTCAAAAATTAGGCAATCCAGAGTTATGGTTCCTGCACTCTGCACACCATCTCATGGTGTTTAATGTTTGTGTGAAGTTTCATTAAAATATGTGAATGGGTTTTAAAGTTATGGAGCGGACACGAAAATTGTTAACAGACACAGACAGACACACAGACAGACACACAGAAAATACGAAAACCAGAGTTATGGTTCTTGCGCTCTGCACATTGTCTCATAGTGCTTAACATTTGTGTGAAGTTTCATGAAATTATCTCAAACGGTTTTCGAGTTATGAAGCGGACACTGTTAAAATTGCCATTTTTCAATGTTCAAAGGGCAATAACTCCAAAAATAAGCAATGCAGAGTTATGGTTCCTGCGCTCTGCACATCGTCTCATAGTGCTTAACATTTGTGTGAAGTTTCCTAAAAATATCTCAAACGGTTTTCGAGTTATGAAGCGGACACAATTAAAATTGCCATTTTTCAATGTTCAAAGGGCAATAACTCCAAAAGTAGGCAATCCACAGTTATAATTCCTTCGCTCTGCACATTGTCTTATGGTGTTTAACATTTGTGTGAAGTTTCATGAAAATATGTTAAGCAGATACAAAGTTATGGAGCCAACACAAATTAACGGAATCACGGAATTATGGAAAATGTTCAAAGGGCAATAACTCCAAAAGTAGGCAATCCACAGTTATAATTCCTTCGCTCTGCACATTGTCTTATGGTGTTTAACATTTGTGTGAAGTTTCATGAAAATATGTTAAGCAGATACAAAGTTATGGAGCCAACACAAATTAACGGAATTACGGAATGACAGAAGGACATGGCAAATCCAATATAGCCCCACTTTTTCAAAGCGGGGCTATAAAAAGGAGGATATTTTATGAAGCCAGTACTCTCATGAAGTTGAAAGAATAACATTCAGTTTATTCATCAGCTAACTTTATTGGAAAGGTCCTTTCCACAGTGTTTATGTGAAATTTGAAGCATTTTCGCTCCAGTGCAGACTTCTCGCTGTAATTTGCTATTTGCAATCATATTCAACGTGAAGAAACAATGTGAACCAGTCAAAAATATGCAGGGATACTTCAGTTTTCTGTGTAGTGCGTCTATTTGGCGAAATGACCATAAATGAAAGTTTACCATTTACAAGTATGAGGTTTCACAAAAAGCTTGCCTTACGCTAGCAAGTGGCACAACATATCTGTAATTGAATGTATCTTTATTCCAGCTTCCGCAAATTGTTGAACCGTCTGGCAACGTCCTTTTCGTATGCGTGACGCTGATTTGCAATATATTTGAACTGACAAAAAGCGAAATAAATATAAAGATTAAGAAAAAGGAGCTTTATTTAATGTCGCATATCCGAAACAATAGCATAAGCTTTTATTGCGACAAACAAAGTATCCTTTAACAAATACTTACCTGCCTTCATTTATTTTCCTAGGACTACCCCTGATAATGTGAGCGTCAGCCAAGGGAGCTCCTAGTACTTTTTTTGTTACGCCTTTGGTATGGCTCGGTCGGGGATCGAACCCACAACCTCCCATTCCCGAAGCAGACACTCTACCACTGAGCTATCGGGGCCGGTATATACTAATGAAGATGGCCAGAAAAGGCGACATCACAGAAAACATAATACCAATGGCACCAACAGGAAGGGCAAACCAAAATGTTTGATATACAGTGAGAATGCAACGGAAAGGAAAGTAATCAGCTGCCTCTTCTCCAACGAGAAAAAGGTGTTTTATCAGCCTTGGGGAATCAATTGCTGAGGCTGAAAGTCACTACACTTTCTGTGTCAGTATAATCAGTTTTACTGGCATGACGTTGCATTGACGTTGGTACGGGGTTGCATAGATGTCATGTCAATTAGGCCTCATCATAATGCATGATTTCTTCACATGAAGCCTGGCCAAGGCAACAGTAGGATTATTATCACCACGTTTTTCAAAGAAAAAGTGGGGCTATTGTAATTGTATTCGTCGTCCATTCATCCGTCCTTCCGTCTTAATGGATAACTCCTTGACGGCTATAGATAGAAACTTGAAACTTTGGGAACTGATTAGGGCTGCCACGATACGCTCACCTCACGATACGATACGTATCGCGATACTTGGCTCACGATACGATACGTATCACGATACATTTTTAAGGCTTCAACTGCTGAGTTACCAACTGCAAAGGATAACATTATTTGGCCAGCAACATATGAAAATCTATGTTTGGTGTGGTTCAGAGTTTAATTAAGAATGTTTCTATAAAAGTTCTATGACAATAACTAAATGTTTTTTTTTTTTAGAATAAATTCTCAATAAGAAAGAGTCACATTAAAACAAAGTTTAACCACTTAATTTATGCTTGTAGACATGCTGTAGCTGCCTTTTTTAACCTTTGTTTGAAAACGCGATCTGTCCCGAAAAATGTTCAGTTTTTGATCATGGGAGATTGGCTCATTTTCTATAAAATAACATGAACAACTTTTCAAAAAACAGACTTAAATTAAATTGAAGAGTGTTTGACAGAACTTTTCTGGTCATTTTGAAAGGTCTTAAAAGTCCTAATTAGTGACAGTCATTGATTGAAAGATCGATTTTCGTAAGTCGCGAAAACTAATGACATTCGCATTAGCGCTTTTGTTTGCTTGAAATAAGTCATAAAAACCTTGCCTAAAGTAATAATCCATGTGTGTATCTGTTCAGTAACATTCAAAATGAAGTTTACTGTTGAAGAGTACTAGTTTTTTTCACTTTGCAATGCAGTAATTAAACAACTAATTGATTGACAATTGTTGACAATTTTGTGAATCGAACCGTATCGAAAATGGGATCAAAAGAATCGTGAACCGAATCGTGACCACTGAACCGTGATGTATCGTGATTTCGGTGAATTGTGGCACCTCTAGAACTGATAGATCTTTGGTCTGGGGAGTGCATGACACTTTCGAAATTTCGATCACACCCCTAAGGTCGGACCCAGGGGTTCAAAAATCAAAATTTCCAGAACATGGTCGTGTAACATATCAAAGCGAACGGCATGATGAGTAGAATATGTAGTGGAATGGGGATATACGATGGTGTGCCATCAACTGCGCGATTCTAGTTTTGTTAAGTTCTGGCATGCAGAGAGATTGACAAGATCAAACAAATGAGTTTGTCTAAAGGCTGATATCTTTATAATTCGCCATGCCGAGGCAAAAAATTCACTAACAGACAAAGACGTTAAAACTTTCAACCCGCAAGAAATATTTTGATAAGTTTTTGCAGGTAGATATATATTGACAAGATCTATTTAATTATATTGTTTAATGCGAAATCTTTTGATATTGATCATGTTGATAGCCTCTCCGGGGTAAAATAATAACAAACTGATTCATCATTTAGATATATTATCTGCAAGGTATATTTCAATAACTTTGGCATGAAGATGTATATTGGCATGACCTAACCAATTTGTATAATGCAATATGTTTTATATAAATAGCCTCGCTGAGGCAAATTTTTCACAAGCTGATGATGGACATATAATTTTCAAACCGCTAGGAATATTTTGATAATTTCCCCCGGCATGAGAAGAATGTTGAGCTGTATGTAGTTTTCGGCCTGTGTCTGTTTTTCTTCCATCTATTTGTCCTTCTGTCTGTCGTGGCCCAAGAAATGATTGTTAACTGGTTTCTATCTATAAAGAATTATTGCAATACACTTACTTGCAGTTTTTTCCATCATACATTCTATCAATTTAACGCTCATTTCATGAGAACAAATAGCTTTTTAAGTGGCTGGCACACAAAAAAGTGACACATAACCATGTGTCCTGTCTACGAAAAGTCACATATTGACTGTCTGGTGACAACGCGTGGACGTCCGTCAACACTTAACTTCAAACTTTTGCCTTAATTCTAATATCTTGCTAATCACTTGTCTAATATATTTTTATTTGGTATATCGTGTTTCTTTGGCATTGCCTTAAACATGAGTCGGTCACACTCCTGAGTCAAGTGCCCGGGTTTGGTTAGCGCCAGTAATTAGAATATATAGCCGTACTGGTAATTTCCAGATTTTTTTTTCCTTTAACTTTTCAGTGTGAACTTATAATGACTAATGCTGCTGCTGCTGCTGCTACTGACAGAAGGTCATGGTCGCATAAATTGAATGGTCACTGTATAGTTTTGGCATTCATCGTGTTGATCGGGGTTTTGTATGATATATTATAATTAACAGCAGATAATGTATAGTTACAGTCATGTGGCTGCTGCTCCAGCTGACATAGAAGGTAAAGGTAACAGTGACAGAACTTTGCGTAATATTCATGTTACTTGTTTTATATGTAAAACATTTGATCTCTATCTTTTATGTTATTGGAAGTTGATATGTAGTATTACTTGGCAGCTGACAAAGTACAGTAACACTGATTTGACTTCTGCTGCCAAGATCGCACACTTTGAACTTTGATTGAGATAGCCATGTTAAAGTTTTTATATTGTTGTGCTTTTCAACCTACGATTACGGTTGATATGTAGACACTTTAATGGGTGCAGAAAAGATACTGCTGTCAGCAGATCAAGGTCAAAAACTTACTATTTAGAAATTGAGATCAAGGTCTTAAACTTAAAAAGTTGTGCTTTGCAATACATGGTTGCATCTCCGATGGTATCCATGACCCGTGGCCACTTTCTCTATTTTTTTCCTTGCCTTTCGCTGGCAAGACGTATGACAGCTATTGGTGTAGTTGCTAATTCTACCACTGATTTGTTTTGAGGTCTCAGCTAAAACGAAGTTTAGAAACAGGAAATGCAAATTATACAACTTTAGAAGAATTTCTCATCTTACTTTTAAGTATGACTGCTATTGAAAAATAAAAGCGATTCACCGAATGACAGTGGGATTTGATCATTCTTGATTTTAAGGTTCTAAAGCGAATAGTTAAGGGTTGGTCATGTTTCCAAAAGACAAACATTATGCACGTTTATTATTATTATTATGTTTATTAGTATTATCATTACTATTGTGATAATGCTCTGTTCATTCTGCTGACTAGACAGCAGCAAACCTTTCCTTTGGATTCTTTTTAAAGAAGCCAACTTGTTTTTGTATTTATCAAACAGATTTTTGGTTGAGTTTCAAATTTCAGATCAATAGCAGGGCCCGAAATTAAGCTTGCATTTACGCTTAATGCGAGTGAGAATTTCAAAATGTGAGACCAAAATATTTGTACAAGACAATTTTTGCGAATGCAAAAATGTCCAATTGCTGGTAAAACACAATAAAGATAATACAGACGACAATAATTACTCGCCATTTCCGCGACTGCTTCTGGAATTCCAACGTTCTAAATTTAGATTATAAACTTTCCAGAGGTCAGGAGGCGTAACACGTCATCAGTTTTTGAGTTCTACCTGGATATCTTCGAATGTTATCTTTATTACAGACAAGGGTAACAAGGAAAAATAGAAATATGAATCCTTATGAAGCCAGACTGACACACATTAACATTCTATGAGTTAGAACAAAGGTTGCACTTTTAAGAAAGAAGTTGAAGTCTCAGTATCTATGGCAGTTTTATATACCGTATTCGCCCTGATTACCGCACTGTGCGCTTAGTTTTTTCAAAATCATGTCAAAAAACCACAGTGAAAAACCTTCCTAATTAGCGCACACTCGATGCGAAAACAATAGCCCCCGAGATTATGCATACTGATATTTAATGGGACAGAAAATGATACTAAAGCATTGCCTTCAATGTTGAAGAAATAACGTTTAGTTTTTTCGTGATTTATTGTGAGAGCTTCCAGGGGGAGGTTACTGTAAAGTTTGAGCTTATGCATTTCCTTTTCAAAAATAGCTTTGGTGTGCGCTTATAGGAGCATGTGCGGTAATTAGGGCGAATACGGTATGCAAATTGTATAATACAATTCTATCAAAATATGGTAGATCTATATTATAAGGCCAGAAAAAAAATACCTGTGTTTCAGGTGACCCGACCGACCCTCCCCAGAAGCTGCCGACCCTGAATCTTTCTTTTACGATTTTTGCCAATTTCCCGCCATTCGCTTTATTTCCTGCCATTTTGTTCCATTTCAGCTACATTGAGCGAATTGAAAATGAAAGTAGGAAAAGTATTTAACCAATAAAGGTACCGGTACATATCTTTTGATAAAAAGTTGTGAAATGGTTTAGAAATGCTACAAAACGAAAGTCAAGAGTGCTCTGACAAGTTTTTGAAGGAAACTGTTTGCTTTTCAAGTGGCCAAGTGGCCGATTTTGTAAATGTCATCAGTATGTGGTATTACCATAATGATACGGCTATAAGACGGGGTTTTTTACCGCCAGAATACCCCTAATTTTTACACCCGTCTTATAACCGAGATCTCGGGCATCCTTGAAATTTTTCGGCAAAAAACGGAGGGAAAATCATGTGCGGTAAGTACAAGTGTATTTCTGTTGCGTAACTATTGGTCTGTGAAGTGATGAGCGGGGGCGTGATTCCAAATAAATAATAATAAACATCGGTAAAAGAAACCAAACGATCGTGAAGAACAGTTATAATTCAAGCCTTAAGGTTTCTATCATAATTGGATTAATTCCCATACTTTTTCATTGGATACATTTCCCGGAAGGTGCCCCGGAACACAATAAGCACGCGCAAATTTTCATTGGTTTATGATAATGAGTTCATAAATATTAATGAGGCAAAAGATTCATTCCATTTGCATAAGAAAATAAGTTGATGATGCCATACGTTTTTTTTATGATTGTTATTATATTTTTCCATAAATGTCCAATGCAGCAAAATAAATCTCCGGTCAAACATTATGGATGCACAGGCTATTCTGTCTCTTCCTATATCACTCTTGATTAGCAATAGCCTGTCTTTTTAATCTATTCAATCTCTTATGTAAACACACCAATTATCCAATAACACCTGCAGAGTTAATAACCTTATTAACTGTCCGATAATGTTTACACGCGTCAGCAGTTCAACACAGGTGTAAATCTTCTGACGGTCAACATAGGTATTTTACTGCGGTAAATACTAGAATGGTCGGGCGGCAAAATATTTCCAAAGGAAAATTGTCTTTGTCAGGAGATGGGGGCCGTCGGGCGGAAGACCGGGAGATAGGGTTCGAAATCGTGTGATTTAACGTCCCCGTCAACACTATTTAGGTCATTTTAGAGATGTTGCTTCCAATTTTGTGGGACCTTTACCTGACACTGACAGTCTCTGATGTTGAAACAGTTGATATATCTATATTTATAACAAAGAAGAACATAGCTAGAGTTCTTTTAAATTGTTGCATTAAATAATTCATTTTAGAAAGAAAAAAATAAAAAGAAACTTTTTTCCTACCTACCGACCCTATTATTTTTTCAAAAGTCACCTGAAACACAGGTTTTTTTTTTCTGACCTAATATGCAATTTGCATAAATACTATGCATACAAGATTGATCATTACTGTTGTTATTAAAGGGTTTTTTGAAAAAATCGAGTTGATTTTCATTTTAGCCAGTAGATTTTTTTTGTAACAAGCTAAATTTTGCTTGTGGCAAAAATACTTAAGTTCGGACCCTGAATAGAGCAACTGGTTCAAAAGTTACGGTGATCTGAAGTTAGCAAAATGTCTGAAAAAATTGCCGTTTTGGCGTGACATGCATTTTTGAATTTTTATTAAACATTATATGATTTTATTTAACCAACATACGTTCTAGTATCTAGCTAAATGGACCAAATGTGATCTTTGCTCTCCTTGTACACAACTCATGTATTGTTCTGAAGTCAGGGTTGTGAGTCTTGGTTGCATTTTCAGGTGCCTTGTGGCTTCTCTAAACCATAAATGTAAAAGCACTGAAACGAATATCCAGTAAATATGTTAAGTTTCTGTTTATATGTTCATGGTTTCTATTAAAGCTGATCTACCTTGGTCAAACTTAAACAGCACAGCCAATATTTAGGGAAGGTATAATTTGAGGACTTTTACTGGAGGACCAGAGGACTGAGGACCAAGTCCTCTAGAGGACCAGGGGTATAATTTGAGGACCAAATACAGGAGGACCAGTGCTTTAATCAGCCATATAATGGCTATGATAATTGAAGATAATTACCGTTTATTGAAAATGACACCTTCTGGTATGGTATATCACCTCATGGGCATATATACAGAAATAAAGGGAAAAAAGAAATATTAAAATAAAATAAATAAAAAGAAAAACATATTATTATGCTCAGGAAATTTTTCACCATAGAATTTTATGAAATATATTTTTGGCAATATGTTACTCTAGTAAAATGTTTTGTTGAAATTGGAATTTCTGTACTTTCTATATATACTTGATATTATCTATCTTTTTTTTTTTTGTTGTCTTTTTTATTCACAAACTGCATGATGAACAGTGAAGATCCTGATCAGATGGCATATTGTTACTCTTTTAAAAATGTTCACTTGAAATTAGAATTTCTCTACAGTAAGTACTTTCGATATACTTATATAGTCTATCTGTTAAATTCACAAACTGCATGATGAACAGTGAAGATACTGATCAGATGGTTTATCTGGAGCTACAGTGTTTTCAAATATAGGGATTGTCTTGTTCAGTGGGATAAGTGGAAAAAAATAAATAAAGGAAAGGAAAACATGCCATAAGGAAAATTTTTCAACATATAAATAAATGAAATATTGTTTGTTGTATTGAAGTTTAACGGCCCAGTCAACACTATTTTTGGTCATTTTGAGCCGGCCAGTGTACCTATCCACACTTTTCCTGGGCAGGCGTATACATACGTGGTTAACTAGTACAGTGCACATTCTTTCACCAGAAACCTTCTTGAATCAGCGGAAGGGAGAGAATGACCGAAGAAAAGATTTCATGATCAATCTCCACGAACAAAAAGAATGCTGCCGACACCGGCAGTAAATGAAATATATATTTAGGCATCTTGTTACTCTTTTAAAACAATATGTTCGGTTCTAATGGACATTTCTTTACTAGGAAATAAAAACAAACAGTTATTTATTTATTTAATTTTGGTAGGACAATTTGGCCAAATTAATTTGTCCTAGTGACTTATTTATTTAATTAGTTTACCTATTCTTTTTTGCCACAGAGACACCTTACATGCAAGTTCAGACCATCTATAATTAGCTAATGTTAGGAAATATATTCATGTAACAAACAGTGTAGCAGACTTCCAAGTATTACATTCTGAGCTGTATATGGAAAAAAAACTTCAGCACCAAGCAGATGGCATTCAAAATTTTTTCTTTTGTTTGTTTTCAGTGAACAACATTTTCATAGGACTCATATATGAAAAATGCGAAACAAGATTTTCTTTGAGAAGTAAAGAAAAAGGCTTGATATTGAAATAGTTGTGATTGACAGTTTAATGGTTATTTGTAGGTGGGGCTTATCATATTGTAGGTGGGGCAAAGTTATATAATACAACCAATGGCTGTAAGCCTATGATTAGGTTGAAATTGAAAATGATTGAAAGTCTTCATTTTTTTAAATGTGTTGTTAGATCTTTCAGAAGCATTTTTTTTCTAATTATTTTGGGTGTTAACCCTTTTTGTACCAAATGGAATCTTCCTCTTCATATATGACAGGAATCCATTTCGAAATGTAGGGGTTGTGTTATCTTCAAAATTTATTCAGAAAATAGCTGAACTTTTTGCAAATAGTGTAGGCCCCGATCAGACGCCACATTCTGTGGCGTCTGATCTGGGCTTACACTGTTTCCAATGTTACCATTTTGGGGTTTCCGATACCAAACCTGTTAATAGGGCCTTTTATTATTAATTTTCTTATGTTAAGCTTAAAAGTGAAAAAATGTGACTTTCCTTTGCAGTTTTCACACAGGACCCATAAGCATTTATTTATTTAATTATTTAATAAATTATCTTTATTTATTTTTTATAATTTATTTATTTATTTATTTTATTGTTTATTTCTTTTATTGTGTAACAATCAAGGAAAAATTAACCCGGGGGAAAAAGATCTTAGTTCTGGGCATTTCAATAACTTACCCACGTGACAAGGTGTCATCAGGTGAATTTAGTCCCCAGCCCATCGGGGCTTGAAGAAATAGATGGGCTGCATGATGCTGCCACCCAGAGCTGAAACCGACCCGCACACGAGTACTGGTAAAGCGCTTAGAGGTTCTAAGCCTGTCCAGACAAAGCGGAGTGAGTCGGTCCGTCCATGCTTATAAACCCTATTGGTTTCATTGGGCGACAGGGCTTGAGATGTCATTTCATCTCAAAGTCGGGTAAAAGTCCCACAAAATTTGAAGCAACGTCTCCAAAATGACCTTTACAGTGTTGACGGGGACGTTAAACCTCAAATCAAACAAACAAAAACAAGTCATCAGGTGAACATGTCCACAAAATGAAAACCGCCCCACACCCCCTAAAAACACCTTATAGAGGCAACTAGGGTTTACAGGAGCATACATTATCTTTCTTATTACTGCTCCAAGAAGTAGGTCGTGTGTAATAGTTAGAACCACCTCAGTGAGGCAGCAATCTATGTTTGCAGTATAAATAATAAAATATCAAAGATTTTCATCAAAAAAAAAAAAAAAAATAGCCATTTTGGAGATGTGAAAAAAATGCACTATGTCGCATGTGTGTGTTATTGCAATGTTTCTTCCACAAACTTATGACTGACATTTTCCGTTTTATTGGTGACATTCTTCTCATTTCTTCTGCAAGCATAGAATGTGTGCGCTCATTAGACCAATGTGGTTCTAACAAGTGTATCTCACGAGTACCCAAAACACGGAGTGGTTTTGAGCAAGAAACCAATACTTCGAACATAGTCGCATAGTTAAGATGATTTTTTTTTACTTTTTACTTTTTTTTCAAACATAATTTGTGGGTGCTCAGTCTGCCACATAGACTTAGGCAGTTCTTACAAACACAGAAAATACATGTATATGTTTATGAGCAAAAATAATGAAAACAATGTGAACATGTGTTAACCCCATTTTTCTTGGTAATAAGTAGGCATTACAACGATGCTCATTACATGAACTTTTTTCTCTGAAGTTAAGTAAAAACCTACCCACATAATTGCCTGTATTCAATTCAAATTCCATGTAAGCGTCTGTAGTCCACTTTAGAAAATACATTTAAAGAGTGAAAGGGCCTCATTGGGCAATTCTTATGAGCAACCACAATGTAAATATTTTTTAGCAAAAATAAGGAAAATGATGTTTACCTGTATAAACCCCATTTTTCTCTGTAAAAAGTGGGGTTTATAAGGGTGTTCATTACATCCACTTAAGATACTAGTGAGTAAAAAGGTAACAAACCGGACAGCTTTTGTCTTCAATATATTCATGTTTTAACCCATTTTGTACTGAATGAAATCTTCCACCTTATATATAATAGCACAAGTCCATTTCAAAATTTAGTGGTTCTTCAAAATTTATTTGGGAAATGGCTGAACTTTTTGCAAACAGTGTAGGCTCTGATCAGACACTGCAGAATGTGGCATCTGATCTGGGCCTGCACTGTTTGCTAATAACCAGTTTTGGGATTTCTGATACCAAAATGGGTTAATGTGCACAATCATTCCGGAAAGCCATTATAGTATGATAACTTTATAAAACTTAACATTTGATAAAACATCAGAATATAGAACTTCAAAATCAATGTAGCTGAACATTATAATTAACAAAAAACATGGCCATTAAATTAATTGATATAACCATTTTCTTGCAACAAAACTTCTCTGAAGACTTTAGTAAACCTCTGGTTAACGATCGGCTCAATATGAGTGAAATAATATTGAAAGGGCCATACCCCCCCCCCCCCCCCAGAACCTTTTAGTATAGCATGAGCTGCTTTTGTTGAATTTTGTGTGAGATAATCAGCATCAATCTAGTACCATGTCCATGCAATTGAAAGTTTTATAATTTAAACTCACTTCAGTGAAGTAGCCAGTGGGTATTTATAAAAAAATAATCCATATTATGACAGTTTGCAAGTTTAAGGAAATATGTTAAGTGTGCCTCAGTGAAGTGGTCCAACGATAATACACAATTTATTAAGCAGAAAGTTCATCTTGCAGTTTGTGAAATAGATTATATCAAGTATGTAGGAAATAGAGAAATTCTAATTTCTACTTAACATTTTAAATAAGAGTAACAAGATGCAAAAAAATTATTTCATATAATTCTATGGTGAAAGACTTCTGAGCATAAAACAGTGTAGCTCCAGATAAGCCACCTGATCAGGATCTTCACTGTTCATCTTGCAGTTTGTGAATTTAACCCTTTTTGTACCAAATGGAATCTTCCTCCATATATACAACAGGAGTCCATTTCAAAATTTAGGGGCGTCATGTTGTGTTTTCTTCAAAATCTACTTGGAAAATGGCTGAACTTTTTGCAAACCGTGTAGGCCCTGATCAGACGCCGCATACTGTGGCATCTGATTTGGGCCTGCACTGTTTGCCAGGGTACCCGTTTTGGGGTTTCCGGTACAAAATGGGTTAATATATAGATTATATCAAGCATACAGAAAGTAGAGAAATTCTAATTTCAATAAAACATTTTTAAAAGAGTAACAAGATGCCAAAAATCATCATATTTACAACTCCGTGTAATGAACCCCACCTCTTAACCCCACTTTATATAGAGAAAACTGGGGTTTAGAGGTGTATACATTATTTTTCTCATTTCTGCTCCAAAACATAGGTAGTCGTTTGGACGCCTCATTTAGGTGGTTCTAACAAGCACCACAACCTATGTTTGTAGTATTAATAAGAAAAATATCACGTTTTCATCAGGAAAAATTCCATTATGGAAACATGTAAGAATGCTGTATGTCATATGGAAATGTTATTTTAATGATGTTTCATATAATTCTATGGTGAAAACTTTCTGAGCATAACAACAGTTTAGTTCCAGATAAGCCATCTGATCAGGATCTTCACTGCTCATCATGCAATTTGTGAATTTAACAGATAGCTTGTATCAAGTGTATTGAAAGTAGAGAAATTCTAATTTCAAGTGAACATTTTTAAAAGAGTAACAATATGCAATCTGATCAGGATCTTCACTGTTCATCATGCAGTTTGTGTTTAAACCAATTAAAAAAAAAAAAAAAAAAACAGATATATAATATCAAGTATATATAGAAAGTACAGAAATTCTAATTTCAACTAAACATTTTTATAAGAGTAACATGATACCAAAAATATATTTCATAAAATTCTACGGTGAAAAATTTCCTGAGCATAATAATAATATGTTTTTCCTTTTATTTATTTTATTTTAATATTTCTTTTTTTCCTTTTCTTTCTGAATATATGCCCATGGGTGATATACCATACCAGCAGGTGTCATTTTCAATAAACAGTAATTATCTTCAATTATCATAGCCATTATATGGCTGTTTAAGCACTGGTCCTCCTGTACTTGGTCCTCAAATTATACCCCTGGTCCTCTAGAGGACTTGGTCCTCAGTCCTCTGGTCCTCCAGTAAAAGTCCTCAAATTATACCTTCCCCAATATTTAGTGTTCAAACATTGACAGCCATAGGTGTAAAAAAAAAAATAATTTATTTTCCCCTTATGGAGCCTCAACTGTTTACCGCGGTGTTAGGATACTCTCCCTTGACAGACATTTTCCAGTATGGCTACCGGTTGAACCAGAACTTATGCTAATTATTGAATTTCAAAGGACTTCATGATACATAAGATCGAGGTAGAATAAATGAACTTCACAACTATCAAACAATTGTTTAAAGGTGACTATTGCAAATTTATTTATTTCTATTTTTCTGTAAGTACCGCGATGTTCCCAAACGCCGGGCTAATGATGACTGTGTAACAAAGTTTACCTCTTTGGTTAGAGCTATCACAGGTCCTGGTGTATGAATGTCATGTGACGTGTCACCAGTAACAATTCTGATAGTATTAACTATCCTGGTGTATGAATGTCATTTGGGCTAGATTGCACTTTGCCGGGCACTGTCTTCTATCCAGACTGCGCAGGAGCAACTTGGGCCACCATTTTGTTTTGGAAGGACGAAACGATGCATTTTCTAACCGATGTGTCTAAATAATGCAAGCGTTTTCAAAGCACAAATATAGATGCTGCTGCTAAAATACGATAAAAGAAAGCACAGTAAGTTAATGTAGCATTAATAAATACGTAAATTCCAGGACTCAGTTTTTTCTCTCAATTTTTTTTTCTTGCAACTGGATTTGTTTACAAACTGCTTAGTTGCGTCATGGAAAGGTGCGTCATGGAAAGTTGACATCAGAGCTCATTAATATTCATAAGGTCTTTAAATTTGACCAATGAAATTACGCACGCGCAGTTATTCAGAGGAAGCAAAACAAAAAGTATCCCATTTTCTCATAACTGACCTTTCAGTCTCATATCTCCGTTCACCCTCGTTTTTGATTAATATGAAAAGGAATCATTTTTACACTTATCAAACATCAGAATTTGTAATAAATAACTAACATTGCAACCTGTTTTGAAGAAAATCAGTTTTGATTTACAATTTAATTCCCAGAAATCGAAATTTATTACAAAATGTTTAATATTTTAGGGCTCCCCCAAAATAATCTCTAACCAGTGACAAGCATGTGACTGAAAATAAAAAGTATCATCAAATTAGAATAGTATGCGGTCTAAATAAAATATTCATCATGTATAATATTCATAGAATGAATCTGATTACTAACGATAATCAAACAAATTTGGGTGAACAGAGTTATGAGAACATGCCCAAAACACGGCCTGCATTTCTAAACGGCTGTAGAATAAACAGAAGTGATGTTTATTTTCTTAAATATTGAGATTCTCATAGGCATTTAGTCAAATGTTTAAAAAATACCTGCAGAAAATTGTTCTTGCAACAAAAGCAGGATTATTCAACCTTTAATAGGTGAACGGAGTTATGGGTTTCCAGGCTAATTGACGTTTTTCGCCTCTCCAGCTCAGAACAAGCTTGAAATTGCAGAACTTGGTTAAAACATACGGTTGAAAACCTCGGTTTTAACCTGAAATATGCCTAATCTATACGATTTTGGCATAAGTTTAATTTGTAGGTCCAATGTGGTCTTCGTACCTTTATAGTGGCCCATAGTAGATAAAATTGGTATCAAAATAAACACGGACATCTTATCTCCACAATGAGACCTATTATCCTTTTCTAAACCATGTACTTTTTGCACCAGGGCAACTCAAATACCACTAGGGTCAGTCACATTTTGATCTCTCTGGATCGCGATATATTTTAGCAGTTTTTGACTTCGTTCACTGTGCCACAGATACGGAGAGTGAAAATGCGGCTTCAGTTATGAGGAGTAATCATTTGAATGTCAAAAAATTGCTTTCTTACCAACATACATTGCAAACTCATATCATAAAACTGTGATTTCCAGACTTCAGTACAATGACAGCCATTTTCACGCACTTGGTGACTTGTTTACATAAAGCGCCTCAAAGACGTGGAATGACGTGCCAAAATTAAAGCGACCTCTGATAATGGCGCGAAAATTAAGGGACGTAACTATGTAAAACGATGTTTTTTGTTCTTCATTCTATTCTAGAGAAGACTGTAAAATCTTCTGAATGCGCGAGATAAGAGCATCCAAATTATTTCCGTCACTTATTATAGTAAATTGTTATTAGCTTCCGATGAATACAGATTTTTTTACCTCAGCAGGATTGTCAGGGTCGACTGGTTTTTGGTCGATTGTAAGAAGGACGGCGGTGTATCATTTTGAGAATGCTTACAGTAACTTACTCATTTGCATACCGCATGCTAAAATCATATTCAGCCAAGAAATTCCACAAACGTTCATTTTTCTGTTTAATATTTTGTATTTTATTATTTTTCAAACATTAACTTACGAGTTATTCTTTAGTTGCATCTAATTCTTACATTATAAATTTTAATAAATAACCAATGGTAAATCACGAGGAAGACAACAACAGAAAAGAGGCTCCATTGGGGGTATTTGGATACTGTTTGGAGTGTGTGAAAATATTACTTCATGCGATTTATTCCTTTAATGCTCTCTAATGGACCTATGTCTATAAAGTGACAAATGCAAAAATATCCAATTTAGCCCAGGCTGAAAGAATGACAGAATAACAGCTTGCTGGAAGACTGGTCTCATCTCTGAATAGGGATGAAACCTCATTATTTAGGGAAATGATAAATTCATGGCAAATCTAAAAAATGTGGTCTCACTCCTATATAGAGAAGAAAATCTGGTCTCATCTCAAATAACATACTAAAAGTCTGGGCTGAAGGAATGTGGTCTCATCTCTATATGGGGATGAGACCACATTATTAAGGAAAATGATAAATTCATGGCAAATCTAAACAAGAGGGCCATGATGGCCCTGGATCGCTCACCTGACCCATATGATAGAGTTACAAGTGGGCCTCTGGGAGGGCCATTATTGACCCCAGGGCTACAATGTGCATAATGTTGAGGGAGGTCTAAAAAGGTGAAGCTTCATACCAAATATCAACAAAGCCTATAATTTGAACAATCTTGGCAAAGGTCCACTAGATGAAGCTACACAACAAATATCAAAGACCTGGGCCTTGGGGTTTCAGAGACCATTTTTTAAAGATATTCCCTACATAGCCTATGTAAAACCAAATGGCCCCGGGGCGGGGACATTTTTGGCCTCAGAGCTATAATTTAAACAATCTTGATAGAGGTCCACTAGATGAAGCTTCACACCAAATATCAAAGACCTAGGTCTTGCTGTTTCAGAGAAGAAGATTTCCAAAGATTATCTCTATATATAAGTCTATGTAAAACCAAAGGGCCCCAGGGCAGGGGCTATAATTTGAACAATCTTGGTAGAGGTCCACTAGATGAAGCTCCATACCAAATATCAAAGACATGGGCCTTGTGGTTTCAGAGAAGAAGATTTTTAAAGATTTACCTATATAAGTCTATGCAAAACCAAAGGGTCTTGGGGCGGGGGCATTTTTGGCCCCAGGACTATAAATTGAATAATCTTGATAGAGGTCCACTAGATGAAATTTCACACCAAATATCAAAGACCTAGGCCTTGTGGTTTCACAGAAGAAGATTTTTAAAGATTTTCCCTATATAAGTCTATGTAAAACCAAAGGGCCCCCGAGACAGGGGCGATTTTGGTCTCAGGGCTATAATTTGAACAATATTGGTAGAGGTCCACTAGATGAAGCTTCATACCAAATATCAAAGACCAGGGCTATCTGGTTTCAGAGAAGAAGCTTTTTCAAGATTTTCCCTATATATAAGTCTATGTAATAACAAAGGGCCCTGGAGCGGGGGCATTTTTGGCCCCAGGGCTATAATTTGAACAATCTTGGTAGAGGTCCACAAGATTAAGCTTCATACCAAATGTCAAAGACCTAGGCCTTGTGGTTTCAGAGAAGAAGATTTTTAAAGATTTTCCCTATATAAGTCTATGTAAAACCAAAGGGCCCCAAGGCTGGGGCATTTTTGGTCTCAGGGCTATAATTGAACAATTTTGGTAGAGGTCCACTAGATGAAGCTTCATACCAAATATCAAAGACCTAGGCCTTGTGAATTCAGAGACAAAAATTTTTCAAGATTTTCCCCATATAAGTCTATGTAAAACCAAATGGCCCTGGAGCGGGAGCATTTTTGGCCCGTGGGCTATAATTTGAACAATCTTGATAGGGGTCCACTAGGTGAAGCTTCATACCAAATATCAAAGACCTGGGACATGTTGTTTCAGAGAAGAATATTTTTTAAGATTTCCCTATATAAGCCTATGTAAAACCAAAGGGTCTCGGGCGTGTGCATTTTTGGCCCCAGAACTATAATTTGAACAATCTTGGTAGGGGTCCACTAGGTATAGCTTCATACCAAATATCAAAGACCTGGGCCTTGCGGTTTCAGAGAAGATTTTTAAAGATTTTCCCTATATATGCCCATGTAAAACCAAAAGGCCCCGGGGCGGGGGCATTTTTGGCCCCAGCAATATAATTTGAACAATCTTGGTAGGGGTCCACTAGATGAAGCTTCATACCAAATATCAAAAACATGGCCCTTACGGTTTCAGAGAAGAAAATTTTTAAAGATTTTGCCTATATAAGCCTATGAAAATCAAAGAGCCCCGTGGCGGGGGCATTTTTGGCCTCAGCACTATAATTTGAACAATCTTCGTAGGGGTCCACAAGATGAAGCCTCATACCAAATATCAAATACCTGGGCCTTGCGGTTTCAGAGAAGAAGATTTTTCAAGATTTTCCATATATAAGCCCATGTAAAACCAAAGGGCCCCCGAGCAGGGGCATTTTTGGCCCCAGGGCTATAATATGAACAATCTTGGTAGGGGTCCACTAGGTGAAGCTTCATACCAAATATCAAAGACCTAGGCCTTGCGGTTTCAGAGAAGAAGATTTTTAAAGATTTTTCCTATTTAAGCCCATGTAAAACCAAAGGGCCCCGGGGCGGGGGCTTTTTTGGCCCCAGCACTATAATTTGAACAATCTTGGTAAGGGTCCCCTAGATGAGGCTTCATACCAAATATCAAAGACCTGGGCCTTACGGTTTCAGAGAAGAAGATTTTTAAAGCTCTTCCCTATACAAGCCCATGTAAAACCAAAGGGCCCTGGAGCAGGGGCATTTTTGGCCCCAGCACTATAATTTGAACAATCTTGGTCGGGGTCCACTAGATGAAGCTTCATACCAAATATCAAAGAACTGGGCTTTGCGGTTTCAGAGAAGAAGATTTTACAGATTTTCCCTATATAAGCCCATGTAAAACCAAAGGGCCCCAGAGCGGGGGCATTTTTGGCCCCAGCACTATAATTTGGACAATCTTGGTAGAGTTCCACTAGATGAAGCTCCATACCAAATATCAAAGACCTGGGCCTTACGGTTTCAGAGAAGAAGATTTTTAAAGATTTTCCCTATATAAGCCCATGTAAAACCAAAGGGCCCGGAGCGGGGGCATTTTTGGTCCCAGCACTATAATTTGAACAATCTTGGTAGGGGTCCACTAGATGAAGCTTCATACCAAATATCAAAGACCTGGGCCTTGTGGTTTCAGAGAAGAAGATTTTTTAAGTTTTTGGTGAAAAAAAAATCTATTTTTGGCTCCTATGACCTAGATGTGCAACGGACCGGAACCATTTGAACAACTTTGAAAGGGGACCACCTAAGGATCATTCCTGTGAAGTTTGGTCAAAATCCGATCAGTGGTTTAGGAGGAGATGTCGTTTGAAGAAATTGTTTACGGACGCACGGACTGACGACGGACGACGGACGAAAAGTGATCCCAAAAGCTCACCTCGTCCATGATTTGACCTACTGACCTACATTTGACCCGACATGACCAATATTCAAATTTGACCGAGATATTGTCATGACAATCATTCTGAGCAAGTTTAATGATGATTGGACCATAACTGTGCCCTCTAGTGTGTTCACAAGGTTTTTCTATGATTTGACCTACTGACCTACTTTTTGACCCAACATGACCCATATTCAAACTTGACTGAGATATTGTCAGGATGATTATTCTGAGCAAGTTTGATGATGATTGGACCATAACTGTGCCCTCTAGAGTGTTCACAAGGTTTTTCTATGAATTGACCTACTGACCTACTTTTTGACCCGACATGACCCATATTCAAACTTGACCGAGATATTGTCACAATGATCATTCTGAGCAAGTTTGATGATAATTGAACCATAACTGTGCCCTCTAGAGTGTTCACAAGGACTATCTATGGTTTGACCTACTGACCTACTTTTTGACCCTACATGATCCATATTCGAACCTGACCGAGATATTGTCATGATAATTATTCTGAGCAAGTTTGATGATGATTGGACCAAAACTGTGCCCTCTAGAGTGTTCACAAGGTTTTTCTATGATTTGACCTACTGACCTACTTTTTCACCCGACATGACCCATATTCGAACTTGACCGAGATATTGTCATGATGATCATTCTGAGCAAGTTTGATGATGATTGGACCAAAACTGTGGCCTCTAGTTTGTTCACAAGAAAAAGTTTACGCACGACGGACGACGGACGACGGACGACGCACGACGACGCCGGACATCTTACGGTCACAAAAGCTCACCATGACCTTCGGTCAGGTGAGCTAAAAATGAGGTCTCACTCCTATATAGAGAAGAAAATCTGGTCTCACCTCAAATAACATACTAAACGTCTGGGCTGAAGGAATGTGGTCTCATCTCTATGTAGGGATGAGACCACATTATTAAGGAAAATGATAAATTCATGGCAAATCTAAACAAGAGGGCCATGATGGCCCTGGATCGCTCACCTGATCCATATTGTACAAACGGAATTGTGGGTAATATATGCTGGTGTGGAGGGTTTGAGCAATTTTGGTTGGACCCAAAGACCATTTCTGTGAAATTAATTCAAAATCAGTCTGCCTGTTTAGGAGCAGAAGTCATTTTGAGAAGTATATGTAGAAGTCATTTTTGATGAAATGACATCTCAATCCCTACCGCCCAATGAAACCAATGGGGTTTAAATGCACAGATGGTTCCACTCGCACCACTTTGCCTGGACAGGCTAAGACCTTCAAAGTGGTTTACCAATACTCCTGTAGAAGCACCTTGCAGCCAAGGTGGGTGGGGACCAAAACTTTCAAAAGCCATCTGTCTCTAAAAGGAAGCAATTTTATAGGAATGTTCCATGAGTGACCCTCTAACAAAATTACTCAAAATATTTTGCTTAACTGAGCATGATGGCCACAACAGCTAAAAACCTCAAACCTCATTCCTGTCAAATAATTTCATAATCCATCCACTGGTTAAGGAGAAGAAGTCGTTTAAAGGTTTTTCTATTTTTTGCTCTGGCAGCCTATCTTGTTCACCAGAGCGGAACGGTTTGAGCAAGTTTGGTAGAAGGTCACCCAAGGAACATTCCTGTGAAGTAATTTCAAAATCCATCCACTGGTTAAGGAGAAGAAGTCGTTTAAAGGTTTTTCTATTTTTAGCTCTGCCAGCCATCTTGTTCACCAGAGCAGAACGGTTTGAGCAATTTTGGTGAAGGGTTACCCAAGGAACATTCCAGTAAAATAATTTCAAAATCCATCCACTGGTTAAGAAGAAAAAGTCGTTTAAAGGTTATTCTATTTTAAGCTCTGGCGGCCATCTTGTTCACCCGAGCGGAACGGTTTAAGCAATTTTGGTAGAGGGTCACCCAAGGAACATTCCTGTGAAGTAATTTCAAAATCCATCCACTAGTTAAGGAGAAGAAGTTGTTTAAAGGTTTTTCTGTTTTTTAGCTCTGGCAGCCATCTTGTTCACCAGAGCAGAACATTTTGAGCAATTTTGGTAAAGGGTCACCCAAGGAACATTCCAGTGAAGTAATTTCAAAATCCATCCACTGGTTATGGAGAAAAAGTCGTTTAAAGGTTATTCTATTTTTAGCTCTGGCGGCCATCTTGTTCACCCGAGCGGAACGGTTTGAACAATTTTGGTAGAGGGTCACCCAAGGAACATTCCTGTGAAGTAATTTAAAAATCCATCCACTAGTTAAGGAGAAGAAGTCGTATAAAGGTTTTTCAATTTTTAGCTCTGGCGGCCATCTTGTTCACCCGATCGGAACATTTTGAGCAATTTTGGTAGAGGGTCACCCAAGGAACTTTCCTGTGAAGTAATTTCGAAATCCATCCACTGATTAAGGAGAAGAAGTTGTATAAAGGTTTTTCTATTTTTAGCTCTGGCGGCCATTTTGTTCACCCGAGTGGAACGGTTTGAGCAATTTTAGTAGAGGGGCACCCAAGGAACATTCCTGTGCAATAATTTCAAAATCCATCCACTGGTTAAGGAGAAGAAGTCGTTTTAAGGTTTTTCTATTTTTAGCTCTGGCGGCCATCTTGTTCAACTGAGCGGATTGATTTGAGCAATTTTGGTAGAAGGTCACCCAAGGAACCTTCCTGTGAAATTATATCAAAATCCTTGCACTGGTTAAGGAGGAGAAGTCGTTTATAGGTTTTTCTATTTTTAGCTCTGGCGGCCATCTTGTTCACACGAGTGGAACGATTTGAGCAATTTTGGTAGAGGGTCACCCAAGGAATATTCCTGTGAAATTATTTCAAAATCTGTCCAGCAGTTTTGGAGAAGAAGTTGTTTAAAGCAAAAGTTGACGACGGACGCACGCACGCACGGACGACGGACAAAGACCGATCACAAAAGCTCACCTTGAGCACTTCGTGCTCAGGTGAGCTAAAAATGTGGTCTCACTTCTATATGAAGGATTCCACACTAAGGGGTAAAAAAATGGGACAAAGCACCTCCAAATTAAAAATAAGTTTTTAGTGGAAAAATATACCATACCTTGTTGATTAATGTTCATATTTTGCAGCAATGTCATTAAAAAGATAACTGAAGATGAAGTTTTATGTAAATTTGGAGGAAAAGACATTGCATACAAAAGTAACAGGCGTGACATGTCAAACAAAATAAGACTGATTTGAAGATTATTTCTGTAAGATTCACCATGAAACTGCTTCAGAACCTTGATCTAGGTTATTTTTTCACATAAATGTTAAATATAAGGTGTGACCATGCATTTACCTTCAAGTACGGTACATTGACATCCAAAATATTGGAAGCATCAATTTTTATGTTTCAAAGTTGTTAAAGGTAAGTACTTAAAATGAAAATACAAACTGTTTGAAAACAAACTAATTTAATTAGTTTCCATGGATGTAAAATCAACTCTAATATCTGAAAATAACATTTTTTTTTCATATAAAACGATAACAAAAATAACAGTCGTGACCTTTGACATTGTAACACGTGTGATGAAACAGGCATGACTTTTGACCTGCAAATATTATCTGAATTTGGTTCCTTGTTTTCTTTTTGTTAAAACTGATCTTTGCCCACTGAATGTCTCCTGTGGAATCTGTACCCACTAAACTGTCTATTTACCTTCAAATATGCATGTCAATACAAATCTGTATGTTTTAATTTGTACACTACCGGCTTGTATTTTAACTTGTTCACCGCTTGCTAGTAAATTAAAGCTTGTAGCATATTTTTAACATGTAGAAGTTACTTGTGTAATGTAGCCAAGTTCACTGTCTGTCTTTGTTCTGTAGTTTAGGGGATAACTGTCTTCAAATTTGTCATTTGGGGAGGTAGGCTATATATACGTCATATCGTGCATGTCAAATGTCTCAACCGTTACTGGTCCACATGGTAAATTTGAAAAAAATTGGTAGTGTATAATCGTCTTTGGAATTCCAACTTTGCCTTGCTGGTCGTGCCTCCTGTCTCTCCAAATAAATGGCAGCGCCTTTAGAATAGTCCCAGGCATTTCAGAAAACTCCTGTGATCTAATAACGCTCATTACATTCGATAACTATCGTGATTTTACCAATTTTCGGTGACGGAAATACAAACCTCCTGTTCAGGTCCTCCATTTTAGACGCGCCTCAAAACTGATGATGTAGACAACAACCAGTAGCGGACTGGTCATAAAAATGACACAAACTTGGTAAAAAGCTATGAAACCTTGGAAATAGGACATCAAGTTACGGGCGTGACTATTTGACGGAATCGTTGTTCGCATTTTTTTTTGGCCATCGTTTCCCAAATGACACGCTTTAAAGACCTTTCCCGATATACATTTTCTAGCAAATAGAGTATTTAAGTTTATGTGCATAGCATTTTATAAAAAATCCTCAATATATACAGTATAGGTACTCAGTGGAACGAGCATACTTTTTGACGGAAAAAATCACGAATGTTACTTTGTTTTAAAAATTATTTTTTATTGGATAGAAATGCACAAAAAAGGCTTTTAATGCATATAGATTCTCATTCGATCTTATTTTTACAACATGGAATCAAACAAGAAAAATTAAAATGCTCTAAGACATAATCAGGATCAATTGTATTTGCCTGGTAAAAAATGTCCCACTTTTTTGTCAAAAAATTAACCGTTTTTTAACATGTTTATTCCTATAAAATTAAAAGATGTGGATCAAATTTCACAATTTTTCTCTGTTATCTCTACATTATCTAACAAAACAGCCAACAAAAAGGTCAGGACTTTGAACTTCTATTTAACACATTAAAAATGCTTTTTTTTTTTCAGATGACTATCAATTACACCCCTTAGTGTGGAATCCTTCATATAGAGAAGAAAATGTGGTCTTACCTTAAATCACATACTAAAACCCTGGGCTGAAGGAATGTGGTCTCATCTCTTTATAGAGATGAGACCACATTATTTAGGGAAATGATAAATTCATGGCAAATCTAAAAAATGTGGTCTCACTCCCTATATAGAACAGAAAATGTGGTCTCACCCTAAATAACATACAAAAAGCCTGGGCTGGGAGGAGACCACAATATTTAGGAAAATGATAAATTCATGGAGAAGAAAAAAGCCTGTGCTGAAGGATTGTGGTCTTAATAATTTGGTCACCCATTAAAAAAACTTAAGTTGATCCCTATTTTTATTAGACACGCTACATACACGGAATGAATCTAATTTTGATAATGATAAGGGCCCAACTATTCTGTATGTTAATTAGGATATAACTGCCATACCTCCAAAATGAATCCAGAAATCCCATTGGTGGAAGCTAAAAATCTTGTTGTGCTTTAGAATGCTTACAGCACCCTTCAAAAATTTATGAATGAATAGTCACGTTGTCTCTTTGATCCAAGTTAGTGGACGCTTGCATGTTCGTAACGCCCAGAGAGCTAAATTTTGCATTAGATTGTAAAATGTAGACATTTTAAAGAATTTACTGTCATCATCAGATGAACAGTATCTCTAGTTAAGTATTTGGTTAATGATAAATTGGAAACACAATGAAATATAGTTGCAAAGTCATGCAAATAAGTGAAAAACAGTTGCTACCCCCTTGCACTAGAAAGCAAAATGGCGGAGCAGAAGCGGAAAAATTCCCATACCCTACCTCAGTTCATCCGATCCTAGCCAACCATCCTTCTGCCTAGGCTATCATTTTTCTTTGTGATATTAGAGATGAGATATTGAAGTTTGTTTTAAGACCTTATTTGGTGTGATTCACCTTCTTATAAGGCAGGGGACCACATTGGACCTACAAATTAAACTTTTACCACGATTTTGGGTTAATTTTTCATTTTTCTGCCTTATTTCCATTTTTTGCCCACGCTCACGCGCGTCCTAATAAAAGGCCTTAGGTACCTACTCACGTGGATTTTCCTACGGAAAATCAGTGCCCAGTAAAGTGCAATTGTCCCGTCATTTGACGTGTCACCAGAAACAATTTGGATTCTGATTAACTGGAGGCCCCGTGTGCAGGGAGAACCATCACCTGTGCAGGTTAAAGATTCCTTCCGTAATTACATGATTAGTGTGTAGGCTTTCATCCTGCAAATCTGTAAAGACTAAAGTACACCTGCGACCATTGATCGCAGTATCAGTATCGTCCTGTAATGTATTTTGACGCACATCTAATTTGACGCACTAACAAGTTTCTTCCTATTCTTGGACTCACGGAAGCTAATTTGCAATACCTCATCATCATTTTGGAAGAACAACCTTAGTGTTACATCCAGGTGATTTTTGAGAAATTTGAGGTTTGTCCAGGAAAATTACAACAGTTTTACCCTGACTGCCCAAATCTTTAAGAGAAATCCTTAAGGCACTTTTTTTCCTCTAATTGAAGCATAAAAATTTAAGAACCAAAAGGTACATCTGAAACAAACCATGCTTTCTCTGTTACAGTGTCACCTGGTGCATTAGTTCACATGCAATTTGTTTGAATGAATTGCTAGTGTAAACAAAATTCTAATTTTCAAACTCATATCACGTCTTATATAAAAATATGTTGGAACTGGAAGAAGAGAAACACGTGAAGTAATTTTCTGTGTTTTGTATGTTGCCAAGTGTAAAGAATTCCCAGAAAATTCTTGTCAGTGATAATGAACAATCTATTAAAAAAATACTGACGCAGACCTTTGGTATATTACTCAATGCAAGCAAGAGAAACAAGCACCGCAACTTCCCTACCCACTGAAACAAGGACGTATAAATGGCGGCCATTTGCAAAATAGGATAAGATTATTTAAATTCTTTCAGGTGTCAAACAAAAGTTATTCTTGTCATTTTATTTTGTTTTTACAGACAAATTATGATCTCTCAACACAGTCCTGGTATTGTTGTTGAACTTAAATAATTATCTTGCAAGAAAAATGGCATATTGTCAGATGCGTCATTTCATATGACTGTTAGCCTAAATGACAGTCATCATGGTGGTCCTTTTTCACCAATAATTTCTACACAGACAGTTGATGAAAAATAATTTAAATGATATACAAAGATTTGCTCGAAGTCCATGTATGTCTTGCACAAATCCAATGTGCTGGGAGTTGCAAGTTAAATTAATGACACATCAACTAATGCTTAAGTGGGTGACAGGACATCTCGGCCCCTAACAAACTCGGCCCCTGACAAACTCGGCCCCTAGCAAACTCGGCCCCTACAAACTCGGCCCCTGACAAACTCGGCCCCTAAAATTAGAATAGGTATATATAAGTGTTGGAATTGACTTATTATCAAACTATTACACATATTTGTAATGTGCATATGCCTAATTACCTTTTGAACTCATTTTGATGAAATTATGAGTAACCCATCTCACATGAGTTGAATGAACCTAATGCCGTTGATCGAACAAGTGTATGACACGCTGCTGTAGGTCGATTGCCACTCACCTTCCGATGTAATTAATAAACTAATTGGTTGATTGGCGCGCAATTACATCTCTGCCACTTAAAAGAGACTAGTAGTATGTTCTGTTGCGCACTAACAAAAATTTAACCATTTTGTTTTTATTATCAATTTCAGGGTTTGACCATTCCACAGCCATTAGCCTCTTTTATATTATTACCAGTGATTTTGATTGTTTGACACCCCTCAACATTGTATAGGTCATTTTGGAGAAGATGCTTCCAATTTTGTGGGGCTTTTACCAGACCTAAACCCACGAGGTACTAGTGTGTTCATTTAAGAAATGAATTTTATTTTTCTGCTGTTCATGAAAGTATGACGGCCCCCGCCCATCGGGGCTTGAAGAAATAGATGGGCTGCATGATGCTTCCACGCAGAGCTGAAACCGACCCGCACACGAGTACTGGTAAACCGCTTAGAGGATCTAAGCCTGCCCAGGCAAAGCGGTGCGAGTCGGCCCGTTCATGCCTACAAACACTATTGGTTTCATTGGGTGGCAGGGCTTGAGATGCCATTTCATCTCAATGTCGAGTAAAAGTCCCACAAAATTGGAAGCAACGTCTCCAAAATGACCTTTACAGTATTGACGGGGACGTTAAACTCAAATCAAACAAAAGCAAATCATGAAAGTATGAAAGCAGCGGATTGCCTGCAAAGTAACTTAACACCGAAGGGGTTCATATAAGTGTTTGCTAGCGCTACGCTGCCAATTATACATTCATGAACATCAGAAAAATTAAGTTTCTTTCTTAAAACATTATTTTTCTTATAGCTGCTAAAACAGATTGTGAGTATTCACCCCCGTCATCTATGTTTCGAGTAAAAATAAGAAAAAAATCACAATTTTCCATCTTAAAATTTCCATTTTTGGCAAAAATAATTGACAAAAATATTTGTATAGGAGCGTTTTCGTAATGAACGTCGCCAACACACAATCAGATCGTGGCAAACCATGTATATCATGAACTATATTGTTTTCTATTTGTTTTCTTTGTTTGAATTGGTGTTGAACGACACCGTCAACACTATTTAGGTCATTTGGAGACGTTGCTTCCAATTTTGTGGGACTTTTACCCGACATTGAGATGAAATGACTTCTCAAGCCCTGCCACCTGATGAAACCAAAAGGCATTGGACGATCTGACTCACGCCGCTTTGCCTGGGCAGGCTTAGTCCTTCTAAGCAGTTTACCAGTACTCGTGTGTGGTCAGATTCAGCTCTGCGTGGAAGCATAATGTAGCCAAAACTATTTCTCCAAGCCCCGATGGGCGGGGGTGAATATTGTTTTCTAAAGGTTTACATTTGGTTTTACACTGGAAATGTTAATATCACAAAAACAAAAAACAAAAAAAAAAAAAAAAACACGCCTATTCTAAAATATTGAATTTTTCACCACCCAAATATGAAAATTTTCATATGAAACATGAACATATTTTTCTCATCAGAATCAGAATCAGAATTGTTACTGGTGACACGTCAAAATACATTCATACACCAGGACCTGTGATGTGGGAAGTTAGTCCCTAGCTCTAACCAAAGAGGTAAATTAAGCTACACAATCATCAGCACCTTCAGCTGTCGAGATAATCGAATCGGGAAGGGCATTCCAATCTGTAATGGTTCTGGGGAAGAACGACTCTTTATAAATGTCAGTTCTTGCAGTAAGGGTCTGAAACGCCAACGAATGGTGATTGCTACAGTTTCTAGCTGCGGGAACAAGGTCATCTGTTGGAATGCTGGCAGCACCCTTTAGACCTTTGTATAAAAGGATTAGCCTACTGTCTTTTCTCCTTTTTTGAGAGACTCCCATTTTAATTTTCCAAGTACTCCAGTCATGCTCCCAGTTTCAAAGCAGTAATTGCCTGTTACAAATTTAGCAGTTCTATTCTGAACTTTCTCAATTTCATCGTTAAGGACCACTCCACTGGGGTCCAAGATACAACTACCGTATTCCAAGATTGGGCGATAAAGACCTTTATATGCTGCCTCTTTAACATCCTGAGGGCAATGATGAAGATTTCGCCTCAGGAAACCAAGCGTTCTATTTGCCTTAGTACACATGTTGCTAATATGAGTATTCCATCTCAAGTTGTGTGAGATTGTCACTCCAAGGTATTTAATGGAGTCCACATTCTCGAGGACCGTTCCTTCTAAGGTGTAAGAAGCCTCAACTTTATTAGACCTCTTCCTAGTTATCTGCATAATATTGCACTTAACTGGCTGAAATCTCATGCCCCATTTTCGGGCCCAACATCCTAATCTATCTATGTCAATCTGAAGTTTCACTGAGTCATCTGTATCTCTAATTTCCCTGTAACAAACACAGTCATCTGCGAACAGTCTTATTTCTGAGTCAATGTCAGTGGGAATATCATTGATGTACAGCGAGAACAAAAGTGGACCAAGAACGGTCCCTTGTGGAACTCTAGACAAAACTGGAGCCCACTCCGAAGATTCACCATTAACAACAATCCGCTGTTTTCTGTAGCAAAGAAAGGAATCTACCCATTTGAGGGTCTTTACCCCAATTCCATAACCAAATAACTTAGATTTAAGTAGTTCATGAGGAGGGGTGTCAAAAGCCTTCTCGAAGTCCAGAATAAATGTGTCCACCTGTCCCCCTTTGTCCAAGAGTTTTGCCCAGTCATTAATAACTGTGCTTAGCTGAGTTTCACAACTGTGCCTTTTCCTTAATGCATGTTGTCTGTTTGACAAAAGTTTATGTTCGTCCAAGTGGGCCATGATGTTTGAGCAGACTATATGTTCCAGCAATTTACACAGAACACAAGTCAGAGATACAGGGCGATAATTACGGGCAAGGGCCCTATCTCCTTTTTTGAAGAGTGGACAGATGTTTGCTAAGAGCCGTTCTTTGGGGATTTCACCCGTATCAAGAGACTGTTGAAACAAGTATGCAAAAACTGGACCGAACTCATTTGCTAGTTCCTTCAGGACTCTAGGATGAAGCTCATCAGGTCCTAAGGCCTTACTGGGGTTTAAGCCTTGAAGTAATGTGATCACTCCTGCAGCTGTCACAACAATATTATTCATGAATGGGGCCGATCTTCCAGTCAATGGAACCTCCGTGAACTCAGTTTTATTAAACGCATCATTGAATTGACCAACTAGTTCCTCTGCCCTTTCAGAGTCGGATTCAGCAACCCCGTTCCCTCCTCTTTTATTAAGGGGCGGGATACCTTGCCTGTCTTTCTTCTAGCTATTGATATACCCGTAGAAGTCTTTTGGATTTGCCTTTACATCACCTACCAAGTTATTCACACACAAATCATGCTGATTTTTTTTATATCAGTCTTGATTTCACGTCTCAAGTTTTCAAATTTTGTCCGGAGTTTACCACTTCCCGTCTTTTTTGCCTTTGCATGAATCTTATTCCTTCTGCGAATTTTTCTCCTTATCTCTGGATTGATCCAGGGAATAGAAGATACAGACCTACTAGTTTTTGAGGGGATATGATTTTCGGCTGAAGTATGAATGAAAGAAGTTATCAAATCAAAATTCTCCTGTACAGACCGAGCATCTGAATGACTATTAAAGTATTTCTCCTTTGCAAATCTGGGTGCATCCTTCCTCATAGTTATTTCTGCTATAAACATAGATTTTGGGTACTTGTTAGAACCACATTGACAGGGTGATTCTACCAAGTACCAACAATTTATGTTTTTGAGCAAACAGATTTGGGTACTTGTAAAAACGGCATCGACGAGGCGGTCAGAATTTTTACTGGTGACACGTCAAATGACATTCATGCAACAGGAGTAAGTACAAGAACCAACAATCTATTTTTTTTTAGAAGAAAAAAAGTAAATTGATACAAACCCTTGTAAACACCAGGTTTTACCAACTAAAAGTGTGGTTGCAGATGGTCAAAATTATATAGGCATGTTTTCGTGATGCCTCACTCAATTCCAACACCGTCCCAATTACAGCATGGATTTCCGCGATTGTTTCGAATATGCTCAACCTTTCTGATAAACTACCTATCCACCTTCCAAATGGATTCTCGGAAACAAAAACATTGTATTTTAGGATCTAAATGCTGGTAGGGACTGAGTTTTTAGGGACGGAGTTGAATGGGGGCCGAGTTGTCTAGGGGCCGAGTTTGTCAGGGGCCGGGTTTGTCAGGGGCCGAGTTTGTTAGGGGCCGAGATGTCCATAAATCCTTAAGTGCGTCAAAACCCATGAGTCTAGGCTAGAAAGAAAAGAACGAACCTTCTCACGAAAATTGATGACAATTTGTATTTACCAGACTGTTCGACCCCCTACAAACCAACGACAATATAGATGTTATTGTTTGGTCATAAAAGCACGAACAGCTGAATTTAAAGGACTATATTTATATTCTGATCAAATGGGCTGTCATTTTACGAAATAGAGTACCTCTGTCGTCTGCGTTCGGTACGTTTACTAACCGGAATGGACCCAATAACCGGAACGGACCTGGAATAACCGGAACGTACCTTTAAAATCATTATTTTATCCAATTCATAAGGAAGTCACATCTAATGAATATACTGAATATATGAGGTAGTAGGGAAATTAAGAGTGAGAGGAGGCAATTTTGGTTGAAAGGTTCTGTATTATACGCACTCAAAGGCTGGCTGACTGACTGTTGTTTTTAAGGTAACCGGGCGCCAAGGGCACATAGCCCTGGGCTACCCCCAGTTCGCCATCTGGGATTAGTTGTAGGTACTGCTCTTTTCCCTAGGCTGCCACAATGCTGACTCCTGTCTGCTTGACAGTTATCAGCTAGCCGATTGGGAGTTAGGTGACTTCTTTCGCGGAGGATGTGAGAAGTAGGTCAATCCCACCCCCCCCCCCCCCCCCCCCCCCATTCCCCGCTCAAGATGTCGTGTAGGCACAGAACGCACCCGATGTTAAGCGTTTGTCCTGTAAAATGGGCAGTCCTCTGGCGGGGTTCGAATTTTGAATGCAAATGCAGACCAATGGTCGGGCTCTAGAATGTGGTGACACGTTGCCAATTCCGGCTGCAAAATGTGTCAGTACACAGGTGCACGGAGAGGCAGAAATATGAGAATGGGGCCTATATGTATGGGTTGGGTAGCATAAGCAGCACTGTTAAATTCTTAGTAACAATAATTCACCTGTTCGCGACGGCGCAGGCCAGAAGCATAATGCGGTCACGGTCTGATTGGGAAAGTGCCCCCACCTAGGTTGCAACCAGCCCATGCCCCAGCAAGCACGTGATCACGACCAGGCGCAATTTTTGTAATTTATTTAGAGAGAAACTTATATGTATCCGTACCCGACGCGCACCGCGACACGCCTGGAGCCAGGAGCATGTGGCGGAAACCAATGTCCAAACATCACGCACCCAGCAACGACGATCGAGCGCCCGCGCCCAGCGAGAGGCCGGTGGGTTGGTTAAGCCCCCCGCCCCTGGTTATGGAAAAAAGCACAGGGAACCAGATTGCCTTCCGCAGTCAGTAACCTAACGTTAGCAGCATTGGTTGGCTCTCTGATTGAAACCTAGAACCTTAGTCCCACGCCCAGCATAATAAGATAGTGTAACTTCCTTATTGCGATGATTGAATTAAAGTAGAAGTAAAACAAAGATCAGGAATCGATACAATTAACTTACTCCACCCATCAAAGACACCAAAGGGAAAGAAATACAAACATTAAGCGACCAGACCATAATGGAAACCTAAACAAAGGAAGGCCATAAGGACAGTTACTTTCCCACAAAATGGCCATATGGCCATCCAATATTAAAAGACACAAGTGATACACACAGTAAGTAACAAACAACAACATAAATAAATCGCCACAGAAGAACCGCCTTGGAACGGTCAGTGGAAAGATTTCCACTGGGGGGCTTAAATCGATTTTACGTGGCCACAATCCTCGCCCTTACTTCCGCCGCGATTTAGACAAATAATTTGTTCAGTCCGCATGAAGGCCTCCTAACTCATCAGTGCAACATCTCCGTGAACACAAAAAATCAAAGAACCACAGAGGTGAGACAACGGTAAGGACTCGACAGCAAGAAACCACTGAAATGCTGGAGCAAAAGAAAACCAACAGTTAGACTCCGATGGGCCCGACCAGAGACAGAGCATCAGGCACCAACCAACATTACCAAGAATTAGATCTCTCTAATTCTCAATAAGCCTTTACGTTGGAGCCGTCATAGAATCTGAGGCCTGACCCACCGGCGTGCAATTAAAGAGGGAAGCAAAGTTGCCAACCGTGATTGGGTTAACTACCATGCACGCAGTCTGTCGTATAACATCCATGTTGTACCCAATCTTTTTATATCGAAGAATGATTTTACGAAATTGGGTGCTGAAGTCATTGCGATTATATATTTTTCTGAATTTATATACTAAGTCACCATAAAATTCGGGTTCCGATAGACCTTGTTGCAGAAGAGATTTAAGTCCAATACTGAATTTTGAAATTAAATCAGAATGGCGTCTATAAAATTTTGAAAATGATTTGCGTAGTTTATGGTACCGATAAGCCTGATTAAGGAGTTTAGCCGTTAATAATTTATTACGAGTGTTGAAGTCAGTTACATGACTACACACTCTAGCAAATCGAATTAATTGCGAAATATAAACGCCATAGGATGGCGCACGAGGAACATCACCATCCAAAAAAGGAAAATTGACAATCTCAAAATCAAAGTCATCGCGTTTATCATAAATTTTGCACGAAACAAACCCATCTACAATAGATAGATGTAAATCCAAAAACGGGTCCTCGGTATCAGAAGAATTTGCTTTATTTAATTGAAGTTCTGGAGGGTAAATCTGTCTGATCAAACCATCGAAATAGGTATTATCAATATTTAATAAATCATCTAAATATCTAGAAGTGGAGCTAAAAGCTTCAATAATTTCTGATTGGTTATCAATGGAAAGCGACAACATGAACACAGGAAAAAGTCGCCAAAATAAACAAAAATACGCAAATACGTGTGTGACAAAGTTTACGTGTGCAAAAGCATTGTGCGTATATGAAACGAATACGCAATGCGCGTATTGTGAAGTTTTAATCATGCAGACGCATTGAGCGTATCGATAAACAATACACATTGTGTATGCATGCTGACGCAGATGGACTTATTGAAAAACAATACGCATTGAGGGTGTGACACAAACGCGTTTTGCGGATTTGAAATACGACAATCACAAAAACGCAGCCGCCTCGATGTTTAAGAACAAGTGTTTGATATCTTGACCTAGGCGTAAAACATAGTTGTGCTTCTACTATCATGCTGAAAAAAAGTTTGGTCAGTAGGTGCGAGAAACTTTTTTTTATTATTTTATTTTTTTTTTTTCCCTCGAAAAGTACAGGATCGGGCTTGTATTTTTTTTATGTATTTTTGTCTTTGTACATGTTTTTGTCAATAAAGTTGTCATGTTGAGATTTTGATTGTATATCATAATTCATTTTAAATACTCAAAAAAGTCAGCTCTGTATTTTTTGAAAGGTACTAAATGACAAAAAATAAAAAAATGTACTTAAAACGCAAAAATAATATGGGAAAATGCAAAGACGACACTGGGTAGGATCGGATATTGAAAATGGTAGGGTTGGTGTTTTAATTTTTATTTTGTTCTTTATTGATAAAACTAGTAGAGTCAGTGTCTGAAGCAGGGTCGTTGGGTTAGCGAAAACACGGCTATTTTTTGTGTGTGGGTTGTGGGGGGGGGGGGGGGGGTGGTGGCTTGGCTCACATTTGGCTTTTATTTTCTTTACCTTCGCGGTCTGTATATTGTCACAAATTACGAATACATCTATATAATTCTGACCCTTTAACCCCCATTTTGAAATAGTAAAACTGGAGTTGACTCGGATAAGCATTATTTTTCTTTTTCTGCTTGAAAACATAGATTGTGGGTAATCGTAAAAACAGCCTCACCGAGGCGATTCTATTGAGTGTTCACGGTCTGTGGTTTGAGCAGAAACATGAAAACTATCAGGATTTTTATCTCAAAAACATAGATTGTGGGTAGTCATAAAAACAGCCTCGCCGAGGCGATTCTCTCGAGTGCCCACGGTCTGTATTTCGAGCAGAAACATGAAAAATATCACGATTTTTATCTGAAAAGTTTGGTTCTATTTTTATTTATTTATTTATTTATTTATTTATTTATTTATTTATTTATTTATTTATTTATTTATTTTGGTGCAAACATTTTACCAATATATTTGAATAGGCGTCATATGTCAAAGAATGCAGATCCTTATACTGCTCCTCTCGGACCTGGGTCTGCATTGTTTGCCCAGACATGTACATATAAAAAAGTATTTAGTCGTTTTGTTGGGAGCAGGCTATCTTGTACATACCTCGCTGACTCTTAGTCATTAGGTCTTTCACCGCTGTGGGTTCGAGCCTCGCTGGGGTCACGTACGAGACGCCAAGATTTGCAACGGAAGATCAGGTGGTTTTTCTCCGGGCATTCCGGTTTGCGTGGTATGAGTGAAATAATCTTGAAAGGGCCGTAAAACACAAACCAAAGTACATGCCATTGACATCAGTTACATATTGCAACATTGTGTAAGAAACAGCTTACAACTGACCAGTACAAACAACATAAATTATATTAAAGTCAGATTAATGGCCATTTCTCTCGAATTGCCACTGATTAAGCAATTAGATAGCTAGAGTCGGTCTTGAAGAAAATAGGGGGCTTAATTGCCCTTTGGGAGACATTATCACTGCATTGGGCCATTGGCTAAGAATATCTCTAGTAACAGAAGTAATTTTTGTTTGATTTGAGGTTTAACGTCCCCCGTCAACACTGTAAAGGTCATTTTGGAGACGTTGCTTCCAATTTTGTGGGATTTTTACCCAACATTGAGATGAAACGACATCTCAAGCCCTGCCGCCCAATTATGAAACCAATAGGGTTTATAAGCATGGACTGGCCGACTCGCACCGCTTTGCCTGGGCAGGCTTAGATCCTATAAGCAGTTTACCAGTACTCGTGTGCGGGTCGGTTTCAGCTCTGCATGGAAACATCATCCAGCCAGCCCCGATGGGCGGGGCCGATAACAGAAGTAAAGTTTATTTTATCTATTTATTTATTTTGAGTATACGTGCAACACATCCTTTTCACCAGAAGCGCTTCTTGAATCAGAGGAAGGGAAAGAATGACAAGGAAAAGATTTCAAGATCAGTCTCAACGACGGAATTTATAGGTTCATTTTTTTCATTGACAGTTTATTTATTTATTTATTTATTTATTTTATTATTATTATGCCCCTTCCCCGGAAAGGGGAGGAGACACATTGTTTTGCTACGGTTCTGTGCGTCTGTCTGTCCTTTGTTAGTCCTTATCCCGTTGAACACGAAAATGTCTACCTTTGCAAACAATGTAGGTCCAGATCAGATGGCTTCTACACCGTTTGCCATCTAGCAAATACATTTTATCATCAGGAAAGCACGCCTATATAATTTTGACCCCACTTTTTGGACGGGGTTTTTCAAGGAAAAATTCCGTCCTTTAGAATAGCGATGTCCGTGCGGGCGTGCGGGCGGGCGGTCGGGCGGGCGACCGGGCGTCCGCGTCCCGGTTTACCTTTTTCGGTTTACCTTTTGGTAAACCTTTTTTACAAAACCCGTCCATAATGCCAATTGGCGTTTTTCTTGTATACAGTAAAACTGGGGTTTACAGGGGTATACATTATTTTTCTTATTTCGGCAAAAAAGATGGATTGTGGGTACTGGTTTCAACCGCCTCGCAATGGGCCATTATACTTAAAATAAATAAGGCCCCCGCCCATCGGGGCTTGAAGAAATAGATGGGCTGCACACGATGCTTCCACGCAGAGCTAAATACGACCCGCACACGAATACTGGAACACCGCTTAGAGGATCTAAGCCTGCCCAGGAAAAGCGGTGCGAGTCGGAGCGTCCATGCTTATATTGGTTTCATTCGGCAACAGGGCTTGAGAAGTCATTTCATCTCAACATCTGGTAAAATTCCCACAAGATTGGAAGCAACGTCTCCAAAATGACATTTACAATGTAGACGGGGACGTTAAACCTCAAATGAAACGAACAAACTGAAAATAAATAAACAGATAAATAAATTTTACTTCATTCTTAGCCAGTACAGTGATTATGTCTCATAAAGGGCAATTTAGCCCCTATTTTTATCTGGATTTCTCTCTCTCTCTTCTTCTTCTTCTTCTTCTTCTTCGTCTTCTTCTTCTTCTTCTTCTTCTTCTTCTTCTTCTTCTTCTTCTTCTTCTTCTTCTTCTTCTTCTTCTTCTTCTTCTTCTTCTTCAACCAAGCAAGATGCACTATACTCGTACATGTAGGCAGATTCTTAGCTAAATTGATGCATCCTTAAATTCTAGTAAATTCTAGTGTCAGCTAGGCTTGAAGCAATTAAACAGTAGGGAATAACCTCTTGCCCTTCTTAATTGAAGTTCCCTGATATTAAGTCAGATAAACTCCAACACACTGCAACAGAATAAACAGAATAAAAGGGTTCTCTGATACAGTTTTTGTTTCAATACCCAGTCAACAGCTAAGGTCATGTTGGGCCAGTCAGTTCCCTTCACTCTTCCTAGATAGGATAAGTTACTAGCACATTGTGTGATCATGCTTTAGATATAATAGTCACGAACTGAAAGTACATGTACAAGATTTAGAAACGGGCCTCCGTGGCCTAGTGGTTAAAAGCGCCGACTCTTGATCATTAGGTCTCTCACCGCTGTGGTTCGAGCCTCGCTCGGGTCACTTGTGAGACGCCAAGTTCTGCAACGGAAGGTCAGGTGGTTTTTCTCCGGGTACTCCGGTTTTCGCCCACCTCTGATTAAAGATCGGCTCGATTTGAGTGAAACAATCTTGAAAGGGCCGTAAAACCAAAATAAAAAACATGATTCAGAGCAGAAGACCAAGCTGACTTTTTTCAACTGTTATTGCATTATTTACTATATATTCACAGACTTCTGCCAAATGAATTCTTCCTGAGTGGGCAGAGCCATTTCCAGTTTAAGGTTAATCTGACAGTAATAATAATTTCAATCTTTTGTATTCATACATTGTAGACTCTCTCAAATACTGCATTTAGCAACTATCGACCTAGGTAAGGAAACGTAAAAAAATTAGAAGCAAAATATGCTAGAAGTCTGATCAATGTCCACGCTGTTAGAAGTACAGTCTGATCAGGGTCCACACATGCAGTTTGCCAGGATGCAAAACCTGCAAGAAGATGCAACAGACAACATTTTCCGATATATTTTTTCATGGCATCTTAGGGGTTCATCTCTAAACCCTCTACGAAAATAGCTACCTGTCACGTAGTGACGACGTGAGCTTTTAGGATCACTTTTTGTCCGTCGTCCGTCGTGCGTCCGGGCGTGCGTAAACAATTTCTTTAAACCATTGATTGGATTTTGACCAAACTTCACAGGAATTATCCTTAGGTGGTCTCCTTTCAAAGTTGTTCAAACGGTTCTGGTCCGTTGGACATCTAGGTCACAGGAGCAAAAAATTGATTTTTTTACTGAAATCTTCTTCTCTGAAACCGTACGGCCCAGGACTTTGTTATTTGGTATGAAGCTTCATCTATGGGACCTCTACCAAGTATGTTCAAATTATAGCCCTTGGGCCAAAAATGCCCCCGGTCCGGGTCCCATCAGTTTTACATAGGCTTATATAGGGAAAAATCTTTAAAAATCTTCTTTGAAACCAGAAGGCCTAGGTGTTTGATATTTGGTATGAAGTTGTATCTGGTGGACCTCTGCCAAGATTGTTCAAATGATATCACTTGGGCCAGAAATGCCCCCGCACTGGGGCCCACCAATAGACCCACCCACATAGACTTATATAGGGAAAAACCTTTAAAAATCTTCTTGTCTGAAACCAGAAGGCCCAGGTGTTTGATAATTGTTATGAAGTTGTATCTAGTTGTCCTCTGCCAAGATTGTTCACTTTACAGCCCTGGGGCAAAAAATGCCCCGGCGCCAGGGCCTACCGGTTTTACATAGACTTAAATGGGGGAAAACTTTTAAAAGTCTTCTTGTCTGAAACCAGAAGGCCCAGGTGTTTGATATTTGGTATGAAGTTGTGTCTACTGGACCTGTACCAAGTTTTTCAAGGTATGTCCCTAGGGCCAAAACTGCCACCGTCCCGGGGTACACCGGTTTTACATAGACTTTTATAGGGAAACCTTTTTAAAACACTTCTCGTCTGAAAACAGAATGACCAGGTGTTTGATATTTGGTGTGAAGCTTCATTTACATGTAGTTGACCTCTATCAAGATTGTTCAAATTATAGCCCTGAGGTAAAAAATGCCCCCGCCCCGGGCCCCTTGGTTAAACATAGACTTAGATAGGAAATGTCTTTAAAAGCCTTCTTCTCTAAAACAGCAGTAGCAGGTATTTGATATTTGATATGAAGCTTCGTCTAGTGGACCTCTATCATGATTGTCAATTTACAGACCTGGGGCCAAAAATGCCCAATCCCCTAGGCCCGCTGGTTTTACATATACTTATATTGGGAAAATCTTAATAAATCTTCTTGTCTGAAACCAGAAGGCTCAGTTCTTTGATATTTAATATGAAGCTTTGTTAGTGGACCTCAACAATGATCGTTCAAATTATAGCCCTGGGGCCAAAAATGGCTCTGCCCCGGGCCCACTCTTGTCTGAAATCACAAAGCCTAGGTCAAATTGTTCAAATTATAGCCCTGGGTCCAAAGATGGGTCCATGCCGGTGCACACTTGTTTTACATAGACTTATAAGGGAAAACGTTTGAAAATGTCCTTGTTTGAAACCAGAAGGCCAAGGTCTTTGATATTTGGTATGAAGGTTCATCTAGTGGATCTCAACCAACCTTTTTCAAATTGTAGCCCTGAGGCTAAAATGGGCCCACCCCACGGCCCACTTGATTACACAGACTTATATTGGGAAAACTTTTGAAAATATTATCTGAAACCAGAAGGCAAAGGTCTTTGATATTTGGTATGAAGCTTCGTCTTGTGTAATTCTACCAAGATTGTTCAAATTTTAGCCCTTGGGCCAAAATGGCGCAGTCCCGGGGACCACAGGTTTTATATAGACACATATATGGAAAACCTTTAACAATCTGTATGTCTCAAACCAGAAGGCTCCGGTCTTCGGTATTTAGTATGAAAGCATCTCCGTTTAGACCTCTACCAAGATTATGAAAATTGTAGCCCTGGGGCCTGTCCCCGGGGTCCACTTGTTACACTATGAATCAGGTGAGCGACCCAGGGCCATCATTGTCCCCTTGTTGGGACTTTGAATTGACATCCCAAGCCCAATGAAACCAATAGGGTTTACATACATTGACGGTCAGAATTGCACCGCTTTGTCTGGGCATGCTTCCATCTTCTAAGCGGTTTACCACTACTCAGGTGCGGTTGGTTTCAGCTCTGCTTGGGCGCACCATGCAGCCTCATCTATTTCTCCAAGCCCCGATGGGCGGGGGTGCAGCAAAATGTATATATACAATATTGAAGTTTTTTCTGTAAACACACATCAGCTTGCACATGGGCACAGTCCGGTCAAGGTATTCATTGTCAGCATGAAGAAGTCAAGTGAAGCCTTTGATCAAAACGTGAACGTGTGCAGGCTATTTTCAATATTCGCTGTGCACACAGTCATGTAGAGTTTGCTGTCTTGGCTCATTGTGCTCCCTGCAGGAGCTGCCGTGGTGGTGGGGTGGGGTAATTTCTGGCCTTGACGGCATCTGTCATCTGCATCCGCATGAAGCTTTTAGCTCACCTGAGTCGACGGCTCTGAGTGGGTCGGGGGGGGGGGGGGGGGGGGGGGGGGAGGTGCTTATAGTATAGCAGCCTCCGTCATTGGACTTTGGCATTTTAACACAGGGAAAGCTTGTGAGCAAAATATCCCGAAGCTGCTCAGGTAAGGCTCTTAAGGTTTGGTGTAATTATGAAAATTTCTGCTAAAAATTGATTGTTGGTACTTTTTATAACCGCCTCAATATGTGTGTTGTGATTTTACCGACCAGTCAACAGTTGTAGGTCAAATGAACAAGAGAGCCCAGAGGGCCCTGATTCGCTCACATGAGTATCACTGTCTCTAGTACATTCTATTTTTGGCTCTGGTGGCCATCTTTTTCCTTAGAGCGAAATGATTTTAGCAGTTTTGAAAGGGGGTCACCTGGGTAACAGTCCTGCAAAGTTTGAATCAAATTGGCAGAAAGGTTTAGGAGGAGTTCTGGCTTGGATCAAATTTACAATGTTTTCTATTTTTAGCTTTGGTGGCCATTTTGTTCACCGGAGCGGGATCATTTAAGCTATTTTGGTAGAAAGTCATTTATATTCCTACGAAGTTTGTATGAATGGCTCAAGGGTAGAGGAAGAGTTGTCGTTTGAAGATTTTTTTTTCTATTTTTAGCTCTAGCGGTCATCTTGTTTGTCACAGCATAACGATTTTGGCTATTTTGGTTGTGCGTCATCAAGGCAACATTCCTTGGAAGTTTGAATCTAATTAGCCCAAGGGATTAGGAGGAGTTCGCGTTTGAAGCAAATTTACGATGTTTTTCTATTTTTAGCTCTTGCAGTCATTTTGTTCATCCGAGCAAAATCGTTTTAGCTATTTCGGTAGATGGTCATCTTAGCATTAGTTTGAATGAAATCGGCCCAAGGGTGAAGGAAGAGTTGTCGTTTCAAGATTTTTCTATTTTTAGTTCTGGTGGTCATCTTGTTTGTCAGAGCGGAACGAATTTAGCTATTTTGATAGAGAGTTACCCAGGCAACGTTCCTATGAAGTTTGAATCACATTGGCCTAAGGCTTTAGGAGGAGTTCGCGTTTGAAGCAAATTTACGATGATTTTCTTTTTATACCCCCGCAAACAAAGTTTGAAGGGGGTATACTGGAATCAGCCTGTCGGTTGGTTTGTCGGGCGGTCGGGTGGTCTGTCTGCAAAATTTTACCCGCTCAACTCCTCCTTCACTATCAGTTGGATTCAATTGTTGCTTACCATAATTATTCAACAGGAGGGGTAGATGTGCAAGACACAAATTTCACTAAAGTTTGTCCCATAATTACAGAGTTATGGCCCTTGACTTGCTAAAAAATGTGCTTAAAAACATTGTCCGCTAAACTCCTCCTTCACTATGAGTCACTATGAGTCGGATATCAATGGATACTTGGCATACTTATTCACTAGGATAAGTAGAATTGCAAGACGCAAATTTCAGGAGAATCTGTCTAACAATTATAGAGTTATTGCCCCTGAATCACTGAAAAGTGGTTGCTGCAAAAATTTGTCCGCTGAACTCCTCCTTCACTATCAGTCGGATTCAATGGATACTTGATGTACTTATTCACTAGGATAAGTAGATGTGCAAGACGCAAATTTCAGGAGAATCTGTCCAACAATTATAGAGTTATTGCCCCTGAATGGACTCAGAGGACACTGTTTATGTTTGCTTTCTGTGTCAAGTATTGAGGCGGGGGTATTAATCATCACCTTTATTGATAGTTTCTCTAGTTTTTAGCTCTGGTGGTCATTTGTTCATTGAAGCGGGATCGTTTAAGCTATTTTGGTAGACGTTTACCAAAGCAACATTCCTATGAAGTTAGAATGAAATTGGGAATAGGGTACAGGAGGAGTTGTCGTTTGAATTTTTTTCTATTTTTAGCTCTGGGGACCATCTAGACAATTTTAGCTATTTTGGTAGGGAGTCACCTAGCCAACATTCCTGTGAAGTTTGAATGAAATTGGGCGAAGGGTACAGGAGGAGTTGTCATTTGAAGATGTCGTTTGAAAGTGTTGACGTCAGAAGACATACGACGTCAGACGACGACGACGACCGACAACATCCAACCAAAAGATAAAAGTATTATTGGTCATATCTTTTGACCCTGTTGAGTTCGAAACTTTATATTGAGCATGTAGGCTCCTTGTGACAATGTCTTCCTACTCAAACAAAAAATCTTGACCTGTGACCTTGATCTTGACCTGTGACCTTGATCTTGACCCGTGATCAGCTTCGAAGAAAAAATGACCATGCCCTGGGACATATTCGTGTTTCACAAACACATCTTGTTCTTCTTAAGACATTCGTTTTTTTTCGTCGGTAAAGTTTGCAATGTATTTTTATAGGCGTGTTTTCGCAATACGGATGAGTCTTTAAACCGAGGTCCCGTCGCTGTATGACTTAGCTGTTGGTGGACGTAAAACTAACATGAGGAATGCAACAATAAAAATTACTTCCGGTTTCCAATTTGTGTTTTAATGCTCATAAATTCTTTATTTCAATCTTGTTCCTAGTGGAACCTACCCACCCATCGGCTCGCTAACATTATTTTCGACTTGTTTACACTTTTTGGGGTTCTATGATGTAACCGGCCCTGGCCCATCTTGGTTTGAGGAAATGGATGGGCTGCATAATGCTTCCATGCTGTGCTGAAACCGACCGCACACGAGTACTGGTAAACTACTTAGAAGATCTAAGCCTGCCCAGGCAAAGCGGTGCGGGTCTGACTGTCCATGCTTGTAAACCCTATTGGTTTCTTTGGGCGACAGGGCTTGAGATGTCATTTTATTTCAGTGTCTGGTAAATGTCCCACAAAATTAGAAGCAACGTCTCCAAAATGACTTATACAGTGTTGACGGGGATGTTAAACCTCAAATCAGTGAGTGAGTGTTTGAGTCTTACGTCCCACCATCAGCTAAGGTCATAGGAGACGGGACCTCGGTTTAAGGACTCATCCGAAAGTCTGGAGAAGCCCGGGATCGATCCTGCGACCCCTGTTTTACAAGGCGGGTAGCGTAACCACTACATCACGGAGGCTTCTAAACCAAATGTATGATGTAACTGCAACTGATTCTGAGAGTAGGCTTGAACAATTTGTTCGTTTGAATTGAGATTTAAATTCTCTGTTAACACTTCATAGGCCATTTTTGTAGGGGTTTTACCCGACATTGAGATGAAATGACATCATCTCAAGCCCAAATAAAACCAAAAGGGTTTATATGCATGAACAAGCCAACTCGCGCCACTTTTCCTGTGCAGGCTTAGAACCTCTAATCAGTTTCCTAGGCTTGAACAATGTCTAAGTACACAAGTCCAGTCCAGATTTTAAAGTTACACATTACTCTACACATTCTTTCACTAGAAACTGACAACTGCCCTTCTTGAATCAGCGGAAGGGAGAGAATGACCGTAGAAAAGATTTCATGATCAATCTCCATGAAAGAATGCTGCCGACGCGCATCCGACTGAGCTACCGGGACCGGCATCTGCTGGGGTTT